>JABCMI010000024.1:2814503-3443190 GCA_026261945.1 Hirschfeldia incana
TTAAGTTCTGTTAAAAAAAATTTAAACATATTTTTTCGAAATTTTAATATATATATATATATATATATATATATGATTTAAATATAAGTTGGATATTTTTATATTGTTGTGAAATCCCTAAAATATTGGGAGGTTATTGTGTTTTATATAGTATTGATTATGAATGATTGAATAATGTAATATATTCTATTTTATATGAAAATTAATGATGATTAAAATGTAATGTGACCAACTCTAGTAGATAGTTCATTTTATAAAAAATCATACATCAATGAGAAGTCATGACTTCTGTTTTAATATAATAGACTAGAGTTTGATCCGCCCTTTCAAAGGGCGGAAAATAATTGTTTTTGTCATCTTCATATGCATTGATCTTTCGGATTTGTTAAATGTCTGAGATTATTATCAATCTTAAAAATTTGCATTTTGATGATTTTTTTAGGACATAAGATATATATATATATATATATATATATAATTTTTTTGTTGACAAATTTATTTAACCCATCTTTTTGTTTACCAATTTGTTTATATATAATATTCGGTGTTCGGCTTTGGTTTTAGGTTGTTTTCGTTTTGGATTTCAATTTCAGTTTAGTTATGATTTTTCTTTTTTTTGATTCAAGAGATATATAATTTGTTCAGTTATTTTATAAATAACTTAATATATTTATATTTGTGTTTACCCGATCCGGATATACGTAATCAGTTTTTTCAACAATTTATTTACTGAAATTTAGAAATTTAATACATATATTTTTCTTTAAAAATTGAATTTATATATAATTAAATTTAAATTAATAAATATTATTTTATAAAACTAAGATAATTCTTTTATATAACCCGTCCTTATTAATTTTACTTATGTTTTAAAACTGTAAATTATAATAATTTTTTTTTAATTTTTATAGTGGCACAAATTTACTTTAATATTATATAAATTAACTATATTTCATCCAGCCCATATTATACTATATTGAATTATATTTAATATTCTAATTTAAAAATGTAATTATTTATTATTTTCTATATCTTAATTTACTATTTTGTTTTAATACGTTAAAGTATTATTTATAAAGTATATAATAACTGAATTGAGTTACTTTATATTTATTACTTAATATATTGATTTAATTATGAATATAAATATTATGGGAATAATTTTTTTCTTATTCTATAATGAACGAATTAATATTCATTAATAATTTTATTTAATATTAATTACGAATTTTATTATTTAAAACTAAATATTAAAAAGAAATTTATGTTTACATCTTAAATAAAAATATATTAAAAGATATTAGTAAAATTAAATCGTGAAAAGAATACTTGAGAATATATTTTTAGATATCTTATTTTGAAAATATAAAAATAATAGATTGAATATAGTATACATTTAATAGTATTTAAGTTAGTTGTAAAAGAAAAATAGGAGATTAAATAAATGAAATGGTTCAACCTAGACTATGTTTAAATAACCCACTAAAAGTATATTCATAAAATATCAACAGTAACATGTTTCATCATATATTAAATATTAATAGTAGCTAACTATTAATATATATATATATATATATATATATAAGTTTATTACTCAAAATATAAGACTTATATTTTTATGTATTTGGTGAGGTTTTGAAGAATTTGTTTTTTTTTTTGCATTTGGATTAATATATAGTTGCATATATACGAATTAATAGACATATATAATTATTTATTACATTAATAAATTAAATATAATTTATTTTTAATGAAATTTCATATTTATATTAAATTTATTAGTTTATAAAAATAATAGATTAGTTAGTTAGTTCCTTGATTTTAGTTTACTTTTATTGTTCACATGTTATTATAATTTTCTTATGTCTTGTTCTTGGTTTATTTTTGAATTTTAAATTTAACTTCATTGTTCATATTAAAAATTTAAACATTTCTTAATTATAATTATGTTATACATTTGAATGATATATCTAATAATAATTTTTTATTATTATATATTGAAGAAAGAAACTTTTAATATACAGTGCAGAAATAGATTTTTTTATATTTTAAGGTTAAGCTGTAGATATAAGTAACAAATATTTTCTTATACGGTCTATTGCTTATTAATCTACAAAATCAAGTGATATATATAACAATAGTACCCAGATAATTACATGTTTACAAATAAATTATATAACAAAGGTTTAAAATATGAGCTATGTCATGGACGTAAGTTTACAATAATATTTGTTACAAAAAGGGTTATTTGCTCTGTGACATAAAGCTTAAAAATTTTGACAACTAAAGAGCAAACGTTCGTTTGAAATATTTAATTGGTGGCAGTAAAATATATCCAATAAAATAGGAGAATATAGTTGTTTAGATTATTACACCGCTTACTATTATTTAAATCTGCGAGATTGTTGTGATCTTTTAGCATATTATTATAAGATAATAATGAGTAGTATTAAATTTATTTGGACCATTACAACATAAATGATAGTCCAAAACCAGTCGATAAAAAATGCTTCTGTTTTAATAATATTGATTAGTTAAAAAAAAAATCATAATTAAACCCTTTCAATATGTCTACATATACTCTTTTTTTTTAAACTCTTTTGAAGATATATTAGAAAATGTTCGAACAGAAACAGAGTAGTTATAAAAACCAACATAGAAACAGAGCACAAAACTCCATTACTCAAAACCTCAACACACAAAATGTAAAAACACTATCGCAGGCAACTCCAAAACTATCACGTCCCCTGTTTATCGGCCACAGACAAGTCCTCCAACCAGCGAGGGTTCCCTTGAGCAACATAAGACTGCGACCACCTCTCCTGCGTAACACTCTTTGCAATAGCTCCAGCACACTGATTCGCCTTTGATGAAATAACTCGTACTGACCATCCCCGCAAATCACTAAGAACTTTCCTGAGTTCTGAACCTTGATATCGGAGCGCTGGCCAGTCTTTCTGCTTCTTTACTGCCCCAAACAGATCCGAACACTCCGCTTCGAAAACAACTCTCTCCACATGATGGCTTCGCATCGATTCGACAGCCCACATCAAAGCCGTAAACTTGGCATCCAAGAAGGATCCTATATTACCAAGAGCTCTACGACTATGAAGTAAAGAATTTCCCCTGCAGTCTCTCAACACCACGATGCTCCAAGAAACTTCTTTTGTTTTGACCACTTGAAACCAACATTGCATTTCAGTTCTCGATCTATTGGTGCCACCCATTTACTTCTAATAACTTCCTCTCGCCGTGCCCATTGTTCCTCTTCTTCCACCGCTTTTTGAGCTTCAAACCAGTGATTAGAATCCTCCCAAATCTTTGCCACTGTATCGTCCAAAGGAAATTCCTTGCCTTCAAATAGAAAGGAGTTCCTGTTCTTCCATAAGACCCACAGAACCCAAGGAAATAGACGAGCAATATTCTCTGGAATTTGTAAACTCTTTGGAAGAGATAACAAATAGTAATCACATTGCTTTCCTTCACAAAAATTAAGTGGCACAAGGAGTAGTACTGTACAAATCTTATGCAGCTGATATGAAGTCGTGATAAGCATATGTACTAGCATATGTACAAATCTCAGTTCTTAACGTCTAATGGATTATAGTGCCCACAAATTTTTGTACAACATAGGAGATATAAATGCTGCTTACAAATAAACTAATTCAGGAAGATTATTTCATATGACATTTCTTCTTTCTTCCTAAACATAAGAAGAAACAAAAAGATCAAGAGATAAAAAACTCAGGTGTATATGCAAGTTCTGATTACAGGTAAAGGTTAACTAACATAAATTATATATAAATGCTCTGAAGAAAAGTTTTCATTGATTGAATTAAGGGTAATCTGCAGCTTTAGTTTAGTCTTCTGAATATTGGGCTTTAGTTTTAGCAGCATTTCCTTAATCTAAATTAGAAGTTTAGTTGGTAGGAGCAAAATAATATGTAGTACAACAAACTTTATAATTCCCACTGACTTTTATCCCTGGACCTTGAATACTCTTTCGACAAAAGACCCTCTAAAAGTCTAAAAGAGCAATCTCAGTCTGCATGCTTGGGTTAGAACAGAACACTACTTGTTGTTGCGGCGGTTGCACTTTCTTCTCAGCTTCCCACTTTGATTTTGCTATGGTTCCATCACTCACAGGCTCATATGCCTGAGTAAATTCAAAAACAAAAGTTAACTTTGTGATGCAAATTGTTTATCTTTGTTATCTTCATCATTACAAGACTAAGTCACAATCTCATAGGGAAAAAAAAGCAAAGCAAAGCAAAGTTCTGGTGGGCACCCACCTCAAGTTTTTGAACAAGTTCTTTGGCATTAGGGGCAGAGACAAAGATGTGACGCTGAGATGGCTTGATAAAGCCATCATCAACGGCTTTATCAATGAAAGTGAGGAGGTAATCGTAATAACCATCCACATTTAGCAAACCCACCTACAGTTTTTTCCCCCAAAGTGGAAACACACAAGATGAAGACTTTTATATTTGATTCTGGTTAGTGATTCATAGAGCAACAAACAGTGGTAAGAGAAGTGTCTTCTTTTTTTTTACTTACAGGCTTGTCGTGGATTCCAAGTTGTGCCCATGTTATTACTTCCAACAACTCCTCCAGTGTTCCATACCCACCTGATATCAATTTGCATGAACAGAGCAATTAATAATAAATCTTCTTCTGGAAGAAAGATGTGAACTTTGAAAACCCCTGGTCAAGTTTCAAGTTTCCAAGGATTCTTTGATCAATATAACTGCAATAGTCTCTTGTTTCTTAACTGTCAAGTAAGAACCCATCTTTTACATTTTATTGCAGTAGTAATGGAATAATATTATGTTCCAACTTGACATAGAGAATACATTACAAACCAGTCACAACTGATCTATTATAAGGCTATGGACACCTGACACCCTTACTTTGACAATAGTACTCCCCATAGAATTTGTTAGATGTGGTATGTGCTAAGAGTTTCTATAAAGGAGCCTAATGAGTAACAAACACTTTTAAGGTCTGCAAAGTACCTAAGCTACGTAGTTAATTACTTTGTACCTGGTAATGCAATGAAACAATCAGAGTGGCGCGCCATTTCGGCTTTCCTTTGATGCATATCAGCCACAGCTATTACCTCACCATATGTTTCTCCAGTGATCTATTATAAAATAACGTTAAAAAATGTTCCTTGAACACTAAGTATTCAAAAAAAAAAGTTGTTTAAGCCTACCTCTTTGTCCATAAGAGTCCTTGGTATGATCCTAACCCATAAAAGCAAAGCAAGATGAAAGCAAATCACACAATAATATCAGATCATTAAGCAGTGAAGGGCACAAAGATAAAGAAGAGATCATTGGTTGAAGGAGCATACCCTAGCACATGACCTCCAGCCTCATGAACAGCTTGTGAGACCAACCCCATGAGACCAATGCTTCCTCCTCCATACACAAGATTCAGTCTCCTCGTAATCTATTCCAAAAGCAAAGAAAGACAGTAAAATCAAGATCCTTTTCAAAGGTTTCAAGATTCTCATGATGGTATAAACATAACCGGACCAGCTCTTGAGCTAAATCAATGGCCGCATCTCTGTAACACTCTCTGTTTCCGCTGCTGCTTCCACAGAACACACAAACCCTCTTGAATCTCGACTTCACTGTCTCCATTCTCTTAACGAAAACAGTTTGCATTTTTGTTATTTTTTGAAGAAAATAAGTTTCTTTATGGGAAGAAGAACGTGTGGTTCAAGCTAACTCTTTCTTGTTTCACTTTGTGATGCAACTTAGACAATAAGACAAGAAATTATATAGACACAGTCACACAACAAAGCAACAAAGACAGTACTGTACCACATATATCCAATTACATTCGAGTAACAAGCTTTCTGCTTTTTCTTTTTATGGCTTAAAGAGTGATTGCTTTTAAAATTTTAAAAAATAAAAGAAAACACTTTAGGATAAACTAAATTTCAAAAGAAATTACAAGAACAGAGAAAAAATAAACCCAAAGTTAAAAAATAAAATTAAAACATCTGAAGGGGAACTTAAACAAGTATGACAAACTAATCACAACTCTCTATTTCTAATAAACAGTATAACAAACATTGATTTCTCACGTTCCTAACTTCATATTCAAAGTTGGTGTGATGATGTCATAATACATTTGTGTGTTAGGTCTATCAAATTTTACCTTTTTCTAGCAAAATGGTTCATCATATCATCGAACCGTTTGTCTCCACTTTTCTCCATACAATGTTTCGTCCTTTGGCTCAACGTGTCGAGTTCGGGTTGATCCACACTAATGTGGCTAAATTTTCATGGGTCCGACATCATGACCCATACTCTTGGTGTATATGTGTCAACATGTAAGGAGTGTACTTCTCCAGACACAACATTCCATTATTAGTTTGGGTTTACACATTATATATGTACTTGGAAACTATGGTAGATTGCAACTAAACCCGACACATAGTTCGCATTTCTGATACCAAAACAACACACAGTTCCTATCTGCCTATATTGGGTTAATGCCTAACTTTGACTCGGTCAAAGAAATGCTAACTCCCTTTTACGGTTTAACCTAATATTTATATACTTAAACAAAAATGTCACCATCATCAAAATCATCTACCAAACATTCATTGACCCTCTTTACACAACTATGAAGATTGGTTAAGTACTACAACTACAAGGCTGGTTGCTTTGTGATTAGATACAAAGACTGTGCAAGATTGTTCACTTTTTCTCTAATCAAAGAATATGTATTTAATTATTTTTATATAATTAAACTTGGAGCCTAGAAGTATTATATTTTTGAAATTGTTTGCTATTTTAACATAAGAACAAGTTACAGCTTAAACATCACTGCCTCAGGAAAAAAACAGAGAGTCAGTTGCAAATATAAAATAGCAACTTTAACACATTCAAAACAGGCATTATCAATATAAAGATTCTTCTTCGGATTTTTTTGGTGAAAACTTGTAGTTCTTCTACTAATTAGTAATATCTGAATGAGTGCAGTTCATATCGACTGGGTGCTACAAATGGGAAATCCATTAATGTTTTACTCTATTCTCTCTTTGTTTCATTATGCAAAAAGTTTAATATTTAAGAGCATTGGTCAAAGATTGGGGATAAAGAGGAGAAGAATACAAAATGATACTCCTTCTGTTTTAAATTATAAGTAGTTTTGGCTAAAATCACTAATATAAAGAAAATAATCATTTGTCAAAAAATATCATTTAATATACTATTTCAGCCAATTATGAAATAGCTAACATTATTTAATTGGTCACATGTTATTCAATAAGTATAAAAAATGCATTGAAATGTTAAAACTATTTACAATGTGAAACAAGATATTTTTACTAAAACTACCTACAATATAAAACAGAGAGAGTATATCTCTATAATATTATTTGAGAAGTCAGTTTCTTACGTGTCGCACTCACGTTAACTCTCGCGGTGGTTGATTACGATGATACCCTTAATAAATTGAAAATATTATATATAATTAATATACTAAATTTGATTTTCCTTTTTAAAATATTTTCTGTTAATTAGAAATTTTCCTTAACATATATAATTAAAAATAATTACAAATTAAAAAACAAATTCCAGTGATAAAATTTATTTATATATAATGTGATTTCCTAGAAAAAGGAAAGTTAACAAAAATATATTAATTATTTTAAATATCGCTATGCGTTCATGAGCTTACAAAAATTTATCGGTTATTGTCTTTTATGCAACTTTCAACTGACCATTTCTTTATTTATACAAACAAACATATATCAATTATTATAAATATTACGAAAATATATTTACACATTTAAGATGAAAAACTGAACTGACGTGAAAATAAAACCAATCTGATTTGGCTTAATAGAATAAACTAATTATATTGTAATACAAAAGAATATATATCACCTTATCCACAAAATGAGTAAGTAGACTAATCTATTTCTTTATATCTAAAATCAAAGGTAAAATAAAAACATAATATTTAATAGTAATGTTTATTTGTTTTTATACATATAAATTACAGAATGCTTCAAACCATACTGATAAATAAAAATTAAATATTAACTAATTGTTACAATTTATTTTTTTTGTAAAACATATATGTATGAAATTTCAAATATTATCATTTTATTTATTTTTTTATTCTGAATCAATCAACACTTAAGTTTACAATATTTTTCTATTTGATTTTCAAAACAATATATAATATTCTTAATAAAATACATTTACATATCTAAAAACAAACTAAAAGGAAATCACAAATTATTCAAAATTTTAATCTATCTAGAACAAAAAAAATATTATGGTTGAATTAGAAGAAGTTGAGGCTATTAAATATACTTAAGTGATAACCAAACTAATCATATATTACATATCCAATATCACATGGTAACCAAAACAAATAAAATATTTTCATATAAATTATAAAATAATTGAAATTAAAATTACAAAAAATAATAAATTATTATTTTATAAATATTTATATCCGTGCATGAGCACGGGAGAATCACCTAGTATAAATTGATATTCATGTCCTTGATTCCCAAGAAAACTTGTTTTTGATCAAGACTGTCTCACAACACTGAAAGTAAAGGCTTGACTAGTCTTCCCGAAAACATCTCCAAAACTTCGCCATCATGTTTAATACTTACACACCCCTTCTATTATATAAAACTATATATGAGCCCGTTGCGTTGCAACGGGTTTTTTTTTTATATTTTAATTTAATAAAAACATAAAATAATAAACTATTTTATTGTAATTTTATGATTGTTTTTTACATAAGTTCCGAAGATTTATTTTATAGTTAAAAACAATTGTTCTACATAAATTTAAGTTAATACATGTATTTTATATATCATGGTTCATAGACGAATTGCTATCAAATTTGTACTTAGATTAGAGAAAAACTATACATTTTCTTATGAAAAAAAAAATTGAAAGTCAGATAACACCAATTGAATCAATTACATATGTAAAAAAACTTCTAAAATGCATTGTACACAACAACAACAACACAAAAGTCAGGTACCCAAACTTAACTGATGCTAGTGTTAAACATACCACCATTGGTAAAAAGCTAACGATTACATAGTTCAGATTCAACATTATAATAAAACCAGTCTAATGAGTAAAATCCTTTTTTTCTGGCGAACATTAAAAGGATAAAAATCTATTTCACGATAGTTCTTGAATTTTTCATTATATTGATGACTTATTTTAAGAATAGTAATATGTTGTCTTCCATAAATTTTGATTCATATTTTTGTTTCAATAATCACAGTGTTTTAAACAGTTTATTAGTTTTTTCTTTGTTTTTTTAACAAATACTTCACTTTTAATTATTTTTCAAAAAAATATTAGTTCTAGTTAATTAAAACATATAAAACTGTGAACTCTCTCTATATTGTTTAAGACTAATGTTACACAACATCCATCAATATGTATTATTGATAGTCAGTTAAATATAAAATATATTGCTATATAGATAAATTATCAAATTTGATTGATTTAGCATCGATAGTGTGATTTTAACTTATTTTTCTATATATCATATATTACTGAAAACTTCTTAACATATAATATTTTTTAGAAAACCAATGTCGTTATGTTTTAAAAATCTAATGCTCTGTAGTTATAGTGATTTTTGATAGTGCGGCTTATAACTGTAAAACATGACTTGACAAATATAGACAACCTCTTTTAATTTTTAACCTTTACTCTTGTTGACATTAGATAGCTAACTCATACAAAGAATAGATATTTTCAGTTTGAAATACCATCTTGCATATGTTGGTCTAAGAATAAAAATTCATTTTCGCACATTACTTTCAAATAGGATTTAAGTTTCAATTACCTAGGTCTTCTCTTTGATTTAAATTCTTTAATAGTTGACCTACAATAATATAACCAATTTTCTTAGTAGCATGGATAAATCTATTTTTTCATGTATCTTTCGGTTAAGATTTATGCTTCAATAATTAGTAATCTTATATATATATATATATATATAAGTAATATTATATTTGATGTGAATAATTGTAGTTTCTTTTGGGTTTATGATTTCTTAAAAAGAAAATTAACTATTTAAATAAGAAAGTTGACTATTTATAAAAATTATTTGAAATTATTAATCTACAAATATTTTTTGATTAGGATTTGAAGAAATAAAAACTACTATGAAACAATATTTTACAATTTTCTTCTGTTCAAGATTACAGAGAAGAAAAACTACTATCAAATATTTTTTACAATTTTATTTTCTTATTGTAGATTATTTTGGTTTGTGAGTTTTCTTAAAAGGAAATTAACTATTTAAATAAGTAATTTGATTATTTATAAAAATCTATTTGAAATAATTATTCTACAAATATTTCTTTTGATTAGGATTTGAAGAAAGTAAAACTACTATTAACACTCTTTTACAATTTTCTTCTGTTCAAGATTATAGAGAAGGACAACTACTATCAAATATTTTTTTACAATTATATTTTTTTAGAAATTAAGAAAATTAAAATTAGTATTAAATAAATTATTTGAAAAAAAAAAATTAGTTTCAAATTTTAAAATAAAAAGTGAAAAATAGTATTAAACAATTTTAAAATTACTTTAAAAATCCCCTCTTATCAAATACAAATTTTCCTTATTAAATTTATATGGTAATTTTCCTTTTTAAAAGAATCTGGTGATAAACATGATATTATAATATATTTAATTAAAAAATACGACATTTTCCTTATATTTTTTAGATATTTTCATTATTTACTTTTTGTTGGTAATGAACATGATATTATAACTTATTTAATTAAAATGGTGTCAATACAAATAATATGAAAAAAAATTATAAAAATTATCTAAAATAAATGATTATAATTATAATAAAACCAAAACATATTTGTAAAAGTTCAAATAAATGATTATATAGTAATTTTCTTTTTGTATTATAATCAAAGAATGAAAAAGAAAATTATATGCTAATTTTCGTTTTTCATAATTCTTTTTTATTATCTAAATATATATTTTTAATCATTATATATTTAAATACATGTAAAACTATTTGAAGAAAAATTACTATCAAATAATATTTTGTTTAGGAATTTAAAAACGGAAATATTACTATTAATAATATTTTGTTTAGGAATTTAAAAACGGAAATATTACTATTAGTGATATTTATAGTTACTTTTTAACAAACATTGTTTTTGTTATTATCTTAATATATATGTTTTTAATTATGAGATGAATTAACACATGTCATAATCTTAGATATATAATCGCCATGTGTCGCAATCATGTTAATTAGTAACTTTGAAAACTAAGCTTTATATAATAAGACTAGACCTTTCTCTCATTCAAGGATGAGCAGAGACTGAGAGACGCGTACAGCGTTCTCCCCATGCGACCCTTAGCAACAGCATTTCGCTTCATCTTCTTTCGAAAAATAATAGATCAACTTGAGCCTCTTTGTACAATTGGGCCAACTTTGTACTATAGCCCTAGAGGCCTGTTGTATTCCAAGTTTACAACATTTGAAAGTAGTTTTTCATATATGCATAAGACCCCAAATTGTAAGAAAAAAGTTTTACTAAATTTATTAAGAAATGTTTCAAATCTTCACAATCTCAAATCCGACCTTGTAGAAGGGCTCAATAAACATTTGTTTCCCCAGTATTTTCAACAAATAATCATTTGTTTTAGAATGTAGTTAGTGTGATATGACAGTGGTAGTCGTGTCTATTCGAAAAGCAATTAAATTCCTTTGATTTGATACTCATAGTATGATGACACATAATATAAAGAAAAGTAAAAATTACTTGCAAATTAAAAAAAATACTTCCTTTAGTGGTCTAACGATATAAAGCCTCTAATAATTATTGTGATTTATGTGGAAGCACCGTAGCCTAGTGGTTAAGGTTTAAAGGCTTCTACACTCAGGTCTAGGTTTGAATCCCAGACTATGCAATTTTTTGCAGATTTTAGAAAATCCAGTTTCAAGTCCCGGAGAGAGCGGTTTATTAATGCAGACAAAAGAAGAAAGGCGTGCAAAAGATCTTCAACATGGTGCAAGTAGATCGGGCCAGGAGTGGATCTTCATAGGACGGCTCAGGTGATGCAGTTAGGTGTAGATCCCATAAGGCAGATAGTTTGTCGGTTATCGAATCGTCTTTGTAATCTTTCTCATAATTGCAATATCATAATAAATCAGCGTAAAAAAATGTTTCTGAATATTTTCTCAAATCACATGTTAAAAAAAAATTATTATGATTCCAATCTATATGAGTCCGTGCTTTATCGAATAGGGTCATGTGACCCTTATGAATTCTTGTATTTAAAAAAAAGTTCCTAGCATTTAAAAAAAATCTCGTAAAATATATTTTTTTTAACTGAGGCTTTCTATTTAAATTGCAGAAAAGAAAACAACACAGGCTTTTGGGCCTTAGTATTTTGTAGTTATAAGAAACTATTTAGTTTACAGAAACCAGATCAACACATTAAAAAAATAGAAGCCCAATACAGGAGCCCAATACAGTTACCAAAATAATTATTTCTGCTTCCTTTGACATGCAGAACGCAGACGCCGTAGTGGAGATGAGATGGGGCCAATCTGATTTAGCAAAGCGGGAGGATTAATCGATGATGGTGATGAGAACACGAGATGATTAGGTCTACTGCATCCACATCTGGATCATGGCGGAGGAGGAGTTCGGGTTCTGAGAACGGAAACTTGAACATCTGTTTTTCACAATGAGATTAAGCGAAGAGAGTATGGTGTGAGGCGACCTGGAGCAGCTTCGATGGAGCCTCGAGTTGCGCTCAGACCAAAGGAGATAGATGACGCACTGCCAAGCAATGAGGAGCAGCTTCTTTTTCAGTTTTGCAAGTCGAACTGTATTGAGGTAATCATCAATTCTCATCCAGTCTCTAGGAATCGTTACCTGACATCTATCTGTTGTTCTTGACCAGACTTTCCAGGAGAAGGAGCATTCAAAAAACATATGATCTCGGGATTCAAGAGATTAATTGCATAGGAGGCACATTGGATCAACCGGTCCCCAACTTAGTAAGCGGTCTCGAGTAGGGCATCTGTTTTGAACAAAAAGCCAAGCAAGAAAGTTATGTTTTGGAATTCCACCTTTGCACCAAATAGTTGTAAACCAAGGAACCAGTGGAGCGTGACGCCTTAGGGTTCCATATATCAAACCAGTACGATAGGTTTCCAGTATGGTCCCATCAACTGTCCACACATATGCATCCTCCTCCTCTGAAAGCTCCAAAGTTGAGAGGTAAGTCTGAACCATAAGCTGATTCTCTGATCTAGGGGACTGTATCAACCAGTTTCCGTTGATATTGATGTCTTTGAGTGTTGCATTGGCAGGGACTCCCATTCGAGGGAAACTGAGGGATTAAGAAAGTCTTCAAGCTTCCCAAATGGTGTCCAATGATCTGTCCAAAACCTAGTGCTCTCTTTGTTTCCTACTCTAACCTGAAGCCAATTGTAAACCACTTCTCTCAGTTTAATGAGTTTATTAGCCAACCAAGAATGCTTAGGATTCGGTTTCTTGCTCCAGAAGTTGGTCATTGACCCCATCAACACTTCTCTCTTGTACCAAACGACCCACAACGACCCTGAGTTGCAGAAGAGGATCCAAATGAGCTTTATGTTGCAGGCAGTATTCCACACAACTAAATCACGGCAGCTCAGACCTCCTTCTCTTTTGTCTAAGGTAACAGTTTCCCAATGAAACTCTAGCTGAATGTGATCCTTCAGTTGTTTCATGCCATAAATATGCTCCACAAATAGCATTAATCTTTTTAATACACGCTTTCAGCAGGACAAATGTAGCACACCAGAAATTAGTGATTTCTCCTATAATTGTGTTAACCAGAAGCAGTCTTCCCGCAAAGGACAGACATTTTGCGCTCCAGATATTGACCTTTGCCTTAACTTGCTGAAGTAGTGGTTCACAATTTAGGAGAGATAGCTTCTTCGAACATAGGGGAGCACCAAGATAGCGAATAGGTAGGGTGCCATGGGTTAGACCAGGTACAGAGCTTATTGCATTTACCTCTTGAGAAGAAAGTCCACTACTATAAAAGGTAGTTTTCTGGATGTTGACCAAAAGCCTTGATTTGTTCTTGAAATCATCCAGGATCTGGAGAATCCCTAGGACAGAATTTTCCTCACCATCCGTGAAAATCAGTAGATCATCCGCGAAGCACAGATGAGTAAGCTTAGAAGTAGCGCATTTTTCATGATAGTTGTTAAATCTCCCTTCCTCGGCACCCTTATTTAGCATTGTGGAGAGATAGTTCATGGCTATTACAAACAGATAGGGACTGAGAGGATAACCTTGACGGAGACCTCTTCTTCCCTTGAAATAGCCATGAACTCTCCCATTGTACCCAACAGTGAATGAAGGAGTTGTGATGCAAGCTTCCACCCATCTGATGTAGTCCTTTGGTGCACCAATACCTACAAGACAGTTGAGAACAAAGCTCCAGCTTATAGTAGCAAAAGCCTTTGCGATATCAACCATTATTACATTTTTTTTGGGCCTAAGAGTTTGTGGTAACCATTGACCAGTTCCGTGGCTAGAATCGTGTTCTCCACCAACAGTCTTCCTTGTACAAAAGCCGTCTGGTTAGGAAGTATCAGTTCCGGTAACAGAGGCTTGAGTTTTGAGACAAGGATTTTAGAGATTGTTTTGTATAATGTGGAGCAACAGGATATCGGTCTATAGTCTGAGACAGCAGTAGCTCCTGGATGTATAGGTACCATCGTCAAGATTGTTGAGTTTATCGCAGAGGGCATGAATGCAGTGGTGAAGAAGTGCTTGATAGAAGTGATGACCTCGTCTCCTAGTGTTACCCACGATGCTTTGAAGAATCCCGAAGTAAGGCCATCAGGCCCTGGAGACTTGTTGGGATTCATCTTGAAGATAGTGCGGGCTATAGTGTCTGCAGCAGGTAGAGTGGAGAGAGAGGTGACTGTTTCCGCAGAGCATCAATAGGGAATCAGTTCCAGGAACCAATTAATGGGAACCGCAGAAAAAGGGAGATTCAGAGGAGCCATAATGGATTTGAAATGGTTAACTGCCAGGTACACCATAGCTTCAGGATCTGAGATAAGAGTTCCATCTGCTAGGAGAAAAGATCTTATTGAGTTTATGGCAGCTCTGACCACTGCAACTCTGTAGAAGTATGTGGTATTGAAGTCTCCCTCCTTAAGGCAGTTAATGTGGGACTTCTGCTTGAAATACGCTTCTTCTATACCCTTCAGGAACAGCCACTTCTCTCTTAGGTCATGCTTTTCCTGAAAAAGCGATGGTGAAAGATTTTGCAAAGCCCTAACCTGCACATCTTTAAGCAAATTGTTAGCAGAAACAACCCTCTCTTGAATTTTTGAAAAATTCTCACTATTTAGATTTTGAAGAACACTCTTTAAGGTTTTTAATTTCCAGCTGAGTTCCCCGAGAGTTGATGAGGAGATTCCGGCCAGAATCCAAGCTTCAGTCACAGTGGTTAGGAAATTCGGATGTTTGGTGAGGTAATTGAAGAATTTGAATGGTTTTGAGTCAGCAATGGGTAAGGGGTTGCAAGGTTGATGAGGCAAGGGGTATGATCAGAGAATTCAGGAGCAAGAAAGACAGCAGAGCTATTGGGGCAAGCTGAGATCCACTCATAGTTCACAAGTGCTCTATCGAGTTTCTTTGCTATAGGATCAGAAGGCTGTTTGTTTGACCATGTGTTCTGGATGCCTTGATAGCGAAGATCAAACAGCCCAAGTTGTAGTAAGGTATCTCTAAAATTGATCATGTTGGTATCAATCACTTGAACAGCAGGGGAAGAGTGCTCTGAAGGATTAATAATCTGATTAAAGTCACAGCTACAACCTAGGGTTTCAGATCCATAGAGAGTCCTTGCTGAAGATTGATGAGGTTTGCCCAAAGGTCCACCCTTTCAGCCACTGTGCTAGCTGCGTAGATAGAGGTGACGATCAACGTTTGATGGTTATGGATGCAGACCTCTACAGTGAACGATTGACGAGTCTGATGCAGCAGTCGGGTTGATACATGTGATCTCCAGATGAAAATAATTTTACCATCATCATCAGATAGGTGATTGGATAAATAATTCCATCGGAGGAAGATTTTAGAGATGATTGAGTCTAGCATCGGTTCCTTAATGTGAGATTCCAAAATAGCACCAAAAAATGGTTTATTATACACTGAGCAAAAAGGATTGTGCTTGTCCGGTTCGTTTAGTCCGCAGACATTCCAAAAAAATACTTGTGTACACATACTAAAGGTTGGAGGTAGGAGTTCCACTAGGTGGAGGCTCCAGAGGGGCAGTGGAGGTATCAGAGACAAAAAGTAGACTGGGCTTTGAAAGAAATATTTTTTTTTTGTGGAGCTAAAGGTGAGAGGGGGCGAGAAGGGATGGTAAATTGTGGGGGAAGGGTGATGGCTGGGGCATTGAAGGCAGCAGCCTGTTGAATAGTGATATAAGATCCAGAAGTGGGAGCATAAGTAGTAGATAAACCGAACACAAACTTTGCTTTAGTTGGAGAAGAAGCAAAATGGATAGATTGGTTGGACAGAGGGGATGATGGGGTTTGAGGACTTTCTGAGGTTGAGATGTTTGGAGGGTAAGTAACTGATGGGTGAGAGAGAAGGGCCTTTTGTGGTTTGGTGACAATGTTTGGATTAGTATCTAGGTTATTATGTAGTTTAGTGGTGGTGATTGAGTTGATTTCTGGGCAGGAGAGAGTGTTTGTGGAAATGTTTGCAGGTTTTTCTAGGACAGGATTTTGGACAGGAGGAGAGTGGGTAAGGGCAACAGGTAAATCACCAAGAATTTCTGCAGGAATTTCTTCTTCTTCCAGTAAAAACATATCATCATCTGGAGGAACAGGAACTTCCGTTGTAATATTACATGTAGTTTCAGTATCTTGTTCCATCATTGGATCTTCTTGGGTTTCTGTTAATGGCTTCTCTTGTGTGACAGGTTCAAAAGAGTCAGCAACAAGATCATCAGGACTTTCATCATCATCTGGAGGATCAGACACCCCTACTTGAGCAGATTGAGGAGTTTCTTTCTCAGTATTTGTTGCAGGAGCAAAAATACAATTGTTCTTGATATGTCCAATACGAGAACAATGAGTACAAGATGGGGGAGTCCAAGGATACTCAATACTGATGGGGATGATGTCACCATTCTGGCGAACTAGCTCACATGAAGATGGAAGGGGTTTGGTAAGATCCACCTCCACTTTTACATGAGCTATATTGAGATCAGTTAAGTTTTTGGTATAGTCATCAGTTTCAATCGGTTCACCAACCAAAACTGCAGCCAGGCTAAGTCCTTCTTTTGTACGCAGGTCAAAGGGCACTCTAGAAAGGTGAGCCCAGAGTGGAATGGAAACGATCTCAGGGATGACACTTGTAGAGGGAAACCCCCATTGTGAGACAAAAAACATGGAGGTCCCAACATACCACACTCATTTCTCAAGCACTTTAGTACGAATAAATTTGTTTGCTATATGAACCAGGAAAGAACGCTTCTGAGGTTGGAGATGAATTTCAAGCTTGACTCCTTTTCCTCACATAAAATTCAGCACACTCTGTATAGGACCATAGTCTGGCATCTTCCCAAGAAAAGTACCAATAAGATACTCTTTGTGCATTTCAGCTCCTCTTTGAAATACAGCATCAGGGACAACAACCTGAGACTTCCCCTCCGACGAAGTAGAGGTAGGTGCTAACCTTTTAAGAGATCGATCAATAGTAATTCTTGCTTTTTGGGCATAAGTCTGAGGAGGAGGTTGTGGGTGTTTTTTTTGGTGGAAAGTCTGAGTGGGTTGCAGTAGGTTTGGGAACATTAGCGGCTGGAGCATTACGAGAGGGGGTGGGGAGCAAAGGCAGAGAGTTTTGGCGGGTGATAGGTTGGTTGATAGTAGGTTGTGGGGTGGTAAGGTTTGGGGGTAAGGAAGTAGAAGAAGATGAGGCTGGATTGGTGAGGAGAGGGGAAGAGGATTTGGGTGGATGAATAGTGAAATCGCAGGGGTTTTGAACAGTGTTTTGAATAGTAGTTTTTCAGATCTACTTTTTGGGTTTGCAGATTCTGAGTTAGTTGGTTGTTTCAGGTTACCAGGAATCTGGATTGGAGATTCATGTACCAAGGTAGTGGAAGAAGTCTTCATCTTCTTGGATGAGGTAGGTTGGAGAGAAGTAGTGGAAGGGAAGTAGTGGAAGGAGGAGAAGAGAGGGGAGGGAAGTCTGGGTCGGGAGGGTCTGGATCAGGAGGGCGAACTGGAAATTCACTAGGGTTCAGGCCGGAATCACATCCCCTTTCGAAAAACCAGGGGTTCATTTGAGGAGAAAACATTTTTTTTAGTTCTTTCGTAAAATATTACACAATTAGTTTATATGACCTCTTTTTTAATCGAATATGGCCTATATAACATAAATTTGAGATCACTGAAAATTTTTGCTTGCTCGCACGCGCATAATTTACAGATTAAAGGTTAAAGAATTGTAAATAGCCTTTGTTGTATGAGTAGCAAAATGTTACTCTAGCAGAAGCTTTTAATCTGGCTAGCAGGAAAACAGTTTCCCTTCGTTCAGTTTCGATTGCTGAGATAACACTTAGAAAAAGAATATATATACTTTGAAATTTGTAAATGAACAAGAAAGCAATATAGTAATATCTATAATGATTTCGCTTCCCTGTTTCTCATATCATATTATTCACGTAGAAAAGAACCAACGAGCCAATACTCAGTAGAGGACCAATTTACTTAATGGCTATTTTTTGCTTTTGGAACTTTGGCTCTACATAGTAAAGTGCCGACAACCACTGGTATTGTTCTTCTTCTTCGCTAAAGACAAGTATTGTTTATCTCATCGTTAAAGACTTGCACTGTTTAAGTTAAAAAAAAAAAAAAAGACTTGCACTGTTGTCGCATTAATATTTCATTCTAAAATCCAACTTCCTTCTACTCCTTTGGAAGGAAATGCTTAGTCAAAAGTACTGTATCTCCCACTAGTATATCTCCCGACGCCTAAAATCTTGTAATGTGAATGCTGACTTTTACCATCTTAAATCAACTTGACAAACAATATGGCAAGCCAAGCTTGTAGTTGACTTGAGCTTAATTAGCCAACCACAACCAGATGAAATCATTCGTACCATATATTCAATCTAATAGATGTAGTGATTGGTATATGAATATGACATGAATATTGACGTCCTTTATTTCCGTTCCTAAATACCACAAGACACAACATTATTTTCAATCAGACACCGAATCTATCCACGGGTATATCATTAAATAAAGCGCCTGTCTGGTGAAACATTGATTAAAGTTAGGTTAGTATAGATAAGTTATATTAAGGCCCTTAACATTTAGACCCAAAAAAAACTTATATTAAGGTGTTTTGCTAAATCATTTTTAAGTCACGTCGTTACCAAGCTTAACTTTATCGTGATGCCTTTAACATGTTACATGTATGGCCCTTCGTTTGAACTCTGAAAAAAGTGATGTCTTTGTAGATATTTACATTGTCTCCGTCCGGGTATTCAGAATTAATAACCAAGTTTGGAAGACCCTCTCGACCTAAACAAAAATTCAAAATCTTGAAAGAAAGAGAGAAAAATTGTCTCCATTTATGAAATTTAAATTTGATCACTAATGTGTTTTGAGATATATGACGCATCACTAATGTGTTTGAATTTGAAACTTGGATTTACTAATTCACATGAGTACAATGAAGTCGGCTCTCTTGAATTCTGATGCGAACTACATATAGTATGACATAAGGGGCGTTCGGATACCCGTTGGGATTCGGATCGGATTTTCGGGTATTTCGATTCAGGGATATAGTATCAATTCGGATATTTCTATACTTCGGCTCAGGTTTGGATATTTTTAGTTTGGGTTCGGTTATTTCGGATCGGGTTCGAATATTTAGATTTTAAGGAAAAAAATATTTTTTTTATTTTTTAAGTTTCTTGTATTTAAAGATATAAATTTCACTTAACTGTTTTTTATAGATTGAATGATTAATAGATTTTGGAGATAAAATTTCATAAACAAATAGATATTAATTTTGCTATTATTTTTAAACTTTGAATGTAACTTTTGTTAAAACATGAAACAAAATGTTTGACATGTATTTTAAATGAATAGTAAATTATTTTCTCCATAATTATATATATATATATATATATATATATATATATATATATATATATATTATATGATCCTAAAATATGAGTAACATCAATATAAATATCTCAAAACATAAATATCTCCTTAACATTTTGAAAATATTGGTGGAGTTATTTATTTTTTGTAATTTTTAAAATAAGATAATTCTTATATACCTTTGTTGTTATTTGGATATAATATTTTGCATTATAAGAGATAATATTATGATAAAAAAAATTAAAATTAAATATGAATTACTTAAAAACATTTGAATAAAGATATTTAAAAATATTTTTTGGAAATAAATATTAAAAATAAATTTGGTTAAAATACTGAATATTTGAAACTATTTTAAATTTTACGTAAAAATCAGGTTGAATATCCCAATCTTAGTGGATATTAAGATACCAAATATTAAGTTAGCTTCAAACCAGGTAAGGATTGGACTGCTCACATATACGCAGTAAAGACAAGACACTTCCCACCAACCCTAAATCATCGATACGATAGTAGAATGCAAATATTTTCACGTAATTGATGATCAATTAGACTTGAAACTACTTTTAAAACATTGTCTGACTAGGTGATTTTCCCGTGCTCATACACAGATACAAATATTTATAAACAAATATATTATAGTAATTGATTGCTATTTACTTTTACTTTAAATTTATTTATAGCTTTTATGCATAATTTATATTAATAATATTATATTACTGTAATTAGACTTATGATTTAGATGTGTTATATCTAATTAATTTTAATTAATTTTGGCTTTACGGTCGATTTAGCTATCAGTTTCGTGTATTGGATTGCATTTATTTCTCTAAATTCAACTATAACATTTTTATTCTAAATATATTAATTTTATTTATTAAATTTCTTATTTGTATTTAGGTAGGTTATTGTATTAGATATGTAAATATACTTTAGAAAGATTATCTATAACTTAAGATATATTGTCATTAGAATGAAATAAAAAATAAACTAAATATATTTTATGGCTTAGATTTATTGGATGGCAAACTAAAATTTATTTTAAATATTCTTGAAAATGAGAATTCAGATTTGTTTTGGTCTTTTGATTATTATATTAAGTTCAGCAAACATAAAAACATAAAATTTTAAAGTAAATTTAATAATAAGAAAATAAATAATTTTAATAATGATAAAATATATCATATCTACATCGTAAAAGTATATAGTGTCATGTTATTTTTTTTTAAAAAAAAAGTTGTAATTATTTGTTCAAAAGATGTTTATTGTTAATGTTTTTGTTTTATTTTTAATATATCTTAAAAATAAGTATTAAAACAATTTTGATTGTATTTGAGAAATTTTATTATATAAGAAAAATATAATCTATAGATATTTGTTTTCTGTAATTGAAAGATATTATAGTCAACTAAATATAAGAAAAAAAACTTTTCCAACAATACTAATTATAAACTATTTGTAGTCAATTAAACATATATTTTAAATTATACTATAAAAGAAATAATATTTTTTTCCTAATATCAGGATTATTTGTGTGAAACTTTTTAATATGAAATCACATTATATACAAATATATTGTTTTATAAAAGAAAATATAGATATAAAGAAAGTATTTTATTACTTCAAAAGAAAATTTTATGTTATTTAAAAAAATATTATAAATGAAATATTACTATTTTGTGAACTTTCATTTTTAATGAAATCATATTATATACTTCTATTTTCGTTTTTTCAAAATTTATAAATATTTCCTTTTTATTATATATGTTATTTGGAAAATATTTAAAAGGAAACTAATAAAAAATAAATGATAGTATTTAAATTTAATAATTTTAATTCATTAGGATATCAATGTAATCAACCGTCGTGAGAATTAACGTGAACGCGACACATAGGAAACTGACTTCTCAACTAACATTATAGAGATGCAATTAATCCTCACAATTAGTGTTGTAAAAAGTATATGACTATGCCTACTTTTTATATCTTTATACACATATTTTAGTTACTTTGTATAAAAGAAAAGGAACAAAAGTCGTGTCAAAGTGAGAAGTTGGGTTCGACTTTCCATTATAGTTTACAAAAAAAAAGAAAAAAAAAGTCGTGTCAAAAGCAACTCAAACTCTTACCATCTCCGACTATTAAGTCAAATGTATATTAAGTTCGTGTAATCAAAGAAACAATGAAGGATGTTTGGCTCAATGTTTTGACCTAAAGATCCATAACAACCGAGGAGCAATAAATTCCAACTGCACAATAACAGATCTAACGGGAACCAGTTTGGCAACTTTTGCACCAGACCATGCGAGTTCAGAAGCCATCCGACAAAAGTAGATACTTCAGTTTTTACCAGTGGACCCCTCTTTCGACTATCTGTATGTGCCATAACTCAAATGACGTCATCATGGTTATGTCATATAATATCAAAGGCTCATAATTGATTCCCACTAGTTTACACTACATAATCAAGTAATGATGATGACTAATGTGGTGCCATTATAGATGTCTAAACTTTTTTTGTGGGTTAAAGTTTCTTTGATAGAGCTTCAACCAAAAATATAGTAATAGTTAGAAAGACAGATCTCTTAAATAACATAAACTATACAAAAACTGAAAATTTTCAAAATAGCACTAAAAGCGCGTAAAATGGTCATATACTGCTAACCCTAAATCTTAACCTTAACTCCACCTCCTAATCTTAAATTTTAAACCATAATCAATAAAATCAAATAAATGTAAAATAGTTTTGAAATAATTAATATTTTGTATTTTTTTCTCTTATGCGCTATTTTAAAAAATTAAAAGGTGTTTTAATGATATGAATTTCTTTAATTAAAATATTAGTGTCAGTTAAAATGTAACAAAAGATACGAAATAGTTATGTGTTAAATTATTGAGATTATCCTTATGTATCCCCCTATATATTAAAAGAAAAATCACTTTGGTGATTTCTAGTGATGTGTCACTTAGGTCATAGATGAAGTTTCAAGAAATTTTTATAATTTGATTGGTCGATTGTTCTTAATTTTTTTATTTAATTTAGATCAAAAATTTAAGGTAAGTCTAAAATCATTTAACATCACTTGCCATATAATTTAAAGAATATTACAAAAAACAATTTATGAAAACTAGTTCTCAAAATTGTAGAAAGATTAATAATGTTTTATTTATTACTTTTAATATTTATAAACTATAAAATATAACGAACAAAATTTATATAAGATAATTATAATATTTTTATACTCTACTTGATGAATTGTATTCGAATATAATTATATAATAACTATTTTAAATATTACAAAATGCAAACATGTTTATTAATATTATTTTTATATGATTTATCATTGTTTAAAGAATAAATTTATCATAATTTTAAAATAAAGTATAAAATATTAAAATCTATTTATAAAAATAAAACCTACAATATATTGATTGAGAAGTGACATAAGTGATTTTTATTACGTGTCGATCATAAATAAACATTTCAAACTGTTATAATTTGATTGGCCATGATTTTTAATTTTATTTATTATAATTATATCTAAAAGGATAATTCAATTACCTCTTTCAAATAATCTACATAATTTTAGAAATTATTATTTATGGTAAATAATTGTTGAAACTATGTTTAGAAATAATTATTTATGGTAACTAATTTTTGAAACTATGAAAGAGTAATAATGTGATCAATTTTTTATATATTTATAAATTACATAAAATAATAAAAAGATGTTTATTTGAATTTATAAAATGATTTTATATTCGTATAGAAAGCCTTGGTATTTGTATATAAAGTATCATAATAACTATTAATGTCTAATAAATTCCATGCATGCTTTATAAATCATTTATATATAAATAAATTTATAAAATTATTTATATTGGCTTATCAGATATTTTAAATTATTATAATAGGTTCTAAATCATTTATAGAAGCTTATATATTAATTTATAAAATTTATTTTGAAAATTGATTTTATATTAAATGATAACTTACTTAATTAATTTTATCTTAGGTGTCCTTGAGTTTTAGAAAACTATTATAATTTGATACGTTAATAGATTTTCTATTTTATTTATTTTATGAGTAAAAAAATCACTTCTACAGCCAATTTTATCAGTATCCAAACGATATAAATATATTTCATAAAACATTATTGTAATTAAATATGTGATTTATAGAAAATATATTTAATGCTTATAAAATCATTTTATTACTTAAGTATTTATAAACTATATAATATATTTCAAAAGTAACATATGTAATTGGTATAGTAGTTTTATATTCCTATGTAGTTGAATATTAATTATAGGGGGATGTGAAACAATCATATTGTTCCATCTTTTAATCTTAATAAAGACATATGACTTTAGCTATAAATTATTTAAAAATCAAATGTTTCAATATTACATACCTTCAAAACTTATTTTTATCAAAAACTGAATTATGAATATTAAATATAACTAATTTTAGTAAAAAAGTTAAATACAAAATATCAACAAATATTTAAAATAGTCGTAATCATCTTTTTCAAAAATAATTATTCTTTAAAACTATTTAACATTAAAAATTTACATATACAAGTTTTTATGATGAAAAATAACTTAATTTAACAAATTATAATGAATATATTGTTACGAAACATTCAAACCTGCAAAATTTATGGGATCCACCTAGTTTAATTTAAAAGGCTCCCTACAAAAAAATACTCACCAATAAATTAATAACGCGGCTTCCGAGTCACGCACGTTGCCGATAATAATCTAACTATATAATACAGTGAATGGGGAAAACTAATAAAACATAGCGCATTCAATTTATGGCTATACGTTAAATCCTCGACAGGCAGAGAGAGCAAACAAGTTTTGAATCTTTCATGCAATGTCAAAAAAAGCATTGGCCAAGTTGTTTGATTTAGAATCACAAGAAAGTGGTGGTGGTTCTCCTTCATTCATGTCACATACACTCTACAAGGATCCACAGCCAGTCTCCAACGATAGCGACGGCGAAGATGGTGGACGGATACCGTTAGAAGAGTGGCTGCCGATCACAGAATCAAGAATAGGAAATGTTTATACGGCGACGTTTCATCTTCTCTGTTCGGGACTTGGTTTCCAAGTGCTTCTTCTCCCTGCTGCTTTCTCAGCACTGGGATGGTAACATTCATATCAAACGAAACTCTCTATCTGTTCATTAGTTTCTTGGGTTAAGCTTACCATATTTAGTTTCTTGCGTATAATATGCACTCACTTAAAAATTCTTTATTCTAGGGTATGGGGAATGATAGTTTTAACGGTGGGATTTGCATGGAAGCTTTACACGACATGGCTTCTTGTTAGTCTCCACGAAGCAGTACATGGAACACGTTTCAGTAGATACTTGAGACTCGCAATTGCTTCATTCGGTAATATAAACAAAAATCAATCACATTTTTTAAGAATTTTGTCGTTTAGTGAGGACTTCAGTTTCTACAAACGGAACCGTTTCTTGGTGTTGTTGTTGTAATGAAATAATATAATTAATACTAGAGCTGGACCCATCCGACCGGACGGGTATTTATTTTCACTTTTTTAAATAAATAAATATTATTTAAATATTTATCAGTTTATATTTTTAAATATTTACATATTTCTCAATTTTTATAAACACAACAGTCGAATAGTTTATGTGCTGTTAAAATAGTATTTAGTGTTTGTTATTAAACTTTTGAAAAATTAATATTGAACTATTGATAGTTTGAATAATATTTCTTGTAACATGAAATTATTTACCAAATGTAAAAAAAAAAAAAATATTTTGATCAAATATGGATAATATGGTAAGATTTAGATACATTAGAAAAAAATATATTTGATTATAAAAATTAAAAATTGATTTACAAACAATTCAAAATATTTAAATTTTAGTATTAATTTTTTTGGTTGAAAATAATTAATAGCAACCAAAATAGTTAAACATATACTTTAAAAATTCTTGAAAAATATATAATCTTAGGTGAGATTTAACTATATTAAAATATTATTGAGTTACAAATATTTCCTCTTGTTCTATAAGTAGTTTAAAATATTTAAAAGCTTAGCATATATAGATTTTATTATTCAAAATAATTAATGGTAAGTTAAACATATATTTTAGGAATATTCAAAATGTTGTTTAATGTCGAATTTAAACTTGAATTTCGTTCAAAATAATTAATCGTAACATTATCCAATTTTAATATTGTTAAAATAAATTTTAAATATGAATATTCCTAAAAATCAGCTAATTTATTTTGGAAACTGTTTAATAAATAGAAAAAAACAATAATTCCTTAAATATATATTCATTTAATGGTTCATTTAATTATTTCAGAGTAAATAACACTGAAAATTAAGGGATAATTTATATATGTACTTCTATTTTAATAATAGAGATAGGTGTGAAGTTTGGGAAACTTCTCTGAATATTCCCTGTGATGTACCTCTCAGGAGGAGCTTGTTCAATTCTAGTTATAACCGGAGGGAAAACGAATAAAGCAACTTCTACACATTATATCTGAAGATGACAAAGTGCCACTTACTACCTTGCAATGCTTCTTGATCTTCAGCATCCTCGCCGTGGTCATGTCTCAGTTTCCGAACATGAACTCTCTTTTTGGACTCTCATTGGTTGGTAGTGTTATGGCCGTAGCATATTCCACTGCAATATGGACTTTACCTCTAGCTAGTGAAAGGAATCTAAACGATGTCTCTTACACTATTAAGGATACAAGTTTCGATAACATTTTCAACGCTATTGGATTGATAGCTATTGCGTTTCGAGGGAATAACCTCGTCCTCGAGATACATGTCTTATATTAAGATCATATTGAAAATTCGCATTTTAGAACTGAGTAGTATGTTTTCAACTTGAGTTCTCTTCTAGTTAATAGTGACACGGCTTTGTTGTGATATTTGTAGGGCACTCTTCCTTCAGATTCAAAGAATCCTTCGAGTAAGACAATGTGGAGAGCCGTGGTGATATCTCATGTGATCATCGCGGTTTGCATGTTTTTAGTAGCCATCATTGTATATTGGGCATACGGTGACAAGGTATGTTTAAATCCATTGAAAATAAGAATAAGATATGTACAGTAAAACCTCTATAAATTAATAATGTTAAGAATTTGAAATTTTATTAATTTATAGAGATATTAGTTTACAAAAGTTTCATTTTTTGTTTTTTTTCTATTTTTAAATATTTTTATTTATGAAAAAAAAGATTTGATTTTACTGTATATAAATTATTTAAATTTTATAAATTTGACTTTTATAGTGTTTTATTATCTTATTTGGTCTATATTTTTATGTTTCATAGAATTATTACGTGGTTTCCGATATTTGTACTAAATATAAGCAAAATATTTTAAAAAATTAAGAAAAATATAAGTATTTTCATTGTAAATAGAAAACCAATAATATAATGTCTAGTTTGTACATATTTAAAAATAAACATAGATGAATTATTAATTTCTGATTTTAATGGGACTGTATATTTACATGAAAAATTTAAAAATAGTATTATTTTATTATTTTATTATTTGTGTCATATTTTATACATGTCCAAGTTAGGACCGGTGAAATTTATTAATTTATAGAGATTATTAATTTATCGAGTATTAATTTATAGATGTTCTGCTTATCTTGCAGACCGACTATTATTAAACTTAAAGTCTGATTATATATATAATATTTTTAATGTAAATTTCACGAACTTCACTTCATAACTAAACTTTAACGGTTTAGAACAATTGGTCAACAAGATACTTATTTTCTCCCAAGTTATCTGCAATCAAATCCAACACTAATATAGTTTTTTTTTTACGTTGGGTTAAATCATGTGTTTGAAACAATTGATCATGCTTTAATGTTAGTCCATATATATATGATAAGATTCCGGCTACGGGAGGCCCAATAGGCAAGTACCTGAAACTTTACGAGCAAGACTACTCAAAACGAGCTGCTTACTTCATACACCTCATGTTCATCTTCAACTGCTTATGCTCATATCCCATAAACTTAATGCCGGCATGTGATAACGCGGAGATGCTGTACATAACCAAGACACACAAGCCTTGCTCCTTCTTTGTCCGGATGATGTTGCGCGTGTTATTGGGTTTGGTTTGTTTCTTCGTAGCCGTTGGATTCTCGTTCTTGCCTTATCTTGCGGTTCTTATCGGAGCAGTAGTCTTGCTTGTTACGTCTACTTACCCGTGTTTCATGTGGATATATATCAAACAGCCCCACTGGAAACGCCTGATGTGGTTGCTTAACGTTTTGGTGGGAAGCTCAGGCGCTTCTCTCAGTGTTTTGCTTGTGGTTCGGCTTTGCGTTTGGCTGATAAGGGTTTACATGCAAACTTCTTTAAACCCTAGCCATATTCTTGCAACTGCTAGCCAGGGCTGGTTCTGACCCCATTCGGATGAAACAATTGAATGGGGCCTAGGATTTTTTTAAACTCTTCTAAGTTCACTTGTTTAATTTCTCATTAGTAAGCAATGACACAAAAGTGTAACATGAGAAGTGTTGGACCAATTTATTAAGCCAATGGGCTAGAATATTAATTGGGAAATGAGTGAATATAAATGGGCCATTAAGTGTCAATTGATTAAATGAAGAGGAAGCTGAAACCATCCCACATCGGGGAAAAGAAGGATGGGGGAGTAATATATAAATGTTCTCACCCATGTCTTTGGTTAAACAGCTCAGAGGAACAAGGAGCTCCCCACGCGCGCGCCGCCGCCGCCGTCCGGCTCGGCGTGGGCGTGGGCTTGGGCTTGGGCTTGGGTCTTGGTGGAGGGCCTCCGGCCCAATAAAAATATTCTTTTTGGACCAAGTAAAGCTCAAAATTTTGCCATTTAATTTTGGTAAAAACAACATGCATTTTATTTTGAAACGACAAGAAGTTTGTCTCGAAAATAAAAACGTCATGCAGTTTATCCTCTCAGATTTTTTAAACGAGAAAGGAGATAAGAGAGAGCGTCTTGGGGAGGAAGTTTCGCACTCAACTTCCCTCGATCTCCGCGAGATTTTCGCCCACGTGCAACTGCTGTTGCGGGAAGTGGCTCTCCAACTCTCTTTAAAATATCGCTTCTCTTCCTCTCTCATTTCTCACTTTTATTTTTCACATCGAAAACCAACATCAGAAATCCCTTAGCGTAAGTCTTACAACCGAGAGTGTTTCGTAGAGTTTCTAGTTCGTTAGGGCGTTCACGAGTGAAGCGTGAATCGTCGCCATGGTTTTATCCTGGGACTCGATATTCGTACAGTTCTGTCTCACTACGGAGCGAATATTTAGAGTTAAGGAAAGAGATTCATATCTCGACTCCATGAAACGTTTTCTATACGGGTTTCATTTCGCTTTCCTCATCCGTTTCTTTCCTTAATATCGCTTTTATTTATTACAATTATTTCAATTCGATTTCCGGCTTCTACAATCTTAACTCTAAATCGCTTTCTATCAAAAGCTTTTAATCGGATTGAAAAATGTTTTATCAAAACGGTTTTAAAGGTTTGTAAACGGTTTTTTGGAACGCTGTTTGCGATTTGGTTTTACCATTTCCGCGAAACGTTTCTTACCTATCTCAAAACGGTTTGCGTTTTGCTTTCTAGCATTACTGCAAAACGTTTTATTGGATATTTTCAGCACGGTTTAGAAACGAAGTTTGCGATTTGCTATTTGCTTATCCGCGAAACGTTTCCTATTTTTTCTATAAATGGTTTTGCGGTTTGGTTATATCATCATCCGCGAAACGTTTTAGATACTTGTTTATTCAAAACGTTTATATATGAATCGTTTTCACAAACGCTTTCTTAAGTGAGTTTGTGAAAGATTCTAAGTCTACACAAAACGGTTTCTGCGAATGCTTATAAGCGAGTTTGCAAAACGTTTTTTCAGACATGTATCGATATGATTTGGTTCAAACACCAAAAATGAAAATCGATTTTAGACTATTATTTTTTGATTAAAAATAATATGTTATTCAACTGTTGAATGGAGTACTGATCCGTTTTTCATGTTTTCTTTACAGGAAGAAAAATGACTAACGACAACAACGCCCCCATTGATACCACCGCAACTCAGACTCCACTCAATGTCACCGCAACTGATGCAACCGGCGTGAGTGCAACCGGAGTGACAAACGTTGGTTCCAGTGCAGGGACAACAAGCACTACCCTTCCTGCGGGAGTTGATGAAACCACTCGCCGTAGCCTGTTCGGTGCTGGTCTTTACCAAACCGGTTCGGTTCAAGGAACCACAAATGCGCCTGTTGTGGTGGCTACTCCTCAAGCTGTGCCTAGTCTCTTCACACAAGGACTGATGCCTGACAAATTTGATGGCAAAGGCTTCAAAACGTGGCAGAAGAAGATGATGTTCTTTCTGTCAACAATGAAACTGGACAAGTTCATCCAGGAGGATAAGCCCATCGTCCCTTACACCGTTGAAGATGTCCATGCTCAAGCGAGTGTTGACATATGGGTGCATTCTGACTTCATCTGCAAAGGATACATTTTGGGTCGTCTGATTGATCCATTGTACAAAGTCTACTGTGACATTCCTACGGCGAAAGAGCTATGGAGATCCTTGGACAAGAAGTACAGAGGCGAGGACGCTGGCTGTCAGAAGTATGTGGTGGCAAAGTTCGATGAATTCAGAATGGTGGATTCAAAACCACTCATGGACCAGGTGGAAGCTTTTCAGCTCATTTGCCATGAAATTGCTGCTGAAGGAATGTCCATCTGCGAGACATTCACAACTCTGATGTTCATTCAAAAGCTTCCTCCAAGCTATGCTGATTTCAAGAACTACCTGAAGCATAAGAAGAAGAAGATGGGTCTTGAGGATCTCATCACGAGGCTTCAGATGGAATCCAGGAACCGAGCTGCTGACAAGGACACAGCTAAGGAGCACAGTGTCAACATGGCTGAGCACAAAGGCAAAGGAAAGGCACACGCTTCTCCTGGAAAGCCTTCCAAAACAGCTTTGGCCTTGAAGGCTGCTGGGAAGAACTTCAAGAACAAAGGCATTGAAATCAATGCGAATGTGGAGAAGTTCAAGGGGAAATGCCACTACTGTCACAAAGTGGGACACAAGACTTCTGAGTGTCGCAAAAAGATCAAAGATGAGAAGGCTCAGGCGAATCTCACTGAGGAGGACTTTGTTGCAGTGGTGACTGAGGTCAACATGGTTGAAAGCAACAACCCCAGGGAATGGTGGTACGACACTGGTGCAACCACCCACATTTGCACCGATAGGGCGATGTTCAGCACCTATCAGAAGAGCAAGACTCAGGAGAAGCTGTTCATGGGGAACACTGCAGTCTCCAAGATTGAAGGCCGCGGCAGTGTGATTCTGAAGATGACATCTGGACGTCAGGTGACTCTGACGAATGTGAAGCATGTGCCTGACATGAGGAAGAACCTGGTCTCGGGAACCTTGCTCAGCAAGAATGGATTCGCCGCAACCCTTGAGGCGGACAAGCTCGTGATTAGGAAGAATGGGATGTATTTGGGAAAGGGGTATGTTAAGGATGGATTTGTCAAGATGAATGTAATGACAGTCCCTCCGAAAGTTGTAGCTCCGAAAGTTTCAATGAATAAGAATGAGCCAGTTGCTTATTTGGTTGAGTCTTTTAATATATGGCATGAAAGATTAGGCCATGTGAACTACAAATCTATACAAAGATTAATGAATTTAAATCTAATTCCTAAATGCAAAACAAGTAAAGAAAAATGTGAAGTATGCGTACAGGCTAAGCTCACAAAAACTCCCTCACCTCGTGTTGAAAGAACTAATAAACCTCTAGATTTAATTCACACCGATTTATGTGATTTAAAATACAAACCAACTAGAGGTGGAAAAAAGTACTTTGTGACCTTCATAGATGACTGCACAAAATATTGTTATGTATATCTTTTACATAGCAAAGATGAAACCTTAGAAAAATTTAAAGAATTTAAACTCGAGGTCGAAAATCAGCTTAAAACAACTATTAAGATAGTTAGAAGCGACCGAGGAGGTGAGTATGATGGTCCATTCAATTCATTTTGTAAAGAACATGGAATAATCCATCAGACTACAGCTCCTTACTCACCAAAATCTAATGGAGTTGCTGAACGCAAGAATCGAACTCTAAAAGAGATGATGAATGCAATGTTGCAGGAATCTGGGTGTCCCCAGAACCTGTGGGGGGAAGCGCTGCTTACCACAAACTATATCCTCAACAAAATTCCACATAAAGTAACTGGCAAAACTCCATATGAATTATGGAAAGGTAATTTACCTTCGTATAAATACCTCAAAGTGTGGGGGTGCTTGGCAAAAGTTGCAGTACCGCCACCAAAAAAGGTCACTATTGGACCTAAAACTGTGGATTGCATCTTCATCGGATATGCACATAATAGTAATGCTTATCGATTTCTGGTACATAAATCTGAAATATCAGATATCCATGAACAAACAGTTATGGAATCGAGAAATGCATCTTTCTTTGAAAATATTTTTCCTCACAAGGAAAAACAAGGTTCTAAACGAACTAGAGAAGAAAGAAACAACAAGAATGGTGCAGAAATCGAGACAAATGTTGAGATTTCTACAAATGATATTTCAGAGAATGAAAAAGAAGATGAACCTAGAAGGAGCAAAAGAGCTCGAAAGGAAAAATCTTTTGGTGATGATTTCTTAATGGCATTTCTAGTAGAAAATGTTCCAAAAACTTTGGCAGAAGCCATGGCTTCACCAGAAGCTCCGTTCTGGAACGAAGCAGTTAGGAGTGAATTTGATTCTATCATGCAAAATTATACATGGTATTTAACAGATTTACCACCTGGCTGTAAAGCATTAGGAAATAAGTGGATAATGACACGAAAACCTGGTGGAAAATACAAATCTAGACTAGTAGTTCAAGGATTCCGACAAAAGGAAGGTCTTGACTATTTTGATACATATTCTCCAGTAACAAGAATAACATCAATAAGGCTGATGATAGCAATCGCAGCCTTAAGAGATTTAGAAATCCATCAAATGGATGTAAAAACAGCTTTTCTGAATGGTGATTTAGAAGAGGAAATTTACATGAAACAACCTGAGGGTTTTGTCATTACTGGACAGGAAGACAAAGTATGTCGACTTGTAAAGTCACTCTATGGGCTTAAACAAGCTCCTAAACAATGGCACGAAAAATTTGACAACACAATGATGTCAAATGGTTTCAAAATCAATGAATGTGATAAATGTATATACTACAAAACTACCAAAGATGCGTATGTTTTGCTATGTTTATATGTAGATGATATGCTCATTATTGGAAGCAATAAAGACATAATCAATCAAACAAAAAACATGCTCAAAGGAAAATTTGAGATGAAAGATTTGGGATTAGCAGACGTTATTCTCGGGGTTAAAGTACAAAGAAATTCAAAAGGAATTACTTTAACTCAATCTCAGTATGCTGAAACAATATTAGAGAGATTTAAAAACTACTCTAGTAGTATGGCAAAAACTCCGTTAGATCCCCAAATGCACTTGACAAAGAATTCAGGTGAAGCAGTTTCACAAAACGAATATGCACGTGTGATCGGAAGTCTCATGTACTTGACAAATTGTACAAGGCCAGATCTAGCGCACGCAGTAAACGTACTCAGTCGATATACAAGTAATCCAGGTCATACACACTGGAAAGCTATAACAAGAGTACTCAATTACTTGCGCTACACCAAAGATTTTGGGCTTCACTATGGTAAAGAACCAGCAGTTTTAGAAGGATACAGTGATGCTAACTGGATATCAGATTCTAAAAACTCAAAATCCACAAGTGGATATGTTTTTACACTAGGAGGAGCAGCAATATCTTGGAAATCTACCAAACAAACAGTTCTAGCTAGATCCACAATGGAATCTGAGTTCATAGCCTTAGACAAAGCTGCAGAAGAAGCTGAATGGCTTAGAAATTTTTTGGAAGATATTCCTATGTGGGAGAAACCTGTGCCAGCTATATGCATACATTGTGATAGCCAATCAGCTATAGCTCGGGCTCAGAATAATCTCTACAATGGTAAATCTCGTCACATTAGAAGACGACATAAAACCATTAGACAACTTATCTCAACTGGTGTAATCACAATAGACTACATCAAATCGGCTGACAACCTAGCGGATCCATTTACTAAAGGTTTGCCACGAGATGTTGTTGCTAAATCATCAAAAGGAATGGGTTTAAAGCCTATAACTAATGAGGATGCTTGATTGCAACCCTACCTATCATGACTGGAGATCCCAAGACGTAGGTTCAAAGGGAAAACAAAATCAAGCAAAATCTAACCAAAGCACTTTGAGACACAAAAGTCTCATCCCAGCTCCTAAAGATGATAAGTGCTAACGAATGTAAGAAGGATAAGCATAAGCTTTTAATGATTCCATAGCTTCTAAAGCGGAGTATTACTCAATACTTTTCATGGTCAATCACCTAATGAGTGTGAAATGGGGCCGTTTCTAGGAGAATGAATGCTAGGCTATATTCTCTAAGTTCACTCATGAAAATCAGGAACAGTTCAGGGCCACAATGAACACAATAGAGAACTAAGTTCTACGAGAAAATGAAGCTGCGTTATGCCTGTTGTCTCGGTCTACATAAAACACCGGTTGGTTCAAGACATCATGTTCACCTTCTGGTAAAGTAAACCCGACAGATATTAACTATGAGTGGTTCAAAGCTTAAAAATGCAACCTACTCAAACACAGTGAATTTTTCGCAAACACTCTCGATAAGTCTGTCTGTCTAGTCTTTAGTATAAGTCTAGTCAGTAATTTTTATAGTTTTTAGAGTCTATCGAGTCTGCATTTAGTCTAGTCTGCATATGTTTAGAGTCATTTCTATTCATGTGGGGGATTGTTGGACCAATTTATTAAGCCAATGGGCTAGAATATTAATTGGGAAATGAGTGAATATAAATGGGCCATTAAGTGTCAATTGATTAAATGAAGAGGAAGCTGAAACCATCCCACATCGGGGAAAAGAAGGATGGGGGAGTAATATATAAATGTTCTCACCCATGTCTTTGGTTAAACAGCTCAGAGGAACAAGGAGCTCCCCACGCGCGCGCCGCCGCCGCCGTCCGGCCGGCTCGGCTCGGCTCGGCGTGGGCGTGGGCTTGGGCTTGGGCTTGGGCTTGGGCTTGGGTCTTGGGTCTTGGTGGAGGGCCTCCGGCCCAATAAGAATATTCTTTTTGGACCAAGTAAAGCTCAAAATTTTGCCATTTAATTTTGGTAAAAACAACATGCATTTTATTTTGAAACGACAAGAAGTTTGTCTCGAAAATAAAAACGTCATGCAGTTTATCCTCTCAGATTTTTTAAACGAGAAAGGAGATAAGAGAGAGCGTCTTGGGGAGGAAGTTTCGCACTCAACTTCCCTCGATCTCCGCGAGATTTTCGCCCACGTGCAACTGCTGTTGCGGGAAGTGGCTCTCCAACTCTCTTTAAAATATCGCTTCTCTTCCTCTCTCATTTCTCACTTTTATTTTTCACATCGAAAACCAACATCAGAAATCCCTTAGCGTAAGTCTTACAACCGAGAGTGTTTCGTAGAGTTTCTAGTTCGTTAGGGCGTTCACGAGTGAAGCGTGAATCGTCGCCATGGTTTTATCCTGGGACTCGATATTCGTACAGTTCTGTCTCACTACGGAGCGAATATTTAGAGTTAAGGAAAGAGATTCATATCTCGACTCCATGAAACGTTTTCTATACGGGTTTCATTTCGCTTTCCTCATCCGTTTCTTTCCTTAATATCGCTTTTATTTATTACAGTTATTTCAATTCGATTTCCGGCTTCTACAAGAAGCAGTATAACATAGCCAGTTTAAAAGATATAAACAAATAATTTTTAAATATTTTTTTCTTCATTTTAGTATAAGAAAGTAGTAAAGGCAATGAGAGATAATAATAGTGTTTTAGGTTCAGTTTCGGATTTTTGAGAATTTTTTTATGAACTATTTAGGGCCTAAATTTTTTATTTCGTATTGGACCCCGAAAAATTCAGGACCGGCACTGCTGCTAGCATACGTAAATATTAAATTCTGGTACAAGTTGTTAATCTTGGAAGCACCTTTACTTCATGATCACCAGAGGCATGGAGTTGAGAAACGTCAGCGTGTTAAACTGGGATTGATAAGTCTCGATCAATGGCATTCAGAGAATACGGAACCGCTTAACATATTTTAAATGGGGCTGGGGAGTTGGATTAAACCGACCCATGAATTTATACACAAAAGAATCGTTTATGGATAAAAATAATGGAAAACTAAAATATTCAAACTTTGTACTTATCAGTTATCAATCCAAGTCATGAATTTATACACACAAAATCATTTTTAAATATTTCTCACAAGAAAGAGGAAATCTTAATTTTTTAAAAAAATGTTAAATTGATTCAAACAAAAAATATGATATCACAATGGATGTTACATCGTTTCTGATTTTATGATCTACGTAGTTATCTCTGTATATCTATTTGCGTGTATATATATATATATATATATATATATATATATATATATATATATATATATCTTTTAGGAAGCCATTTTGACAGTTCTAAATTATTATTTCTATCATATCTAGTAGTGTAAAGAAAGTAATGACTACCGTAGTTATGTCCCAGGCCTTTACATGCATATCTCACATAAATAGTTAGATCTTCTTTAATGAACAAAAAGATCTGATTCGGCTGCTCATTTCTGTAAAGATCAGAGAAGACTTAGAGAAATCATGTTTTTTGCCAGGTTGATCCCCATTGAGAATGATGCTGCATCTGATGACATTTCTGGTATCGGTTCGGTTTGATTTGGGTATTGGATAGTTTGGGTAGGAAGTTAGAAGACTCGTTTAATACTTATCTATTTCCGGTTTGGGTTCTGTTCGGATAGTTTTGAGTTTGGTTCGATCCAGACAGTAAAAATAAGAGCCGAAAAATCGGTTCTCATTGAGTTCTGGTTCGGTTATTTGGTTCCGGATATTTTTTGCCTAGACCTATAGGTCTGGTTTACCTTGTTGGGCATAGATGAGATTCGTTACGCCTCAGTACAAATGAATTTGAAATGATATACATAATTCTTAGTATTTTTTTTGGTAAAACATAATTTTAGTATTGGTTTTTCTAAACTCAACAAAAGATAGAATTAAAATGGTAACATCATCGTGATCTTCATCGATTGTCTGTTTGTTTTTATGCATGTTTTAATTCTTTTTTTTTCTTTTAAGAATGTAACTATATTTTGATCTGCACTTAAAAAGCGTATGATTGTTTTCAAAATCAAATAAACTCTTTTGAAATCCTTTTTATTGATGATATATAATTTGGGCATATTTATTCGGAACTGTGTATCAAACCATACCAAACTGAAAACAACGAAACCAACATTGAACTGAATTTCATGAAATAGTCGAGCAACCCATGTATCTCTGGAACAAAAAAACTAAACCAAATGGGTACCTGAATTTTAAAATTACAAATTTTAATTATATTTAATTTCTAATTAATCAATATACCAAAAATATCATTTATAAACCGAATGACCCAAAACATTAATTCAAGATATCAAAATATTATCTGAAGTATCCGATATTTTTATCTGAACAACCCAATATTTGAACTAAAACTTCAAATTATCTTATCTATTTTTATCTATAAATACATAATTATCCAATAACCAGAATCAAACTGGAACTAAATTGGACCTTCTTTTTTGCATATTAGCCGTTTGATAAGACCCAGAATTTTTTTATAATATTTTTAAAAAAATTGATTAAATTTCATATATACTTTATAATAGTATGTAAAACAGAATCAACTAATTGACTGCGCTTTTAAAACATGAGAATATGCTTTGACAAAATTTTAATTTAACAAAAGCAATGATATTTGTTCCTTGCGTTTTTATATTTGCAATATTTAAAATACAAATTTGAAAAATAAACTGCATCCAATTTTTATATTCAATAAATATTTTTACTAAAATTTAGAAATAATAAATTTTTGACAACAGATTTTGAGGTGTATATTCATATTCTAAAGGTTTACAAAAAGTTCGTTAGTATTTTTGAAGTTGCAGACTTTTATGAAATGCAATTTAAAAATAAAATTACATTTTTATAATTAAAATCTTTTTATCAGATGATTTTAGCATTAAATAATATTTGACAGTATTTTTGGTAATATAGTCTAATTTGACGGATTTAAAATGGTTGTTATAAATTTTCTAAGTTACATGTTTTATGAAAATATAATATTAGAACAAATATATAGGATTTCTAGTTATTTGATATACATTTGCAATTTTAGATTAAGAGTCATAAACATATTAATGAGTTTTGCCGCATTTATTTTTGATGAAAGAATATATTCATTTAGTAAAATAAATCATGTATTATGATTTAAAAACTTGTTTAAACTAATTCATATGCAACAGAATAGCACATAAAAATAATTTGGTTTAGGCATATTCATAATAAAATATTGACGTGTGAAAAAAATTAATACACAAGCTTCGACTTAAGATCAGTGCTCATAAATTCATAATTGAGATTGCACGAAATCTTGATTTCAATGAATTATTATACGTTAACATATGTATATCTTACGTGATATGGTACATAGTGTTGTAAATCAATATTTTGTTTAATCGATATTGTTTACGATCTAGTTAGCGAAATATGTAGCACTAAGTAATAACATGTGCCCTGCACGGAGTGAGTAGATTTAAAAAAGAAATTAACATTTTGAATTAATAGGCATTATAATAGTAAAAATTAGGAAGAAATAATATATGTTATAAACTAAAAAGAAATTGAATATGTCAATATAAATAAATCTTCGACCACAAATCTTTAAACTTGTATATTTATTTGTTTAATTGAAATATAGTTCGTGGAAGTGAATCAGTAATAGTAAACAAATACTAATATAAAATGAACTATGAAGTAACAATGAAATAAACGATAAAATATTTGTCCACATATAAAATAACTTATAACTATAAGATAAAACAAAAATAAGAGTCGAGAAAAAATGTGTAATGAGTCAATGAACTATATAGAAAACATATATTTATATTAAGATGACATACTAAAACTCGCTCCATTTATATACTAAAACTTACCTCGAGTTTGTAGACAAAATAATCAAACTTCCATATATATATTACAAAACTGAAAGAATCATTTGGAAGACGCACAATTAGGATTTGATTACAGTAATTTCACATTTATATAGCTTAACTTTCTTATATAGAACAATTAATTATGTGAAAAACAAAATTAATAACCATAATCACGTCTTAATTATTAAAACAATCGAGTCCCTATAATCAAGTTCCTAATATTTATCAATTTAATATATAGTAGATTACTGACTCATTATTAGAGATTTTAAAATAATTACACGTTAACAAAATCTTAAATGTAAAATATATCTAATCTATTATAAGTTTACTTTTAAAATCTGTGTGATTAATTGTTATTGCAAATAACGTTTTTCAATATTTATTAGGATCAAGTTCAAAATTTATAGGTTTTTCAAATATAGTTTATATTTATATATATATATATATATATATATATATATAATGTCTAACTATATATAAAATGTTTTATGATTAATAATACTTGTAAAAATTAAAACAATATTTTCTATTTGAGGGGAAATCGTGATGCTATTATATTTATACATTAAGTTTGTATACATTATACTTAGTTTGCGTTTATATAGATAATGTCTAATTATATATAAAAGTCTATATGATTGATAATACTTATAAAAACCAAAAAAAAATATTTTATATTTGAGGGACCATTGCGATACCATTATATTAGACATAAAATTGGTATATACTATAGTTATACATTATAATTAGTTTGCGTTTTTATATATAATAATAACTATATATAAATGCTATATTATAATAATACATGTAAAAAACAAAAAAAAAAAATTAAAAAGATATTTCATAGGATTGGGTATGTCTAGAACAAATATTTTCGATCTAGGTAGTAGTGTATAAATTGTTACAATTTATATGTAGACACTCATAACTCATATATAATTATCTTTCTAAGTATAGGAATATAATAACAACAAAGCATTAAACCGTAACCCATTCTCAGAAGCTAATAATGCGTAAACATAAATCATACACATTTATATGGTAATGACCAATGACACTTGATGTAATAATTCTAGTAGACTAAGGTTTTTTTTTAAAAAAAAAAAGATGTGAGAGTGCTTGTAAGGCTACAACATAGGAAATGGCACTCATGTAAATCACACATCAATTGAAGGTTATTTATTTTTAGTGCTCCTTAAATAATATTTCAGGGATGTACCAAAATTTTATAGAACAATAAAATTATGAATCGTATATATTTTCCGGTCCCTAAAAATTTTCATGTATCATTTATTCATATATATATATATATATATATCATACAAACATTAATTTCATAAAAATATGAATCACACACACACACACGCGTATATATATATATAGTCAAAATCCTGTCAGTTATGACCATACATATTAAACTATCTTCTTAATTTCGTATAACATTCTAATCATAAATTTACAAAAGACAAAATATAGAAAATATTATATGCAAGGGGTGAAAAATAAAAGAATCACATATTAAAATTTGTATTTGACATTAAATTTAATCGGAAATAACTATATAAATTCTCAAATTAAATTTCTGTCATCATTTATGATAATTTCACAATAAAACTCTTGTTGTTAAAGTTAAGGGTTTGTAAAAATTTAATATGGAATACTTGTTAAATGTATTTCACAATCACACAAGATTTCATATAAGTTTTTGTATATGACATTTTGTTTTTACATTATAAAAAATTTATATTGACCAATCCCAAAATAAATGATATGCATCAAAATTTTATAGAAAAATATAATTACGAATCATTTATATTTTTCAGTCCCTAAGAAATTTCATGTATCATTTATTCAGAAAAGAACATTAATATTATAAAAATATGAATTATATATATATAGTCAACATCCTATCAGTTATGACTATATATATCAAGTTATCTTGTGAATTTTGTATAACATCATAATTTTCCAAACAGTTATAGAAAGTATTATATGCAAATAACGAAAATAATGGACGTCTATATTAAAATTGATATTTAACTTTAAACTTAATCATAGTGAATTATATATATTTCCAAATTAAATGTCTATCAACATTTATGATAATTTTGCAATCAAAAACTAAAATTTCTAAAGTTAAGGGATTGCAAAAAATTTAATATGGAATACCTTGTTAAGTGTATATCACAATCACACAATATTGCATATAATTTTTTATATATGAAATTTTGATTTTAAAATATTTAAAAAAATTTACTAACCAATCCCAAAATAAATGTAGCATATCCCATAAAATTCCCAAAATATTAATCAAAATAAATCATTTGTACTAAAGTTTTATAGAAGAACATAATTATGAATAGTTTATATTTTTGAGTTCCTATAAATGTCATGTATCATTTACGAATCGTAAAGAACACAAATCTTATAAAAAACATGAATTATATATATATAGTCAAGACCCTATCAGTTGTGATTATATATATCCTCTTATCAAAATCCTTTTAAAATATTATACTCAATTGTAATGATTTTAAACTATGTTTGAACGGTCGTCTTGGTCGTATAGTGAAATTGTAATGAATTTAGACTATGCTTTTAAAATATTATACATAATTATAAAAATAGTATTTAACCATGTACAAAATGATTTGATTATTTTTAGTTTCTGGTAAGAATGATACAAAGAATCATATGAAACCATATTTCTTGTTTGGTAAATAATAATGTGAAAACCATGTAAGAACAATTGAGTGCATCATGATTTAAACCGACTTTAATATGGTATCCGAAAACATAAATCGTAGACATGATTTATTTGGTTAGGAAATAAGTAAAACCTTAGAATATATTAGTTAAGTTATAATGTAGTGACCAATGGCAACTACTGTAATTAGTATAGTAAATTATAGGTTTTTTAAAATAGGTTGTGAGAGAGCTTGTGGTGATGACACCTAGGAAATTGCACATTTGTAAATCACACATGAAATAAAGGTTATTTATTTTTAATGCTTCTAAAATAATATAAAGGGGATATTTAATATATCAAAAATTATATTTGAAATATTTTGTATGTATCCCACATGTTTAGTCTAAAATAAATGAGGACATGTATTTAAGGAAACCAAATATCCCACATGTTACGTTAGAAAATATAATGAAGCAACACATTAGCACATTATCTCAATAGATATGGTATAGTTTGAAAAAATAAAGGTAAGACCATAAAAATATTAATCACCTTTTCAAAGTGACAATAGGTGAGAAAAATTAGGAACTCCCCACAAAATGAGGCAGAAGATACTGAAGGACAGAACACATAAACAACAAGAGTAAACGCATTTGCCTTCCCCTCCTCTCATCTTAACCGTTATTTTCTTTGTAATCTTCATCATTGTTCTCGTCAATTCAACTGTCGTGATCATGCACTTGGAGACAACTGTACCCTTTTCTCTGAAGGTCCTCTGGACTGAATCGAAGATGACTCTGCAACACGCTCATAATTGTAGTAACTGGCCTGGCCCTATGGTTAATGGGTGACCCGAACAGGCTAAAACCCCACACACTCATAATGGTCGATCGGTATCCTATCTATGTATGGGTTTGGGTTTGGTGGGGTCTCCACAAAGTAGACTGACCTTTTCCTCTGTGAGGACTAGGGCTCGGCAAATAAACCGTCGAACCGAATTTGATCTGATAAAAATGAATTCGAACTGATCCGAACCCAACATAAAATACCAAATAAATCTTGTTTTATGGTATTTTGAATTATGGGCATTATGCGAACTGAACTCATACGTAAATAGATATCTAATAGAACCCGAAATATTCAAAACCCCCAAAATATCTTGTACCAAACAGTATCTCAATTTCTAATATGTATCCAAAATACACTATATATTGAAGATCTTAAATAGTTATCTATTACGTGAAGGTTGGTGGTTATGTTACATGAATGTTGGTGGTTGAAGTTTTTGGATTTTGGTTTTATTTTCATTGAATAATGTTTTTTATTTCATGAGAACTTGGTTTTGTTTTAAGCTTTCATTTCTTTGATTTTCTTTATATTTGTAAATATGTTTAAATTTCATTTGATTTGAATGTTCACGGTTGATGCAACTTTCTTATTTTAATTGATTTTACTTAAGTTTTAGTTACAAAATAAGTATAGATCATATATTCTAAAACAAAAAACGATTTTATATATATTTTGGTTACAAAATATGTATAAATCAAGTACTTTCAAAACGAAGAACTGAGTAGGACCCTAATCCGAAAGTACATCGAGTTGTACTGGTTCTTAGAAGATTTACTAATCCTAAACCGACTCCGATAGAAACCGGACCGAACTTTCATATAATCCGAATAAGACTGATTTTCATCAACCCGAAAAATCGAAATTCGATTGGATAAAACCGAAAACCGATGGCACCCTGAATACTCAGGCCTAGTAACGACGGATATCTAGCCGGCCACGTCATCATCTCTTATAACCGGTCTTGCTTCCTAATAAAACAATTTTGTTGTAGAAATTTTATGGTATTTTTGGCTATGGCCTTGAATTTAGAAAGTGGGTAAATGAAATGGGAGATAACAGATCATGCTGGCTAGGAAAAGAAAATTGTAATAAAAATAAACTACAATTGAACGTTAAAACTTAAAATGGCTAAACAAAGTGTGCTTCTATAGTTTTTTTTTGTTAAACACAAGTGTGCTTTTATAGCAACTATCATTATATTAGTTTATTTGAAAAGCTATGTATATTCGGAAGTTAAAATTCATATATTTATTAGATCAAACATGCCATGTGTAGTGTTGTTTGATTTACCTCAAAAAAATTACAAAATTTATCTCACATCTCAAAATGTAAATTAGATCATACAAAGCTCAAGTTTATAATAATATCAGGGCTGACTGATCAAGTTTATATAATTTTTTTTAAGTTTTAGCAAATTAGATGGAAAAAGTCTCATATATTTTATATGTACATAATTTTGTTTTCATAAAAATTTATAAAAATATTTCTGATAAGTTCTTTTAAATAACAAATTATTTAAACTTCTTTTTAACTAAAAGAAATTATGATTTGAAGAATAACACTACAAGAAAACTGGGTTTTAACGAGGAAAATAAACGAGGAGAATATTTCCTCGTTAATTAGCTTCGTCTTTACGATGAAGTAACGAGGAAAAATTGAATCCACGTTATTTCCTCGTGAAGTAACATGGAAAGTTTTTCCACATAAGGATAACGTAAATTGACGTCGCTTTTACGACGATTACGTCTTAGTTACGAGGAAAAGTTATTTCGTCGTAAAGTCGACGTAAATATAGCTTCGTTGTTACGTGGATTTTCTTGGACGAGGAATTAACCACGAACCTTTTGAAACACGTTTTTTTTTGTTTCACCTAATTATCTTTGCGTGGTTAATTCCTCGCTAAATCTCACCTACCACATTCGAAAAATCTATAAATATGAACGTTTGAACCTCATTTTAGACACACCCACAAGAAAAAAAAGAGTAAAAAAAAAATTATGTCCAGGTGCGGGAATATTTATGAGTTCCGAAGGTGGATGTATATGCATAGAGATGGTAACGGGAGAGTGACGAAAGAATTCCTTACGGGGATGGAGACTTTTATGCATCAAGCAGATTCTACATCGCTCGCCCAAGAAAGCGGTAAGATATTCTGCCCTTGTAAAAAATGCAACAATTCGAAATTAGGAAATCGTGAAAATGTTTGGAAGCATTTAATAAATAGAGGTTTCACGCCAAATTACTATATCTGGTTTCATCATGGAAAAGGTTATAATTACGATCAGAATGAAACTGCTAGTAGTAGTAGTAATAGCAACTTTCAGGTAGAACCGGTAGATCATCATTTGGTTAACGAACATAACCATCAGGAAGAGCAGATGGTAGATTGTGATAGGGTTCATGATATGGTAGCTGATGCATTCGTAGCTCATGATGAAGATGAGGAACCTAACATAGATGCCAAAAAGTTTTATGATAATGCGGCAAATCAACCACTTTACAGTGGTTGTAAAGAAGGTCTATCTAAATTATCGTTGGCTGCTAGAATGATGAATATAAAAACGGATCACAATCTACATGAAAGTTGCATGAATGAATGGGTAGACTTGTTTAAAGAGTATTTGCCGGAAGGCAATGAGTCTGCTGATTCTTACTATGAGATTCAGAAGCTGGTCTATAGTCTTGGGTTGCCTTCGGAGATGATAGACATTTGCATCGACAATTGCATGATCTACTGGGGAGTTGATGAGAAGTTAGAGGAATGTCGATTCTGCAAGAAGCCAAGATTCAAGCCGCAAGGACGGGGACGTAATAGGATACCGTACAAAAGGATGTGGTACCTACCAATCACAGATAGATTGAAAAGATTGTATCAATCAGAGGAGACTGCTGGAAAAATGAGATGGCATGCCGAGCATACTCAGACGGATGGTGAGATGAGTCATCCATCAGATGCAAGAGCCTGGAAACATTTTAACAAGGTATATCCAGAATTCGCTAGCAATAGCCGGAATGTGTATCTCGGTTTATGCAAAGATGGTTTTAGTCCATTTGGAATGTCAGGGAGACAATATTCATTGTGGCCAGTCTTTCTTACGCCATACAACCTGCCACCGGAGATGTGCAATTTACGGGAGTTGATATTCTTGACCATATTAATACCTGGTCCAAACCATCCAAAAAGGTCTCTGGATGTTTTCTTGCAACCACTTATAAAAGAGTTGAAAGATTTGTGGTTTACGGGAGTGAGGACGTATGACTGCTCAACAAAGACAAATTTTACGATGCGAGCGATGCTTTTGTGGACCATAAGTGACTTTCCTGCCTATGGGATGTTGTCTGGATGGACAACACATGGTAGATTAGCTTGTCCATATTGTAATGGTTCGACAGATGTGTTTCAACTAAAAAATGGTAGGAAGACAAGTTGGTTTGATTGTCACCGTCGATTTCTTCCCGCTGACCACCCGTACCGAAGAAACAAGAAATTGTTTAAGCACAAAAGGGTTGTCAGAGACACACCTCTTCCATATCTAACTGGAGAACAAATTGAAGCGCAACTCGATTACTATGGAGCATTGAAAACAGCTCCGCGTGGTGGCAATTGGCATGTCCCCGGTAATATGCCAGATTCTTATGGTGTTCATCACAACTGGCACAAGAAGAGTATATTTTGGGAGTTGCCTTATTGGAAGGATCTTCTTCTGCGCCACAACCTTGATGTGATGCATATAGAGAAGAATTTCTTTGAGAACATCATGAATACAATATTGAATGTCCCAGGGAAGACAAAAGACAACATAAAATCGAGGTTGGACTTGCCAGACATTTGCGCAAGAAGTGAGTTACATATAAAAAGCAATGGACAAGTTCCGGTTCCCATATTTCGATTGTCTTCAGAAAAAAAGTCGGTGTTGTTCGACTGGGTTGCATCAGAAGTGAAGTTTCCCGATGGGTATGTTTCAAATCTCTCAAGATGTGTTGAAAAAGGTCAAAATTTCTCCGGGATGAAGAGTCATGATTGTCATGTCTTTATGCAACGACTACTTCCATTTGCATTTGCGGAGCTACTGCCAACTAACGTACATGAAGTACTTGCAGGTATATATATATATATATATTAATAGAGTTATTTTAAAATGGTGTAGTTTGCTATTATAAATGACTAATAATGTACATGTGTTTCATTGTATTTGGAATATATACAAGGCACTGGAGCATTTTTCAGGGATCTGAGCACACGCACTCTTAAAGAAGAACTCGTCGAACAGCTACAGGAGAACATTCTCATCTTATTGTGCAACTTGGAGAAGATATTTCCACCTGGATTTTTTGACGTCATGGAACACCTAGCTGTCCACCTCCCATATGAGGCATTACTTCGTGGACGTGTACATTACGGATGGATGTATCAGTATGAACGAGCAATGAAATATTTGAAGGGAAAAGCAAAAAATCTTGCGAAAGTTGAAGGTTCTATAATTGCGGGAAGTTTGACAGAAGAAACTTCTCACTTCACATCGTATTAATTTGCGTCAAAAGTACGTACTAGAAAAAGAGCTCCAAGAAGATATGATGATGGTGGTGTCGCACCAACATATGCAGTTGCCGGTGTTCCTGACATCTTTAGCCAGATAGGTCGACTCGGTGGAAAATTAAAAGTGGTTTGGTGGTCGAGTAAAGAAGACGCTCATAGTGCACACATCTATATTCTACTCAACTGCGATGATCCTTTGATGTGTTATTTTGAAAGGTAACATATATTGTCAATTCTAAATACATATATAAGTTTTATTTTAAATACATATAAGTATATTAATGTCCATAAAATTTTTGATTTTATAGCATGTTTGTTTCTCAAGTCGAAGAAACATTCCCAGGTATATCTACAAGTGATGTAGACAAAAGAAAAGATCAACACTTTATTAAGTGGTTGAGGACTCAGGTATTACTCAAACTTTTAAATATTATGATTTTTCCATTCATTTTACTATAACACACTCTTAATTTTGCAGGTTGATTATGAAGACGATCCCGATTATCCTAAGTGGTTACATGAAGTAATTCAAGCTCCACGAGTAAAGGTCACCACATCACAGATGTATTTCACACGAGGCTATGCTTTTCACACATATGATTATGGTAGGTAGCGGGCGACCAGTAACTATGGAATATGTGTGAAAGGCGAAACAGATTTTTACGGTATCTTGACGGATATTATTGAAGTGGAATTCCCAGGAATATTGAAGCTGAAATGCGTTCTTTTCAAATGTGAATGGTTTGATCCTGTCGTGGATAGAGGTGTCCGGTTTAACAAATTTGGTGTAGTTGATGTCAATGGTGGACGAAGGTACATAAATAAATATTTTGTTGCCGTAGATGACATGTATATATTAATATTTACGTTTTTCAAATTTTGCAGGTACGACAAATTCGAGCCTTTCATCTTAGCTTCACAAGCAGACCAAGTTAGCTTTCTTCCATACCCCCGAATGAGAGAATCAGGAATAAATTGGTTAGCCGTGATAAAAGTTACACCTCGAGGACGAATTATTGGTGGGGAAGAACCACCATTGCAAGAAGAACAGATAAATATCGTCGAGCAAACTGAACAACAAATTGATGATATCCTTCTCATAGATCCGCATAATGAAGAGTATGAAGATGTTATGGATGATGCCACAGACGAAGTTGTTGATGACGAGTTTAATGAAAATGATGATGTTTCTAGTGATGACGAGAATGATAATGTATCTGATTGATGTATTTGTTTTTCGAATTAATCAATAAAACTGTTTAGATAATTTTTATTTTTTCAAATTATTAACCTTAAAACTTTTAACTTTCTATATTTTTTACTAAAAAAAAGAAGAGAAGAAAGATATTGGAGTCACATATGGTAAAACCTACGCAAATCGAAACCGCAAGGCTTTACTATATGTAACCCCAATATCTTCTTCACTTTTTTTTTCAAATCTTTCTAATTTCAAACCCAAATTTCTAAGTTTATTATGTGATTTGGGTGATTGTGTGGGATATGAGGAAGGGAAACACCCATATAAATAGAAAAAGGTTTAGTCGCTATTTCCACGTAAACAGCTTTCCTCGCCAAGTGACGTGGAACTCACGAGGAAATAATTTTTTTTTTTAATATTCCTCGTTATAGCCACGTCACTTGGCGAGGAAGTGGCGAAGAAATGTGTTGATTTATTTTTTGTGGGATACGAAAAAGGGAAACAGCCATGTATTTAAAGCGTATACTCGTTATTTCCACGTCACCTCATTTCCTCGCCAATTCCTCGCTATATGACATGGACTTAACGAGGAACTGTTTAAATCCCTAAATCAACACATTTCCTCGCCACTTCCTCGCCAAATGACGTGGACTTAACGAAGAAATCTTCAAATCCCTAAATACAAACCCTAAACCCTAAACCATTTCTCCTTTTTCCTCGTTAATACCACATCATATAGCGAGGAAGTAGGGAGGAAATGTGCAAATCCCTAAAATCTGAAACCCTAGCCTTAAACCCTAAATACATCATATATTCTAAATACATCTTCCTTTAAACCAAAATATCTTCAACCCTAAATACATCATATATTCCTTCCAAATTTTATCTTATCCAAAATATACAATATTAATATCTCTTATTTACAATAGAAACTTATCATATTTATAATTTTAGATAATCTTACAAAAATATGTTTAGAGTTAAGTTTTATAGATTTGAAAATAAGGTTTATATTTTAATTCAATAAAAAAATAAAAATTAAATTTTCAAAATTTTATATAAACATTTTAAAAGTTGTTTCTAAAGTATTTTCTATTTGGAAAACTAAATGTTGAAAACGAAAAAATAAATTTAGAAATAGAGAAGATTGAGGAAAGTTGATGGTTTGAGAATATATGAAGTAGAAGATATGAAAGATGAGATTATAGGTTTGGGGTTTGAGATTTAAGAAGTTTAGGATTTGGTCTCGGTATTTCCTCGTAAACAAAAACACGGGCCTCGCTATTTCCTCCTCTCAAAAACACGGGCCTTGGGCTTTCCTCGTTACTTAATGAGGAAATGGCGAGGAACAGAAACACGGGCCTTGGGCTTTCCTCGTTAATTAACGAGGAAATGGCGAGGAACCCTAAACTTATATATACGCGAAACCGCGAGGTCTCCTTATTTCTCTCCATTTCCTCTCCTCTACCTCTCCAATATGGTAAGCCTCTCTCTTTCCTCTCCTAGTATAGTTTAGATTAGGTGGTTAGTTTAGGGAATTTAGATTAGGTGGTTAGTTTAGAGTTTTTAGATAGGTTAATAGATTATTTAATTATAAAATTAGTAATAGATTTTAGTTTTAATGTTGATTTTAATTTTGTTTTTTTTTCAGAGTATTCGCGGTAATAAGCGCACTCTTCATTACGCACAGATGTTCGGTCCGCCGGGTAGCCGGTTAGACCCGCCATCTGTTTCAGGTCCCGGTTCTTCTAGCAGTCAGCCGGAGACTGTCCCCGAGACTCAGTATTCACACAGAGTCTCGCCTCCTCCCATGGCTCCTCCTCAGATGGCTCCTCCTCCGCAGATGGCAGCTCCTCATGCGCCGCCTCCTCAGATGCCCGCAAATCCAGTTCATGCTGATTTGCAGGTGCCGCCCAGTGCCCCTTACTCTCAGTACACTGTCGAGGACATTCTCGCAATGCCAGGCAGAGAAGGCTTACCGATCATAGACGCCGACCGACCAGAGGGAACTATGTGGTAAGTTATATTATTTTATATTTCTAAAAGACTTGTATAAATAATTTTAAGTTAAAATCTTTAATATTTTTTAATGTTCTTTTCAGGTTTGGGGTTGACGGACGACTTGCAACGGACGTAACCGACACGATGAAAGGTTACTTCGTGTTGCCACATCCTAACTGGAAACTAACTCCGATCCACGTCAGAAGGACGTGGTTCAAAATGTACGCTGTAAGTTATTTTCTGATTTTTAAATTTTTAAAATTTTAAATTCTCATAAATTATAAATTATTTACTAATTTAATTTTTTTTTGCAGCAAAAATATAATTGGTCTTTGGGGTCACGGAGAAGGTGCAGCAAGCGTTTTACGAGAAGGTGAAACCACGGTTGCTGGATACGGTCTCCAACTGGAAGGGTGACTGGATCGTGAAGGGTTATGAGCATGGCAAACCCTCTGAGCTCACCACGGATGTCTGGGATGGCCTCATCGCCTATTGGAAGGATCCGAACTCCATCAGAGTCGCCCAGTCTTGCTCTAACTCCCGTAACTCAGTTGATGAGAACGGCCGTAGGGCAATGCTACACTCTACGGGCCAAAAACCTCACGCTGCTATCCGTTTGGAAATGGTACGTTATTAAATTTTTTAATTTATTATTTTTATAATTAAAAATTATACTAATTTTATTCAATTTTTATAGGCCAAAGAGTTGGAACGCATGCCCACTCTTCTCGAACTTTACGACCGCACCCACATGAATAAGGCGGGCCAGTTCCTAGATGAAAAGTCCGAGCAAATCTACAACGAGGTGGCAGCTCGGGTTGCGGAGCGTGAGACCCAGCTCACCCAGGAGTCGCCCGACGGATTGCCTGTCAGTTTATCCGTTCCTGAAGTCGATCAGATTTACGAGGAGGTAATCTTTTTAAAATTAATATTTAAATTATTACTTTAAATTTAAAATTTTAATATATATATATATATATTTTTTTTTTCTTTAAGGTTGCCCCGAAGAAAAAAGGGCGTACGATGGGGATTGGTTCTGTCAACAATGTTCCGAGAGCGACATCGTCTTATGGTCAGAGACGGGAGGACGAAGTCTCTCAGCTACGTACCGAGTTGGACTCGACAAAGACGGAGCTGGCCTCGACAAGAACTGAGCTGGCCTCGACAAGAACGGAGTTGACCTCGACGAAAACTTCGTTCACAGCTCGTATGGGTGGAGTGGAGGGCTTTTTGGACGTGATAGCCGCCACAAATCCGGAATGGGAAGCATTGTTGAGGACCATGCGAGAACGACACCATGTTCCAGGCGAGCCACCCGCCCCCGTCCCACATAACGAGGAAGATGTCTCGAGGAGGAGCGATGAATTCTATCAGGCGATACACGAGCCTTCTTAGTTTTTTTTTCTATTGTTCTTTTTTTTTATGAATGCAAAACTTATAACTTATTTATTTATAAATATTAATAAAATAAATAATTTTTGATTTTTAAATTTTTTAATTTATAATTTTAAAATAAATTTATTTTTAGTAATTATTATTTGAATATATTTTTAAAATAAGAAAAATAAAAACCACGTAAATTCGAAGCTACCTTACGAGTCTTGTACGTGGAATATTAACGTGGACTTAACGAGGAAAACAGGTCGTGGAATCCACGAGGAAGGATTTTCGTGGTTTTAACGACGAAAACAGGTCTTGGTAATTACGTGGATATAACGAGGAATACTTTCCTTGGTATTTTCGTGGTATTTACGATAAATGGTCTACGTGGCCTTTACGAGGAAAGTCATCGATGTCTTTACGTGGATATGTCACGTGGTGTTTACGAGGAAATCTTTACTTCGTCTTTACGAGGAAATATATGCCTAGCTATTTAACGAGGAACTGGCGAGGAAATATATTTAACGACAAATTAATTACGACGAAACCGATTTCCTCGTTGATTCTTCGTAACCGCCCTTTTACGATGAACTCACGAGGAATTTAGCCCTCGTAAAATAATTGTTTTCTTGTAGTGTAATAATAATATCAAATTATTTAATCTTCAAATAAACATGTTTTAAAGCTTCTTTTTTTCGTCCTAGAGCACATAAATATACTGTGTTCAAAATTGTGGGCTAGGAAAAATGGTCGATGAGCAGTCTATATGTTTGATATATAGTTTGAACTTTGAAGGAGGCACTGTCTTTTTTTTTTAAGGAGACATTGTGTTAGTTTGTTCCTAGTGGAAAATTACAAAGTCAACTAACTATATCATCAATTTGAAGAAAATATTTTTAGAAAATCAGCTGCGAAATAATATCCGGCAAGGACAACATTATAGTCGCTTTAAAAAAGCGGAAATATCTTACTGGTCCAAATCATCTGGTTTATTCTCAATTTTAGACACTTTGTGAGAAACATCTTTAAAATATTTCATGCAAAGAGTTGGTTTTGATTCTGGTCTGGTTATTGGACTAGGTTAAGCAACCTTTTAGAGCCAGATTTTTTTTTATGTTAGCTCATGTCCAGGAGCAAATGTAATCCGGAAATATCAAGGGAGCTGTGCAGATACGTCTGGACCGCTTGGTCGCTACAATAAATTTTCTGGTCAACAGCAATGATATATTTAATCTTCTGTGTAATATGTTTTTTTTTTGATAATTCGGGGGTTCTCCACTTACGTGGATCATTCCCCCGGGTCCGGTCAGGCAGCGGTCCACTTCACCCGGGAGGGTTATACCTGGGCTGAGAACAAGGCCCAACACCCAGTACCGCATTTAGTGACATGGAAGAGGTAGTTCCCCTCCAGATGGTTCGAACCCAGGAGCATGACCATTGGCCCCCAAGACCCTTACCACTTGTGCTACCTCATCCCGTCTTCTGTGTAATATGTTGGTTGAAAATTGATTGTGTATAACACATAATAGTACAATTAGGAAAGATTAAATATAAAAAAAGTCAAATAGTAGAAAATAATAATTAAGTAAAAAATGGTAGAATGAAATTGCTGATAGAAAATAAAAGATAAGACAACAAAAAGACAGAATAATCATGCAATAAAAGAAGGCAAATAACGCAATTTCTCTCATTATTTTCATTCGGTCACCTATTCCCTTAGGGAAAACGTAGAAACACCATTAGTCTCGTATGCTTCTCTTTTATATGAATATCATTACTCGTATGGTTCTCACTTATTTAATATGCGTCTTTATCTCATGAAACCTATAAATTGATCCTTGCAAAGATTATTCCAAACCGTCATGCAACCTCAAAGGTTGACTCTCAAGTCTTTCACATATACTCATGTGGGATCAAACCACATACAATGCTTCTATTGTTTCTATGTTAGCCTTATAGCCATTTAAAATATATGTGGTGATACAATAACACTATTAGTATAAAACCCATAATAACATTTCTGGTTACAAAACGTCAAATATTTAATGGCCAATATTTAAAAGTATTCTTAATAAATAAGTAGTTTAATTAGGCATGTATTTAATTAGTGAAAGTAAACACGGCAAAACATTCTTTTGGAAACCCCACACAAGTTGTGTCGGTGTTATCAGGTTTAGCAAAATCACAATAAATAATACTCAGTCCGTTCACAATAAGTGTCATTCTACCTATTTGTTCTTGTTACATAAAAAATGTTACTTTACGATTACAATGCAAATTATACTTATTTTCAACTGAAAACTAATTGCAATATGCATTAATTTTATAAATAATTTTATTTATCTCAGATACTATTGATCAAAGAAATGTATTTAATAACGATTTAAATATATTTCAACATTTTTTTTTTAATTTGTGTGAAAAATATCGAAATAACACTTATTAAAAACGGAAAGAATAGTGAAGGAAACTGGAAGACACGCTAAGCGCAATCTCTTATAAACAGTCCTTAATTAATACTTTTGATGAAAATAGTACCAATGGAATATTTGCTCACATAACTTCTAGAGCAAAATTTTGTAAATACCAAAAAGGGTATGTAGGTAGACTAAGTTTTATGTAATATACAATATGGATGGATCAAAGGGGATGTACGTAGACTAAGTAACCACTAAAGCTTGATGACTCCTTTTGTATCGACTAGTATTATTATCTAGATAGGTTTTCCTCTAATAAGTATAGCGAAATACACTGATTTTAAATTTTTAGATATGTAAACAAATCTACATAACCTTAAATTATTAAACACACCTAATTTCATTGAAATTATAACTAATCTATCTATAACTCTTTAAATTTCACAATCAATCATGTCTACATCTTTTATTTCTTACTACTAACTAGTGAGAGTAAAAGTCCCTATTAATTTCTTTCCCAAAAAAAGTCCTTGCAAATTTTCATAGGAATCCAACACAGTACACACGCAAGCAAAAACAAAAGAAAAGTATTACTCCTTCCGTTTCACAAAGAGTGTTATTTAGACATTTTTCACATATTAAAAAAACTGATAAAAATGCATTTATGTTTCATTAATATCACTTATTTAATCAATAGAATTTTAGATAAATAGATTTATCTATAAGATTAATACATTTTCAATTAATTTTAAGCTAAAAATAAATATAAATTGTATTACTGTTGTAGAATGACATTTTTTATGAAACAAAAAAAACTATATAACACTTAAAATGAAACAATGAGAGTATTTATCAAGGACTACTTAAGTAACGGGTTCACAGTTTTATTAGCAATAATCCAAACAAACACTGAAAGACATACCTCCTCCGTTTCAATTAATTTGCCGTTTTGTAACAAAACTTTCGTTTTAAAATAATTATTCTTTTATGATATTAATGCAAAATTTATTAATGAGATTGTATTGTATATCTTCCTTATTAGTTGAAATATAATTAGGTCTATAGGAAATTATTTTTTTATTTTGAAAATACATAAAATTAAATATATATTTTTAATCTATGCGTATATACTTAAAAACGAAATTTAAAAGTGAAATGGAGGGAGTAAGACTCAGCCTTAATATTCGGCAATCCACAGTGATAAACAAACGAAATCTAAGTAACAAGCGGTCAGATATTCCACCCGCATTAAAAGAAAAATTGAATCAGTAAAGAGTTTAGTGCACTACTGATCGCGAACATTAAATCCACCTGAAACACGTGGGTTCCTTTCTGGTCCCGAAATTACTGTTGTGTCTTTAGAAGATAAAATTACTAGGCTACCCTCGTTTTATACACACTATAAAATACCCTAAACACTCAAACTCCAAATCACCAAGTCTTTACCAAATACAAAAGAGAGATAGAAACAAAATGGAAGAAAGTAAAAGAAACTTGGTAGATGAAGAAGCTAAAGCTTCTCTAGACATATGGAGATATGTCTTTGGGTTTGCAGATATAGCAGCTGCAAAGTGTGCCATCGATCTTAAGATACCAGAAGCCATTGAAGACCATCTTTCCTCACAGCCGATGACACTAGCCGAGCTCTCCTCCAAAGTCTCTGCCTCTCCATCACATCTCCGCCGTATAATGAGGTTTCTTGTGCACCAAGGAATCTTCAAAGAAGTCCCCATAAAAGATGGTCTAACCACAGGCTACACTAACACGCCACTCTCTCGCCGTATGATGATCACAAAACGTGACGGCAAGTCTCTGGCTCCTTTTGTTCTCTTCGAAACAAGTCGCGAGATGCTAGCTCCGTGGTTGAGACTGAGCTCAGTTGTCTCTTCTCCGGCCAACGGTGCACATCCGCCACCGTTCGATGCGGTGCACAATAAGAACGTGTGGGCTTTAGCAGAGGATAATCCGTGCTTTAGCGAGATGATCAATGAGTCCATGGCTTGTGACACAAGGCGCGTGGTACCACGTGTTGCCAGAGCTTGTCACGACTTGTTTGACGGCGTGGCTACGGTGGTGGATGTAGGAGGTGGTAACGGAGAGGCGATGGGAATATTTGTGAAGGAGTTTCCTTGGATCAAAGGATTTAACTTTGATCTTCCTCATGTCATCGACGTTGCTCAAGTGTTGGGTGGTGTTGAGAATGTTGGAGGCGATATGTTCGATTCTATTCCAAAATGTGACGCCGTCTTCATCAAGGTTAAATTCCATTCACATATTCTATGCTATTTTTATTAATTAACTATTACAGTTCAGTGTTTTTCTTTTCCTTTTCTCACAACTTTCAGTTAATGCTCAAAATCAAATTTACACATAGCATTAAGAAACGTACGAAAAATGTCAAATTAACTTCTTTTTTTTGTCGAATTAACAATCTTTTTAAATATCGTATTGTTCGAAATATGTTATTCTATTCACTTTGCAAGAAGCCTATTACTAATTAAACTATATATAAGTTATAGCTTGTTTTTGGTTGGTATATATAATCTTTGTGTGCATTTTATTGTTTTGATTGAAGTTGGTTTGTCTGTTAATTTGCTTTAGTATACTTGTTCTATTATACAATATTTAGATTTATTAGATACGTATACCTATTTATGTGTGTGTTGACAGCATAAAAGACATATCTATTTAAAAGAGACTTTTTGTTAAATAATTTTAAAGAGACTTAAAATACATGCATAAAGAGAAGTATCAATTCTCTTACTTACTATAAGAAGTGTATTACAGACTTGACATTTTATTTGATTGGCATATAGATAATAGATATAGATGACCCCCCTTTTAAAAAAGACCCGAAATATTGTTTACCTCGTCGGTTTATAGCTTTGAAAAGGCTTTGATCTTTTGCCGGATTTGTGTAATGCACAGTTATTTCAATGTTAATCTAACAGATGATAAAAAAAATAAGACCCAAAATCTTTTTTCGATTTCTACAGATGAAATTTCCGATACCTCATAATACAAAAGTTGAAAATTTTAAATGGGGAGTTTTAGAATCTATTTATTCTCTGTTGACAAAAAAATCAATTTAATTTCTACCATCTTCCAGAAAACAAGAATACATTGGGACATATAATATGATATGATATGATACAAAACTTCCCGATTAAATTGATAGCGACCACTATCCAGTGTCAAATAAATAAAGCAACCATGTCACTCTTTTCCCAGATATTACTAACCAATAATCCGAAGAGACATTCTTTTGAAAAGCAAACACCTTTTTCAAGGTAAGTCAAAATATCTGTTTAGAATTCGTAAAGCAAAATATATTTTCTGCTTATAATATTGCGTGTTATCAGGAATAAAGGCATCTCCAAACATTAACAATATTTTTAGTGTCAAAACAATACTATTTTAATATAATATTACATTTATTTTACAATATTATAACGTTAAACTTCACACCAAAACTATATTATAATATTACATTTATTAAATTTTTTATTTATCATTTATTTAATTTGATGCTTTATTAATAAAATAAATTAATAGTATTTTAATATTGTAAATAGTGTCACACCAAACTTGATATGAAACTTAGTGTTATACTAAAATAGTGTGATTTTTGCAATTGAATTAAAGAGAATTTATTATAAAAATCACACTAAAATAGTGTTTTGCAGTTGGATTCAAGATGACCTAATAACATATGATATAATAGCTCGTTCCAGTATTTTTATTATGTGATAAATGAAAATATTAGCGACATTAGTACATATGTTCTATTGGAAAATTGGGCTAGAAAACTATTTTGACAGAACTTTCTTTCCCAAATTGTATCGTGCACTGTTTAAAGTGATTCATCTTTTTCTTGTAAGACTCTTTTATTTTTTTCATGTTTCAAAAAGATCTATCTTCTAAGAAAATATATATATATATATATATATATATATATATATATATATATTAGATTTTCAGTGCATGATTTAATGGTATATTTAAAAATTAAAAATAAAAATTTTATTGGCAAAGTTATGGAAAAAGCTAATTACAAAAATAATATATTAATAACTATTATTTCATATATTTTTTTTAATATGTGTGGAAACTCTAAAATACATCATATTGAAATAGAGGAGTATATGAAAGCCTATTAAAAATATATTTATTAATATAAGTACCCCAATGCTTCAATCAAAAGCATAACTTTTGTTAGTTTATCTAATACGTTAAATATGGAAAATGATGATAGTGGGTATTACATGATTGGGGAGACAAAGATTGCATAAAGATATTGAACAATTGCAAAGAAGCGGTCCCAGCAAATATCGGGAAAGTGTTTATAGTGGAATCTGTAATCAGAGAGAATAAAAAGACGATGATAGTGGAAGAAAGAGATGAACAGTTAGAGCATGTCAGATTGATGCTTGATATGGTGATGATGGCTCACACAAGCACAGGCAAAGAAAGGACTCTGAAAGAGTGGGACTTTGTTCTTAACGAAGCTGGCTTTGCTCGATATGAAGTTAGGGACATTGATGATGTTCAGTGTGTTATCATCGCGTATCGGTCTTAAATGGAAGAACTAAGCCAAAATTTCATTCGGGAAAACTCAATATATTAATGATGTTCGTGTTGTTGGTAAGTGTGATGAGTTTCAGTTAAGTTTGAATGCTTGTGTTGTGGCAGAATAATCAAGGCTTATTTCAGTACCACTGTACCACATGTTGTATTTATTGTGCTTGCTCTTTGTATTTTCATGTGTTTAATAATCTCGTTGATGCATAAGGACTTGCACTTGTAACTTGCTTTTAGTTACTTTTTCTTAAGCTATATATGATATACTTTCGAGAAAATTATATATGCTATATACTGGATTGTTTCATTTGCGTTTGAGTTGGAATTTATTTGTACAAGTTAAATTTTATCTTTGTACAATACAACATACATCCTTGTCGGTTTATCAAACATCATTACGAAATTGTAAATATGAAAATGAACATGTGTCTTTATGTTTTGCATTTAGAAACAAAAATGAAAGGATGAAATGAAAGTGTTGAATCCTAGCTGATATCTGTCAACTTTTCCAGCTAAACCAAACCATACCGTGTTCACTGTGTTGAACGGTAGTGTTGTCTATATTTTTGGTTCACTTTATACATATCTCTCAGTAATTTCTTTTTGGAATTTCTAAAAATTCATAAGAGACCAAAGCCCATTTACTAATGAGGCTGATCACACGCCCCCACTTTCTTATTGGACCAAAGAATGGCCTTCTCGTCGCGCGGGCTTACGCCATTACAGTACGTCCTCTTTTGATTTGACAATAATTTCTGATGTGAACAATTGAATGTAAAACTGTTTGATATATATTTTATACAATTAAAATAATTAGTTGTGCTCTTAAAAAAAATATGTGACTTAGTTAACCTAATAACGTATAGATGATAGATCAAATTTTTTAACTAACATTTTATAAATTCAAATATGTCCAGATTGTATTGGTTCAAGTCATTTTGGAAGATAGAAATGGGGGAAATATATACATAGCAATTGGACATGATAAGTGGTTAGATCCTTGAGAGCTTAAAACCCTATGTATAAACTATCTTAGGCTCTGAATTATGAACCGTTCTGAACCGTACAACTGTTAACAGTAACAAAAATTTTACATATATATATATATATATATATATTTGTACATTTTTATAACTGTTCAAACCGCACCGCAGTTGAACTACTTGTCCCGTATCCAATCCGCAGTTACCATTCAGATTCTCACGTAAATGGCATGTTGTCGGGATGTAGTCTCTATTCCTCGTATTGGGCTGTTCCGTAAAGCCCATATGCAATATGCTGAAGATGTATTGGGCCATTCTGTATGAGTATTGATTAAAGTCCATCACGTCTAGGGCATTCCATTCAACCTGCATATATAAGGAAAGCAATCAGCTTTCTTGTGAGCTACGGAAAACATTGAGCAGATTGTGGGAATCATATAGCAAGAAGATTGTCTTGGTTGAAAGATCGTCTGAGCTTACCTGAGGTGTAGAAGTGATCTGCGTAGAAGAACAAGGTTAATTGGTTCTTTTTCGAGCTCTAAGGTTGTAGAGAGCTTGAACATTATTATCTCTTTGTAATTGCTCTTGTTACTTGAGATAGTGGATTGGAAGCGAAGTTCTTCCCCCAGACGTACCTCAACGGGAACTGGGTCACCAAATTCTTGTGTCTTGTCTTTCTTATAATCTGCAAAACAAACAACAAACATCAAGTTAGTGTTGAGGTTAATCGATCTAACAAACAAGCTAAACGAACTCTAGCTAGTTGGTTACAGGTTTAGTCATAAGTAACAGGACTAAATCCTAACAAGTGGTATCAGAGCATCAGGTCTAGCAAGGAGGAACAGTTCTCAGTTTCTTATCTGCTATTAGGGTGCGAGGGAATCTTGCCTAAGTATTTGGTAGTCACGCGGTTAAGTGTAGAACCATGAAAAAGACTAAGGTCAAGATTGATGTTGAAAAGTTTGATGGAAAAGGGGATTTTGGCATGTGGAAATTCAAGATGCAGATGCAGCTAGAGAATCCAGATCTTGACAGCGTACTAAATGAAGAAGATAACACTACTACATGTGAGAAAGATGATGATAAGGACATTAAACCTGGTACAGGGGTTCTTACGCGTAAGGAGATGGATAAACGTGCTAAGAACATGATTTGTGCTAGTCTAGGGAACCTGGTGTTACAAAAGGTTATGAAACAGACTACAACACTAAGAGTCTGGAAAGCACTAGAGAGAGACTATCAAACTAAGACACTACCAAACAGAATCTACCTAAAACAACGGTTCGCAAGTTTCAGAATGGATGAGCATCGAAGTATAGAAGAGAACCTAGGTGTTTTCTTGAGATTGGTAGATGATCTGGAGAGCTTGAACATCACAATTAGTGATGAAGATCAAGCTATACAGGTGCTATCGAGCTTGCCAAAGCAGTTTGATACCTTAGTGCACACGCTTAAGTATGGAAACGGCAAAGAGACCTTAACTCTCCAAGAAGTTACTACATCTGCATATGCAAAAGAAGTTGAGCTAAAGGAAGCAGGATTGATTGGTAAATCAAAAACAAATGCAGAAGGATTAATAGCAGAGAGAGGAAGATCAGAGTCTAAGTCTCAGGGTAAGTGGAAAGGAAGGTCTAGAAGCAAAAACTACAGGTCAAAATCCCGGCCTAGAGGACCAGGGAAACCCAGGGAATGTTGGACTTGCGGGAAAGAGGGTCATTACAAAAGAGATTGTCCAGACAAGAAAAATTTTAAAAATAATGAAGCCGCAAATATGGCTCATGACAAGGAACATCCGATGATACTAACTGCAAGCACTCACGATCCCATGAAGCAATGGGTAATGGACTCTGGATGTACTTTTCATATCACACCTGATAGAGATGTACTATTTGACTTCAAAGAGATTAAAGGAGGAAAAGTTCTTATGGGTAATAACACTCAGTGTGAAGTCAAGGGAATTGGAAAAATAAAAATTATCAACTCAGAAGGAGTTCCAGTTATCTTGAGTGATGTTAGATACATGCCCTCTATGGGCAGAAATCTAATCTCCTACGGACAATTGGAGAAAAATGGCTGCAAGTATGAAGGAAAAGATTTCACTGTCGTATTCTATCGAGAAGGCAAGAAAGTGATATCAGGAAAGTATCAAGATGGACTCTACTATCTACAAGGATCAGTGATTAACGGTGAAGCTGCAGTAGTAAGAACAGAGACAAACCTAACGAACAGATGGCATTCTAGATTGGATCACATGAGCCTCAAGAACATGAATCTCTTAGTTAAAGGAGTTTATCTGAGTCCTAGAGAAGTACACAATTTGGATTTCTGCGAAAAATGTGTTTTTGGTAAGGCTCATAAACAGAGCTTTTCCGAAGGAAAGCATACGTCTAAAGAGAAGCTGGAATACGTCCACAGTGATCTGTGGGGATCTCCCTCGAATGAGGCAAGCTTATCAGGGTGCAAATACTTCCTGACATTCATTGATGACTTCTCTAGAAAAGTATGGATCAGATTCTTGAAGAGCAAAGATGAGGTGTATGAGAATTTCTCAGAATGGAAGGTACTTGTGGAGAACACTACTAAACTAAGACTGAAGTATTTCAGAACAGACAATGGTCTAGAATTTTGCAATATCAAAATGGATAAATTGTGTAGTGACTCGGGAATTCAAAGACACAAAACCTGTACCTACACTCCACAACAGAATGGGGTTGCAGAAAGAATGAATCGTACAATAGCAGACAAAATAAGGTGTATGCTGGCTGAGTCGGGAGTGGAAAAGAAATTCTGGGCTGAAGCTGCAAGTACTGCAGTCTATCTTATCAACAGGACCCCAAATGCTTCACTAAAGTTTAAGATTCCGGAGGAGATGTGGACAGACTCCAAAGTGGACTATAGTCACTTAAGGAGGTTTGGATGCGTAGCATATGTCCACATAACACAGGATAAGATGAGTCCTAGAGCTGTGAAAGGGATGTTCGTTGGATATCCTAATGGAGTGAAAGGATATAGGGTTTGGATACCAGAGGATGGTAAGCGCACAAACACCAGAAATGTGATGTTCGATGAAGAAAATCTGTATCAAGATTCTGAAAATGAAGATAAGAAAGCTGAGAAAGCTAAGAAACCTAAGAGGGTTACGTTCAGCACTAAATTGATACAGGGTCTCTCAAATCAAGGTGGAGCTGATTCTGAAAATGATGATACTACTGGTCAAGGTGGAGAAATTTCAGAACAAGAAAGCTCAGGTTCCTCGAGTAACTCCGACAAAGATGAGTCAGAGGAGGAAACACAGGATTTGGATGATTATATATTAGCAAGAGACAGAAACCGAAGAACGATACGACCTCCATCAAGATATGAAGATGGGGATTCTGTAATTGCATACGCACTGGCTTGTGCGTCTATCTTGGAACTAGATGAGCCAAAAACAGTCGCAGAGGCTAAGCGAAGTAAACACTGGAAGAAGTGGAAGGAAGCAATGACAGAAGAGAAGGTATCTCTTGATAAGAATGATACGTTTGAACTGGTTCCAAGACCAGACAAACAAAGGGTGATTGGGTGCAAGTGGATTTTCAAATATAAAGAAGGAATTCCTGGAATTGAAGAACCTAGATTCAAAGCTAGATTAGTTGGAAAAGGCTACACCCAAGTAGAGGGAATTGACTACAACGAGATATTTGCACTTGTGGTCAAACATGTGTCTATACGGATAATGCTATCTATTGTAGTAAATTTCGATCTAGAACTGGAACAACTTGATGTCAAAACGGCTTTCCTACACGGGGTTCTTGAGGAAACTATATATATGGAGCAGCCTGAGGAATTCATTGAGAAAGGTAAAGAAGAGATGGTATGCCTTCTCAAGAAATCCCTATACGGACTTAAACAATCCCCTAGGCAATGGAATCAGAAGTTCAATGATTTTATGAAATCACATGGTTTTGTTCGTTGTTCTAGAGACCCGTGTGTATACACTAAGGGTAAAACAGTGGATGATTTGATATATCTATTACTATATGTTGATGACATGCTCGTGGCAGCTAAAGACATTAGTAAGATTAACAGTCTTAAGAAGAGCTTGAATAAGGCTTTTGAGATGAAGGATCTCGGACCAGCATCCAGGATTCTTGGAATGGAGATCAAACGAGATAGAAAAGTTGGTATTCTCAAGCTGTCTCAGGAAAGATATATCAAGCAAGTATTGAGAACATTTAATATGGAGGAATGCAAAGCTGTTGTTACGCCTAGCAACTCTCTATTCAAACTAAGGAGTCTACGACCAGAAGAAGTTGAAGCAGAGAGAGATATCATGGACACTGTACCCTATGCGAGTGCAGTAGGAAGTTTAATGTATGCAATGGTCGGTTCAAGACCTGACCTAGGATATGCTATTGGAGTGGTGAGTAGATTCATGGCAAATCCAGGAAGAAGTCACTGGGAAGCAGTTAAATGGATTTTAAGATATCTAAAGGGTGCATCTAATGTGTGTTTGACGTTTACTAAATCAGAAGATTTTGATATAGAGGGATACTCAGATTCAGATTACTCTGCAGATTTAGATAAGAGGAGATCAGTATCAGCTTATGCATTCAGAGTTGGCGGCAATACGGTTAGTTGGAGGTCATGCCTACAGCAAGTAGTGGCCCTATCGACCACAGAAGCTGAATATATGGCTCTAGCAGAAGCTACTAAAGAAGGTATCTGGTTACTAGATATGTGTGAAGAGCTGGGTTTTAAAACAGATTCATTTAAGTTGAACTGTGACTCACAAAGTGCAATCTGCCTAGCAAAGAACAGTGTGCATCATGACAGAACAAAACACATAGCAAGAAAATACCATTTCATTCGTGACATTATTGAACAAGGTTCAGTCAAGGTTCTAAAAGTTCACACTACAGAGAACGCAGCAGATATGTTGACAAAGTGTTTACCTGGAAAGAGTTTTGAGAAGTGTCTTGGCCTTCTCAAAGTGATCAGGTAACCGGATTGAATCATCCCAAGGCTCCTGTTTGGTTGATTGAAGGACCTCGCAAAAGGGGATGTAAAACAGATACAGAGGTTGATCAGTATCGGTATTAAGAAATCAACAAAAGGGTTATCAAACGGTAAAGTTTGGAGGAGAACAAATCTATGGTATCAGCAGATGGGTTTTCTAAATAATGGAACTACGGTATTCTCATAGATTTATTGGATTTTGACAAAGCAAGCAATTATTGGTTTTAGCAGAGCTAATCCTTACAGGTTTTCATTAGGGTTAGCTCATAATCAGCTACAAGAAGTTTACCTTGAAGATACAGCTTGAACTCAAGTCTTGAAGATTCCTCAACTGCAGTTTAAAAGAGAAATCAGTAAGACGGCAAGTGGGTAAAAGTACGTCAGATAAGGAAAACATAAAGGGTTAGCAGATTACCAAGTGACTGAAGATTGATTGAGATATGAGACTTGATGGTCCCATAAGATTTTGGAAAGTTGGAAACTTGAAGCGATGAGGTTAGTCGACGAATCTCATCCAAGAACAGAGTTTTCAGATCTAGGAAGTCATTGCTGGAAGAGAAAATTGTTGGTGCGATCTTTTGCGGTGAAGCGAGGGAGAAGAATCATAAATTCTTGAGGTAGAGAGTGTAGAGACTCGAAGTCAGAGTAAGAGATGAACGATCACGGATGCAGGTGTGATCCCAAAGCTTGACTAAGCGGAGGAAGGATTGACAGAGAGGAAGGTTGACGGTGAAGTCGGCGTGAAGAGAGACTGATGAGCTTTCACGATGACTCGGACAGAGACAAAGGTGGAGTTTGTCAGGATGTAGTCTCTATTCCTCGTATTGGGCTGTTCCGTAAAGCCCATATGCAATATGCTGAAGATGTATTGGGCCATTCTGTATGAGTATTGATCAAAGCCCATCACGTCTAGGGCATTCCATTCAACCTGCATATATAAGGAAAGCAATCAGCTTTCTTGTGAACTACGGAAAACATTGAGCAGATTGTGGGAATCAGATAGCAAGAAGATTGTCTTGGTTGAAAGATCGTCTGAGCTTACCTGAGGTGTAGAAGTGATCTGCGTAGAAGAACAAGGTTAATTGGTTCTTGTTCGAGCTCTAAGGTTGTAGAGAGCTTGAACCTTATTATCTCTTTGTAATTGCTCTTGTTACTTGAGATAGTGGATTGGAAGCGAAGTTCTTTCCCCAGACGTACCTCAACGGGAACTGGGTCACCAAATTCTTATGTCTTGTCTTTCTTATAACCTGCAAAACAAACAACAAACATCAAGTTAGTGTTGAGGTTAATCGATCTAACAAACAAGCTAAACGAACTCTAGCTAGTTGGTTACAGGTTTAGTCATAAGTAACAGGACTAAATCCTAACACATGCGTAACGTGGTTCTTGCAATGACATGTTACAGCCTCAGTGCCTCACGCACTATGTAACTGATAACTTTCTTTCGTTTTTATTTCTTTATTTTTTTTTAAATGGTTTCATATTTTCAAAATTCCAATCAAAGTTCTCTGGTAATCTCAGTGTAACCGTCCCACCTTGATGTCCACATCTGCAAGATTAGTGAGGTGTGATGTATTGCCGTTTCCAACATCTTTCAGTTAATGCTACCTTCTCCAAGTAAATTTAAACAATTTCTTCATTTGGTACCAATGGATATATACATAATCTTACTATATTTATATATATAGAAATCTAAAACAAGAATTAAACTACATGAAAATAATAAAATTAATTAAAATTTTAATATGTATAACAAAAATATCTTAGTTGAATCAAAAAGTAAATGTTATTTAATATATCCAAATAATAAACAAACAGTCGAGATAATATATCCAAATTATACGTCTAATTAAAATAACATAATGTTATCTTATTATATAAAGCTTAGTTTTCAAAGTTAATAATTAACATGATCTCGACACATGTCAATTATATATTGAAGATTGTGACATGTGTCAAACTATTAAATAATATTTTTCTAAAAAATTTCCTTTTTAAAAATCCTATACAAAAAAATATTATTAAAACAAATAATTTAATACTAATTTTCCTTTTTCAAAATCCTAAAGATATGATAATTATAAATTTTTTTTTGATAGTAATAACAATTATTTTTTAAAAAATGATTTAAAAGTATTTTTCTCGACATTTGTATTTTTTTAAAAAAATCATAAGAAAAAATAATTATAAAATAATTTATTTAATACTAATTTTCCTTTTCTAAAATCCTAAATAAATGATAATTGTAAAACATTATTGATAGGATAATTTGATAATAACCGTTCTTTTCTAAAATCATAAAATAAGAATGTCTTTTAAAAATAATTAATTTAATGCTAATTTTCATTTTTCAAAATCCTAAATAGATGATAATTATAAAATATTTTTTGATTGTAATAACAATTATTGTTTTTCAAAAAATAAAAATTATTTAAAAATAATTTTATCGACATTTTCATTTTATAAACAAATCAAAAGAAAAAAAATTGTAAAATAATTTATTTATTACTAATTTTCATTTTCTAAAATCCTAAATAAATGATAATTGTAAAAAACTATTGATAGAATTATTTGATAGTAACTGTTCTTTTCTAAAATCATAAAATAATAATTTCTTAAAAGAATTTTTAAAAGTAGTTTTCCTTTCTTCAAATCCTAAAAAAAAAAAGATCTGTAGAATAATTATTCAAATAATCAATTTTCCTTTCTAAGTTCCATTTTAAAATCCTAAACAAAAGGCAATTGCAAAATATTATTTGATAGTAATTTTACTTTAGTAAAAAAAAATTGTAGAAGAATTATATAAATAATCATCTTTCCAGTCTAAATTGTTAATTTTCTGTTTAAAAACCATAAACCAAAGGGTAATACAATTAGATACCAAATCAAGCTCCAGTCATTTAAACATATTAATTGTTAATATGTTGAATTTTTTATGGATTCTAAATCACAAACCTGATCTTTAAATAAGTGTTAAATAAGTGTTTCAGTCATGCTACTAAGAAACTTTGCAATGGAAAAATGTTACTAATAACTAGCTTAGACAAAAAGATTTTGAAACGAAAATTATAATCAGCACTTATTTGAGAAAAAAGTTTTTTTTTCTTTTTAGAAGAAGTTTCATGCTAATAAATGCGAGTTGACCTTTAAAACTGAAAACGTCAATACTCTATATGAATTTGCTATGCAATGACTATCAATAAAAATTAAGATCAAAGCTTAACAGAGTTGATCTATATTTGCCAAATCCAGTCTTTATTCATGAGCAATTGTACGTCGCACTATTAAAATTCACTACAACTGCAAAGCTTCAGATTCTTAAAGTAGGAACAAATAACAACAATAGTGTTCTACAAAATATTGTATATCAAATTTTTTTTGATAGCATATAATCTATAGAAATAGATGTTAAAGTCACAACATTATTGCTAAAGTAAACAATATAGACGTTTATCTAGCAATATATTTAATATTTAGCTGGCTATCAATAATACATATTGATGTCGTGTAACATTAATATTTTGAATTGCATTATTTTTTCTTTGTCTGAAACAATATACAAAATATAGAAAATTTATGATTATATATGTTTCAATAAAATTTGATTAATATTATTTAAAGAATAATTAAAAGTGAAATAGTTTTTTTTTAAAAAGTTATATGCTATTTAACATCATGATTATTGAAATAAAAATACCAATAAAAACACATTATTATTATTGTAATAAGTCTTACACCAATATATACTGAAAAATCCAAGAATTAATGGGAAAAAAGAAAATTCATTATTTTTATGATGTCCAGAAATTAAAACGTCAGATGAAATCCGTGCAACGCACGGGTCCTTATCTAGTTTAAAATAAACGATGGATATTGATTACAATATAAATAACAGATAACTAAAAATATTATTATAATGTAAATAAATTATTGTAATGTATTTATTTTAAAATATTTACATCCGTGCATGAGCACGGAAAAATCACCTAGTTATTAACAATCGATGGTTATTAGATATTATCATCGATATCAAAATTATAAAACCCTAATTAAAATTTAAAATATATCAGAACCGGGTTTTAGTGTCGACCCAAGTCACCAGTTTAGCCGATTTTGAACCGCGTTTTTCGGTTTTTATTTAATCTGGTTTTTGAACCGAACCAGACTTGGTTTACTTAACGAGTCAAGGTCGAATAAAAGTCTTGTTTTCAAAACCTTGTCTGCATGTAAATTTGCATTAGTGTGAATAAAAGTCTGTTTCTTTGATAGACAGATCGATTCTTGGTCTTGGTTAGAATCGTGGGTTTGCTATAGTTATAATCTATGATTCTAAGATCGTTCATGAAAACTGATGGATACTGTTTTATTGTCTTATGCTCTGTTCATTTGTTTCACAACTTTGTGCGACAGAAGAACACAATCAATGAAGACGAAATTTTATTATGTTTTTAAATATATCCAGAAAGTGGACCTAATTAAAAAAAAGCCGGTCAAAGTAATCTATCTTTAACTCAGGTCTTAGTCAACAAATGAGTGCTTCCTTCGTTGAAATTTAGACACTTGGAAAATTTGTACTAACAATATTGTGTGGTCGGAGGAAGAAACCAAAACGAAAAGTCATGTTTGTATCTTTCTATACCATGAGTCTTGTGGGGATCAAACTCACCATTAGTCTCAAGAGATTTCTTTCCGGATATATATTTGGTGAAACTCTCTACTTTTCACTCACTTTAGTCTCTCTTAACCCTTTCTTTAACATAAAGCAATGAATGAGAGGGTTGGTGAAATCTGAAAGGAATCCAATTTCGTTGGAGTTTGTTGTATATCGTAAGTCCAGTGTCTAATCTTTTTTGACGTAATTATTGAAATCATTGAGTATAGCTTTGACATTTTATATACATCCCTCGATGAGATATGTTCATTCATAAGAAACCACAAATTTGAATTTCTTATGTTACTCTTGGGTGTCTTATAAGTTCTTGATCGCAGTTTCTGGGTCTAACTGAAGCTGTAACACTCATCGAAAAGTATGAGTTTCAATCAAAAAGCTCATCCGGATTGCGTATACTCAGACAATCCTTTCCATGAATGTGCTTCAGCTTGTCTAGAGAAAATTGCTCAAGGCCATGTCAAGAAGAAGACTAAGAAGCAAGGTAGGTCATTTTCTTTTCTTTTTTTTATCATTGTTTATTCCTTTATTTCAAGTAATAGTTTATATATTGCTGTTGTTTTTTTATCACAGGTTTAAAGGCTCTTAGTTTCTCAGGGAGTTTTGGTAGGAAAAAGAATGAATCATACCCACAACCGCTTACACCGTTATCTGCAAGACCATATCAAAATGGTGGAGGCAGCTTTGGAAACGCTAATTCAACTAAGGTTCACCATGCAGTTGCTGTGAAGAACAAGACAGTTTCTGATACGAACAAGTCTTTCTCGTCTTCATCATCCGATGATTTCTTTAAACATAAACCGGAGAAGAAACTCTCTCAAATCATTCTTCTTTCCCCTAAAAAAATGGTATTATCATCTTTTACTCTCTTCGATGGTTCCATATATTCATATATATTAGATGTTTCTCACTATATCTAAAATGTTTGTGAAGGCTGATAAAAGCAAACCGGTATCACCTAAACCGGGAATACAAGAAAAAAAGATTGAAGCAGGCAGTGAAACTACATCATTTAATTTCCTAGGTTCTCCAATACTGCATGGAAAAGAGAGTAGTGATGATTACACTGATGATGAAGAAGAAGAAAACAACAATGAAATTGGAGTAGAGCTTGATCTTGAGTCAGTAATGTCTGATACTATCGTCTCTATCGGGAAATACAGAGTGAGATCCGGTTTGGCAGCAATCCTAAGAGCTATCATAGAGAAACATGGAGACATTGCTCAAAACTGTAAGCTGGAGTCGGGATCAATGCGGTCTCGTTACCTCGAGTGTTTATGTTCGTTGATGCAGGAACTTAAGTCAACCCCGGTCGGGAAGTTGACCAAAGTCAAAGTCAAAGAGATGTTGGCAGTTCTCAAAGACTTGGAGTCAGTGAACATCGATGTGTCTTGGCTGCGTTTGGTTCTTGAGGAGTTTGCTCGGTCTCAAGAAGATGTAAAGAGTGAGATAGAGAGACAAGAGGGTTTATTGAAGGCTAAGAGAGAAGAGCTTGAAGCTGAAGAAGCAGATTTGGTTCGTATGGAGGAGGAAGTGGCTAAAGCGAGGGCCTGGATCGAGGAGACACGAGCCATGATGGTCGAGATAGAGAGTGAATGGGTAAGGATGGAGAAAACAGGATTTAAGATGGAGAAATTCAAAGGGAAAACGTTTATAGATGAGCTACTGTGAATTTGTGTTGTGTGGTTGTGATGTTGTTAAGTGTTAATAGTAAGTAGTAGCACAAAATCTAAATACTCTATAATGAGTTTTCAGATGTTAAGCTTTTTTAAAGTATATGAGCAAAGCTGGTTTAATATTACTAAGGTGAATATTTATTAGTAACTTGTAATGTTGCTGATGTGTCTTGTTGTTGCTAATAAATATATTTTGGCTTTGTGATGCAAATGTTTTTTTTTGTTCTTTTTTTGTTTTCTCTGATGGAATAATAGTAAGAATATATGTTGTCTTGGATTTAGTTAGATAACAAAAGATATGTTCTGAATCTGCAAGTGGCTTATGCACAGCAGCACAGAATGTTTTCGTTTATTTGGTCAAGACTCAAAACTAGTTATATAATAAAATATATGAAAATATTTTTCAATATGTTAAAACAATACTTTCGTGGAGGTAGTAAAAATGAATACTGAGAAGAACTAACACAAAGAAAAAAAATGTAAGAATATTATCTTACATCCTACTCTGTTTTAACTTCTGCAGTTCTGCTCTGTTCTTAAGCCGTTAGACTAACAACTTTGTTATTTACGGCAATGCCACTAGAGTCTAGACGCAGCTTCTCATGCGGGCTTTATATTGAAGCCCACTGTAGGATGGCCCACCAGGCAGTTCAGGACCCGAAGAGTAGCATAAAACGGCGAAACTGAACCAGAATCCACAAAGAGGAATGTGCTTCGTTTTTTGCTTAACATGAGTAATAATTAATTAACATCATCTATCTATATTATCTATATTATTAAAATTGAAATACGTTTTGGAGATGTTTAGAAACAAATATAGTATTTTGAATGAAAATTGTTTGGAAACATTAATAGTAATATTACATTTTGTATTTACATATTTCAGTTAGCTTAATAATTTAATTACTTATATTAACTTAATGATAATACGCATCATTAAATATATTATCATAATAATAATAGTGCAGATTTTTATTTATTAGTTAATCAATATAGATTGTGTGCCAATATATATATAGTTAAATGTTCGATTAGTGAAAAAATATTTTAGTTTCAACCAGTGGAAAATAATGTAACCAAAAACATTATTCAAAGCCAAGACTTAAATAAAAAATAAAAATATGTTACATTTGTTGTCACTTAATTTTTGATTTAATATAATTATTTTACTAAATAAATAGTCTTTTTATCAGTTTATAAAAGGGAAAATTTAGATAAATGCACTTCAATAAGATTATAATTTGAAAAATACACCTTTGATTTAAGCTTTTTAAAAATACACTTATTTATATATAAATTTAATAAATTGCCCAATCTTAATATTTCTCAATTTTATTATATTTTAAAAAAAATATGTTTTAGAAAAAAGAAAAAAATCGTTAGAGAATATGAAATAACATATTTTTAAACTACATAATATCTTTCCCATATCTTTTAATATATTTATAAATTTTATAATATTAAATAACAAATTTTTATTTATTTTAAAGTTAAGAAACTAAATTAAAATCTATATTAAAGTCATGATAAACTCAACTTAAATCATAATTTTATTTATTTTATATATCTTTGTTATTGTAACATATATATATCTTTAAGCACATATTTATTTTAAACATAAATAATTATTAATTATTATTAATTACGAATTTATGTGTTAATTATTGAAATATTAAATTGAGGTAAAAAGTAAATTCACATTAAAAAATTCAAAAGAAATTAGAGACAATGTGTTTTTCAAATTTCAAATTCTAAATAAGGTATTTTCCAAATTATCCCTTTATAAAACAAGTTAGGCATGAATCTCTACACTGTTAAAGCAGAATACTTCTCATTAAAATGACTCTGACTTTTTCAATTAATTACAAATATTGTATGTATCTTATTGCCGGCAGTATTTGCAACCAATAAAAAATCATTATTTTGCAATTACATTAAAGAATATCTAATAATTAAGTTCTTAGCCTTTTTAAAAATTTTGTTTCTTAAATATTTACGTCATATATTTCCAAAAAATATTTCATGTTATTAATTATTTGAAAGCATTTATTAAATAAAATTTCAAAATAAAGTCAAGTTAAAATAACAAATGATTAAATCAACAAAATCATAATACATGTCTTAATTATCTCAACTTCTTAAAAAATAGTTTCAATTAAAATATAAACTAAATCACATAAACTAAATTTAATAAAAATGTAAAAAATGTTTTGAAAAGCACAAATAAAACTTTCAATAGAGAGAGTGTTGAAGATATAAAATATTTTATTTAAATTTTAAAAAATGAGTGTAAAATAAGTCTAACTTTGGGTTAAATAAATAAAATCATATTACGGATTAGAATTATCTAGAGTCTTCAAAAGTTTATTCATATTTAAAATAATAAAAATAAGTCATAAAAAGTTAAAATATATAATTTGTCAAAAATCATATTTTTTATTATTTAAAATAATTTTTCGAACAAAAAATATATCTACCCTTTTTAAGAGAAAGTCAAAATCTAGTTGGAGGTTAAGTCTTTAGCTACTATTGAGAGCAATAGCTGTAAAGGATTCACAAGACAAAACACAGAAGATGACAAATGATGTCAAAAACAAATTGGTTGTCGCTTCGAATCACCTTTGACAACGAAGTTTTGATTTCTTATGTTTCTTAATTTCTATAACATTTGAGGAATCAATTTGTGGGATAGGATTATTCGCAACTCACTTGGCTCCCAAAAAATGCTGTACCATTTTTTTATCAACATTGTTCGTTTGTTTGAGATGTGTTTTTGTCGACACAGAAAAATAATTCTGAACATCAAATTACCAACCAAAAAGTCGCCAACTGTTTTAAGAGTCTTTTTAATTCATAACTAGTTAACAAGTGTATGTTATAAAATATTTTGGTGATTCAAAGAATTGTGCTTGGTTATTGTGATTCGAATTAGTTATATTTCATTTGTTTTTAAAAAAAAATGATTTTGGAATATAATTTCAAAATAAAAAACAATGTATCTCCTCAACAATTGTTGTCTGTTTTTTGTTGTTTGCTGCTTTACCAACAATTACCGATTCATAGATCAGTTAGATACCCCCGCTGTTTCAAATTATTGGTAGTTTTAGCTAATAGTACCAATACCAGGAAAGTGATTATATGTTAAAAAATCATTTAACATATAACTTCAACCAATTATAAAATAACCAACAAAATTTAATTGGGCATATACTATTCAATTAATAAAAAATTGTATTAAAATATTCAAATTATTTATATTGTGAAACATTATCTTTTTGCTAAAACTACTTACAATATAGAACATATGGAGTATAAAACATAGATATTAAGTGCCCGATCTGAATTCGACTTTATAGGTCTCATTTTAGGATTATTTAAATATGGATAATATTCGGTTAAGAACACTTCAATCAGTTATAATTTGTAAAACATGTCAAAACTCATTTATAACCATACTTATTTCAAATTTGGTTTATTTTGCTTCGGACACAGATACATTTTATATACTATATCAAAATAAGCATGAAATTAAATTTTTCAAATATCATATACTTATTTTGGATACTAGTTCGGATCTTCATATAAGGTTTTTGGGGGTTTTAACAATATCTGGTTAAATTTAGTTAATAACACTTTGGATTCAGGTACATTTTATGTAATTTATAGGATCTATTCGGGAGGTTTCCACCTTGAATCAGATACGTTTTTGGGTTTTGGTTCCGTTTGAGTTCAGGTCTCTGATTTCAAATTTTCTTGTTCAGGCCTTGAAGGGTTTGTTGGAAGTATTTCTTCCTTTTTGTAAAAAGGTTTGTTTTTTTTTTGTAACAAAAAAGGGTTAAACCGAGTCACTATTGAAACCAGACCTAACTTCCGGGGGAGTCGCAAGCCCGCGGATGGACTCCTTCTCCTGAGCATTCAAATGGGTCCTAAAGCATTGACACATATTCGCGTTAGATGAACAGATTAATGTGACTTAGTTTCGCATAGCAGGTGGATCGAACCTGAAACGTGTTGGCGTCCCAGGCCCGTCCACTGCCACTTGACCACAAGGCCCGTTCGTAAAAAGGTTTGTTGGAAGTTTTTTTTTTTTTTTTTTTGCTTAAAAAGGTTTGTTGGAAATTGCAACTTGCAACATTGCTCTTCTCCAGAATCCATTTAAGTAATAGGGAAAAAAACCTTACGGCCCATTTATACAACAAGAGCATGCCCTCATAAGCTGTTAGGGTTTAGGGTTTACAAACTTGAAAATGAATGAACCATGTTGGAAGCTAGGAAGGGGTAACGAAGAAAAGGTCCATAACGGCTAAGTAATTTCAAAAAACAGAACCAAAAAGGCGTGATAACCAGTAAAGAGTAGATGCTAGGCTGTTGTTGTGGTCCCTTCTCCTCCTCTCTGTGTTTCACTTTACTGAAAAGACAAGACGTGACATTGTTTCTACCCCCTCTTACATGTGACTGTGATCGTTTTAGAAAAAATCACAACTATTTAGTCGAGACAAATGATTCAATTATTTTAGATAGAATACAATTAGATGAGTTGGTATAGTCCCGAATACAGATCACTTCTCAATAAGTCCAAACATAAACATGTAGTGTGGGTCTATAAAACAGTAATAATACGTGCAATATTCACGTACGGAGTTACCCATGTGGTGAATATTAGCTACGCGACATGCGTCAAAAGGTTTAGTGCGGTGGAAAATGGGCTTAATGTCTTGTTATTTGTCTGGTTGTAATAATCCCATTGGCTTCACTTTTTATCCCTTCGCGAAAAAAAAAGAAATGAAAAGTTTTTGTTTTTATCGGTATTTTATTTTTTATTCAAAGGAAAAGACTAAAAAGAAGCATGGAAAAGAGTTTTACGAAAATGTTTAATCGTAGCAAAATGGAATCCAAGGAACAATCGAGAAACAGCCGTAACGCATTATTCTTACTCGACTCTGAAATGAAAGTACACATGTCACTGACTCATTGGTTTTGTTGACAAACCGAGGATAATGAAACGAATTGAAATCGTAGACCCACCACGCCTCTCCTATACACAATAATGCAGCATGTCCAGCAGAAAATTTGTATTTTATTTCGACGTTTTTGGATAAGAGTTGCGGCAGATCATATAATAAAATTGTACAATAATACGAAACAAAGTGATGATACTCTTGAACTGGATGCAGAGGAATAACAAGATAACTTAAAAGCCAAAAGGATTCAGAAGACACATACCAAACTAAACTATTGAAATTAACAAAGAGGGTCTGTCTTCAAAAGAAATCAATAAAGGAACGAAAAGAAAACAAAGATCCATTTCATAATTAACATCAATCATCCATCCACCAACTTGAGTTCTTTTCTTTCTCATTACACACTAAAGCAACAAATAAAGTAACATTTAATCCTCCTTCATTAAGTGGGTAAATTCACAACTTCATCATCAGTTTGTAGCACTGCTTCTGAATGAGGCCAATGCCTTGACTGCTGCAGCTCTCAGAATGTATTGATGGTAAGCTGCGGCTGCTAGTGCTCCCAAGAATGGTCCAACCCAGAAGATCCACTGCAAAAAAACATTTGAACATAAAATAATTAGATAACCCAATGATTAGTTTTAGCTTAACAGATATAATGTATCAATTATGATGAGGAGTAAAGACTTTACATGGTCATCCCAGGCCTTCTCGTTGTTGTAGATAACAGCAGCACCAAAGCTTCTAGCTGGGTTAATTCCAGTTCCAGTAATGGGAATGGTAGCCAAATGCACCATGAACACAGCGAATCCAATTGGAAGTGGAGCCAAAACCTAATCACAAAACAAAATAAAATAACCCACCAAAAATAAGTTCAAACTTTATCAAAATCTTCAGAACGAAGACCCATTTCAGACTACCACAAAACCGAAAAATGATTCAAACCATCTCAGAGACTACAGACTCAAACTTTACCAATAATACCAAAAGATTCAAACTTTAGTCAGAATTTTTACAGACCCATTTCAGATTAAACAAGATTAATCATAAAACAAACATCGGTTCAAAATTTATCAAATCTACACACACCCATTAGAGATTATTTCAAACTTTATGAGAAATCTGTAAAAAAAAAAGCAAATTAGACCAAAGCTTTATCATTAACCCCAAAAGATTCAAACTTTATTAAGAATCCTTACAGACCCATTTCAGATTATAATAAGATAAAACATAAAACCCTGAAGAGATTCAAAACATTATCAGAACATTCACAAACCCATATGAGACTAAACAAACCAACATCACAAAACAGTATAAAATCTAAACTTAATATAGATAATAAACCGCCGACAAGTTCTAGACTGAGAAAATACTTACAGGGATGTGAGAGTCACGAGCGCTTCTCTTAGGGTCAGTCGCGGAGAAGACGGTGTAAACGAGGACGAAAGTCCCAATAATCTCAGCTCCAAGAGCAGTTCCAGTACTGTAACCAGGGGCAACAGTGTTAGCTCCGCCTCCAAGAGTGTTGTAAGGAGTCTTCATGAAAGCTTTCACGAACCCCACACCACAGATAGCTCCAAGACACTGAGCTATCATGTACCCAACGGCTCTCACCAAAGACACCTTACGCGCCAAGAACAGACCAAAAGTCACAGCTGGGTTGATGTGACCACCTGAGAACAAAAACCAAACCAAGATTAGGAACAAAGCAAACGAAACGTGTAAGAGAAGGATGTTTTGATAACTTACCAGAGATACCGGCGGTGCAGTAAACGAGGACGAAGATCATACCACCGAAGGCCCACGCGATACCGAGTAAACCGACGCCGTCGCAAGGACCGGTTTGCTTCTTGTGGCCGATGACGGTGGCTACGGTGACGTAGAGGAAGAGGAGCGTGGCGACGAACTCGGCGATGAGAGCTCTGTAGAAAGACCAAGACTTGAGCTCCCCCATGTCGAGGAAAGGAGCTGGTGGAGGATCGACGTAGTCTTTCCCATGGCTCTGAGTGTGTCCCTCTTCGCTCACTTCTTTCGACATCTTTGAGTTTCTCTCTCTCTCTCTCTAGATAGGTATGGAGTTTGAGTGGTGGTGAGTGAAGACGACAGTGTCGCCTCTCTTCTGCCTTTTAAAAGGAAAGAAAGGAGAGAAGTTATGGAACGGATAACCCAAGGGTGTTTTCGGTATTTTAGGTGTTTATTTATTTTTAGTTACTAACTTACTATTAACATGTTAATTGTCAAGAGAGTTCTGTTAAAAAATCTTTGTTTGTACAGTTAATGCCGTCTTTAATAATGCTATGGGGAAAGCTTCTTAAGAGTTTTTGGGAAATTAAATGTCAGATGATTACCTAATAAACTGAAATTGTACTTAGAACTTTCTCGTTCTAGTTAATAACGGATAATCAAAAGCATTAATAAGTTCACTAAATCACAAAGGATAAGAAGTACTCACACAAATTAAGAAAGTTATCTAAATACATGCAAATTGTTATTAATTATATTTCTTTGACCAATAGTATTTCAGATAAATAAAATTATTTATATAATCAATGCAGTTTGCAATTAATTTTCAGTTGAAAGTAAATATAATTTGTATTTGAATTGTAAAATGACCCTCTTTATTGAATAAAGAAAAACAGCTAGAATGACACTTATTTGAAAACAGATGAATATAAAATTTTTGGCATTAATGCACAAGAATTAAGAAAATTTATTTAAAAAAAACAATATTATTAAATAATTTAAATTAAATATAAAATAATCAATCACAAACAAGGTAGTACACAACTGGTTAATCAATTTTCAATAATGTTAAAATACTTTAAAAATGTCAAAACATCTTATATTTTGAAACATCAAAACATCTCTAAAACATCTTATATTATGGAACAGAAGAAATATTTTTTTGTCTCTGTGAGTGTTATTTTGATTCTGCTATATAAAGAATTTCATTTTATAATTTTAATACAATTTTCATCTATTATAACTTTTATATTAATTTATAAATTCATTAATTTTAGAAACAATTCTATTTACTTATATTATTTGTTAAAGAAATGAAATCAATAATAATATGAATGAGTATTTCTTTTTTGTCAAAATATAAATGTGTATTTCAAACATTTATTTTGCCTATGTGAAAAGTATTAAATGTGACATTCTTTTTTAGTGTGACATTCCTTACATAAAGGAAAGAATCGTGTTTAGTATACAATTTTGTGGTTTATTTGTTTTTTATTTTGTATTTTTGTGCATTATTACCTGCACAGTGGGTCAAAAATTAATATTAGTAGTTTCTGACAGTGATAATACGAAATAAAAATCAAGGTGGGTATGGACAAATCTTCTGCTGTTCTGGAATTGTGAGTAAATTCTGATAACAAAAACAAAACGCGAGAGAATAATGTAATTTTAAGACATTTCTTTGCTGACAGAAAAAAAAAAGACATTTGATTTTAGTTTTGCTGAATATTTTTTGGGTTAATACATTTTTGGATAATGGAGATAAAAAAAAAGTAGAAGGTGGTGGAACCCAAGTGTACAGGTAAGCCATGTGAGGGTTAATGATAGAAATGAGGTGTAACCCTTTTCTCGTCAGCCTGTCATCCGACCCTTTTTGCTCTTCTTCTCAACGGTTATATCGATATCTTTGTCTTTTGTCCATTTTTTCTGCAACTTTCTTCTTATATATCTATTTATTTACCAAATAAAGTTTATAGCTCGAATATTGGTTTTTATGTGTTTCTTACTAGCTAGCTAAATATTTGCAGCTACAAGCAAAATACTGTAAATTAAAAGCAAATGTTTTGTTAAAAGCATTAGAACATATTATTCGTGGTAGTTAAAAATGATCATCTACATACCAAAGAAAAAAGTGGGAGACTGGACTTGATTGATGGTGTTATTCACTTTTTGACAATTTTGTCAGGAAATTATTCACTCGTGGATGCTTATCATTTCTAAATTTTCCTCGTAAAACCTGAAAACATGTTTGTACGCGAGCTTCCTTGAAAACATGAACTCTGTGTAACTATGAGATTTCATGTTCAACTTTTTGTTATTCGATTAGCAAGATATTGTCTACTTAAATTTTAGAAACAAAATTTGCATAAATTAATTTTTTGTTTTCATCCCAAAAAACTTTGTACTAATTAGTGTTAGACATCTCTTTATATATTTAATCATTATCTACTTTATTTTTCAATGTGAGATTTAGTTCGTTATATCACGTTCTCACCTTCATACTAAAGATCACATTTATCTCGTATTTTATAATTGATGTTCAAGATATTTTGATTTGATTTCTGCCCCACACTTCTTATTCCTAATTTATAGGATATCATTCATCTTTCAAAAGGTATATATGTCTTTTTGCAGATTTTTTATCAACTGCTCTGATACCAATTGTTGAAACTATAAAATTATATGTCCAACTATTTATTATCCGATTAGTATGATATTGTTCAGTTTGGGCGTTAGAGGCAAAATCCGCACGAATCTACTTTTGGTTTACATCCTAACAAGTCTCGTACTAATAAAAATCGAACATCTTTTTATATATTAGACATTTTATATCTAATTCTGCAATGTGAAATTTAATTTATTATCTCACAACATTCACATTTCCAATGGTTGCATATATTTTTCTTTTATTAATATATTTTTTTTAAATAGAAGAGTGTTTTCTTAATAGAATTTTTTTTGTTTAAATGGTTGTTTTCACTTTACAGAAATATTTTAAATATGCTCATTTCTAATTATTTATTAGTTTAGTTTATAATTTATAGCTTTTAAAATGTCAAAACAACCTTTCATTTTATTTTATCTTATTATAATATAGATCAAAACAGTTATAGCACTCTTACAAATAAAAATAAAATAAATGATATATTAAACAGTATATTTAATGTAAAAATATACATAAAATTTTGTAAGTAAAAATGAAAATCTATATTAAAAAGATCGTTCTGTAAAGAAAATTTTTAATTATGAAAATAGAAGAAATAAACAGTAAAACTAGCAAAAGACACTAGCAATTGTTCTCAAATTAAGATAGGGAGTAACGGATGTAAAAAGTGCTAACAAAAGAGGAAGCATGCAAGATTGTAACGAGTGATTATATTCGTTTTGGTTATTTAAGATCCGAGGAGATAACATCTCAAGTACAATGAGATTTTAATAATAATAAAATATATAAATACATAAATATATTAGACATTTTTATTATTATAAATTACGGTGCAATGAAGTCTAAGTTCGAAAGTGAAATAATTTCAACTTTTAAAACGGTATGTTTCCAAAAGCAGATAATGATAGTGCATCCTTCTGCTTTCGTTTTTAGTACGTAAAACGACATTTGTCCTTGTCCTCCCAGCCCTAATCAACTTTCTTTTGCTAATAACGTCCATAATTATTTATTAATTAATCACTTTCTAGAATACTGTTATTATACTTAATTTCACTCGACTGTGAATATATTAACATGAAAGAACCACTTCTACTTAATATATAGACACAGGAATAAGTTTCGTTAATATACCATCAGCAAGTACAATACATCAGAAATATTTTCTTTGAATTATGCGATTCGTTGTCAGAAATAATTAGTACTATTCTATTATTTATACTGTGTTTGTGACAAAAAGATAATGCCAGGTCGCTGTTTAATCATGGAAACAAATTATTGAGTTCCTCCTTTTCCGTGAGAGTACGAGGCTTCGAATGGTAAAAACAATTCAAAGTTGCAGATCAAACAGATCATGCATATCAAAACATATCTAAGTAGATCAAACAGATTATGTGGGAAAAAAGCAGATTAAGCAGATAAAGCAATTATTAATATTTTGAAAACCAGACTGAACATTGATTCGATACTATAACTAAGTCGCCGCACCGGTCTAAATTGGTCCAACCAGTAATTTATTTTAATTTCAGATTATGTACTATATATATAAGTAATCTATAAAATTTTATATAATTTTATATCATTGTTAAAATCTAAACTGATATGAAAAAATTTAAAAATTGAAAATGATATAAATATGATAAAAAGTCATTTTGATAGATATTAGAAAACAATATGAAAATTTTCTTTAAAAAGATTACATTTTTTCCATTCAAACTTCAATCTAAGAATCAGGTTTTAGTATCAACTGGATCACTCATTTTAGCGAGTTTGAATAATTTTGACAGTTTTGTTGGTTTGATTCAAATATGACTTTTAAAATGATCTGTCACCAGTTAGAAGAGTGAGTCACAATCCGTCTGGTAGACCAGCTAAGTCGGTTCGGTTTTCAAAACAATGATTGGAGTTTACAATGATAAACAGTTTAAACAAAATAGATTATCTATTTTAATAAGAAAAAATAAAAAATATATATATACAATACATAAATAGCAACAAATATTGCACTAATGTAATGTTACAGTAATTTTAAAATCAAAATATGAAAATATTATAAATAGTAAATATATCTATCTTTCTTTAATATATACATATACATAATTAAAAACACACACATCATATAAATAATTTAGATAAGTGTTAAATTTATATGCCGAAAGTAAAAAGATAGATAAGTATAAATGAGTTTTCTTATATTGTTAAACTGTAAAATATAATGAAAATATAATATTACAGAAAAATATTAAATATATTTATAATTTGCAATAAAATATTTATCGGTCAAAAAAGAGAAAATGAAGTGAACATCACCAAACATGTGGTGGACAAACTGCATGTAGGAGATCTGTATTTTTTAAAATAAGAGAAAAAATATTCGAACTGCTTGTAGTCCTCTTGCAACAAAAAAAAATTGTTGAATGGCACTCAAAAAGCAGTTCATATGTGTACTTCCCGTCTTTCTCCTGCCCTTCCATTCACTGCCCGAGTTTTCTTATAACAAAATCATACCCCTCTATTATATTTCATATTATAAATTATTTTACATTAATTTATGATGTATATCTTTAAAAAGAATTAGTAAATTATCATTAACTTAAATTTTAATCATAAATATAAATATTAAAAATATAATTGGTTACATAATTTTTGATAAAAATAAAGTTATATAGATATGTGAAAACATCATATATATTCTCAATATATACAGAGTATTTGGAAAATTGAGTAAGTTTAGATATACTCAAAATATCAGTACATGATACCAATACTAATGCACATAAATAGAAACTCGATCAGGTCTGAAACTCAGAGTCATTAGCTGGATACCTATATATTAAACTAAAAACTGATTAGCCAAAGCTTTGTAGACTATGTCTATATATATAGATATCCATAAGTTATTGCTAAAAAAAAGATATCCCTAAGTTAATATATGAAACCGAATTAGTCGACAAAAAAAAAGAAACCGAATTAATGGTTATCATAATTGATTATGTGGTTCTCCCATACAAGATATTCGGGAAAATCGCATTTTAAATACTGAGAGTGTCACTTTCTATCACTTTAAACACTAAACTTTTTTAGTAGCATATTAAACCTTTAAAATGACATTTTTAGTATAACAAATCTCCAACGACGTTTTCCTGTTCACATGTGACCAGTTTTACAGGTTAAAAATTAATAAAAATAAAAAACATTAATAAGAAATAACAAAAATACAAAAAATTCAAAAATAGAGAAATTGTAAAAATTTCAAAACAAAGTTCAAAAATATGTAAAATTAAAAAATTATAAAAATTAGAATTTCAAATTTAAAATAAAATAAAATATCAAAACTTCTAAAAATTCAAAAATAAGATCTAAAATATAAAAATATCAAATTTAAAAACTAAAATAAATTTTAAAAAAACTTTAAATACTAAAGTAAATTTTAAAAAACTTTAAAAATTATAATAAAAATACATATCTTTTTAATAAAATTGCAAAATTGCAAAATATAAAGAAAAATTAAAAAAAAAGTTCAAAAAATATAATTTTCACCTTTTGAATGCTTCAAATTTGAAATTTTGTATTTAATTTTATATTGTATAACTTTTTGATTTTTTCTGTTAAATATTTAGAATTTAAAATGGGATTTTCCTGTTAAATATTTAGAATATTTAAAGTTTTTTTTAAATTCACTTTAGTTTTTAAATTTGATATTTTTATATTTTAGATCTTATTTTAAAATTTGTAGTATTTTTTATATTATATTTTATTTTATTTTTAAATTTGAATTTTTTATTTTTATATTTTTGAACTTTTACATATTTTTGAACTTTTTTGAAAGTTTTACAATTTTCCAATTTTATTCGAAAATTTTGTGTATTTTTATTATTTTTAATTTTTTATTATTTTTATTAATTTTTTACCTGTAAAACCGGTCAAATATGAACATGAAATTGTAGTTGAAGGTTTGTTATGCTAAAAATATCAATTTTGAAAGTTTAAAGTGCTAGCAGAAAAATTTCAATGTTTAAAGTGATAGAAAGTGACATTTTCAATGTTTAAAATGCGATTTTCTCCAAGATATTCTTTGATTCAAATCTCTTTGTTGCAGCAGAGGTTGGAGGATCATATACGATATCGTTACATTTGAGAATGAGTCATCATCATATCAGAAAAGAAGGGATTTAATATTATTGTTCATAAATCTTGAGTTAATCAAAATAATAATTGATGTTCAGGGAAATAACCTACCACAAAGGCAACCTCGCTTGCCCAATCTTTATCTCCAAGAAATCCACGTCAGTTTCCACATCAGTTGGGCAAAAGACAGGTAAGATTTCTTCCTTCTTCCACCCATATAGTGCCACGTTTAATGTTTTGGGTAACGGCTAGATTGATCTACACATCTGTCTCTTTCCAACTCTTTAACAAACAGATGGTCCTCGTTTTCGGAATGTTATTTTTAATTAATAATCAAACGCCCACTACTTTTAATTTAAAACTTGTGGCCGATGCTTACTTTTAATGGTTCAATTACGCACACAGAATATGCTCACTAATAAGCATTATATATATATATATATATACTACAAGTGTAATCGTACATATTACTTAGTGGATTGTACTCTAATTAGGTATCCTGTCGTCAGTACTACTACTACTACATATGGTATCAGTAGCTAATGTGTCATGTGTAATGACTTAGCTTAATGTTTTTCCTATATTTAAACTAAAGAAAGCATATATAGAACACTATCTTGCCTGGTCATTATAATTCAGTTACAATATTACATCGAGATTTCGTATGATTCCATGAGTTTTCATACAATGAAAAGATCATTTTCAAATGTATGTTGCCCGCCTTGGTTTAGCATTTTAGAAAAGTTGTAGTGTCCGAACAAAGTTAACTACAATATGATAAACTTGGTGGTACTCAATATTTTCAAAATGTCAGGTGTTTTTATAATTTAATATTAAATAAAAAGAAAATGTTGCCTTTTACAAAGGGAATTTAATTTGAGCCAAATGAACCTTTACAAGCTTCTAGCAAGAACTTTTGAAGGTGGAGACAAAACCTGAAACAGTCGACCAGAGGAACTAAAAAGAGTCTTTGTATCCTTTATTACTTTTAGAACATGAACCAAGTGGTGAATCTTGTGAAGGAGCCGAACAGAATCGATCAACAGGTTGTTTCCATATCATGTAGGGTGTGATTGGTTAGCTCAGGAGTAACTGAGAGTAATTTTGGTATAGTAAATAGAAAGTAAAGTACAGAGTAATTAAGAGGAAAAAGGTGGAAAAATATGAATATAATAAAAAAATAGGAAAAGGAGAAAAACAGTATTACCTCTTCGAAAATTGGGAGGAAAGATAATAAACGATATACCTTTAGTTGTACAGTAACGGGCGCAACACAAATAAAACAAAATTAAAACTTTTTCTACGTGATTGGTAAAAAAACAAGTTGAGCTGAGTGGAAACTTTTTTTCACCAACACATTCTCGCTATTGATACTAAACAATCACACCCGTATACTACAGCTTGTTAAGCCAACTTATTAACGAGGGCTTCACTGTCTACAGTTGCTTAGACATTTTATCACAGAAAAACGCCACAAAGCTCAGTAAAATTCGTACTCTCAAGTCTCAATAACAAACCAGCTGTTTGCAGACAACACATGCGGTCTATTTGATCACGGGCTCGAGGTTATGATTAACCAAAAAGGTGGGTCTGTGGAAAATTCTTACCAAGAGCCTTCTTACTTCAAGATTAGTTAGACAAATCAAGAAACGGACATCATACGTCATATAAAACCAAGATTAAAATAAGTATAATAGTATATCATGAAAACGGAAAAATAGTTACTTGTAAGAATCGTATGTTTAGCAAAAAAAAATAATCATATGTTTAGCTTTTGAGCCAGCCCAGACATATATTGGCCCATCGAACTGTGTATACTATAGAGTTGTGTTTGTCAAAATCAATACATAGCTAACATTAGGTCAATTTAGATTGGCGTGCTTATAAAGCCCAATTTTAATAGTGTTTTGTTATATGCCCACTTATTTTTTTTTGTTTCTCAGTAACCTCTGGGAGTTGGGTAACCCGATGCATGTTTTTGTTAGCCGACCATACTTTGCAGACAGACCTCCTCGTCAAAAACTTACAAGCCGTACGTGGATATGTAAATGTGTGTTACATTTCTGTTTAATGAAAAGTCTCAAAATCACCGAAAAACTTCAGAAGCACCATGAAGGTTCTGAGGTGGGCCATTCGGAAGTTGTTAGATCCTTGGGTACGGATTGGATATCCGAGATTTTAGAAGTATTTGTGATTGGCTTCGTATGTCACAGATATCTGATTTTTCAATTTGCTTTGATTTGAAAAAATACGGATATTCGAAAAAATAGATATTCAGAAAATAAATAGATATTTACGGATATTTACGAATATTTACTGATATTTCATATGTTTTGATCAATACAAATAATTTTAAAAGTTTGATACATATTTATTTTCTATAACATTTTTTGCATGATATACTCCCTCCGTCCCACTTTAAGTGGTGTTTAAAGATTTTCATTTTGTCCCAAAATATTTGATATTCTCACTTTTCTAGACAAAATTTAATGTTGATTAAAATTTATAGCCAATTATAAAATGTTGTAGCTTTTTTCTATTGGTTAAACTATTTTATTTAATTCTATTTGTATAAAACCAAGATAAATTACATAGAATTTTGTGTTTTCTTAATCTTTGTGAAAAAACCTAAAAACCCATTTAAAATGGGACAGAGGGAGTAACATAAAACTTTTTAAGAAATAAGTGAATCTGTACATTTTTTAAACTTAGTTAACAATTATAATAACACAAAAATTAAGAAAAAAAAATTATAATTGTCATAAATATTTACTCTTTCTTTTATGTATTACTTTTATATAACTAATAATATGAATAGAATTTGTCAAATCTTATGTTAGAATAATAATCGTACGATTTTATACATCTAAAACTTTAAATATAATCAAAATATATACTCCTTCTATTTCATATTACTTGTCATTTTAGACTTTGGCACATAAATTAATAAAATATTTAATTTTGTATATTTACTAGATAAAAATATCATTATCAATACACCTAACCACATTTCAACCAATAAAAAAATATATAGCAATAAAAAGCTTGCGAATTGAAATTATAAAATGACATTTATTTTGAAACGAAAATTTTCCTCTAGAACGATAATTAAATCGAAACGGATAGAGTATGTATTTAGATATTGCCGGATCGAATCGGGTATCCACAACACAAAATTTAGTATTTGTGATTTGCTTCGATTTTAACGGATATTGATTTTTAGTATTTGTTTTACTTAAAAGTCTTACAGATATCCAAAATTTTCGGATTGAACTGAAACGAATAATGAATCGAATCAAATTTAAGGGAGAAAATGTCCAGCTCTATCTTGCACATCGCCAAATCAAGAAGGCATCTGCTCTGGCCTGATGCATTCACATTATGCAACCACACGTGGAGTTCAACTAGTCATCCACGTCATCCAAAACCAGACTAAACCACATAAAAGGTTGTAATAAAGAGCCAAAAGAACCGGATAAGGAACTACAAGTCCATGACGTCCTCATTTATTTCTCCCTATTGGAAAATATAACCATATGGTATTTATTTGTTTTTGTCATTTATCTTCTTTGCTTCTGCTACCATATAAAAACGCCTATATACCAAATATATAATTGACAATATCAACATCGCGGGTTCAGCTTATCTTATTTTCTTCTCGGGGACCTAGATTCTGATCACATTGTATAATTTATCGTCTTGAGCTAAACGTCTCGCGAGTTGAAGGTGTTTTTTATATCTTTAAGGTTCAAAACTACACATTTTGTTTCTTCCAGAACTACACAGTTTTTCTTTTTTTTTAAAAAAAAAAATCCAAAACTATACAGTTTAGTTTTTAGAGAATTAAAATACATAAATGAGGATTATAAAGCCAACAAACATATCATATTTTTGATCTTCTATTCGTAAGTTTTGAAGAGCTGGCTTAGTTTAAAAGCATATGCACTTTCAAAAATTAAAGCTGAAGAATGTGATGTAAATCAAAAGTGTTCATCTATGAATGTGTATGTGGCGCAGCGTACGAATGGGTGAACGGTCGATCTAGGGTTCTAGAGACCTGTTCTTGGATCAATTAAGGGTTTCTTGACGATAGCACCTTAAGACCAACTTCTTGCCGATGAATTGAATCGAATCAAACAAGGATTGAAAGCTAGGCTTCTTGTATTAAAATCAAAACGTACTTTATTATGAGAGGCTAAGCTCTTCTTATATAGTAAAGTTAAAAACATAAATCATCTAAAACTAGGAATCCAAAAGATAATTAAAAAAGGAAATCATAAAGCCATATCCTATCGAAGAAAGAAATCCATAATGAAGATGATAATTCAAATTATCATATTGGCGCTATCTTGAGGTGATGCTGCTGCATCAGGTCCCCCGGGGTGAGTAGGATTCGACCTCGAATCAGACGGCTCATCAGGAGGAAGATAGCGGGTCAGGTAGCGTACGTTGAAGACGTCGGACGTGGTGATATCCGCAGGGAGTTGAACGCGATACACATTATCGTTAATCCTTGCCACGACTTGGACTGGTCCAATCTTCTTGGACTTGAGCTTATTATAACGCCGAGCAGGCATACGATCACGAGTTAAATGAACCCAAACCAGGTCTCCTGCATCAAAGACAACACGACGACGCCGGGTATCTGCAGCATTCTTGTAAGTGACGGCTGAAGCCTCCAATTTCTGTAGTGTTTTGCCATGGACATCGAGTATATTATCAACAAAAACAGAGGCGTCACCATGTAACCTTGTCTGATCAGGGAGAGATGACAAATCAACTGGAGCACGAGGTACCACACCGTAGATGACATAGAAAGGACTGAAGCCCGAGCTTCGGTTAACAGCATGGTTGTGGGCGAATTCAGCCTGCGGTAAGCGAGAATCCCATGTCTTAACAGCATCGCCAACAAGACACCGTAACAGGTTGCCAAGAGAACGATTGACAACTTCGGTTTGGCCATCCGATTGGGGATGATAAGCCGAACTCATATCCAGACTAGTATTTAACAACTTCCACAGGGAACGCCAGAAGTGACCCAGAAAACGGGAATCCCGGTCAGACACAATAGAAGAAGGAAGGCCATGTAGACGATAAATTTCTCGAAAGAAAAGTATAGCCACTTGAAGAGCATCAGTGGTTGTCTTGCAAGGAATAAAATGGACCATCTTGGAAAAACGATCCTCAACCACAAATATAGAATCAAAACCCCGCTGTGTGCGAGGAAGACCGACAACGAAATCCATGCTTATGTCGGTCCACGGTTGAGTGGGTATGGGAAGTGGCATGTAAAGTCCTGCATTGGTGGCACGACCCTTAGACTTTTGGCAAGTCACACAACGCTCAACGAACCTTTCAACGTCACGACGCAAGGAAGGCCAAAAGTAAGCCGTGGAGACTAAGTGGAGTGTACGATCTCTTCCTACGTGTCCCTCACTACGTATACAAAGAGATTTGTGGAAATCCAGTCTATGATGTTTATGAAGAACATAATAACTTCGTCTGTGCGAAAATAGGGCAAAATCTCGTCTTTGCAGAAAACTTCAAGCATAATCAAATTCGTGCAATATTCGTGCAGAAACAGATCTATGAAGAATTCGGCTCGTGCAAGATTTGTGCAGATTCGACTTGTGAAGATTTTGTACAGAGTCCTATTGATGATATGATCCGTACAAAATCCGTGAAGATTTATAAATTTATGGTGCTAAGAACGCGATTGAAGATTCGAGGACGAATCTTTCTTGGCCGGCGAGACCTGATGCAGCAAGATATTTGGAAATTATCCAAATATCTTTATTATTCATTAGTTTTCATAGATAATTACTATTTATTTGTATTTTCTATATTTTAATGGTTTTTCTATATTAATTAAGATTAGGGTTTTCATAGATTTAAGGATTTATTATAAATAGGCATTGAAGCCTATAGTTGTATTCGGTTTGATTTGATTAATAAAGAGCTTTGGCTTTTGGGAGAATATTATTCTCTATCCCTTGTTTTGATTTGATTAGTTTCATCAATCAAGAAGCAGGTCCCAAGCGAGGATTCCATAGAATCCCTTGGTTGAGCTGGCAGGTCCCAAGCGTGGTTTCATAACCCCTTGGTTGAGCTGTGTTTATCGTTGCTTCCGCTCTATCAGTATGCGATCATATTACACTCCCAATTGATATACGTAAGCTAAAACCAATCGAAATCAAAAACAATTTTCTCAATCATTTTCTTATAAAAGAAAATATTCGTAAAAGTACAATAAATAAAAACCATAAAATAAAATAAATAAATAATAGTAGGTAACCGGTGGTTAGTTTTAAGAAAAAAAGCAATTGATAAAAAAAAGCAATATAGATCATCTTCAGACGTTCCTGAATTTATCGCCACAATAAATAACTTTTGTAGTATTTGATTTTCCATTATTTATCAGAAAATAGAAGAAAAAACGATAACCTTTAAAATCGGCTTTAAAGCGCAAAGGCAGCAAGACACACGCCATTTATAAATAGGCAAAGCAAATATTATAATCATCTTCATCTCCTCGGTTTGCTAAATCTCTGAATCTCTCCAAGCTCTCATCTCATCAAACTATGGATCCTTACAAGGTAACAACTCTCTCATTTGTCTATAACCTCTTAGTCTTGAATGTTTGGTTAAACCAAAGATAAGGATTATGATTGATGCAGTACCGTCCGGCGAGTTCTTACAACTCTCCGTTCTTCACCACCAACTCTGGTGCTCCTGTATGGAACAACAACTCCTCCATGACCGTTGGACCCAGAGGTATACTCTCGATCTCACTATATGGATGTTTCATATGGTTTACATCAGTAAAAATGTTAACGTTGCACACTTCTGATTGTGTTGGATCTTGGCAGGTCCCATCCTTCTTGAGGATTACCATCTCGTCGAGAAGCTTGCCAACTTCGACAGGGAGCGTATTCCAGAGCGCGTGGTTCACGCAAGGGGAGCCAGCGCAAAGGGTTTCTTCGAGGTCACGCATGATATATCAAGCCTAACGTGTGCAGACTTCCTCAGAGCTCCAGGTGTACAGACACCCGTCATTGTCCGTTTCTCCACCGTCATCCATGAGCGTGGAAGCCCCGAGACCTTGAGAGACCCTCGTGGCTTTGCAGTCAAGTTCTACACCAGAGAAGTAAGTCACTAATTACTTCTTTTTAACAGATTAATAAAAAAAAAATAGATTTCTTGCTAAGCAAGCAAGTGATTGTTCTTTCCGAACAGGGGAACTTTGATCTTGTCGGAAACAACTTCCCAGTCTTCTTCATCCGCGACGGGATGAAGTTCCCTGACATGGTTCACGCCCTTAAGCCAAACCCTAAATCTCATATCCAAGAAAACTGGAGAGTCCTAGACTTCTTCTCACACCACCCTGAGAGCTTGAACATGTTCACTTTCCTCTTTGATGACATCGGTATCCCACAAGATTACCGACACATGGAAGGCTCAGGTGTCAACACATACATGCTCATCAACAAATCCGGCAAAGCTCACTACGTGAAGTTCCACTGGAAACCAACCTGTGGAGTCAAGTCCCTCTTGGAAGAAGATGCAGTCCGTGTAGGAGGAACCAACCACAGCCACGCGACACAGGACTTGTATGACTCCATTGCTTCTGGAAACTACCCTGAGTGGAAGCTCTTTATCCAGGTCATTGACCCTGCTGATGAAGACAAGTTCGACTTTGACCCCCTCGATGTGACTAAGACCTGGCCTGAGAATCTCTTGCCTCTCCAGCCCGTTGGACGTATGGTGTTGAACAAGAACATTGACAACTTCTTTGCGGAGAACGAGCAGCTCGCCTTCTGTCCTGCTATCATTGTTCCGGGGATACATTACTCGGACGACAAGCTGCTTCAGACCCGTGTCTTCTCTTATGCTGACACTCAGAGACACCGTCTTGGACCGAACTACCTTCAGCTGCCAGTTAATGCACCCAAATGTGCTCATCACAACAATCACCATGAAGGGTTCATGAACTTCATGCACAGGGATGAGGAGGTATATGCAATATGACAGTATTAGTATCTTTATATTGAACTTGGAAGCTAGAATGTGGCCATCTTACAAGAGATGTTGTTACAGGTCAACTACTTCCCATCGAGGTATGATCCTGTTCGTCATGCTGAGAAGTACCCAACTCCACCTGCTGTCTGCTCTGGGAAACGTGAGAGGGTCAGTATCTTCATATCAAACCTATTTCAGTTTCTAAGGATATGATCTAAAAGGGTACATTGTGTTTTTGCAGTGTGTTATTGAGAAAGAGAACAACTTCAAGGAGCCTGGAGAGAGATACCGTTCTTTTACACCAGAGAGGTATTTGTTTTTAAAATGATAATGATGATGTCCATTGCATATATAATTTCTTGATGTTTGTTTTTGTTTCTTGATGTGGTTTGGTTCTGACTTCAGGCAAGAACGTTTCATCCGTAGATGGATTGAAGCCTTATCTGACCCCCGCATCACACATGAAATCCGCAGCATCTGGATCTCTTACTGGTCTCAGGTAAAACATCTGTGAGATAATGTTGGTGTAAGTTCGTAGCATTTTTGTCACTGATGTGGTAAATATATTGTGTGAAAACAGGCGGACAAATCCCTAGGGCAGAAGCTTGCAAGCCGTCTGAACGTAAGACCAAACATCTAAAATGGGTGATCAAGATTCTTGATTGGTCTTTGTGTGGTTCTAATAGAAGAGAAGAAAAATGGAAAGAGATCAGAGCCTATAAATATAGTCTTCATCATGTGGATCCTATGTGCTATGTTGTAGTATTATCTGTTTAAAAACCTTTTTTTTTTTGTCACAGTTTAAAAACCTTTAAAAAGATCCTTCTGTGTTGTATTGTGATTTGTGACCTTAGCTTTTTCTTATGTTCTTTAGAATAAATACATCAAAATTTATAAAATAATCATCGGTGTTAGTTGATGAGAGGAGCTTCTTTTTACTTGAAATCTTCTTTCAAAAACGTGAAATCTAGAATTCTACATTTATAACAAGTTTATTACACTAAAAAAAGTAAGAACCACATAACAAAAGAGCTATTGACAAGTCGCAGGAACGTACTAATTACACATGTTCTGGACGTAACCTATGGACAAGGACGTATGTTCTAGACGTAAGCGAAGAGCAAGTATAAAACGAAAAAGACAACAAAAGCCATAGAATCTTTTATTTGATTTGTGTGGGTGTAGAGAAGTGAGAGTTATTGTCAATACGTGATGTAGAACTAACCACCTCTGAGAAACGTAGTTATCAAATAATTTTAGAGTTGTTATAAATAATACTAAAAGTAAATGGATGATTATCCAAATTTTAACCGACTTATTTGATGGCTTAGTCATCATCACACGTGTTGGTCTATTAGAAACATAAGGCTACGTATAATTAGTCTCACTTCACTATAAATATGTTGTACTCTCCCCTCATGTTTAATAAATTACCATCGAATGATAAAGTCAATATCTACTCTTACATTGTCTCACCACCTTCATTTTAAAAGCTTTACTAAATCATCTCTCACTCCTTTATGTATCATAAACATATCTTTACTTTATACTTATTTCACAACACGTTATCAGCACGACGAGCTCACGTTCTTATACCAAGCAAGGTTATACCATCGAGATAAGTTTTTAATTTATGTCTTTCAATATATTTAATTTTATTTAAAATTTTATTTATTACGGAGTGAGAGGCTAGGCCTTTCCCGTTTGTATTTCGGGATGATAGGCGCTGCCTTTCCCGACTGATCGTTATGGCAAGCTAGACCTCTACGATCAGAGAAACACATGGTAGGATTTACCTCCGTGTATAAAAAATAAAAAGGTCAAAATGGAAGGCTGAGCCTCCTGGACCTTAATAAAAGAAAAAGTCAACATGGTAGGCTTGCCTCCTCTGACTTTAGAAAATGATCAATATGATAGTCTTTGACTCCTCGGATCATGTGAAAGGCTAAGCCTTCAATTTTATTTATGCTATTTAAATTTCTGCGATTTAATTTATGAATTTATTTTATGCATTTAATTTTTTGTTTTTATTATATTTTTATGTTATTCTATAAGTATGACTATCATGTCGATTTGACAAAGCTCAAAAATAAAGTACCATTGAAAAATATGATTTGGGCAGTAGGTGCAAATATGCACATAAAAATGAGCTTTGAAGAATCATCGATAAGATGAAAACTATCGGATGAGAAAATGAAAAGCCATGATATTTTATACCACTTTAATGATGGTTTATAAGATATAGTGTATCATGAGAAAAGATCCAGAAGATCTTTTGAGTAATCCTTGAAAGAAAGGATTCACTAAATAGTTGGAGTTGATGTAAAATCCTTCGTAAAAACACACAAAAAAAAAATATGGAGCTCATGATACTAAACCATCAAGTTGGTCATATTAGAAAAGGACGAGGGTGTAAATGCGGTTAAACCGTTTGTGGTCGTGGAAGAGGATGAGGAAGACGATTCCATCCTTAAGAAATAACTAGGACTTCCACGAATATAAAAGTGGCCGGGTAATAAAAGGCAAACAGAAAAAGTTTGCTATAGATACGGCAAGAAAGAATATTGGGTACATAGTTTTCGTACGCCAAGCCGATCTATATTGAGAATGAAAAAGAAAGAGAAATGAAGTGAAATAACTTCATCTCTTATAGGTCCGGACCATTTTTCATGGCTTGAATACTCATCTTGATATGTTAGATTTTCTGGTTGATCCAGAGAGTATCGATGAATGATAAAATCGATGTGATATAATTTTTCTGAAAAAGATTTTGAGATTCCAGATGGAGATATATATATATATATATATATATATATTTGGCGGATATTGAGTCATCCTACATGACTATTTAAGGTAACCAATATCTATCATCTCTCAAAATAAATAAGTATAGTATATAGTAATATAAAATTAATATTGGCTCTAGAAGAGCTTATAATGGAAAGACATGCATAAGAAAAAGATGGCAAAAGTGTAAATGGTGGTAAACTTGGAGTTTACTGATATATAGCCATCTTCAATAATGTTATCGACATTATTGTGAAAAGTTGGAAAACTAGAAGATTTTCGCATATAGCATGTCTTCAGAAAATATAGAAACCATCATGAGTGTTGAATCATCAAACAAGTTCAATAGATGTGATTTCTTTAAACAGTCCCCAGTCAGGTTCTCACTCTAAAGGATTTGATACAGAATTCATCCCAAATGGGAAAACCGAATATGTTATTGGTTCAAGAGTGAGATTCAGTGCGAGATTTTAGACATGGAATGTCATCATCTCGAGGGGGAGAATTAAAGAATCCATAGTGAGTGGAACATTGAGATGATTATGTTCGCACTTGGAAGAAAACTTGATAAGAACTTGATAAAGTAAATTCAAGTAAGATGATCCCCATGATTGAGTTTAAACATGCAGTTGTGCATGTAGTCATATACAATCCAAAATGAATAAAGTATATGGAATAATTATAAATATGCTCGCAAGATTGCTGGAAGCATATAAGCAGCTGTTGAGATATGAGAAATGGATTATCATGAGAATTATAAAAGATAATCCATATATAAAGTGCCTGCCAGACATTTTGATGAATTAATGAGATTTCATATTCCAGCTGAAAAGGCTCCAATAAGAAAAAGTGTCCTAATAGGATGATATATGAGTCTATGGCACGCTAGAGACGTGATAGACCACTTTGGTTCCAAAGAATCCTCGAAAAGGAGCAAATAAATAAATTGAGGATGAATCTCTTAATGAGACCGTTGATATGGTTAATTTGTAGTCAAATACCCGGGTAAATCATCGATGATGATAAAGAGATCTCGATTAACCATGTCAGTATGGATAAAAAGATGGAACCAAAGAGAAAATAGATTGTCGACAATAAGTAAATGAGAAAGCGCTATATAAATAATGATCATGAATCTACCTCTATATATGAGAGTAGAGTGAATTGATTAGCCAGAGAGTGATTGTGGCAATCAATTTGATATTTGTTAGGAAAACGAGAAGTTTTTGGACAAAGAGTCCAAGATATATATTTCTCCAAAGAATGAAATAAAAGATGACCTTGAGGTATGAAAATCGGCTTGTTCCAAGGTCACTGGAGAAATTTTAAGAAAGATGCAGAATATTGAGATGTCTGGCAGGACATAAGAGACTTGTGTTGCATCTTGATATTCGGTAGTCCCTGGAGAATAAAGATGTTCTCGGGACCCATAGAACTCTAAAAGAGTTAGAACAAGCCGTATATAAGGTATCTTGAACCTGTAACTGGTGATATGTTTACGGCAGGATTTGCCGATTGCCATTTTAATGTGGTTGAATTTCCAGCATTAGGGGGAGAGGAATTAGAAAAATTCTTACAAGGATTGATGGTGTAAACATTTGTTGCTACACCTTGACCCCCCTACAAATCAAAGAGAGCTGGAAATTAAGGAAATTGTGCATTTGCATAATTTGGAAAACCAGTTACCAGATGTGTTCACAGATACAATAAGATATACCCGCTGAAAATGTTCCATCAGAGGTTGATGTTCCTAAAGAACAGAGTGATGGTAACACAATGAATGAACCTGGGGTTCAGTTAAAGAGGGGGAGATCAGTGGGTTATAAAAATAAAAATCTCGAAAGAAAAAGAAATTGGTAAAGTAAAGTCAAAAGGTTCTGGGAGAACTTGATACTAAAAAATGTCTGAAAGAATGCATAAGTGGAAAGGTTCTGAATGAACCTGATATTGTAGGATGTCTGAAAGAAGACATAAGTGAAAGGGTTCAAGAAAAACCAAATAAAGATGATCTAGATGACCAGAAGGAAACAATAAGGTATGTTTCAACTTAAAGTTAATTTAATCTAGAAAACCCGAGTTTGGTATGGTTTTGCAGATATACTCTATATAAAGTCGAACGCAAACCGGCTATGGTTTTACAATTGGTAAAACCGAAATTATAAAAAGCAAGTGGAAACAAGAAAGAGCCGATGAAGATATTTGAAGACAATTCGGCGTGTGTCGCTCAACTCAGAGAAAATTATATAAAAGGCGACGAATAAGCATATCCCTTCAAGATTTTTCTCATACATCCGGGAGTTCGAGAAAAATAAAGTACAGTCATGCGACAATCCAGCTTGCTGGTCCACCAAGACTTTTCTCATTCCGAAAACACGTGTATGGTATCGGAATGCGGCGTGTGCGAAGAAATAGTTATTATTCTCAGGGGGAGATTACGGCAGTGTACTCTTTTTCTCCTCGTCATGGTTTTTATCCCAATGGGTTTTTCCGTGACTAGGTTTTTAACGAGGCACTACGTAATACAACTTGGATAATCAAGGGGGAGTGTTATAAATAATACTAAAAGTAAATGGATGATTATCCAAATCTTAACCGACTTATTTGATGGCTTAGTCATCATCACACGTGTTGGTCTATTAGAAAAGGACGAGGGTGTAAATGCGGTTAAACCGTTTGTGGTCGTGGAAGAGGATGAGGAAGACGATTCCATCCTTAAGAAATAACTAGGACTTCCACGAATATAAAAATGTGATCTTACCAAAAGCCAAACACGAGTGGATCCATTTCCGGTTCCAGGACTACAAAAATGTAAGTAAGTTTAATTCCGCTATGTTCGGAATTACATCGAGGATGATGTTATGTGGAGAGAAAATAAGCGATTATGATATGATCGAGAAAACTCTCTCCACGTTCCATCCTGGAAATGTAGTCCTGCAGCAGCAGTACCGGGCGAATGGATATACCCGTTACTCGGAGTTAATGCAAGTACTCCTTGTAGCGGAGCAGAATAATCAACTCGTGACTCTAAACCATCAGACTCGTCCCACTGGATCTGCACCATTCCCAGAAGCGAATGTTGCATCATCCAGTTATGATAATAGGAGAGGACGAGGACGTGGACGTGGTCGTGGTCATGGTCGTGGAAGAGGACGAGGAAGAAGATTCCGTCCATATGATGAAAATAATGATAAGGACTTCCACGAGAATGAAAGGGGCCGGGATGATAAAAGGCAAACGGATAAGGTTTGCTACAGATGGGCATGAAAAATCATTGGGTACGTACTTGTCGTACGCCAAAGCATTTGGTCGATCTGTATAAGAAATCCCTAAAAGAAAAAGAGAAGGGAAGTGAAACACACTTCATCTCTGATGAGCCCGGGCCATCCTTTCATGGTTTAAATGATGATACTCATCTCGACGTATCAGATTTTCTGGTTGAACCAGAAAATATCGATGTGTAATAAGATCGATATGATATGTATTGTATTATAGTATTTATATCTTTTGTTGTAAAATATATGTTATGTTTTAAGTTTAATGTTTAATAATATATATGTTTTATGAATATTTTATATTCAGAAAGAATGCCAGAGTTTGAGACTATGGATGGAGATATGTGCTTGGCGGATAGTGCGTCAACGCACACGATTATCAAAGATAAGAAATATTTCTCCAGTCTCAAAATGAGAAATTACGCTGGAAGCGTAAGTACAATATCTGGTAATGCAAATATTATTATGGGCTCCGGAAGAGCGAAATTCTCAATGCCAGGGGGAACAATATTTGAAATAAGTAATGCATTGTATTCCCCCAAGTCTCAAAGAAACTTGTTAAGTTTTAAGGATATCCGAAGTAATGGATATCATATTGAGACTATGAGTAAAGATGGCATTGAATTTCTTTGCATTAAGTCTGAGAGAAAACATATATTGGAAGAATTAAAGATGTTATCCTCTGGACTATATTGTACGAGAATAAACATGACTGAGTCCTATGCCGCGGTAAACATGAAGTTTACTGATACATTTTAAATCTGGCATGAGAGGCTAGGACATCTTGGTTCAGTCATGATGAGAAAGATAGTGCAAAATTCGAATGGCCATCCGCTGAAAAACGGAAGAATTTTGCAAATGGGTGAATTTACATGTAACGCATGTTTTCAAGGAAAACTTATAACTCGGCCATCACCAACAAAAGTTGGCAATGAATCACCAATGTTTTTAGAAAGAATACATGGTGATATATGTGGTGAATCATGTTGTGTAATATATAATAATATATATATTAGTGAGTGGGATTATATGAGAAAGTAAAAGAGGATGATTATATGAGAAAGTAAAAGAGGACGTAAGTGAGAGGAGAGATGAGATGGGATAGTTATGTTTTTGCTTAGTGTTATGGACGTGTGAGAAGAAAGAGATATGCAAACTAATTACTTTATTTCTCAGCACAAACACATTCCTTTTATAGTACAAGAAATATTGCTTAGTCATCTCTTCATTACAGAAATCAAGACACGCGCATGTGACAAGATGACATTAGAGTGAAACATGTGTTCTTTTGGATAATCATCTATTTCATATTTATCTTCTAACACTCCCCCTTGATTATCCAATTTGTATGAAGTAACACGATATAAAGCCCGATTAGTTGCCCAAGATTTTTTTTTTTTTTTTCTTTTTTTTTCTAAAAGGAGAGTGATTATTATTCAGTTTTCTTATGTCTCTTCACAAATGACCTTTGAGTCATATTTATAGTAGTGAAGGTCGGTTTGTTTTAACCGACTTAGAAGAAAAAGACAAAACAAGTAGATAATCACCACTTGAGATATTATCTCAAACAATATTATTTAACACTCCCCCTTGATTATCTATCTTGTATTACGTAGTGCCTCGTTAAAAACCTGATCATGGAAAAACCCCATGGGATAAAAACCATGATAATCAAGGGGGAGTGTTATAAATAATACTAAAAGTAAATGGATGATTATCCAAATCTTAACCGACTTATTTGATGGCTTAGTCATCATCACACGTGTTGGTCTATTAGAAACATAAGGCTACGTATAATTAGTCTCACTTCACTATAAATATGTTGTACTCTCCCCTCATGTTTAATGAATTACCATCGAATGATAAAGTCAATATCTACTCTTACATTGTCTCACCACCCTCATTTTAAAAGCTTCACTAAATCATCTCTCACTCCTTTATGTATCATAAACATATCTTTACTTTATACTTATTTCACAACAAAGTGCGAAAACTTGATAAGAACTTGATAAAGTAAATTCAAGTAAGATGATCCCCATGATTGGGTTTAAACATGCAGTTGTGCATGTAGTCATATACAATCCAAAATGAATAAAGTATATGGAATAACTATAAATATGCTCGCAAGATTGCTGAAAGCATATAAGCAGCTGATGAGATATGAGAAATGGATTATCATGAGAATTATAAAATCAATATCTACTCTTACATTGTCTCACCTCCCTCATTTTAAAAGCTTCACTAAATCATCTCTCACTCCTTTATGTATCATAAACATATCTTTACTTTATACTTATTTCACAACAAGAGTTACAAATTCTGGCATTATAAAATAAATATCGGTTCCTTGACAAAAAAAAAATAAATATCGGTTTGACATTTTGGGTTTGAATGTATCAAAAACCTGTTCAACTAACTTAGGGGTAAAGAAAATGAAAATTTTCTTCTATTGTTATATAATTACTTTAGAGGTGGACAACCAAAATCGTGTACGTATTAGAGCCAAGAGGTATAATATGGGGAGAGAACACGAACGAGGTTAAACCATATTTGCATTTCATGCTGGAAATAAGAAAAATGTTATGCAACAAAATCTATGTCACATTCATATGAGTAAACTATATGAATATTTATGTTAAATTATATTAATAGGCATTTTATTAGTGCATGTATGAATGGACCAAGAAAACTCTCATGTCTTCTAGAGCAACAAATGTTACAACTGGTCTCTGAAGTGGCTTTAACTTTCTTAGTAGAGTCTAAAACCAAAGAAAGGGCTAATGACAATACCAATGACCAATCCAAGACCTGTTGCCACAACAGACGAAACCCAAGTCAGCTTCTCTGTGATGCTTGGCACCTTCTCTTTCAACGCCTCACTACAAGACCCAATAAACGCTCTGTAACTCCCCATCGCCACCACCGTACCAAACATTATCAGAAACGCAGACCCGGCCAACCGAGACGGCAGAGCCAACGCAGGCAGCACAATCATCAGAGCATCCGGTTGTAACCCGTGAACCACTCCAGTCGCAAATGTAGCAAACCCTATTTTCTTCTTCTTGGTAGGCATCAAGCCCTCTTTCTCTGTTGCTACCATGCCTGTTTCTAAGGCCACAGGTGCTACTACTTCGGAAGCTTCTTTGATTCCAATTGCACCTATGATGACAAGTGTCAACCCCACGATTCTTGTACCCCACGTTTGAAACACTTCGATGTGTAACCGGTCTTTGAGTAGCAGAAACAGTAAACCGAAGATGACTTGACCAGCGTCGTGCCCGCAATTGCATCCCCAAAGAGCTCCAACAGCAGCGCTCTCCATCCTGGTGCGTCCGATGGAAAGCGGAGCTAGAGCAGCGAGGTGGTCTGGTCCTGAGAGTGTGTGTAAGCAACCGGCGAGGAAACCGGTCCAGACACTTGTTAACCAACCGGATTTAGCTACGGTTTGAAAGGTAGCGAGAGCAGGTGGTGTAAGAAGCGGGTTAAGCAAAAGAGCAGTTACTGCAGAGATCAAAACGACCACTGTTCCACAGAGCCGTGCCTGATATTTTCCAGATTAGAAGCGGGAAAAAATTGACCCCACAACTTAGTGTAATAATATGGTACAAAAATATCATTACAAGGGAATTGAACCCATGCATCTAGCAATTGAATTCAAATTTCAGCACACAACACTATCTCTACTACCTAATAATTTGAATAATTGGCCCCAAAATTTATTTTATACTGATTGGCCCTCAAGCAAATGCTTGATCGGTTTGTATTCAGGCACGGCCCTGCTCTTCCAGTAGATAACGTCTGCAATAGGTCAGCCAATGCCCTTATCAAATATAGTTAGAAAGTCTTAACCTTTGGAGTTAAAATTAACACAATGCCCTTATCAAATATAGTTACAAAGTCTTAACCTTTGGAGTTGAAAACACAATGCACTTATCAAATAGTTATCATGATGTCTTAACCTTTATTGTTACATAAACCGATTTTCAAGAATTACAGATGGCTTCATGTACTCTATGGAGACATTAGACATATCCGAGCCAAAACTTTCATAGTTAATAGTCATTTATGGTTGCCACATTAAAAATAAATTATCACTCCACTATTAGATTGTTCACGTCAACACTAATAACAAATACATGATCCACATTTCAAGTTAAGCAATGAATCAACACAAAAAATTACAAATTTAAATAACACAAATGTCAAACACACCAGTGGTGAGACAAGCGCGGACACACCAGTGGTGAGACAAGAAAAAAGAGTTTTTTCTAACGTGGTTAAATCTAACTTTGATATATATATAAAGGTTTTGATATGGTGATTGAATGTATATTATAAAGTTCCAAACACATAGTACAGTTTATTCCATCGTATTCCCATGTACATTAAAGTATTTAAACACTTGGATAGGCCAAAAGAAAACATAATCTATATGTTTGTTTGAAAATATCAAATATTTCACCTAACAGAAGAAAAGTAAAGTCACGAGATATCCAATCCACGAGGCTTCCACTATTCCTGATCTGCTGGTCATCGATTTTGTTCTTGAGTTTATACTGGAACTGGAGGGATGTAATTAATTTAATTTGATTGAGTGTCATGTTTAGTTACTAACTATATTTAATGAATTAGTTAGCTCTTGTTAATTTTAATTTAGGAGGTCAGTTTTGTCTGGGTAAGACTCATTGTATCAAAGAATATAATTGGATTATGGAGTATACAGACATTACTTTTTATTCTTTCATCACAGAAATTATATGCTCTGCTATAAAGTGGTCCTACAACAATAGGTGGAAAATAATGGGCCGGCTCATGGATCAATACGTAATCCACATATTCTTTATTAGATTTAGCATTTCTAACCCAGACTCTAAATAAGGGCCTTACAGACGGAATACTCTAATCCGTGATTATACACAAAACAATTCTCTATTAGTAGAGCAGTTGACACGAAGCTCCCTACAAACTACAAGGCTACAACAATTATCTGTCGATATTGAAAGATTTTATATTTCTTCCAGCCAAAAGTGATATGAATGAAAACAGATATAAAAACTCTTTAATATACGTGTATATACATAAATAAATAAAATCTTGATATATAAACACAAACTGAAAGAATAGATTTCAAATTTAATGCAATGAACTCTACTCTATGAATACTAGTAAAACATAACAGTACATGTTGAAACAATCAAAATCCTAACAACCAGTATCTTTAAATAATAATACTGATAAAAATTATAATACATTTGTAGAATATATGGAAAGAAACCTATCATAGTTAGGAAGAAATCTACCACAGTTGGCATTTTATTTTTCTTTTTGAGCAACCCACAGTTGGTATTTCATCATAACTATCTCAACTAAGAAACGTTGCAAAGTTGTGATAGATCCTATTACTTCTTGAGTTGCAAGTTAATCAACTAATGATGCACAAAATCTAGCATTGCAAACCTTATAGTAAAAAAAGGTGTAATCTTTTAGCGTTATTTATTGACAAATTGAAGGATGGTTTATTAAAATCTAGCATCGCAAACCTTATAGTAAAAAAAAGGTGTAATCTTATAGCATTATTTATTGACCAATTGAAGGGTTATTTATTAAAATCTAGCATTGCAAACCTTATAGTAAAAGAAGGCGTGATCTTATAGCGTTATTTATTGACAAATTGAAGGGTGATTTATTATAACATAGTACACCCTATTGTAGACCATATATAAGTAGATTACTACTATAGTCATAGGTATAAAAGACGATCTACAAATCATAGGGTAGCGCAGATCTGTCCAAACAGAGATCGAGAATCCATTGGAAGAAGGCTCGAGTGTCCAATGAAACATGTTTCTGTTTAGGAAAGCGTGAGAGCTCAATCCTATGGCAGGCCAAACTGTGATGCTCCCATTATTTTTCAATTTTATTTAAGAAAATCCTAAAATGCTGAAATAATTATTATAGTGCTCTCTTGTCACAGTACTATTGATTATTGAGCAACCCAATAATAACGTACAACTTCTCCCAATACGGGTGTCTACGAACACTACTTCCACCTCTTTTCTCCATTTTATTGATGTACTAATACATTTCTTAACCTTTTTGAAAAAATACGAATAGGAAATATTTATATTAATAAAAATAATATTATACCATAATTATTTGAAGGGCCCGTTTATCTGAAAGAGTTAAGTGATTTTTAGAAAGATAAAATATTTATATAATATATGTGAGAAATTTGTCCCAAAAAATGCAAAAATATTGAAATTATCTTTAAAACCAAACTTTATGAATTCATTAGACAAAGAAAAATATGATTTATGTTCATCAAATCCAGGCTGGATTTTTTTCCTTTCCATTGATCCAAAAAACAAACAAAAGAGGAAAAAGAAACCCCTAATAAGAATTTACTTCTTGATAACCTTTCCCTAGTCTGACTTTCCCTTTTTTTCCCTAAACTTCTCGAAAAAAACAAATCACCCTGCCACGTCACCTTCCCGGTGTTAAGAATCTCTCCGTTCACCGGAAACTGGCCTTAACGGCTTTTCTACAGTAAAACAGTTTCCCTCAGAAAATAAACGCCTCGATTCTGTTCTTCTTAGGGGCACTACACATCGGACAAACAACAAGACCGTCCTCGCACCTCGTGCAGCAACAGAGATGCCTACACGGCAGAAACAGCACTCTTGTCTCCCCATCAGATCCACAATTCAAACAACAACTCCTCACCTCCTTCGCCGGAGGAAAACCATCTCCGCCGTCTCCACCACAGCAAGACCCTTCGTCCTCCGCCGTACCCGCCTCGTCACGACACGTGGCGGCGGCGGCTCTCTCCCGAACCTGCTCTAACGTCGAGTTGAGCGTTGCCACCATCGCCTCGTTCTCGCGAGCCATCCTCTGCCACGTCTGATTCTCCATTTCCATTTTCCTCAGCAGATCCTCGAGCTCCATGTTCTTGCTCAGCGCCCTCGACATCTCTTCCTCTTTGCGCGTCATCAAAACCAAAGCTTTCGCCTCCATCTTCCTCAGCATCGCCTCCGTCTCTTGCCTCCTCTGTTCTTGCAACGCGTATCTCAACCTCTCGTTCTGTTTGTTTAAAGACCATAACTTTATCATTACCCATGTTTTAAAAATCAAATCTTTCGATGTGTTGATGTGATTAACGAACCTGGACTCTGATGAACTGGTCGATCTCTTGCTTCTGTCTCTCCATATAAGCGTCTAAAACGCTCTGAGAACGATACGGCTGGTGTTGAAACAGAGCGTGCTGGTTGAAATCCTTCTGCGAATGGAGATTATTGTTGTTCAGATACGACTGATCGATTCCGATTCCACCGTTGATGTTGATCAGAGACCCACCAGTGCCGATTTGGTTCACGTTCGAAGCGTTGTAATGCAGCTGCGCTTGTATCGCCATCTCTTTAACGGGCCAAAACAGAGGATAAAAGCTTTAAGCTTTTGTTTTTTATTGAAGAAAGATGAAGCAGAAGAGAACAGAGAGAGAGAGAGGTAGAATCAATCTTTAATACTAGAATGCATGTAACCTCTGCATCAAGTCCACCTTATAAATATATATAGGTCGATTTGTATTGAAGGGAATCGTCAGAAAGAAAACAAAAAAGATAGAGAAAGAGAGACTTTGTTGGGTTAATATTTATCTGACACTATTATTATATATAGACAATTAAGTTTTTGTAATTTTCTGTTTATTTTTTAAAAAAGAAACGACGTACACATGCTGATTATGTGACTGAACTATCTTTAAAGGTCAGAGATTTTGCCAGAGCCGTTTTGTCTTTTATTTGCCTTTTTTTAATTGATTCTTTCCTCGGCTTTTTCGATAATGTGAAAAAGATATAAGTCCAAGTGGAATTATTGCAGGGCACAGATTGTTTTCCTTTTTTATTTATTTTAGTTTGTCTGATTTTTTATTTATTTAGTGTTTACTCTGAATTGGTCAGTTGGGTCATCTGGAACGCCTGAATTATATGATTTTTTCTAATTTTTACCACTATTTTCTGTCTTTTCTATTTATGAATTCATTGTAAATTTCTTAGTCAAACGATGGCTTATTTACCCATTATTTTGTCCTGGAAAAGGTTAAGCCATTGCATGGAAAGAAAAACAGCCATATAACACTATTGTTACGAATAATTGACGTCAACTTTTTGTTGTTAACCACAACCATAGGCTTTAATGTAGATGTGCACAAAAATAAAATTGGAAAAAAAACAAAACTTAGATTGCTATTTTATTTTACAGCTCACTGTAATTCCTCAAAACTTATGATTTTAAGAAAAATATAGAATTTTATATAAATATATATACTGTGTTGCTGATATTTTAACAAAATTGAAGCATTTGTAAAGTAAATTCCAGAAACATTGACTTGTTAATAAAATGTTTCGCTAAATTCTTAATAGAAATGTGCCAGATTTAAATTCATTATTAAAATCAATGAAATCATAATTTCAAAACGCTTTAGTTGACCATTATTTTTTTCTGGTCAAATATGGGTTAGCAGTTTAAACTGGAATTAAAAACTCCTTTACTAAATAATTTTCCGAGTCATTTTTTTTGTGCAACAACTTTTCTTAGTCTGATTAGGAAATATGCGATGAATTAACGAACTCTTATAGAAACAAATATAATGGTACGTTGAACTTGGAACGTTACCGTTTGAGCATCATGGGAATTTGAACTAAATATACTCGAATGGTCATTGGTTTAACTAAACAACAATACTTAATGCCCCAACTCTCATGTGACTGAAATTACCGGTTTCGTATGATTTAATGTTTGCAATGTGATTGTATTTACCTTGAAAAGTTGAAAGTTTTTGTAAATATAATGTAACTCTTCGAGGAAATAAAAGTTAGCATGTTTTAAGATCTCTGTTTCAAAAAAATAAAAGATACTACTTCTCATACAAAATGAAGAGATCTTAAATTTCGTGTAACTTCTTAAAATATGATTTATAATTTTGATCAGTAAACCACACATATATACTAACTGATAAGTTGATTTAAAACTGCATTGGACCAGCCGGTCGGACCGATTGAACTTTAGAAAATGTTACCGTGAGCTAAATCTGTAAGGATCCTTATTTTTTTTAGAGTAATTCTTGGGTTCACCCCCTAGGATGAACCTATAGATTCACCAACCAATAGGATTTAGTTATTTCAAATTTGATATCTTTTTAAAAAGGAAAGAAAATATTGTCAAATTATATTATGTTTTAAAAATGAAAAAGAAATAAAAATAAATAAAAATAATACTAATTGCAAAAAAAAATATTTTTTTTTCAAAAAAAATTAATACCACAAAAAAAACACTAAACTTTAAATGTTAAACCCTAAATACTTTAGTAAACCCTTAGATAAATTTTAAAAAATTATTTTATTTAAAAAAAAACACTATTAATAACACCATCAACAAAAAACTATACCCTAAATCCTAATCATAAACCCTAAACCCTTGGGTAAATCCTAAACCCTTGGGTAAATTTTAAACTTTTAAATTTAAGATTTATCCAAAGTCTTAAATTCTTTTTTTTCAAAATAAATTATTTTTTTAAGATTAAAAAGTATTTTTTTGGTGATTATTATAAAATTAAAAGATGTATTTTGAAAATATTTTTTTTAGAATAAAAAGTCTTGTTTTTTGTGATTAGTATACTTTTTATTTTAATTTTTATTTTGAAAGTATAATATAATTCGATAATATTTTGTTTCCTTTTTTAAAAGATACTAAATATTAAATGACACAATTCTATTGGTTGGTGAACCTAAAGGTTTCACTCTAGGGGGTGAACCCAAGAATAAGTCTTTTTTTTTTAAGAAAATTATAGGATTATAGTTTTATTGGTATGATTGGTTAAACATATAAAACTTACTGTTAATCAAAAATTGTTTTCGAATGACTCTACTATTCTATCAAAATCTGTGTTAATGAGAGTTGAATTCTTAACAATTTAACTCATAACACATAAAAATATATTAAAAACTCTTTAGATTTTTTTTGTTACAATTATTTTAATTTTTTGAATGACTCTACTATTCTATCAAAATTTGTGTTAATGAGACTTGAATTCTTAACAATTTAACTCATAACACATAAAAATCTATTAAAAACTCTTTAGATTTTTTTGTTACAATTATTTTAATTTTTTGATCAAACTGTTTTGACTCTTAAAATCAACACTATACACAAATTCAATTTTCACAACCCCCCCCCCCTCTCCTCTAATGATTAAAACTTAATGTTGATGAAAAAGTGTTTTTGATTGATTCTACTATTCTGTGAAAATCCGTGTTTAAAATTCTTAACAATTTAATTCATAAAAAACATAAAAAATTTTATTTTTTTCAATTAGATTTGTTTTTCAATTTTAACAATTATTTTGTTTTTTAATCAAACTGTTTTGACTCTTAAAATCAACACTCTACACAAATTCAAATTTCACCCCCCCCCCCTTCCCCTCCCACCTAAAGATCATTTATGATGATGTTTTCATTCATTTAGAATCATAATGTCTCACACTGATCGAATTTTACTGCACTTAGAGATTCTGTCTAATTCCCGAAACTTTTATATGGTTACAGTCAGGTGACTTATTTGTCTTTGCATAGTTATATTAAAATAATGTTTTGTTGCGTTTTCTTCTTGAAAGATATGATTTTAAACTAGGTTAAACATGTGCCGAAAAAGCTGGATTTAAACGTAATTTAAAGGCATGTCCGGTCGACGTTCAATCCAATTTAAACTCACCGGTTTTAAGGTTTTGACTCATATGTTTAGCAATAAATTAAAAAGGTTAACTAATACTAGTATTCGTTGCTTAGAACTCGAGCCGGTCATGGTTTACTTTATAACTTTAAACGATATATATGCATTGGTTCCGAGTTGCGTATAGGTTTTTTCATAAAAATGTAAAATGCAAAGACTCGTCTAGGACGGATAACACCACCAATGTGAATATGACTTCCAACTAAAATCTGTCTACCTTTCGGTATTCCATAATTTTATGGATGTAATAGTTGATAAAGTATTTTTCATATGAAGCTAGTTACAACTCTCACTTCACGAGTTGAGATGACTGAGCTTTTAGAAATCAAATATCAGAATGTGTTAAACCGTCTAATAATTTATGTCAGCAGGTTCAGCATATACATAACTCATTTAAATTAGGTTTAAAATTTAGCACGCAACATGAGTAAATGCAAATTTAGTTTATGCTTTGCGTGTATGTATTGTTTTCAAGTAGAGAAACCATATATATTCAATCATTTAAATACAAATCAATAACATCGTATTCTAGAAAGAAGGAGAAGACATTATGATGTAACATGTAAAAAGACAAAGAAACACAAAAACTATATTAGATGTGCATTGGTAAGTCGTCTTCATGAATGTATGTATCTGTTTAGAGACCTGGAAACACATGTTTCTTCAAAGAAATGGACGCAGATCGAATACTAGCTAGCATAATTTTCACTGCTTGAGATTTACTTTTTATTTTATAGATATATAATTATCCGATTTCATTTGTTTCAGAAAAATACGGTTATTCGGTTTTTCAGATATATAATCAAATATCTATAAAATTTATAGATATTTGTGAATATTTACTGATATCTTATCTAATTTGTGCAGTAAAAATAAATTTAGGAAAAAAAAACTATTTTGTCTTCAAAAATATCTGATTTAAAAAAAATATCTTTCAGATAATATAAATTAGTGAAACTATATGTTTCATAAATTTTTAAAACTTAATTAAATGTCTATATAAACATATAATTTTAGAAGAACTATATATTTTATAAAGAATTTATATTCATTTCTTAATTTAAAACTTATATAAGTAATTTTATAAATAAAATTAATAAAGTTATACTCCCTCCGTTCGGATTTATTAGACGTTTTACTATTTGGCACATAAATTAAGAAAATGGGTATAATATCTATTTTAACCTTTCATTTGTATCTAATTTTCAATTGACTTCATACCATTATCATTAGAAATCATTAATTACAAGGACAGAAAAAGTCATATACTATCTCCTTTTACCTAGGACTTCGTGAACGTCAAATATTCTGAAACAAAAGAAAATTGCTAGAACGTCTTATAATTCCGAACGGAGGGAGTATGTTAAAATGATATTTATATAAATTTATAAATTTGTACTTCTATATTTCTTACTCTGAAAATTTTGAGTATTTGTGATTTGTTCTGTTTTTAACGGATATTAATTTTTAATATTTGTTTTGCTCAAAATTTTATAGATATCTGAATTTTTCGAATCGAATTGAAACGAATAACAAATCGAATCGAAAATAATAGATAAAATGTCCAGCCCTAATTCTTCTATTTACATAACCATTTTTGCAAAAATTTAATAAATCGTCATCCATATCGATAGTTTAAAAGGAAGGTTTTTTTAATAAACCTTTTTCAGCAAAAAAAAGGGAGATTTTTGACGAAAACAATTAAAAAATGAAGAACTAGTTTTCCAACTAAACATGCAGTATCGGGAAGGTTGTAAACTAGTCGTAGTTTGGATATCTAGACAGAAGAAATAACGTAGGGTTAGATACTAATTAGACACGCAAATATTGTACAGAAATATTGCTTTACAAGAGTGTTGCGTGTAATCCATGCATGACCTCAACGTCAAGTTATAAAGGATAATAAAACCTCAACCTCAAAATCGTGAACCTTTTATGTAGAGTTATAATTCTTGTTTAAAGTTTCTATTGAACCTTTTTATCAGTTGAAGTTCAATGAATAAGACGCACTTTAAATGTTCATGCGTCAAGCACTCAAGCTCAAACCGTATATTTTGACACTAGGCTACGTAAATATTTCATGGTGCAAAGTTACCAATTCCCTTATCTTTGAGACCAAACTGTACTTCAAATCTCAAACAGAAACACTGGATTATAAAGGAACCTAAAATGTATTATACTAACAGGGGAACCTCAGACCAAAATCTAGATTAATCTCATTCTCAACCCGTATGAATTGTTATTCTTTTTCAAAGTTTTTCTAAACTTCCTGCATTAGAATAAAAGTTCTTAATTAAGCTTGACGCGAAATCTCTGGTGAAATTGGTTCACTTACTAGATTACATATCACCGATTTAAGGTAGATGCAAGGCTCGCTAATCAGAAGCTTGAAACACAAGGTAAATGCAAAATATGGATAAGTTAATTTAGGCCGGGTCGTTCGTAGCCAAGTGGCTACTGAGCTCTGACTTCGGGTCTTGGCGTTAGGGGTTCGACCCCTCTCTACCTCAATTTGAAGATTAAAGGTCCAAAGTAACCAATAACAAAAAAAAAAAAAGGATAAGTTAATTTAGATAGTACTCGAATGATTTTCTGATTCAACTTCTTTGATGGGTTGGCTTTTGGACGGTAAGAAAGAAAAAATGGAGAAAGGGTCCATATTTATGAATTATGACATAATACATGCCAGAGGAATGGAGCGAACCATGTGAAATTTTCAACTATATAATGTCTCCTTTTTATAAATTACTAGTATATGATTTGGATATTGAGTGACTTAAGAGGCACTGGTTGGCTATTATTGTCATCATCCGAGTGTGTGTCGCCTGTTTCTTGGGAGGTGGATGCGTTGTATTGTTTCCCCGCAAAAAATAAAAATAAAATAAAATCCAATTCGTGTTTCAAAAAGAAAGTGTTCCAAAAATAAAATAAAAAAATAAAATCCAATACATGAAGAAGATAATAAAAGACAAAACGCACACAAAATAACTCCCACCTAGGGTGGGCACAAGTCGAATAAACACCGCATTTTTCCAGTTTTTGTGATTTGCTCTGATTTTTTTATTTGTTTTGCTTCATAAATATATGCATGTCTAGTATTCTGGATATCTGAAAAATTTGTGGATATTTACGAAAACACACAGATATTTACAGATATTTTATTCATTTTGTTCAATACAAAAAAAAATCTACAAAAAATTATACAAAATTGCTTTTTCTTAATATTTCATACATAATATAAGAGATAAGTAACAGTTAATGAAACTATATGTTTTATAAATTTTTGAATTAATAAATTTTCTTATGAAACATATATTTTTAGAAAAATTGTAGTCTTCTATAAAGATTTTATCTATTTTTAATTTTATATTTTATAAATAAAATTATATGTTAAAATAATAATTATATAAGACTATACATGTAAAACCCTATATTTAATCATAGATACATCTATCTATATAAATCAGAGCGGATATGATATCTGTCTTTAAATGTTTTAGTATTTCTGATTTGCTTCGATTTTAACAAATACTAGATTTTGACCCGCCCTTTTTAAGGGCGGGTATATTTTTGTTGGAAAATTATTTTACGTAATAAAAATTATGATTTTTGATAAATTATATATTTTAAAGTTTTATGAAATTTATCTTAAATTTAATTATATGACTTTTTGTTATTTTAAATGTGACTAAATTTTAGAAGATTCTAAATAATTCTAACTCGTAATATGATTTTATTTATTTAACCCGAAGTAAACTTATTTTACACTATTTTTTTTTATAATTTAAATAAAATATTTTATATATTCAACACTCTCTGTGTTGAAAATTCATTTTTGCGTTTCAAAACATTTTCTATAATTTTACTAAATTTAGTTTATGTGATTTAATTTTTATTTTAAATGAAACTATTTTTTAAGAAGTTGAGATAATTCAGACCCGTATTAAGATTTTTTTGATTTAATCAATTGTTATTTCAAGTTGATTTTATTTTGAGATTTCATTTAGGGAATTTGTCAAAAATACCATTTTTCTTATGAGAAAACAGCCATTAAAACCCTCAATTTTCAAATTAAAGCTAAAAAAACCTCAAATTCATGTTTGAGTCAAAAAAATCACAAACTTTCAAAAATTGGTCATTTTAAACCTCATATTTTGTTGACTTGGCCATTTAAGAAATCCGATTAGTCAACTGTTCAATCCGATTGAAAAATAAACGCATGTTAACTCTCTAAACGACATCATTTTAAAAATTGATTAAAACATTGATCAAACAACGTCTATTTGCTACTGAAAACATTCAAATCATCTCTTTCGCGAAAGCAGAGTCACAAATCAATGTCATCTTCTTCACTCTGGTTTCACGAAAAAGCCAGATGTTTTAAGTGTTTCAGGCGGAAAAAAATCGGTTGGTTAATGTTTTAATCAATTTTTAAAATGATGCCGTTTAAAAAATTAACATTCGTTTATTTTTTTAACCGATTTTAACAGTTGACTATTTGGGTTTCTTAAATGGCATAGTCAACAAAATATGAGGGTTAAAATGACTAATATTTGAAAGTTGGTTATTTTTTTGGCTCAAACATGAGTTGGAGATTTTTTTGGCTTTAATTTAAAAGTTTAGGATTTTAATGGCTGTTTTCTCTTTTTCTTATACCACTTTTCAATTATACCTTAACCAACTATACCACTAGATTTTTACTAGCAAAATGACTATTATATCCCTAGTTAATTAAATCAACCACCGACGAATTCAGATTTGAGTAAAAAAAAAAGCACGACTTCGTCTTCTTCCCTGCAACTGATCCATTGCTGCAATCACCGAGCTTCATCTGCGACTGCCTCTGAGCTTGAGTTGTGTCCTCCGTTCATCCGCCGTAACCACTGCTGCTTCCATCTCGAGCCATCACCTCAGTCCAAGCCGCGTCGTCCGAGAGCTCACATCGAGCAGTACAGATTCGTCAAGTGATCGGTTCAGAAGGCTCGGGTTGAAAGGTTGATGATTGTCTTCAACGAGTTTATTCAATGCCACTTGCAGCTTCCCATTGATCAAAGTAATCGATTGCAAGAGCTATGTGGGTCTCAGATCGAATGTGAATCAAGTTCGAGTCGCTTCTCATCAAGTTGCAACTTCTCAGCGACGCTCTCTTGTCGTAAGAGCCAGCAACGGACACGCGAAGAATCTTGGAAGGAGCGACGCTGAGTGTGAAGCCGCCGCTGCTGCTGGAGATGTTCCCGAAGCTAGAAGAGACTGGAAAACCTCTCTAATTTCACACTCCTCCTCTTTCCGTTAATCCTAATGTTTGATTTTGCTCGCAGCAGCGTATGATCCGGAGCTCCGTTTGGTTTTCCGAGCTATACGAGCTCGAGAGTATCCTCTTCGGTCCCAGGTGAAGTTTCATTAAAGCAATCTTTGTTCTTATAGTGTTGGTTTCTTGATATCTGAGTAAGCAGCGTTACTTTTGGTTTGGTAGAGCAGTTACTTTAGCCCTTTACTGAAATCAATCCCTAACAAAGGAAGAGGTGAATGGCTTATGAAAGGGGAAGATATTGATGTTCGAGATGGTTTCATCCAGTCCCTCGAATCTAGATTCTTGTTTCTCGCTGCTGATGCTCGCTCCACTCTCAGGTAGCAGCCTTGCTTGCTTCTCTGTCCTTGAGAAATTATTAGACAATCATTTAGTAGATTCTTGTTTTGAGCTTTCACTAGGGTATTATTAAGTTTTTAATGAAGTAGATATGAACTCTGCAGAAGAATCTTATATCAATCACTCACAGATTTGAGATGCTTTTTAGACAGACATACCGTACATGTTTTAAATGATGTAATATGTCAATACAGGGTGGACAGTTAGCTGCCATTAACTTGGAATCACGAGCAGCTCTTCTTGCAGCCAAAAATGTAGTTACTTTTCTCCATCCTGTCGCTTTTGATCTATGTTTACAGAAACTACATTGTGACTTATACTTATCTTTAATTGATCACAGGGGTTTGTAGGAGCTGCATCCAGATACCTTGGCCTAAGAACAGTGATGCAGCTAGTGGGTCCAATGTTAGTATACACTGCCCCCTAATCCTAAGTTGTTTCAAATATATACTACAAAAGTTAGCTGCACTAGTAGGTACCTACCTGCATTTACATAACATATGCGAATGTGCAGGATGTGGGGGACGCTACTGGCAGATTTGGTTATTCAGATGCTTGAAACTGACTACGCTAGAATCTTACGAGCAATTTACGCGTTTGCACAGGTACTTTTTCGTCTCTTTTGTATGATAGGGCGTGAGAAGAGACTGGCGCAAGGGTTCTTTTCACCTCGCAAACGTATTTCTGCTACACATGCATCAGACAAGGAGAAGGTATTACAAAGTTAGAGGAGAAGGGTTCCCCAAAACCTTTGCCAAGCTCATCAAAACCATGATAGTATGGACCAGTCTGATAATAAAGTCAAGCTACGGTGGCAGGTTGTGGTATTTGGTTTTTCTATTTTCTTTAATAATCTCTAGGAGCAATATTGATGTTTTTTCGTGGTATTATTTGGTGCTGGTTGTGTTACCAAGCAGGTTAAATTTTTTTTTGCAAGATAAAATTATGGTATAAAACAGGTTGTTCTGGTTATTGCAGCGGGTCTTTCATTTTGATACGACTGTTTTAGCTCGACTTTTGTTCAATGCTGCAAGTTTGCATGAATGGGTTGTAATTGATTTTATTCACTTTTATAATTAATTTATAAAACTTTATAAAATGATTTTTAAACTTTCACATTGATTTATCAACTCCTACAATCTCATCATATACCAATCAACAAAACAAAAAAAAATCTCATATAAACCCTTATAAGAAGATTTAAATCTTTACAAGATGATTTATGAATTCTATAACTACACATACATGATACATCCACGATGCATTTGGTAAGGGTTTATAAACTTTATGAATGTTTTATAAAGCCTTAAAAGTTATGTATATATCTTTAAACCCCTTTATAAAATATTTTACAAACCCTTATAAATTCTTTTATTAAACTTTATAAATGGTTATAAACTTTTTAAATGATTTAGAGTTCTTCTAACTGGTTTATTTTACTTTTATAAACCCATATAAATTGTCTAAGCAGAGATATTCTTTTATCTTTTATAAACCTTTATATATATTATTCAAATACTACATTATAACAACTTATAAATTGTTTTGATGTATTATCAGAATATCATAAAACCCAGATTTATAATAATATTAGTTTTAAAAGAGACATAAACTGATTTATAAACCATTTAAAACCCTTATAAACCCTTCATAAATTGGTGTATAAACTTTATAAATTGTATTTATAAGATTTATGAATGCTTTATAATCCCTTATAAATTATTTAAATGATTATATAAAACCTTATAAATATTTTGTATATTCTTATAAGTGATTTTATAAAGGTTTGTAAATCATTTATAGGAATATATATATAAAATATTGATAAGGGTTTATAAATGATTTCTAAATCTTTAAAAATGATTTATAAACATTTTTGATCTTTCAAATGATCATGTTGTAATCAATCCTTCTTGGTGCAATGATTGGTTATATTTATCATATGTTATGTATTTATGTATAAGCTCTAATAAATATTTATAACTGATTTACATACTCTTTTGAGGTGTTTATTACAATTTAACAGTCTAATTTTATATTTTAATAAAAAAGATTCATAATGGTTTATATGTTAATGTTTAAAAATGTTACAAATACATTCTTCTTGTCTTTTCTTGTTCTATAAAATCTTCTAAATTGATTTATAAACATTTCTAAATTGATTTATAAACATTTCTAAATTGATTTATAAACCCTTATAAATTGTTATGAAGATAAGAAAATTCTTATAATCTTTTGAATAAACCCTTATAAATATTTATAAACCCTTATAAATATTTATAAACTCTTATAAACCCCATTAAAACTTTTATAAACCCTTAAATATCTTATATAATTTTTTATAAACTTATTTAAACCTTTTATAAACTCTTATAAATTTTATATAAAATCTTTATAAATATTTTTAAACCCTTTCGGCTTAAAGCGCAACACTTTGATACACAAGATTAAATTCATAAAACTAAAGAACACGTGCAAACTTTATAAAGAGGTGATAATACGTGGCAGACTCTGAGACACATGCGGACAGCAAGCAAAGCTCCACCGCTTCATAAATTTTGCATACCTTTATAAATTGTTTTATAATCTCTTATAATGGTGTATAAAGTTTATAAATTATTTTTATAAACCCTTATAAATCATTTACATACCCTTATAAACCCTTATAAATTATTATACAAACCATCATAAATTGTTTTATAAGGCTTTCTAAATGGTTATAATCTATTTTAGTTGATTTATAAGCCTATACAACTCTTACAATACCCCTTATAAAATGAATATAAACTTTCATAAAGTTTTTATAAACCCTTATTAATTTATTCTTTAATAAGGGTTTATAAGCTATTATAAATCAATTTATTCTTTATTAATTTATAACCTATACAACCCTTATTAATGAAGGTTTATGAATGTTTTATAATCCATTATAAATTATTTAAATGATTATATAAAACCTTATAAATATTTGGTATATTCTTATAAGCGATTTTATAAAGGTTCATAAATCATTTATAGGATTATATATATATATATATATATATATATATATATATATATATATATATATATATATATATATATATATATATACTATTATAAGGGGTTATAAGTTATATAATCTTTTCATGAAACTAGTATTTTCTGAGTTTTATAATACTTTATAAAGAGTTATAAGTTATAAAATCTCTTCATGAAACTAGTATTTTATGAGTTGTATAAGAGTTTATAAGGGGTTATAAGTTATATAATCTTTTCATGAAACTAATATTTTCTGAGTTTTATAAAGGTTTATAAGAGGTTATAAGTTGTATAATATTTTCATGAAACTAGTATTTTCTGAGTTTTATAATACTTTATAAGGGTTTATAAGTTATATAATCTCTTCATGAAACTTGTATTTTCTGAGTTGTATAAAGGTTTATAAAGGGTTATAAGTTATATAATCTTTTCATGAAACTAGTATTTTCTGAGTTTTATAAAGGCTTATAAGGGGTTATAAGTTATATAATCTTTTCATGAAACTAGTATTTTCTGAGTTTTATAATACTTTATAAAGGTTTATAAGTTATATAATCTCTTCATGAAACTAGTATTTTCTGATTTTATAAAGGTATATAAGGGGTATAAAGTTATATAATGTCTTCATGAAACTAGTATTTTCTAAGTTTATAAAAGTTTATAAGGGGTTATAAATTTATAAGGGGTTATAAGTTATATAATCTTTTCATGAAACTAGTATTTTCTGAATTTTATAATGCTTTATAAGGGGTTATAAGTTATATAATCTCTTTATGAAACTAGTATTTTGTTTATAAGGGGTTATAAGTTATAAAATCTCTTCATGAAACTAGTATATCTGAGTTTTATAAAGGTTTATAAGGGGTTATAAGTTATATAATCTCATCATGAAACTAGTAAATCTAAGTTTTATAAAGGTTTATAAGGGGAATACTTTGCAAACTATTATATCTGAGTTTTATAAGGGTTTATAAGAGGTTATAAACTACATAATATTTTATAAATTAGTATATCTGAGTTTTATAAGGGTTTACAAGTGATTTTTTAATAAGTTATAAGATACTTTACAAGGACTTATAACTTATATAATCTTTTCATGAAACTAGTATATCTGAGATACATGGGCCAGCTATAAACATTTGTTTGTTTATAAACTATTATAAATGGTTTAAATACAAAACTGTTTTTGTATATTCATATGATTGGTTTTATAAATCCTTATAAACACACATTAATAAGTTTATTAATCATCATAGATACTTCCTTCTTGCAAACACAATTATTCCATCGGAGAATACATAAATTCAGATTGAAAAACTGAAAGAAGGATCATATCCAATGATGTATTTTTTATTAATCATTTAGGGATTTTAAGAACTTTATACAGGCATGAAGAAACAAATTGTTTACATACCCTTTATAAACAAATTAATAAGCCCCTATAAATGGTTTCTAAACTTTCTATAAAAAAATATGAACTTTATAAATGTTTTATAAAACCTTATAAATTATTTACATACCTTTATAAATCTTATAAATTATTTTACAAACCTTATAAATTGTCTTATAAGCCTTTTTAAATGGTTATAAACTCTTATAAATGATTTAAAGACCTTCTAACTGATTTTTTTTTATAAACATTTAGAAACGGTTTTATAGACTTTATAAAATTCTTTATAAGCCGCTATTATAAATGGTTTACATACTCTTACAAATAATTTATACACATTTATAAATGATTTACAAACATTTATAAATGATTTACATAGTTTATAAATGATTATAAACTTTATAATAAGATATTAGCAAACAGTATCTCAAATTCATTGCCTCGATATGTTAAATTACTCTAGTACAGTGTGAATTGTTTTGACTAGTAATTTTTGTTTCTAAATTACGCTCACAAGGATAAACAATTGGAAATGATAATACCTTTTATTTTTGAGTGGTTAAAGATTGGAATGCAGACTTTATATGTTTGAGTTTTGTGAGTGAAGTCTCTTCTCACTTTATGGACTGGTCATTAAATAAAAATTGGTCTTTTTGGATGGAAGTGTTTCTGGTGGGTACAGCCAACGGGTAAGCAGAGGACTAGAGGTTATAAATTGTTTTCATAAACTTTATGAATGTTTTATAAAGTCTTATAAATTACGTATATACCTTCAACACCCTTATAAAATATTTTATAAACCCTTATAATTTTTTATTAGATTTTCTAAATGGTTATAAACTTTTTAAATGATTTAGAGTTCTTCAAACTGATTTATTTTACCTTTATAAACCCTTATAAATTGTCTAAACGAAGATATTTATAAACTTTTATATATATATATATATGTTATTCAAATACTACTTTGAATCTGATAATAAATTATTTATAAATCCTTACAAAGTTATTTATAAGCACTTATATAGTTAATAAATTCTTATGAATACATTTTACAAACCCTTACAGAGATGATTTATGAACTCTTGTATCTTATGAATACATTTTACAAACCCTCGTTGTTCCTTGCTAAACTCTTATAAAATATTTTACAAACTCTTATAAATTATTTTATTGGATTTTCTAAATGATTATAAATGTTTTTGATGTATTATCAGAATATCACAAAACCCAGATTTATAATAATATATAAGTGATATAAACTGATTTATAAACTCTTATAAACCCCTCATAAATTGATGTATAAACTTTATAAATTGTTTTTATAAACCCTTATAAATTATTAATAAATGGTGTATAAAATTTATAAACTTTATGAATGTTTTATAAACCCTTATAAATTATTTATATATCCTTGAAACCCCTTACAAAAATTCTACAAACTATTTGCATTTCACCCTTCACTCATGCTCAGTTCACATTCTTTTACATCGAATGTGTTTTGTTTTGGAACTTCAAAGGATCCAGTGAAGAAAAGACTCGACACTTTAATAACAATTAGTTAGTTTTGCCAGAGAAAGAAATATTTCAAACTCAAATCTCGTTCTCTGTCTTAAAATTTTCATTCACCCTCTAATTATAGTTAATTATCTTCTGTTTTTATTTGTCATATGTGCAGTGATGGGAGGTTGATTCTTCTCATTAAGATGGATTAGAGATTTCGTGTCTGTATGTATGGGTGAAGAAGTAGGCAAAGTTCAGTCCTATCATCTCCCCCGAGTTGTACTGCTCCTGAGTTGGTGTAGCCATATCACCACGCAGATTAAGCTGACTCAGAGTTGGTGTAGTCATATCAACTCCCCTGAATGGAGTAACACCAGTAGTGTAAGCACTTGCCATAGTAGCTGGCATCTCATCCCACCTAGAACGCTTCGGTGTTGGCGTCGCGGACCGAAGTTGCGTCCCAAGTAACACCTGAAGGAGTCTCAAGAGGAGTAACACCACCACCTGGTGTAGCATCAGAATCAGTCACACGCCCAGGCGTAGGAGTCTCATCCCATCTTTTCATCCCTCTTCTTCCAACAGACGGTGTTCACCAGCTCTCCCTGGAGTAGCATCCCATTTACCAATCCCTGGAGCTGAATCAGCAACATCCCAATCAGAATCTGAAGCTTTAGCTTTCTTTCCACCACCACCGTCTTCTTCAGCGTGGTCCCATCTGTTGCTCCTCTTGGAAGAATCAATTATAAGTTATTTTATAAAGTTTTATAAATCATTTATAGGATTATATATATATATACATTATTATAAGGGGTTATAAGTTTATGAGAAGTTATAAGTTATATAATATTTTCATGAAACTAGTATTTTCTGAGTTTTATAATACTTTATAAGGGGTTATAAGTTATATAATCTCTTCATGAAATTAGTATTTTCTGAGTTTTATAAAAGTATATAAGGGGTATAAAGTTATATAATCTCTTCATGAAACTAGTAATTTCTAAGTTTATAAAGGTTTATAAGGGGTTATAAGTTTATAAGAGGTTATAAGTTATATAATCTTTTCATGAAACTAGTATTTTATGAGTTTTATAATACTTTATAAGGGGTTATAAGTTTATAAGAGGTTATAAGTTATATAATCTCTTCATGAAACAAGTATTTTCTGAGTTTTATAAAGGTTTATAAGGGGTTATAAGTTTATAAGGAGTTATAAGTTTATAAGGGGTTATAAGTTATATAATCTCTTCATGAAACTAGTATATTTGAGTTTTATAAAGGTTTATAAAGGGTTATAAATTGTTATAAGTTATATAATCTCTTCATGAAACTAGTAAATCTAAGTTTTATAAATGTTTATAAGGGGTTATAAGCTATGTAATACATTATAAACTATTATATCTGAGTTTTATAAGGGGTTATAAGCTACATAATACTTTATAAACTAGTATATATGAGTTTTATAAAGGTTTATAAATGATTATATAAAACCTTATAAATATTTGGTATATTCTTATAAGTGATTTTATAAAGGTTTATAAATCATTTATATGAATATATATATATATATATATATATATATATATATATATATATATATATATATATATATATATATATATATATAATATTGATAAGGGTTTATAAATGATTTCTAAATCTTTAAAAATGATTTATAAACATTTATAAATTATTTATAATCCCTATAAAGCCTTATAGACTGAATTTATAAACTCTTATAAATGACGTATACGTTAATAATTTATTTAGAAAGCCTTATAGATTAATTTTATAAACTCTTGCGGATCACGTCTTCCCTTGAGAGACAGCAAAACTTGTCCCGGCTTGAAGCCCTGGGTTTTATTTAAACCCTTTATAAACCCTTATAAATTCTATATATATATATAATCTGTATAAACATCTTTAGACCTTTTTTGCTTAAAGCCCAACACTTTGATACACAAGATTAAATTAATAAACTAAATAACACGTGCAGGCTTCGTAAAGAGATGATGATATGTGGCAGATTCTGAAGCACATGCGGACAACAAGTAATGCTCCATCACTTCAGAAATTTTACATACATTTATAAATTATTTTATAATCCTTTATAATGATTTATAAATTATTTATATACCCTTATAAATTATTTACATACCCTTATAAACCTTTATAAATTATTATAAAACCATTATAAATTGTTTTATAAGGCTTCCTAAATTGTTATAGACTCTTTTAGTTGATTAATAAACATATACAACTCTTATAATACCCCTTATAAATTCTATTATTAGACTTTTTAAATAGTTATAAACTATTTAAATAGTTTTATGAATATTTACTTCTAAAGTTTTGTAAATATTTATAAACTCTTATAAAAGAAGAGTTTATAAACTCTTGAAAAAGATTTACTAACTCTTATTTAAACTGTGCTATGAAGAATATTAAACTCTTATAATATTTTTATAAATCTGTACATGCAGAATCATAAACGTTTATAAATATATTTATAAGACTTTATAAATACATTTATAAGACTTTATAAATGATTTATAAAACTTTATAAATTCTTATTTATAGGAAGACTTATAAAGTTAAAAGAATAAAAATGGTTTATAGACTTCATAAATGTCTTTATAAGACTTTATATGTGGTTTATATACTCTTACAAATAATTTATAAACATTTATAAATGATTTACAAACTTTATAAATGATTTATAAACCCTTATAAATATTTTATAAGTATTTATAAATGATTTATGAATCTTCATAAATGATTGATAAACATTTATAAATTATTTATAATCCTTATAGAAAACTAAGTTCAAGTTTGTTATACATATCCTTATAGACTGATTTTATAAACTCATATAAATTAATTATACATCAACTCCAAGGCACATGCGGACAATAAGCAAGATTTCATCGATTCATAAATTTTACATGCCTTTATAAATTATTTTCAAATCATTTATAATGGTTTATAAATTTTATAAAGAGATGATGATACATGGCAGATTCTGAGGCACATGCAGACAGCAAGCAAGGCTCTACTGCTTCAGAAATTTTACATACCTTTATAAATTATTTTATAATCCTTTATAATGGTTTATAAATTTTATAATGGTTTATAAATTTTATAAAAAGATGATGATATGTGGCAGATTTTGTGGCATATGCGGACAGCAAGCAAGATTCGACCGCTTCAGAAAATTTTACATACCTTTATAAATTATTTTATAATCATTTATAATGGTTTATAAATTTTATAAAGAGATGATGATACGTGGCAGATTCTGAGGCACATGCGGATAGCAAGCAATGCTCTACTCTATCGCTTCAGAAATTTTACATACCTTTATAAATTATTTTATAATCTTTTGTAATGGTTTATAAATTTTATAAATTATTGTACAAACCATTATAAATTATTTTATAAGGCTTTCAAATGGTTATAGACTCTTTTAGTTGATTAATAAACCTATACAACTCTTATAATACCCCTTATAAATTCTATTATTAGACTTTATAAATGGTTATAAACTATTTAACTATTTAAGTTAGATAATCTCTTCATGATACATGAGCCAGCTATAAACATTTATAAGTTCTTATTTATCAGCTTTTTCATCTCTGAGTTTATATAATCTTTTCATGAAACTAGTATATATAAGTTTTATAAATTGTTTTATAAGTCTTTCTAAATTGTTATAGATTCTTATGAATAATTTAGGAACTTTATAGAGGCGTGAAGAAATAAATTGTTTACATACATTTTTATAAAAGGTTTATACACTTTTATAAATGATTAATAAGCCCTTATTAATGGTTTTCTAAAGCTTTATAAGAACTTTTATGAACTTTATGTGCGTTTTATTAACTCATATAAATTATTTACATACATTTATAAACCTTATAAATTATATTACAAACTATATAAGTTGTTTTATAAGCCTTTTTAAATGGCTATAGACTCTTATAAATGATTTAGAGACCTTCCAACTGATTTCTTTTATAAACATATATAAACCCTTTATAGACTATATAAAGTTGTTAAAAGTTCGTCTTCATAGATTGTGCCGAACGAAACACTTCATCTTGTGCCTCATCACAGTGGCAATCTGAAGAGTTTCCACCAGGGATCGATAAAACTCCCACCGAGCCGTTACAGGCGTTGTTGGAATCAGAGACAGTCTGCTAGCTAAGGTTGCTTACACACTCCTCGCTACAGGTAGTAGTAGTCTCAAGCACAGACTTTGGCGATAAATTCATTGGAGTGGCTTCAAATAGTATCTTCAGCTCTTCAAACGCACTAGTGAAACAAGGAGTTCTTTCTCTTGCGTAGATTAACACATTCTTCCCTCATTCTCCAGACCTGCGAAAGGAAAATTTTCCTTTGTTGATACCCTTTCAGAGAACTCTACCAAAAAGTAAAGTGCACAAATCAAAACGAAACCATCGTTAGCTTATATTATTACCTTTACGTCATCAAAATTATGCCATGTCTCAGAAGCTGATTTCACATAAGCTGAGTGATGGCCAAAATGTATACATATTGGTGTGTCCATCACCAAACGCATACCTGAGGAATCTGAGCAACATATTGCCTCGGATTGACTTGTTTGACAGATAATTGACAATCCTTCAATAAAAAGTAAAGCAAATTAAAACAATGAGACTGTATATCAATGTCTCCACTTGGCTAAAGAAAGAAGCTTTCGCACACTTAGATAACAACCAGCACAATAAACAGTATAAATAAACCATCGACAATTCTTAAATCTACATGGAAGTTTCGTAGCACAGCCCTCTCAAGTTTCTGTGGAGGCTAAAACGGAATTACAAAAACCACTCTCAATGACACTCACCTTGAGAAGATCAAGAGTATCAGTGGCCATGCGTCCCTTGCTAGGAAGACCTAGACGAATCTGGTTTCTCACAGATATGGCGTCTGTGACTCTGTTCTGAACAAAGCTCTGAGCGTGGGAGGCGCACGAAGTGACCATCCTCACATAAGTCGTGCCGTCGCCGGTCGATCTCGCCACCGTCGTCGCTGATCTAGCCGCCGTCGCCGCTCGAGAAGTCGCATTGCCGTCGCCGTGATCTGTCGAAGATTTCTCTCGAGAGAGAAAGAGATATGAAATTAGATTATAATTTTGAGAGGGTTATTTTTGTCTTTTGCCTATTAATGATCTAGGTATTTCTGAAAATGTCATTCTTCTAAGTGTATATATGAAAAGTGGTACCAAACAAAGTGTAATTGTGAAATTTCCCCTTTCATTTAATAAATTCTTTCAGATAATTAATAACGTGAAAGTTTTTTGGAAAAATATAGTGCAAACATTTAGGAAACAAAATTTTCAAAAATGGTAAGAACAGAATTATATTAAAAATTCTTTAATGTAATTACAAAATAACGACTTTTGATTGTTTGCAAATAATATTGGCAAAAAGGTATATGCATTTTTTGTAATTACTTAGAAATTTTAGGGAAATATTCGTAAACATCCATCTGCTTTAATAGTATATATTGTTAATTAAAAATCTACCATTAAACTGCGACCCGACACTATTGATTCAATAAAAACTTAAAATACTCCTACTTGAGTTTAGATTTAGTAAGCAGATGCATGATTATTTGAGTTGAATGAATTATAGGTATTTCTATTGTAGAATCATGTGTGTAAATTCACTTATTTAGTTTTATTTATTTTAATCTTTTCTATTTTTGACCAACACTTATGCGGTTATATTTAATTAATTGTTAATATGAAATCAATATTCATATTTGATCTGGATTTGTGGTCATTTAATGATCCGTATATATTTAGGTCCAACTTTAAATAAAAACTGTTAGTTAAAAATCTACTATCAAATCTAGATCCGTCACAATTGATCCGGTAAACTCAAAAAACTCTAATTTGAACATAGATTTAATAAACATTCTCATGAATATTTGATCATGAGTGAAACTATAATTATTTGCATTGTGAAATCATGTGTATATATTTTACCCGATTTGATGCATATTGTATCAATATGGTGCACAATTATATTTTGATATGGCAAGTAAGCACTCATGAGTATGCTTTTGAGATGTATTGTTTTAGGTAGCTCGTTTTATATGGCGAAGTCTATATTCTAGGAATTCAACGTATGTTAAAGGGTTATGCTTGATGCAAATCATAAATCATAGTAGGTATATTTAATTAATTATATAATATGACATAATAATAGGTCTATTGAATTTATTTTTAATTATAACAAAATCTGTTGAGAAAAATCTAACAAAATCTTACTCAATGTTTTAAATATTTTTATTAAATAATATATCAATTATTTCGTAATTAATAATATGAATTAATATTAATATTAAGTTTTTTAATTAAAGAAGCATTATCTATTAAAAATCGCAGCATATCTTTTTATAAATGATACTTGCCATAATTATAGGTATTATTAGTTTGAATATAAATTATTTAGTTGATTAATTAAAGAAAAATAATTAAAAGCATATATTAAAAATATACAATGGCAATGACCTTCAGTTTTAATAATATTGATGTGATGTCCAACTTAAAAATCCACCTAGAAAAGGTTATAATGTTTCTGTTTTAATAAGATAGATTAGTTTTTATTATTTGTTTTACTTACGGATATTTGGATTTTTCAGATCAAATCGAAACAAAAAATGAATCAAATAAAATTTAACGAATAAAATGCCTAGGCAACCCCCACCCCCTCCAATCTCTCACCTCTTGTGTGTGCTAAACATGGTCTAAATGTCTAATATGCCCCGATACTTAGCAAATTGTCACCAATTGTCTCGCTTTAAATTTCTTATGACTTGGTTAGTGATTACTAAGTGCACATGATGCAAGTCTCTGATATTGATGATTTAAGGACGCTGCTAAACTCAAAAGCACTGTTAGGTCAAAACGTTTTTTACCGACTGATCAGGGGCCAATAGGAACTAGAAAGCTACAGATACATCTTACAAGGTATCGTTAAGAAAACTTTGAAGATAAGGCGAGCAAAGAGTAGAAAGAAACATAGAAAATGATAAACATGTGGTATATATGTATAACAACTTAAAATAACCAATAAATTTCTCGTGTAGTTGATATATTAATACATTTGATTAAACGAAACACGTTTTGTTGAATTTATAGCCAAAATTAGTTATTTACTAAATGGAAAACGTATGTTGAATTTATAGCCACCATCAGTTATTTACCAAATGGAACACGATTTATCTAAACAATTTTTTTTGGTGCAAATGTTAAAATTCATACCAGATTTTTAAAGTTTACAGTGTTGCACAAGGCAACTTATTACAACAGAAATAAAAGGAGCTTATCGAGAGCAATAGGGAGAGAGTATCATTAACTAAAAGGAGAAAGAAACCAAAAAAAGAGCTCTAGCAGGGAAGGATGAGGAGCAGAAACAGACGGACGGGAAAGAGAGAGTAGACGGTCTCTCATAGTTCGATCGACCACACGAAACACTGCCTCCTGAGACGAGCACTCCCTCCTGAAGATTCGTGCGTTCCTTTCACGCCAAAGGTTGTAGATGATGACCTGATTGAGGAGCTTGAACACCACCACTGCACGGTCCGCATGAGGTCCTGGGAGATGTTGGCAGATAAGTACAAGGTCGTCTAGAGCAGCCGGTGGAGACGCCAAGTACCTGCCACAAAAACGAGTCCAAGTAGCAACCGCAAAGGAGCATTGGAAAAATAAATGAGACAAAGATTCATCAGCTGAAGAACATAGAACACAACCTGATGGGACTGTCATCCCCAAGAGATTAAACGATCACGAGTTGGAAGTCTTCCAAGAAGCGCCATCCAAGTAATAAAGGAGCAACGAGGGATTTCCTCCCTAAACCAAGCCACAGAATGCCACGGAACAAGAGGGGCCGGAGTTCTGATTCTCTCCCAAGTGACCCTTGAGGAGAAAGATGGCCCGAACCCACCAGAATTTTGTCTCCATAGGTAAACATTGTAGCATGGAGTCAATCTACCAACCATAGGTAAACATTGTCTCCATAGGTAAACATTGTAGCATGGAGTCAATCTACCAACCATCTTTGAATATATTTTTTAAAATTTGCTTAAAGGACCTTTATGATATTTAAGCATATTTTTGTGTATCTCGATCACTTAAGTCAGGTGAAAATTGAATACTGATAGACGTCAGGAAAAATGAACAGTATAACAAAAGGTGTCATGAATCCACTGCAAATTTGTAACTAGGGGATCAGGATGAGCAAAAGAGAGGATCTCGAATATTTCGTGGTTTGGGGTGAAAGCAGACATTAACCTAATTACTTTTGAAAATCTTTACACAAGACGTCACCAACCCCGAAAACTTTTTTGCTTTTTAAATATCAAATTAAGCCCGTAGCTTTACTCAATCCGTGGTTACTACGAAATTTCTTTTAAAGTACATGCATAATGCAAATGCGTGTTGGCTGCACATAAAAGTCTTGCATTGCGTTCTATAAAAAATTGTCACATATGTATCGTGACACCACTCTCATTTCATTTCCTTGCAGTTCCCGTGTTTGCAGATTGGTCCAATTCCACACCATTTAATAGCTTGTCGTACCCAGTATAACTGCTACATCACTCCCCTCCACTGCTCTATGTTCTCTTCTTTCCTACATTATCGCATGTGTAGGCTCCACGGCAATTTTAAAATCTAGACCGAAGCCAATGAATAAAGCATTGCTATCTTTTCATTTTCTCTTTAAATAAATAAACGTAACATTATGGTTAAAGTTACTTATTAACACCAACGACGAGTTAGCTTAGTGATTAAAATCATTTAATCATATAATCTCTTCTTTTTAAAAATATAAAATGTTTTGGATGAAATTATAAGTATTTTAAAAGTTACCTTTACCTAAAAAGTATTCAATAAAAAATATTGATTAAAATCAATCTAACCAATTATAAAATACACTATATGATCTTCTTATGTAATTCGTTAAACAGCTTTTAATAAAATTAAAAGTTACTTAAGAGTCAAAACAACTTGCATTTTGAAATGGAGCAAGTATTATCCTAAGGGCCAACTCCATAAACTCGTACATAAGACAATGATAAACAGAACTGTGTCCTTGAAGATAAGTCCTCAATATTAGGTTTGAGCTCTCGAGCTATAAGAGTTCTTTTTTTTCTTCTTTACATTAGGTTTCTTTTTTCATCAACCATCATTCTTATGTAAATATAAATTTGAAATGTCATCAAAAAAATATTAGTAAAAATCTTAGAGAATGCAAATTCAAACCTGATTGAAAATGTCTAAATTACATACAGTAAAACCTCTACAAATTAATAATGTTGGGACTTTAAAATTTTATTAATTTATAGAGATATTAATTTATCAAAGTTTCCTTATTTGAATTTTTTTTTCTATTTTTATTTATATAAAAAAGAAAATATTTTATTTTACTGTATGTAAATTATTTAAATTTTAGAAATTTGACTTTCATATTGTTTTATTATCTTATTTAATGTATAATTTTATGTTTCATAGGATTGTTAAGTGGTTTTCGGTATAATTTTACTAAATATTATCAAAATAAATTCAAATGTTAAGAAAGATAAAGAATTTTCATTGTGAATATAAAACCAATAATATAATATTTAACTTGTATTTATATAAAAATTATATATAAATAGATTATTAATTTATGATTTTAAGGGGACTATATATTTACATAGAAATTTTAAAAATATTATTATCTTATTATTTTATCGATTTTTGTTATATTTAACACCGGCCCAACTTGGGACCGGCAAAATTTATTAATTTATAGAAATTATTATTTTATAGATTATTAATTTATAGAGGTTCTACTGTAGTTTGAATCTCATATACATTTAACACAGATCCATGGCCGAATTAAACCTATCAATACATATTAACGACAATTACTATAAAAGAAACATATTAACGACATGAATCTAACCAGTCGATCACAATAAAAAGTTGTATATAGAAGACTTAAAATGGCAAAGGAAATAGACGAAATCAGATAAACAATTGAATATAGAGTTTTTGTTAACAGTTCACAAGTTCTTTACATATATCGATAGATTATCAGCTTTAAACCCGTATCAACGATATGACTTCAAATGAAGCGACTACAAACTTAATATTGAACAACTTTATTGATAATGAAATTTAAAAATAGGGTTTTCCAAATAGATTGTATATCAACTATATCGGCCATGCATGCGATAAATCTTGTCCCTCGATGCCGCCAATAGTCGTGCCATCGGCGTTGTGTACGTTCTGACATCGCCAAACCCATTCAAAGCCATAAAATATTACGTTATGGCCTATGGATACCATATAATATTATGTGCATACGTCGAGACTTACGCTAGTGATTACGTGTATTTAGGTTACTATTTACATTTATATACAAAACCGGGTTCGAGTTCCTAGGTTGTGTCATGGATACAAGTCCATAAAATGATACATAATTCACCGATACATGTTAAAATCACGCAAGGTATGATCGTAACTGCAATAGCATATCCTGCCTTGTCGCATATCATGCCTTGTCGCATATGCTGTAAACACATGGTCCATCGTTCCAACCTATTAGATTATTAGATACATAGGAACTTGTCTATATTCCTCACGTCGGCAAGTGCCGAATAATTACAGTGATATACAAAAAAGGTTCACGATACAAACCTACAACTATTAGATCGATAAGTTCATATACATTTTGAAAGCATTGGATTATTTTCTTTGAGAAAAATGTTATATAACGAAAATGGGAATAAAAAATGATAAAATTAACATTTTACCCAAAAAAAAAGAATAACAAAGAAAGAGATTAGGGTTTAGAGAGTGGGGGTGGTTTCCCGTGGCCATGCAAATGTGTCAGCTTCATGTCACAGTCTTTGATGGACACCGACACACGAAACTCATGTGAACTGTTCTTTCTCTTTTTTTTTTTGACTAACTCTTTCTTTTCTCATTGTTTTCTTTTTCACTTTCTCTTCTGTTCTCGAGGAAATCAACCAAAATAGACAAAGGCTGAAAGGCATATAACAATGTTACTCCCTTTACTTTTTAACACAAAACATTAATGTTTCGGTTCCCTCTAAATAAATGGGCAAAAGGACAAGGATATTCATTCAACAGATAACTTTAGAATAAATAAAATATGTTGAAATAGTTTTTCGACCATTTATCGTGCAAATTTGACTAGGAAACATGATTAATCACCATCATGCGCTATTTTTTCCCCATGTAAATATATCATACATTTTCACTCTTACGAAATAAAACACTTTGATCTTTCTTTAATACATTTCTTTGAAGACCACAATGACTTTTTTGTTTTTGAAAAGTTGGCCGAATATATTACATTAAAGACCGCTTTGATACGACATACTTGGCACGACTAACAATAATTTGACAAATCAAGTACCAACTATACATTTATACTATTTGATTGATTTGCTTTCTTCGTCAAATTGACTGATTTAACTCAATGGACCGTTTTGGTAACGTATATTAAAAGCTGAACCTAGTAAGACTTTGTTCATGAACGAGTTCTCTTTAGATGTAATGATATTAGTTGTCCTTTGATGGTGCTGAACTTTATTCGTGCAATAACCGGATGATCAGACAGAGGCATTGAATGGTTCCTACTTTCCCGGTTCAGTTACTTTCGGTGTAGAGATAATTGAAAAAGGAGAAGTTGTTGGTAACGTATATTTTTTTTCTCTGGACCAATTCTTGTTTCCAAGAGGGCTTAAAGTATCGAGGCCACGACCTGTCACATAATTATTTGACTCATCTTCCTAGTTCCTTTCCTACACCCTCATTTCTTAGTGTTCCATAACCATTCCATCAATTCAATCTTTATTTCTCGATTTTTATTTATTTAATTGAAAATGTATTATTTAATTTCAGAATGGTAACAAAGTTTCAAACATACATATATCGTTTTCATGTATTACCATGAATAACTGGTAGTGATTTACTATAAAGGAAAAAGGCCAAAAAAAAACAAAGTATTCTGTAAGAAGTCAAGAAATGAAGTTGAAATGTATTTAAAGGAAAATGTTTACTTTTTCTTTTTGTTTTCTGGACCAACGTGAAAGGGATTCTTTTCTTTTGAATTTTGGCATGTATTCCACTAAATACTCTTCGAGTTTCATTTTTTAAAATTTAAATTTATAAATACATCGTTGTATTTATCCAAAGGTTAAATCTCATACAATTATGTATCGATAAAATAAAGAGTTGTCCTGTTTTTTTGTTCTATTGCTACATTTTTATGTTCCTTAATGCAGATATTTTATTTTACAGATTAAGATATACGGCAAACCACATATGGGTTTATTTATTTAAATAATGATATACTCATATACATAATGGACCAATAGATAACTCAATTTGATCGATCACATTTTCCACTTATTTTTGGATTATATAATATAAACACTTTGTCGTAATTCATAAATTAAGATTCTATTGGGCCAGAAAGAAAGATAGTATAATGGGCCGATAATCCATTATTATCATGACGATATATTCTATGCGGAAGCACTAACTTATTTTTGCTATCTTTTTCTTTAACAAGCATTACGTAGCCTCGAATCAGAATAGTATATATCGATACTGTTTTTTTTTTTTTTTTTGTCATCTGATGGATTAATATTTAAATAACTAAACACTAGTTGATGGCCCGCACCTTGTGCGGATATGCATAACAATATTTTTAATTATAATGTGTTTTTGTAAAAAAATATAAATTATTAAATTAGATAGAATTTAAACTAATATTATAAATTACAGAATTTCAAAATTTTGTATCAAAATATTTTTAAAGTAATAATAAAATTAGGAAGTTTGATTTAAAATTAAACACTTATTGTATTTTTAGTTAACTTTCCTTTTGTACTTTATATATTATTTTCTATTTTAGCTTTAAATATATTATTTTGATAAAATTTGTGATTTTGCAGTTAGATTCATTATTAGCATAAATTCATTTGTGATTTTGATGTTCGCCATGTTCAAATATAAATTAATTTATTTTTTTGGTTAGGGATATAATTTTTTAATATTAAATATATAAAATATTATATTTTACGAAATATTTTCAACGATGCTTTATTTTTCTTCTTAATTTTAATATTGCAATAATTATTTGGATTAATATTTCCAATAATAATAAAATAAACTGACTATATTATTAGTCAATTATATTGTAAACTAAATATAGGATAAATAAATATATGATAAATGTTATTCTGATATCAATTCTTAATATCGTTTATTAAGGTTACTGTTTATTAATTATTTTTAATATCATAATCATGATATATATATATATATATATATATATATATATATTAAAATATATATATATATATATATAAAATAGAAAAGTTAAATAAAAATATTAATTAAAATATTTATTCTAAAATCATGGAGAGAGTGACACATAAGCAAATTCACTTCTCAAATAATAGTATAGATTACACAAAGCATTACACAAAGCCGGCAAAGAAACAAAGTCTTTCCGGAATCATAAGCCGACGAGGTAAAAACCACCCCTCGGAATCGAGAGAAACAACAACAACGAGAAAGCTAACATAAGCTAAAGCAAAGAAGATCAGATCACTGCCGGAGAAGAGAAAACCACCATATACTCAAGGACGATAACTCATCAACAAATAACACCAGTATGAAAGATCATCGAGATAGATTGGAAGCACACGAACATCACCAACACATAAAACTGAATCAAGAGAGGTTAGAATCCTTAATCGTCGCTGCATACACCCTTCAATCCCAACTAAAACTCGCAATTGGACCTTGATTGTGCACTCCACGCGCCTCATACGCACCATCACTCCACTGTGAAGCCTATAAAAGCTTTCCGAAAACATCTTATTCATACAGCCGGTAACTGGATAAAAACCACACCAAATTCAGGACAATAACGACCAAATCAGTGGAAATCGACCAAACATGGAGCATTCAGCTCCAGGACAATAACATCTATCTCCTAGCAATAGATCAGAGGAGACGCAACCCAGTTGCAGACGACGAGCTTCAGCGCACAAACACCACTTCACCCACCGCGATGCGACACGCCTCAAAACTCCTAGTCGACTCCTTCAGTTTCACCCTGGCCTCTTCTCCGCAAGAACCCAAACCGTCAACGCCTCAGAAACATCTAAACAAACGAGCCCAAGATCTTCAACTCCGACGAGATCTCCACCAGAACCAACCCAAGAAACGCACTATCAGACCGGATTCAAGAGGCCACCAGCGGGAAAGGAGCAGGACTCCATCGACCTGCCGACAAACTCTAAAAGCCAAAGCACAGAAGAAGCAAGGAAACCAAGCTTCACCGAAGGAGGAACGATCCACCACCGTTATACTTCAACCAAGACTCCAGATCTGAGATTTAGATCTACTTTCCCAAATTCATCTAGCCACCACAAAGCACCAAATAACAGAGACAAAAGAGAAATCAAAAGAAAATCAAGCCAAAAACCTTTCCCACACAGATCCTACACTGAGACAAGCTCAGGTCACCGGAGGGGAGGGAACACAAAGGGTCACTTTTTCTCTCGCTCAGTATATATCGATACTGTTATTTATTAATTAATTTTGCTTAGCTTTTCCATAATATTAGGTTTAGTCAATAGTTTTGTTAATTTTTTCATATATTTTAATATTAAACAATTTTGGAAACAAGATAATAACAATATTTTAGCTATTCAAATATTTTTTATTATCTCATTTTTTATTATATTAAAAATTTGTTTTAGTTTTAGTTGAGTCATTGATTCTGATGAATAGTTTTAAAAATGTTTATATATTCGATATAAAAGTTTTAAGAAAAATATGATAATTATCATCTATACAACTATTAAAGAAATTTTATTAATATTATATAAAATATCTTCTCTTATATGCAGGCCCGACTTAATTTTTTAGTAGAACTTGTGCAAGTTCTAATTTCTCAAGGGTAAATAAAATTAATTTACAAAACAGGGACTTAATTCTACAAAATTGGATCCTAATTTCTGACTAATTTTTTCTTAATTTTTGGTGAACCTTGAGCAAATGCACCTTGTGCACATGGCAAGAGTCGACACTGCTTATATATCACGAAAAGATTATATCTAGGATATTAAAAAATTAAATATTTTGGGATTTTTTAATATAAGCTTATCGATAGCATATACAATTTATTATTTTATATTATTGGTGCATAGTTTTCAAAAATAAAATTCTAACAATTCTAAATTTTAGTAATATATATTACCACAAAAGCTTAGGTTTATGTTCTACCAAATCAATTTCCGATTACATGTCGTATGGAAAACATACAAAAAAACTTGTAAAGAAAAAAATGAATATTTGAAAACATAAGAGATTTCCTAAACATTGGTCGAATTATTTATTTATTATAAATCATAATATATATATATATATATATATATTGTTGTTGTTGTTTGGAAATAATAATGTTCTTTTATAAAATTAAAAATTAATATAAACATTTATAATTAAATATTAAGTAAGCAAAAACATTTCTATAAATATATTTTAAAAACTTTAATATCTGAGTATTTTAAAAAACTTGGACTCAGTAATAAGCATATATATTTTGATGAAAACTTGGTCGTCTATTAATAATTTGATGTTTGATTTAAACAAACCATGACTTTTTTAAGCCACATAAACATGAAAAAGAAGGTTTATTAAATAATATGTGTTCTCATGCACCATATGCAATAATAAAAACCATAAATTTCTAGTAATTTTTTTAAAAATTGATAATACTCTAGAGTTTATTATTTTTATACCAATGTTTATATAAACTTAAATCTAGTTAAACATATAATAAAGATAATATAAACAATTTGACTTATTTAAAATTATATTTAAGAAATTATATACATTTATATATATTTAAATTATAAATTTAGATAGATTTTCATTTATTTCTTTTAGTTTATATATATTAAATCAATTTGTAAAATTTTCTTTAAAAATGATAGATTTTTTTTTTATAATTATCAAAAAAATAAAATTAAATAGAATTTCGAAGTTTTAAAATTATATATACAAAATTTTGAAAATATTGTTGAGTAATAAAAAATGTTTGATTATAAAAATACAATAAAATATTTTAAAAGTTATAAAATATTTTATACTTATTTACATTATTTAATGTCAGATTCAAATATATTTATTTTATGATGATTATGAGTTATTTCCATATTCTAAAAAGTATCAAAAAATAGAAATAACATTAAATGTATTAATCATGACACATTTTACCGATAGTCAATAATAATATGACATGTCACATTTTCTTTTAATGAAAATAATTATATGACATGCGTCAAAATCTTTTTAAATAATTTTAGGGGATGTTTTCTATTTGTAATCCATTTGATTTAATACCACAGACATAAGTTTCAAAAATAATAAAATTTTATTTTTGAAATGTTAGATGATTTTCAATGTTGATAAGCAGTGACGTGCCTCAATGAAGAAAAATTAAACATTGGCTTAGGGCAGCAAAACTTTTTTAAAGATCAAGGGCATCACTAGTTATTAGCAAAGGCATACTATAATTATAAAAATAAGGAACTGTGATAAGTAGAATTAAAAACATGGAAGAATAATAAAACATGGTGTCCTATAAGTAACAAAAAAATAGACAATTTTGAATTCTTAAAGGGTTAGATTTTAATTAGATTGTTGGTGGTTATAGTTTTTGAATGCATTTTAAAGATATTTTCAAAAATGTAAAGTTCACAAAATTTTATTTTTGTTTGATCATGTCACAAGATTGTTGGTTAGGAAATTTTGTAGCCGTTGGAGAGCCGTTGGGTTAGCCGTTATGCGATTTCAAAAATTCCGAGGAAATACCGAGCAAGGGTTGTTTTTCGTCGGTATTTCCTTGGAATTTCCTCGGTATGTCGGCAGAAATTCATCTATAAATACAGCCACCCCTCTTCCTCTTCATTCACTCAATTTCTTCTTCTTTCCTCCCACACACGTATTTGCTTTAAAAAAAAACATGTTTTCTTCAAATTATTATCGTTCTTGGATGGATCGACCTCATTTGGATCCGAACACGAGATTGCTTACGAAAGAATACGAACGAGGTCTAAAAGAATTCATGGGGTTAGTTCAACGACAACCGGAAGTCGAAACAGGTAAGTTAAGATGTCCTTGCTCTAATTGTAAAAATAGAAAGGTTATTAAAGAGTTGGATGTTTGGACACATATTTTTTTTAAATGGGTTTACACGAAGTTACAAAATTTGGTATCATCACGGGGAAACTGATTATGAACCTGGTAGTACTAGCGAACTTCAGCCGGCGGTTAGATTAGAAGAACCAATTAGAACAGATGTAGATTATGGTGTAGGTATTGAGCAGATGGTAAATGATCATTTTAGAGGAGAATATTTACCCAATGCAGAAGCTAGGAGATTTTATGATATGTTGGATGCTGGAAAGCAACCTTTGTATGAAGGTTGCAGAGATGGTCATTCAGCTTTATCATCTGCTACAAGACTGATGGGCATTAAAACATATTATAACTTGGCTGAAGACTGTGTGGATGCGATAGCTGATTTTGTAAAAGGTATTCTACCTGAGGATAATGTAGCTCCAGGTTCATACTACGAGGTTCAGAAACTCGTATCTGGTGTTAGTTTACCGTATGAGGTAATAGATGTATGCAGCGATAACTGCATGATTTATTGGAGGGCAGATGAGCAGCGGATTACATGCAAATTTTGTGGGAAGCCTCGTTACAAAGATACGAGTGGAAGAGTTCCAGTGCCATATAAAAGGATGTGGTATTTGCCTTTGAAGGAAAGGTTGCAGATGTTGTATCTTTCGGAACGCACAACACAACGAATGAGATGGCATGCGGAGCACTCAACAGATGGTGAGATTAGACATCCTTCAGATGCAAAAGTGTGGAAGCATTTCCAATCTTTGTATCCCGACTTTGCATATGAGAGAAGAAATGTCTACCTTGGATTATGTACTGATGGTTTCAGCCCGTATGGAAAGAGTGGAAGACAATATTCTCTATGGCCGGCCCCCAAACTTGTGCTTGCGACGAGAGTTTTTGTTTCTCTCCACTCTCGTTCCCGGACCAGAGCATCCTAAGAGATCACTTGATGTGTTTCTTCAGCCATTAATATATGAGTTGCAACAACTATGGGCTCAAGGTGCTGAAACATACGATATTTCGTGTAAAAAAAACTTTCAAATGCGGGCAGTACTAATGTGGACAATAAGTGATTTTCCAGCATATGGTATGATATCTGGATGGACAACGCATGGGAGGCTATCATGTCCATATTGTCAAGATGACACAGATGCTTTCCAACTAAAGAACGGAAGAAAAACGTGTTGGTTTGACTGTCACAGACGATTCCTACCACATGATCATCCATACCGTCGGAGTAAGGATTTGTTTAGGAAGAACAAACAGGTGTTTGATGGTCCACCTGAGGAAGTTAGTAGGGAAGTTTTGAAGACACAACTAAGAGATTTTGGTGCAGAAAGGACGCCAGACGTTGGTGGACATGAGCATTTTCCGGTAGATGCTGTTGGAGATCTACATAACTGGCACAAAAAAAAATTTTCTTTGATTTGCCATACTGGGAGCATCATCTGCTAAGGCATAATTTAGATGTCATGCATATTGAGAAGAACTTTTTTGACAATCTCATGAACACGATCCTTAATGTTAAAGGTAAAACAAAGGATAATTTGAAGTCAAGACTGGATTTAGTCGATATATGTGCTCGTCCAGAACTTCATGTTGATGAGAATGGTAGGGCTCTTTTTTCCATATACCGACTTGATGCAGAGGGGAAAATGCATTCTTTGATTAGATTTCAAACGATGTGGAGTTTCCAGATGGTTACGTATCTAATTTGCGTAACTGTATCGACATAAAGGAAGGAAAATTTATTGGCTTGAAAAGTCACGATTGCCATGTGATGATGCAGCGCCTCTTTCCGTTTGCATTCAAAGAACTATTAACTCGAAAAGTTCATGAAGCAGTTGCAGGGATAAGTGCTTTCTTCCGCGATTTATGCGGCAGATCAGTGACTCTTGAAGGTATTGCAAATTTGAAGACTAACATAGCCGTGATTCAGTGCAACCTTGAGAAGATATTTCCTCCCTCATTTTTTGATGTTATGGAGCATCTTGCTATTCACATGGCAAGAGAATTGGAACTTGGTGGTCCTGTGCAGTATAGATGGATGTATTTGTATGAGCGGTATATGTTCCATTTGAAGAAGATGGTGAAAAATTTAAGTAGGGTGGAAGGTTCTATAGTCGCACAGATGATCAATGAAGAAATTTCGAACTTTGCGGAGCACTACTTTCCAGCAGAAGTTCAGACCAAAAACAGAAGATCTGCTCGACATGATGATAGAGGCGAACGGGCAACATATCATGTTCAGGTTCCTGACATTTTCACCGATGTTGGACGACTTAGTGGAAAACCAAAGGACCGTCGACTTACTGAGCACGAGCGAAGTCATTTGCAGACATATTTGCTCACCAACTGCGAAGATGTTCTTCCATATGAGAGGTAAGTTTATTATCTTACAAAATTTTATTTTAACAAATTGACATTTAAATCTTAATTAATTATATTATTGTCATCATATGTACATGATTTTCATGGTACAAAAGCGGCTCAAAGATAGATACGCCACAGAGGCGGAACTAGAAGAAATGAAGCAGAGAGAATTTGCTGGATGGTTGTTTACTTATGTGAGTGCCTTAAACAAATTAAAATAACAATTATCATATATTTTTACTAATTCATATTTATTGATATAACCTACTTATGTGCTATTAATTGGTGTTTGATGGTTTGGCCATAGGTGAAACATTTGACGATTGGATACGCGAGATGGTGGTTGGCCCAAACTGTGTTGTGAAGTCATATTCGAGATTTTGTACTCGAGGATATGATTCGCAACTGAAAAGAGGAGACGTTAGCGTACGACCTATGATGCTGGCGTTTGTTCTGCATCAGGAGATGATGTATACTACGGACACATACATGAGATTTTGTAAATCAAGTATTTGGCCTTGTTTGGATTGCGCTGTACTGTTTTCTATTGTGATTGGCACGACAACACTCCAGATCGAGGTATGAGAACAGATGCATTTGGTGTTACATCAGTACATTCGAGGCGAAAGCTGCAATATTATGATCCTTTCATTCTTGCTTCTCAGGCCGATCAGGTAAGTTAATGTTGTTAGAATTCAGAATGATTGATCATAATTTATACTTTTACTAAATGTAATATGTTTGTTATATCAAGTACCCACGGAGGCGGAACAGGGATGATCCATGGGTTACTGTTACAAGAGTCAAACCGAGAGGTCGAGTTCAGGGAACTTCAGAGCTGGAAGACCCACTGCAACCAATCACATCCGGCAACTTAAGTGCAGCAGAAGATGTAGCGGAAGGTGGCCTTGTAGTGGATTTGACCGACTTCACAGAGGAAGCCGTCGTTCACGCAGAAGATGAACCAGTTATTGGAGAGTTTCACCAAGATCCAGATTCCGATTCATCTGGTGATGATGACTCGGAACCATAGTAGTTTTTAATTTTTTTTTATTAAAATACCGAGGAAATTCCGAGGGAATTTAGGGTTTTCTTGGAAAGATTCAGGAATTTGATTAAAAAGTGGTGTTCCTCGGAATTTCCTCGGAATATCCGAGGACATTCCGAGGAACATGTGGTTTTTGGTTAAAAAAACTCCAGTTCCTCGGAATGTCCTCGGAATATTCCGAGGACTTTCCGAGGAAACTACTGATTTTCACTAGTTTCTTCGGAATTTCCTCGGAATATTCCGAGGACATTCCGAGGAGCTGGAGTTTTTTAACCCAAAACAACGTTTTGCGGATTGAATAACAAGTATATAACCTTCATTATGTGTCTTCACCATATTATGAAGTCAAACTTTGGTGTTTTACACAATAACAAACATTTTTACGATTGCTTGAACGAAAATCACACAACATAAGATAAACACTTATACACTTTAACAAACGTTAAAGGAAATACTTACAACTATTTTTCAAATTTTGTTATTTCATGGTTTATGATCATCTATACAAAGTATCCTCAATGGTATGCATTACATTTGTATTAGAAATGAAATACGGCAAAAAAAATCGGAATTTGAAAAATGGTCTGGTCCTCGGAATTTCCTCAGAATATTCTGAGGAAATTCTGAGGAAAATTGTTTTCGTCGGAATATACTTACCCGGGAGAACCAAACCGCATAAAATATTTCAAGAACCGCGGGTTAGGCTTTATATTTAATAATTCCGACGGAATACAGACGAACCGGTTCCGTCGGAATCATTAAATATAAAACCTAACCCTTCTTCTTCTTCTTCTTCTCCGCCGCAAGCTCTCCCAATTTTCCTCTCTCCGCCGCAAGCTCTCTCATCTCTCTCAATTCTCTCCGTCCTCTCTCAAATCTGGCCGGTGAATCTCCTACCCAAGCCCACATCTCTTCTCCACTTCAAGAATCATGTAAGAATCTATGAAACTTCATATTTTTATTTTCTTAGGGTTTGTAAGATTACAGTTTTGGATTTTAGGTTGTTAGATGGATAGTTTCGGATTTTAGGTTGTTAGATGGATAGTTTAGGATTGAATTTCGGATTTTAGGTTCTTGTTTTAGTTTTTTTTGGAATTATTTTTTTTTGCTTAAAATTCAACTCGTTTTGCTATTTTTAAAACGTTTTTTGATTTTAAAAACGTTTTTCTATTTTAAAAACGTTTTTCAAGTTTCCTGTAATAATAAAAAGCTTTTTAATATTTTAAAAAAAATTTATAAACCTTTTTTCTCTATTTATAAACGATTTTAATAATTTTTATATGTTTAAACTAAATTTCTAATTATTGAACAATTTTAATATATTAAAACTATTTTTGTAATTATTAAACAATTTTTGTAATTATGAAACTATTTAAATATATTGAAACTAATTTTTCTGATATTAAAACTATTTTTGTAATTATTAAACTATTTTTGTAATTATTAAACTATTTTTTATTTATTAAATTATTTTTGCATTTATTAAATTATTTTTGTAATTATTAAACTATTTTTGTAATTATTAAACTATTTTTGTATTTATTAAATTATTTTTGTAATTATTAAATTATTTTTGTAATTATTAAACTATTTTTGTATTTATTAAACTATTTTTGTATTTATTAAATTATTTTTGTAATTATTAAACTATTTTTGTATTTATTAAATTATTTTTGTAATTATTAAATTATTTTTGTAATTATTAAACTATTTTTGTAATTATTAAACTATTTTTGTATTTATTAAATTATTTTTGTAATTATTAAACTATTTTGTAATTATTAAAACTATTTTTGTAATTATTAAACTATATCTATCTATTGAGAAGTGATTTGGCTTATGTGTCAACTTCTCCATAGTTTTAGGTTTTTTTTCTTATTTATCATGTTTTCCATAATTTTTGATAATTTACTTATTTGTTATGTTTTTAATAATTTTACTTTTGATTATTTGTCATAATCTCCATAATTTAGGTTATTTAATTATTTGTCATGTTATTAATAACTTTAATTGATAATTTTATTAATTTTTCGTATTTTTGAATAATTTTATTTGATAATTTTAGTTTTGCTTACTTGTCATATTTTCCATGATTTTAGGATATTTTACTTATTTGTCATGTTTTACTATTTTTAAAAGCTTATTTTTTCATATTCCATTATTTAGGTTGAGTAATTAATTTTAATACATAAATTTTTGACTTGTTAGTTTTTAAATATCTTAGTTATTATTATTTTTTAAATTAATTATATTAAAAGATAATTGTTATTAAAGAGTATTATAAAATTTTAGAAATAGTTTAATAGTTTTGTTAAGATTTTTATTTTAAAAAATATTAAATCATTTAATATTTTTTTATTTTAAAAATAAATTTTACTTCACTTTTATGCCACCAAATTATCTCACCAATCAAAAAGGTATATAATTCGAATCATTCACATAAAAATCATGAATTGATGTTTGGAATCTATATTATGCATGAGATATTGTTTTATAAAATTTGAATTGAATGGTGATGAGGTAAAATATACAATCTCTTGCCGTTAATTTTTTTAAAAAAAATCTAGCTTTTACTAACAAATATAATTTATTGATTTTATTTTATAAAGTTTTACTTAAATAGAAGTTTGATTTTAATTATTATAGATTTTGTTAATATATGTCACTATAAACTCAGACGAAGAAGAAATTCATATAAAATGCAATTAAGACTTTGATAAAGAAGAGTTTCATTTAGTAGGTTTTACTGAAATTGATAATAGTTTATTTTGTAGATTTATCTTTAATGTTATTTTAAAGTGTTAATAAAATTTTATTAGATTATTATGATAATGATATATTTTACATGTGTAATAACAAAAATTACATCTTCTGGTTAATTTAATATTTGAAATTAATTAAATAATTAAGATTGAAAATTTTAAAACTGTTAAAAATTTAAATTAGTTAGATATATATTAGTCCGCACAAGTGTGCGGGCCACCATATAGTTTTGTAATTATTAAACTATTTTTGTAATTATTAAACTTTTTTAGCTATTAAAACTATTTTTATATGTTTAATTACATGTCTTATGATGATGATCAGAGCCGGCCTCCTCGACAGCGTCGTGGTCGTGGCTCGGGGAGCAACTCCGTTCGGGAGTCCCCATCGCCCCGCAGCTCTTACCATACATCTCCCTCTCCGTTTCCCGACGCTCCTTCCGGTTCCGGTGCTACACCCACGATTCCTCCGAATTTTCAGGGTCCTCCGGGAGTGATGAGGGTTGTCGAGTTTGTTCGACAACCGGATCATGACCGTCTTCCGTTTCTCACTCTGTATCCATCTGGACAGGGTCAAACCTGGTTCGACCGTTCCTCGAACGGGATCAGCACATGGATCAACCGTATGATGTATGTGTCTTTGGACGTGGGACATCCGACTTTCACCGACTTCCCTAACGACAAAAAAGTTCTGTGGTTTCAGTAGTTTGCGGTAATTATTTTAATTTTTTTAAAATTTTTTATTTTTAATATAAATTTTCTACTAATTATGTATTTTTTCAGCAAGAATTCAACTGAAATCTTGATAATACCTTGTTTATCTATTACCACTTCGTGCATAAAGTTATGACCAACTATTCGTATCAAATCCACGAGTGGAAGAAGAAGTGGCAAATAGACCAGGTTTTTTTTTTAAATTTTAAACAATTTTAAAATTTATTAAATTATTTTTTTATTCATCTAACAATTTTTTTTAAAAGGTTCCAAAGTCGATAAACCCCACTGTCTGGGAGCAGTTGATTGTGCATTGGAGTAAAGAGGAGACGGAATCGACTTCTTCGACCAACTCCACCAACCGCAAGAGCGATCGTAAAGGGAAGGGCGTCTTCAAGCACAACTTAGGTGCTCAGTCCCAAGCCACTCCGAGGGATCGCATGGTAATTTACTCGCTTTTTATTCTATTTTTAAAGTTTTGAAATTTTATTTTTTCATCGTTTCTTCTAATTACTAATATTTATATTGATATCAAGGTGGAAGAAAATGATGGTGAGCCGGTTGATGATTTCGCCCTAATGAAGAGGGTGTATACCAACAAGAAGACCGGCCAGATTGATGATGGTCTTGTGAAGCATGTCGTCGACCTCATCCACACTCAGGTGGAAGAAGAAGCGTCTCAGCTTCAAACTGAGGACGAAGAATCGACGGATTCCCAATTGCCTCGGGCTTGGAACAACGAAATCGTTGAATCGGTAAGTTCTTTTTTTAAATTTCAGTTCATCTTAATAACTATTATTTACATTTGCCTATTTTCTATTTCAGTCGGCTCCAAAGAAGAAGGGCCGATTGTTCGGTTTGGCTCGTCGGTCCCGGTCGGTTACTTCTTCTGCTGCACCACCGCCTTTTGTTGATCCCAAAGCACTTATGGGTCAATTGCAGGACAAGGATAACCGCATATCTGCGTTGGAGACCCAGATGGCGACTCAACAGGCGCACTTCGAGGCACAATATGCGAACTTCGAGGCACAGCAGGCGAGCTACGAGGAAAAGAGGAGGCTGAACCAGCAGATGATGGACATGATGAGGACGTTGCACCCGAACGTGGAGTTCCCGACCCTGCAAAACCCGAACCCCCAAAATCCGAACCCTCAAAACCCGTAGTTTTTTTTTCAAAAATTTGGAATGTTTTTTTTTATTTGTACGATTCTGAATTTTAATTTTATATTTTTGAAATTAAATTTCTAAATTTTAATTTTATATTTTCGAATTTAAATTTCTAATATTTATTTTAAATTTTTTTGCAAAATTCCGAGGAACCTTCCATCGGAATTTTCCGAGGCCTACTTTCCTCGGAAAATTTCAAGGGAACGTTCCTCGGTTTATTCCAAGGACTATTCCGAGGGATAAGTTCCTCGGAATATTCCGAGGAAGCTTCCATCGAATTTTCCGAGGAACATTTCCCTCGGAATTTTCCTCCGCTTCCGATCATTCATTCTGTCGGTACACTCGTCGGAAAACACCGACGGACTGTTCCTCGGTATATTCCGACGAACCTCCTTTCTCGGAACTTCTTCGGTATATGTGTTTCTCGGAATTTTGTCGGAAATTTTCGAGGAAATTCCGAGGAGTTTTTTCAGAGAGCTTTTTTCCTCGGAATGCCGTCGGAATAGCGTTATTACGACGGAATTCCGAGAATTATTTCCCTCGGTATATACATGTTTTCTTGTAGTGATTTCTCTTGCTATTTTTAGTTTATATGAAAGCTTTTATCAAAAAAAAAATTGATATGAAAGCTCCCCTAGAGAAATTAGTTCTATGGACCGGTTCCCGCAAAATGATAAATCACTGTTATCGCTCGTTTTGTTTATTTGCCATAGAACAAGTTGTTATCTTATAATAATATTGAAATGTATAACTGTAGAAATTGTTTTCATTTTTAAAAAAAGAAGATTGAAAACGTGATGTTGTCTTCATAAATTTCTTATCTGCGTAGAAGGAAAACAAAATCAATATTTCTCTTGAGTCTTAAGAGTTATCAATTAAAAAACCATAACAATAAATATGATGTTGGGTTCACAAAAAGAACAAGACGTTGAGAGATATTTTTGTTTGTGCATTAACATGCCATGTGCAGAAATAATAATTTTAAATATAATATTTTATTTTAAAATAAAATTATGATTTATCTTTCAATAGTATTATTTTATATTTTAATTTCAATATTTTTTAAAAAAAACATAAACATATTTTTGTAATCTTATTTCTTTTGATTTGGTACAACTTTTTTAATAAATATAAATGCTAATAAACTATATATTTTGTTTGTTTTAGTTAAAATATGTCAAACTTGAAAATCAATTGGTGAATTAATATGATAAAGATGAACAAATAAACTTAAACAAATTTTAAACATTTAACTATTATTTTTTTTTTTGAATTAGAGTTACTTTAGTTTTGTATTTTTTGATGCATATTTACAATTATATTTATACAAGTATGATACAAAAATTGTCGTAAATTTTAAATTTGTAATTGTATTTACCTTATTTTTATTAATGTGGGATATATATATATATATATATTATTTAATTAGTGAAATATGAGTTATAAGTACATTATAATAGTTTACCAAAATAAATATTTTTATGTAAAATTAACATTAATGATGATATATGAGCTATTAGTCATTACCATAATTAAAATTTCCTGCAGAAAAATATATGTTTTTATAATTACATTTTACATATCACAATTTATATGATATCATGTCACTATTTTTTAAAGATATGTCATCTTTTTTAATGCTATGTCATCATTTTTTAGCGAGAATGATTATAATGACGACATATGTACAAATCACTTCACAAATAATATATATATATATATATATATATTATTTAATTAGTGATATATGAGTTATAAATACATTATAATATTTTACTAAAATAAATATTTATATGTAAAATTAACATTAATGATGATAGTCATTACCATAATTAAAATTTCTTGCAGAAAAATATATGTTTTTATAAGTACATTTTACATATCATAATTTATATGATATTATGTCACTATTTTTTAAAGACATGTCATCTTTTTTTAGTGCTATTTCATTATTTTTTAGCGAAAATGATCGTAGTGACGATATATGTCAAATCACTTCGAAAATAATGATAGTCATTACCTTAATTAAAATTTCTTGCAGAAAAATATATGTTTTTATAAGTACATTTTACATATCATAATTTATATGATATTTTGTCACTATTTTTTTAAAACATGTCATCTTTTTTTAGTGCTATTTCATTATTTTTTTAGCAAAAATGATTGTAGTGACGATATATGTACAAATCACTTCGCAAACGTCTCTTTCATATTTGCTGTCAAGATGAATTATTGTTAGGTGGTGCATATATAAGAAAAGCGACGTATATAGATTTAAACTCTATTTTATAGGAAGATTAATGCACACCAAGAATTATATAGCTGTATTGGCTATTCTTTTTGTTTGGTAGTCAAACTCACACCCAAAGTCACTAAAGTTGATACCAAATACCAGCACATATTGACATATATTGACATATGGTCGAATACTTCTTATAGAGTTGCACAAAAAGAGTTTGGTGGTCGTATTTTCAAGATTTAAAATTCATTTTTATGATCACAACCAGCAAAAAGAAAATCATATTGAATACCTTCAACTTCGAAGTTTATTATCTTATTTGTTCCCTCTCAATTCAAAAGAAGAAAACTAAGAAAACATGGGTGTTCTTGATCACGTCTCTGAATACTTTGATTGCTCCTCCTCCCACGGTAGCTCCAAGAGACACAAAAGTCTACAGGTAAATAAGTTAAATCCATATACATACCAACGTTTTATATAACCGTACATCCTTTAAACATATTGTCGTGGAAAATCACTAGACGGTGGATGTGAGGGTTCTGATAGACTGTGAAGGATGCGAGAGGAAAGTGAGAAGAGCCTTAGAAGGAATGAAAGGAGTGAGAGATGTAACCATCGAGCCTAACGCTCAGAAAGTGACTGTGGTTGGTTACGTTGAGCCAAACAGAGTGGTGGCTCGGATCATTCACCGGACCGGTAAGAGAGCCGAGCTTTATCCTTTCGTTCCTTACGACGTTGTGTCTCACCCTTACGCGTCTGGTGTCTACGATAATAGAGCACCGGTTGGGTATGTTAGGAACACTGAGTATGATCCACATGTGTCGCGGCTCGCACGTGCTAGCTCCACTGAAGTTCGTTATACTACGGCGTTTAGCGACGAGAACGCCTCCGGTTGTGTAATTATGTGATTTTATTTGTTGTTCCTTTTGATTTTTTTGTTTGTTTGCGTTGATGTGTTTTCGAGAATTAATTTTTGTTTGTTTGTTCATGTTGGTATGTAATGTATAAGACCGAGTTACGAATATAAACTGTATGTTGATGAATAGGTTAATTATGCAATGTTATCAAAAATTATATGAAATAAGTTACCTTATTATAACGGTATTAAAATAAATTAATACTACAACGATTCTGTAAGTTTTTTGGAATGATTTCAAATAAATACAGTAAGGTGCTCAAATAATTGTGAAAGAAATTAAAAAGTAAATTTTGTCGTATTATAAGAATTAAAAAAAGTCTATAGTTTGTTTTCTCTTGGACCTAATATAGTTGGGCGGAATTGACTAGTACGAAAAATAATGCAAATTTGATAGCTTGCGGTGGCAACCTAATCATTAGCCATGATGAAGTGGGATTATTAGTTTAGCTGTCACTAATTTTCCTGTTTAAAGGAAGCATCGCATAGATAATGGTGTGACTGTAAAATGAGAGAAAGTATGAATAGACGTAGGAATCATTGAAGTTAAGGAAAAAACATGGATACATGTGTAGCAATCAGAGCAATAAGTTGTCGTAAATTGTCATAAGCGTTGACATAGTGTGTTCGTTGCTTAAAGTTTATCAATATGATTAGTAGCCAATTGGATTTGCTCTGAACTGTTTTATGATTACTTTGGATATAAATAATCTATCTTTATAATATGTTAAAGATATAAGACCATGTATAATTTTTTAATGAAGATCAGCTTATGTTAAGATTCCCGTCTATATTAATGTCTAAATGTATAGTAAGATTCCCATCTATGTTAATGTCTAAATGCTAAATGTATATGGATGGAAAATACTAGTGACAAGGATGAGACCATGGATTAATTTTTAATGAAGATCAGCATATGTTAAGATTCGCGTCTATATTAATGTCTAAATGTATAGAAAGATTCCCATCTATGTTAGTGTCTAAATGCTAAATGTATATGGATGGAAAATACTAGTGACAAGGATGAATGCCTAAATTACTAGAACTACGCATGTAAAGTCGTCATCGTCAATAATAAAGTGGACGGCTAGAGCCCAAGTTGGGCCTCCCAACGAACAGTACAATAAATTTTTTATTATTTTCAGCTAAAAGTCTAAAACTTTTGAATCAACATGTTTTCCTGAAAGACAATGCAAGCCGTGTGTACGTAAAATAAACGGCAAATCGTTTTCTTGCAGAAGATCATAACGTCCTTGTACGCTTCGCTCATAACCAATTCATTTGAGGCCTAATGGGACGGACATGAACAAGAATGTTATGGATTGGCTTGGAGCTCATTTCTAGGAAAGGTTATCTTTTGAGTGGGCTCACAAGGTTTGACTCAACCTTGAAATTAAATCAGCTAGTCTCAAACTTAATGGAAGGTTCAGCTCTGGGATGAGCAGCTTGAGATAGAGTTGGATGCAGAAGATGGTCCACCTGAGCTGCTTTACCTTCATGGAGGCCACAAGGCCAAGATATCAAACTTGGCTTGGAACATGGACAAGCCTTGGGTCATCTCAATCATAGCCAGAAGGCGTCTACCACAAAGATGATAATGAAGGTGACCAAATGCACAACACACCAATCTATATATACAACGTTGGTGTATGTCTATATGCTATGAAATCCTATATTGAGTTTAGTTCAAGTGAAAAAAAATCGACTATAGATGACACTGAGTGCAACAAAAGATTTTGTTAAGCAATCCTGTGATCACCACTCTTGTGAGAACATTGCAATCTTACAGTAAGATTAGAGCACAGCAAGGCTAGAATAGAAGATCTCTGGAAGTGAAACTTTTACAACTCCCCTGTTCAGTGTTCTCACTCCGAACATCAATAAAACACCACACCAACACCTTTAAACTGTCATTCAGCAGTTACAACAATTGCTACTCGTCATACACGGACATAATATCCATCAATTTAGAAACAAATGGCAGGAACACAGTTTGTATTAACAAATCATATCCTTCTAGAACCGCAAAACTCAATAAGAAAATACAATGGATGGAAAATAGATCAACAAAAAAAGAAACAAAAAGGACGTGAGTAAAAGCTCATGATGCAGCTGAACTCTACAACTTATTTGGAATACAAATATATTTATCCTCTTGTAAATAGATGGCACAAGCTTGACGGTGCTTCAAGCTGCTTTACGACCACCTAAAATGAAGAGCAAACAAAAAAAAAGGTATGAGTCATACTAATTCTATGAAGCAACAGCAAGAAAACAAATGATAAAGTCCACCAAACGAATCATTGATCAACAAACTATCTAGAGAAGAGTCTCTAACCTTTTCTCTTATTAGAGGCAGATACATTGCCACTGTTAAACGATCCGTTCCCACTCCCAACCAAGTTCTGATCAGCCGCACACTGCAACTGATCAAAACCACAACCACTCAAACCCTGCTCACCAATCTCCACACCTCCTTGGCCAAACCCATCTTGAAGACAATAAACCTCATCACCACACTCCACATTACACGGATTCATCATCATATGCGAGAAAGAAGGAGGAACATTAGGCTTCTGATAAGGAAAACACCCAATCTCCCCATCAATCCTCCCTCTCAAATCCACAAGCAAACACTTAAGCCTCGCCACCTCAGCTTCCAACCCCGCCTGACTCTGCAGCCTCTTCAACAGCTGGTGATTCAGAGCCGTTAGCCTCGCCACCTCGTCCTCCAACGAAGCCGCTTTCGCCTTCTTCTTCTCCCTATACTTCCTAACCGCTTCTCTGTTCCCCAACGGCCTCTTGTCTCCTCCCTTCTTGCCGCAGGACTCGGCTGTGTCGTCGGTGGAGACCTTCTCGTCGCTGTCTTCAGGGAGGATCTTGGTGTGGACGTGGAAGCAGGTGTGGGTGTGTGTGTTCTCGGGTCCTGTTGGGTTGCATGTGTGGGTGTGGGTGCATGCGGCGTTGGAGTCCATGAGGAGGTCGTCGAAGAAAGTGTCCATGGAACAGGTTGTGTTTGGTGGTAACAGACCCATGTCGGAAGTTGAGAACACTTCCTGGTTCGAGAACTCGAGCTCGCCGTCTTCCATTTGACAGAGTACAACGATCACCACCAAGTTTGATACTTTCTAGTTAAACGAGTGAAATCACGAGTACCCGAATCGATCAAAACCCTAATTTCACAACAATCCAAGCAATTCGATCTGTGATTGAGAGGAGAGATCCAAGAAAAACCCTAAAAATCAATACTTTCGATCTTCCGATTCAATCAAAACCCTAATTTCACAGTAATCCGAATAATTCGATCAGTAATTGAGTAGAGAGATCGAAGAAAACCCCCCCTAAAGATCGATACTTTCCAGCTAAGAACAGTGAAAGCTCGAGCTTCCCTAATCAATATTTCACAAGAATCAGAGGAATACGATCTGTAATTGAAGAAGAGAGATTCAAGATAAACCCTAAGATTCCGAAATTGAGATGAGTGATGGGAAGAGGGGAGAGAGGAGAAGTTTTACAGAGAAAGGGGACCGTTGATTATTATATAAAAGATTTATATCGTTTAAGTTTTAAAAACAGTTGTCGTTACATAAGTGGCTGGAGAAAAGACATGGACGTACGATCACGATTTCGAGTTGAAAAGAGATTCTCTCTTTTTTTTTCTTAATTTAAGTTTAATTTTTTCAATTACGAATTAAATATCTGAACGTGATTGGAGCGCCGCATCTTCTATACTTAAATAATTAAGTAGACTTGTATTATCATCATTTTTTTGGGTTAAATTTGTATTATCATCATAATAAAATAATAATATGGATGTAAGCAAACAACTTACTTGAGCAAAGAAAACAATACATTGACTCAAAACGAATAATAAAGTTTAAACAATAATTTCTCATCTACGGTCGCTAATTTGTTGCGATTAAAACACATATAATATCGTTGATCACCGATTCACCAGCAATTAAGCTAAAATAAGTATTTTTTTTTTCTTTTTGCACAAAAAGCTGTTATCTCCAACTTGTTATTTTTCTTTTCTTTTTGGAAAGCTTTCTTTAATTACCATCTACTAGAAACAAATAGATCGCATCACGATTTATTGGTTGATGTGAACATTAGTGATCGTGATAGACGTAGATTTGTACTAACTTTTTTTTCTGTGCACGGTACTTTATATACAAACTTTAATAGAATAAATGCACGTTTGACGCAGAAATTCAATTTTTGGGATGCTAGTGCGGTACTTATTTAAGTTGAAGAGTGGGGTACTTATTTAAATATACTTATTCAATGTCCTCTATGTTCTTGGTTCCAACGAGGATGATAGGAACACCATGATGAACAAGAAACCAAAACCAAATGTAGTGTTCTGTCAGAACCACTGAGAAATGTAGAAAACAGGAGAGAAATGTAAAAAGATGAAACCTTTTAATATAAGTTCATGGACGTACGATCAGGATTTTGATTTCAAGAGAGATTCTCTTTTTCTTTTATTCTTAATTTGAACTATTTCATTAAGGTGGTTTAGTGGTAGGTGGACTTTAGGATTGCTAAGCAACTCAGGTTCGAAAGCACCACCTTACATCTTACTTTGTGACCACATGGAGATGTACCTATCTTACGGTCTATTTGAATATCCAGAGTGAGGATTTATCCGTAAGCAGCACCGCCATTTTGGAGATTAATCTGAGTTCGTTCATGAATCTGAAATATCTCAAGATTAATAAAAAATAACTATTTCATTACAAATTAAATAACCGAACGTGATTGGAGCTCCGCATCTTCTAATTTACTTAAATGATTAAGTATAATTGTAATATCATCATTTTTTTTTTGTCAAATTTGTATAATCATCATAATAAATTAATAATATGGATGTAGCAAACAATTTACTTGAGAAAAGAAACAGTACATGAATTTAAAACGAATAATAAAGCTAAAGAATACGGTCGTTTATTTTTTGTGATTAAAAAAACTAATGAGATCGTTAATCACCAGCTATTAATCTGTTATCTTTAACTAGTCATTTTTCTTTCCTTTGGAAAGCTTGCTTTTTTTTTTTTTGCTAAAAAAAGCTTTCTTTAATCTTCATCTATTATAAACGAATAGATCGTTGATCACCATCTATTTGGTTGATGTGAACATTAGTTTAGTTATCGTGATAGACGTAGCTTTATACTTTAAATATAGACGTAGCTTTGGACTTTGTAGATTTACTTTAGATATAACAAAAGCAGGTTTGATGCAGAAATTTTATTTCTTTTAGCTAGTGGGGTACTTATTTTAATTAATTTGGTTATTCTATAGTCTCTATGTTCTTGATTATCTTTGTTACCGTTGATTAATCTATGAATATCTCAAATGAACTTTTAAGATTGCAAAATGATCTAAATTAACATGAACGAAGATTCAACCATTCTATCCTCAATCTTCTTTTTGAATAGGTCAGTATAATCCATTTTGAAAATATATTTCATTAGATTAGGCAGCCTAAAAATTTGCAGTTCTACGCGAAGTACTGAAAGATTTTTCATCAAAGTCCCTAGTGATATAAAAGTATTGAAATCAATAGAAAAGTAAGCGAGAGCCTCAAAAGGTGGAAAGTTATAAAAAGAGACGATCAAATAGATGACACTTTTTAACATGTTTCACTTTACGATTTGTTTGATTTTGTTTTTTTTTTCGTTTAGAGAATAATTAGTTAATCCAATCTTGTATTATTATGCTTATGAGGTACTTTAGTGAGTTTCTAACCACTAATGATGCTCTTATAACTTTTTGTGTTCGAAACAGTATTAATCGCATGTTATATTTTTGATTCCAGTGAACAAGAGCACGTTCGAATACGACAAGAATCCATGTAAGAATGTTGTGAAGAAGCTTGCCCAGCAAGTCAAGCGTGGTCGTGGCAAGAAGAATTAAGGACTCATATCATATTGTTCATGTTCTGTGTTTTAGTAGAACAACTTCAAATCGATGTTACATCGATTATTCTCTGTTTATTTGGGTTTAATCTCTTAAATTCAACGCTAATACACGAGTAAGATATTCAAATATGATCTGATCAAGAAACAACTATACACATAAACAAAAAAAAACTATTAGGTTTATAACCATTTTATTGAATGTTGGTAACAAGGATTTTGGTAGAAATTAACATAACGAAAGAGAGCTTACTTGGCACTAAAGAAACTACCAATCATCTATAGAATCTCTAGTGCTGCTACAAAAATGCTAACTAAATTCTATAATCCACGACCATGCTATTGGTTATTGATCGTGCGTTAATGCTCATTGCAACGTTTGTGAACTACATTGGCATAATAGTGTTCAAAATTCAGATCATCATATCTACGAGACTATAAATTAAAAAAAAATAGAGAGAGAGAGAGCGAGAGGATCTCATATGAAGAGAGCCAGATTTGCTGAGATGTGTAAGTTTGATTTGTCATCATTCTTCATCCCATTTGTCTTTAGGGATCTCTCCAGAATCAGCAATCACAACTTTCTTCCTTGGTTTGCCACTGTAAGTACCAGCTCCACCTTCAATGGCGAACAAATTGTCCATCCCTTGTATCACCTTCCCAAACACAACATGTTCCCCTTCCAACCTGTGCCCACACATACATTTCACATACCGTTATCGAAAAAAATTCTACACAGACAAAAACTACATATTATTCTAGAGCAGAACCGTTGGTTTCAAGTGCTTTGTACCAGGTAGCCTTGACAGTAGTGATAAAGAACTGTGAGCCATTAGAATCAGGTCCTGTATTACCCATCGCTACAACACCTACAAACACACAGATTTGGTTAGCTACAAGAACACATGAAACTCACTTTCCTAAATTGGTGTATAGAGAGTACAAGTAGGCACCTGCATGTGAATGCTTTGCTTTGAAATTTTCGTCAGGAAAGGCACCACCATAGATTGACTCACTCCCTTTTCCATCATCGTGGATGATGTCTCCTCCTTGAACTACGAATCCAGATACTATACGGTGAAACTGCGTTCCTTTATAATGTAGAGGCTTTCCATTTGAAGCTTTCCCATTCTCTCCTAAGTTAAGTGTTCAGATTCATTTTAATCATAAACCGAAGCAACCAATTTTAAGACGAACACCAATCAGTTAAGTAGCAAACCTGTGCATAAAGCCCTGAAATTTTCTGCAAAAAAAAAAAAAGAGTGATACCATAAGAAAAACTATATTAAAACAATTGAAACAAATCCTGAGATTTAGCTTTGAAGATGACACAGACATTACCTACAGTTTTGGGTACAACATTGCCGTATAATCCAATCACAATCCTGCCTGCAAGTATTGTAGACACACAAAAAACGAAATCAACGAAGTTAAAAAAGTAAGCAAACGGCCAACTCAAAGGCTGTTTCATTTCAACAAACGAAGTTTACAAAGAAACAACATATGGGTCTCTTTACCTAAGCGCTGGCCTTCGATATCAATATCGAGGAAAACTCTGTGTGTAACTTGGTAATCCTCAATGACTTGCTGCTCCTCCTCCTGCTAAGGATATCAAGAGAGCAAGCATAGATGTTAGTCACATTATGCTGGTCCCTCTCACACTAACCGACGATCCTACTCTCTCTTCTACTTTTCATTAGAGTAATTACTTGACAACGAAAGATCAAGGAACAGGCTACAGCTACTAAATAAACTACTGACGCTAAGAACTAACAGCAATGGGACATTGATTCAACTACACCACTTAATAACACTTGGGGGATCTCTCATCATCTTTTAAAGGGAACAGTGAATTCCCGATTAAACTAAACGAGATCCGATTTTTTTGAGAAGAAATAACAAAGAAATTGGGTGGGTATGAGCATGAAAGTGTCCTACTTTATGACGGGTGTGGGAGAGCGCGAAGAAGATGAGGAAGATCGTGAGAGCAACGAGGAGAAGAATGAACCTGGGCTTCTGTACCCGAAACGACATCTCTTTACTCATCTTCTTTCTTTCCTTTCTTTCCTTCTTTCTTTCTTCTCACGCGAACCAACACAGAGCTCGATCTCACCCTCCAAAATCACAATATGGGGGACTCTCACTCTTGTTAGATCTCTCTCTCTCTCTGAGATTTACAGCAATGTAAATTAGATAATTCGCCGGGGAAACTGTGACTGTGGCCGGAGTATAATCACGAAAGTGAAGATGATGAAGTTTACAGTCCCAAACGATCTCTCTGTTTGCTTCTTCGTTTTTTGATATTTTAATGGGCCTCATAACGACTAAAGGCCCATTATTACACACTACAAATCATATGGGCCTTTTTCAGATTTGCAATCTGCACGTTATCTATATTATTAAAGTAGAAGTACAAAATCGGAGTGTTTGGTTACTTGAATAGCCTATTAAAAAAATTTAGAGTGTTTGGAAACTTTGATTGTAGTCATTAAAAAGTAGTGTGTTTAAGTAAAAAAGTAGTGGGTTTAAATAAAAAAATAGTGGGCTTAAGTTATTAACTTAAGTAAAAAAGTAATGAACTTAAGTTATTAAGTCCATTATAAAAAAAATGTTGTTTATATATATAATAAAAATACAAAACAAAACCCATTTTGAAATACCAACTCAAATTATGATTTTTATATTTCATATTAAATTTTTAAAATATAATATATGTAATTATTTATTTGATGATACATATAAAATACAATTAATTATATGATTAATTGTATGATGGTACATATAAAATACGATTAATTATTTGATGAAATTATACGATATATAATAATGACTAAGGATGGGTTTTCAGACATCCATACGGGTTTGGTTCTGATCGGTTTGCGTTTCAGGTTTTCGAGGTCAAAAATTTCAGTCCTATTAGGATGATTCTAAATTTTTGTTTGAGTTTGATTCAGATCTTTGAGGGTTTTGGTTCGGGTTTAGATAACCCATTTAAATTATTTTTAAAGTTTTAAATCACTATACATTTTAATTTTCTCAAATATATAAATAAAATAATATATTATTTATAAATTTAAATAATATATGTCAGAATACCTAAGCTTAACATATCAATTGGCTTGATTTAAAATTTTGGATACAAAATCAATAATTATTTTAAGTATTTTTGGTGATTTTAGTATACTTTAACTATTTCAGATATTTATTTTGACTATATATATATTTTTCAAGTATTTTAAACCAATTTAAAAATATCATTCTTGATGTTTTATATACGTTAAATATAAAAATAATTAATATATGTAACTATATAAATCTATTTTCAGATAAATTGAGGTACAAGAATACTTCGGTTCGGATCCGATTCGATTCTCTAACTAACAAAATTTTGAATAATTCAAATATTTAATCAATTTATGTTTGGGTTTGGTACTATATTTTCGGATTGATATCGATTTTGTTCCTTGGATTCATTTTGCCAAAACCCTAATAATTACATGAAAAACAAATATCATGATATTTTTCAAAATATACATCCGCGCAGATGCGGAGATCAAAGTCTATAATCATTTATTTTAACAACAAGCCAAATAAATATGTCGATTGGGGAGAAAATAAAATAAAACCAGAGAAATACATAGTTTACCAAAAACATTATATGCGTCGAATTTATTATAAATAAAGTTTTAATAAGATAAATAAATTCAATAATTACAAAAAAATAATATATTTCATAAAATGAAAAATATTACCCGCGCTTTCAAAATCTAGTTAATATTAGTACTAACTACCACAAATCGAAGTGCCCTCAAAGGTTGAATCGATTCTTTGAGAATGGAAGACTTTTAATTAATTGATTGATTTTTCTTTTTCGGGTGGCATTTTAGTTTAAACTATTACAACTCTGAATAGTCTTTGCAATTAACCGACTACAAAGACATATCTAAAAAGTTTCATACTAGACTTTCTAAGTTTGTCTTCATTTCATTTAATTAGTAATACTCGGCTTTGATATTTTGCTGGCCTGATTTGTCTTCGATAAAACTTTTGTTTGCAAACTCTTTAGTTTTATAAGGCGAAAAAAATCAGACGTGATGAATCTCTGGTTCAGATGTAAATGAATGGACACGCCACGCCCACCGTAGTTGGTGGGTGGGTGAGATATTTTCTGTGATCGTTGATTTTGTCATTCGATAACTCACTGTCACTGAAACCACATCTTGAGGTATTAAATTGGACAACCATATAAGTAATACCACATACATCTTTTATCTGGAGTGAACGTGTATGAAACGACAGGATGTCAAACATTGTGTTATTTTCTTCTTCCTATTTCCACTTTAATCGTATACACATATAAATAGTGTATCCAAAATAAAAAATAAGCAAAATTATCAGCCGCTGATTAAAAAAAAAATACATTAACTAGTAGTATATTCCTTTTTAGTACCTATCTAACATTAGAACATGATTAACTTTAGTTTGTTAGTTGAAGTTCTTAACTCATGATTTGACATTTTTAAACGTTTTTTTTTACATTTTTGGACTAAGAGTCGACTCTTATATCTTTTATTTAAAAGACAATTCTTAATTTTCTTAATTAAAATCTAAAAAAAGTTAAGAACCGTCTTTTATCCGAAACTAAAAACTTCAGTTAAAAGACAAAGGTTAATTATGGTCTTAACTTTCTTTTCAATCTAGCTTACTCGTGCTGTTTTATAATATTCTGTCTAGCTTTTTTTAACACATTTTGGCTTTGAATGGTGACTAGGGAACGGAGGAGAATATTTAATTCCTTATCATTCCCAAAACATTTCACCATTCACAGGAAATATTTTTTCCTATTCATTCCCTTTTTTGTAGTGAAATAAAGAGTAAAACTATTCCTTATTGAATTTGAGAAGGAACACCGTTCCTTTTCATTCCAGTTATTTTATTACTGCACATTCCTTTCCTATTCGTTCCTTTTGTTCCAAGAAATGTCACCAGTCGGAGCCTTTATGTGTCTAGCTAGGAATGAGTTTTGTGTATGAAAATATTGCGTCAAAGTAAACATATGGATTGTTTTGTCACAATGCAGGTTTTGCAATGTGATATTAGTACGTATTAAACACCCTCGGAAAAACATCAAGAGAACATCCGAAAAATACATGACAAAAAGATATTGAGCCAAAATATGTAGATAGATAGCTACCAACAAATTTAGTAATCGGCTTCTTTTAAAAAATAAAATAATAATCGGCTCCATCCCACAAACTAGTTACGAAAACAATTACAGAATGACTGTAACACTACAAGAAAACTAAGCATTTACTAGGAAACTTTACTAGGAAAATTATTCCTCGTAAAATTACTACGAGTTCACTTCCAGTTTACGAGGAAACCAGATTTCCTCGTAAGTTCCTCGTAAATTTACGAGAAATACGTTTCCTCGTAAGGTCGTAGTACAGTAACGTGGCCATTACGAGGAAATAGTCACTTTCCTCGTAAAGCCTTAGTAAAATATTTCCTCGTAAAGTCCTAGTACTAGCTTACTAGGAAATTAGGAGGAACTGTTTTCTTACTACCAAATTAAGAGGAACTTGATAGTAAATATCCAATTTAAATTTTGTACCTATTTTTCCTAGCAATTTCCTAGTAAATTCTCAAATCTCTATAAATACCACCACATGTAATTCATTTGAAACACACCAAACAAATAGAAAATACTCAATTCGTAACTGAAAGGAGTTCACCGTCAACAGAATAGTTTGTTATCAACTCAGCATAGCTTTTCCTCAACTTTTCTTGAAGTAGATAGTTCGAGGAAAGCTATGTGGGGTTGATAAAAACCGTTCTGATGACTGTATACTTCTATTAGTTTTTTTTTTAAAATTTGTGATTTGGGATTTAGGAAGATGTATAGGTATAAGTTATGGTTGTTGGTTTAGGTTTAGGGTTTAGGGTTTAGGTTTAAGGTTAGAGTTTAGGGAATTTAGAATATTATAGATGGTTAGTTTAGGGAAAATTTAGTTTTGAAAATTATTACTAGCAGTTTCCTCGTAAGGTCCTAGCAGAAATTGATGACATCCTACTCATTGATCCGCATAATCGTGAATACGAGTTTGTCGAAAATGATGATGTTTCTACGGATTATGAGAATGTATCCGAATGAATTATGTATGTTTTATAAGTTTGTTTAATCACAAAAACCAATTTCAATTATGTATGTTTTATAAGTTTGTTTAATCACAAAAAATGAATTTGAGATTTAGGTGTAGAAGAGGTTAATTAGGATTTTAGTTGTAGAAGAGGCTATAAGTTATGGAAGTTGTGGTTTGGGGTTTGGGGTTTGGGGTTTAGGGATTTACAAACACTTTCCTCGTAAAGCCCTAGTAATCGAAAACACGGGCATAGCAATTTCCTCGTAAAGCAATTTCCTCGTAAAACCCTAGTAATCGAAAACACGGGCATAGCAATTTCCTAGTACAGCTTTTACGAGGACCTTACGAGGAAAAACAGACACTTTCCTCGTAATTTCCTCGTAAATAGAAACACGGGCATAGCAATTTCCTCGTAAGTTCCTAGTACTGTTCTACGAACTTACGAGGAAACCTTTTCCTTATATAAACGCGACAGATCCGGATTGTCACTCATAGTAACTTCCTCTCTATTTTCTCTTAAGGTAGTCTCTAGTCTCTAGTTAGGTGATTAGATTAGGGAATTTAGATTAGGTGGTTAGATTAGGTGGTTAGATTAGGGAATTTAAATTATGTCGTTTGTTTAGGAAATTTAGATTAGCTTAGTTTAACTGTTTTAAAACATTATACGAGAATGAATTAATGTTTTCTGTTTTTTTTTAAATGTAGATGGTTAGAAAGAACAAAGTTGCTGCTGCTCAGTTCAGGAGGTCTCTTGATGGTCAAGAGCGTGGGATACATTATGCGGATCTATTCGGGTCCGGCTCGTCTTCGTCAGCTCCTGGGAGTTCATCTGCAGGAGTTGCCGAGACTCAGCAGCCATCTCATCCTCCTCCACCTCCTCCTCCACCGGTCGGGATTCATCCTGATTTGCAGGTGCCGTCGACCGCACCATTCGCGGTGTACACGGTGGAGGACATTTTGGCCCTTCCAGGCAGAGAAGGACTGCCAGAGTTAGATCCGATCCGACGGAACGGCCAAAACATCTTATGGTACGTTTTAAATTTAAAACTTTTTTTATTATGGTATGCTCTAATTAATGATTTATTTTTCTGTCTTTCCAGGTTTGGTCTTGACAATTGTGTCGCAGCTAGCGTCACGGACTGTATCAAGGGATACTTTCCCGATGCAGCCCCAAACTGGAAGATGACGCCGAGCCACACCAAAAAGACGTGGTTCAAATCGTTCGCTGTAAGTTTAGTAAATCCACTTAATTTATATATTTTTAATCATTTAAATTTTGAAATATATTGAAGTAATCCGTCTTTTATTTTTTCTGGTTGCAGCAAAAATATCGTTGGTCTATTGGGATTCACCAGCTGGTGAAGTCAGAGTTCGAGGCCAAGGCAAAAGCCCGATTGTGCGACACGGTCTACAACTGGAAGGGCGACTATCAGGTATAAATTTATAAATTATAATATATGTATACTTTTAAAAATATATATATTATTGACTACTTTAATTGTAATTATTTTTAAATCAGGTGGACGGTTACGAGCGCGGGAAACCCGATTGCCTCACAACCACGGTGTGGGATGGCCTCATCGCCTATTGGGCGTTGCCGGAGTCGATCAGAACCTCCAACAAAAACTCCGAGAACCGCATGACCTTAGACGAGCATGGCAACACGAAGATTCTTCACACCACGGGCCGAAAACCTCACGGGGGAGTTCGTCTCGACATGGTATTTTTGTAACTTTTTACTTTATTTGAATATTCTAATATTCTACATTAATTAATGTTTAATTTAAAAAAAAAAAATTAGGCTAAAGAGACTGGAATTCTTCCATCTCTTAAAGACCTTTACGAGCGGACCCACCGGAAAAAGAGTGGGCAGTTTGTAGATCCTGCTTCCGAGCGGATCTTCCAGGAGGTTGCTGCCCGGGTTGAGGAACGCCAGACCCAGCTGACTCAGCAGACTGGGGCTCCGGTCGTATTATCCACTCTTGAAGTGGATAAGATTTACGAGGAGGTAAATAATTTGTTTTAATATATTAATTTTTATTATTTATTTAAATTTTCCTTACTTTATTAATATTTTTTTTTGCAGGTCGTCCCTAGGAAAAAAGGCCGTATTATCGGGATTGGCTCGGTGAACGATGTCCCCGCAGCGACATCATCTCATGTTCACCAACAAGTCGAGGCCAACGATCAGCTGCGGTCGGAGCTGCAGGTGACGCAAGGTCATGTGAGTTCGCTCACCGAGATCCTCGACGCTGTGGCGGTCGGGAACCCGCAAGTGGCGGAGTTGTTGCGTCAGAGACGGGAAAGCGGAGCCCTTCCACCATCTCAGTCGCAGCCGGCATCCAACACTGGAGACGACGACTTCGTCCAACAATTTCATGAGCAGCATCAGTTTTAGTTTTAAATTTGTATATTATGAATTTTAAATTTTAAATTATGAATTTTTAATTTTAAATTATGAATTTTTAATTTTAAATTTATAATTATTTAATTATTTAAATTGTTATTTTTAATTTGGTTTTTCTAATTTTTTTAATATATATATAATTTTTAATTTATAAATATTTTTTTAAAAGAAAAAAACATTTCCAAGCAATTTCCTCGTAAATCTTTCGAAGTAAAATCCTAGAAAGGTCCTCGTAATAGACTTACTACGAAATTACGAGGAAAGGTTTTACTATGAGCTTACGAGGAAATCTTACGTGGACTTTACGAGGAAAACTTATCCACGCGTTTACGAGGAAATGTTTCCTCGTAAGGAAGCTAGGACATTACGAGGAAAATAGGCTTTACGATGAACGCCTTTCGACGAAACGGGTTTCCTCGTAAATTCCTAGTAAATGCCCTTTTACTAGGAAATAACGAGGAAACCCGTCCTAGTAAATGGCCTGTTTTCTTGTAGTGTAATATTTATTTATAGACATATTAGTACTACCCAACCTTTTTTTATCAAAGATGGGCTCTCATTTTTTTGCTAGTACTTGCTATCATTTTATTTGCTAGTACTTGCGAGTATCATTTTATATCTTTTGGCTCAACGGTTGGATTCATTTAATATCACCATCATTATCTTTATGTCCTCATCGTTTACGAATCCCTACAACATTAAACGTTTTCGTATTTTTCATCTCAAAATATCTTTTGGTGATAAGCAAATTGTGATAACCTTGCCTACAAATCAGATCCACGTATTTGAGGAAGTTATACTAATTGTGGCAATTGTGATAACCTCGCCCCCACCATACACGGTGTATGATACACTGATAGAGACATGTTCGTATCACTCACTTATTGTCCAAAATCCCGAACTTTCTGTCCCCATCAATGTTCAGTTCTATACTTCTATTATCATAAAATACAAATGGCAAGTGGCAATAAGCTTTCAAACATAGCATGAGATCTTTTGTTGGACATCTTTTATCTACCAAGTCTGCGTTACACACCGATTGTACTCTTTTACTACATGACGTATTAAACTTTACTCTAAAGTCAAACACATGTACTGAACCAACGACTTCTACAATTCATGTTACGCAATTTAGGAGTTCAATTTCTAACCACTAAAACAACTCGCCATTGATTTTTGTCTAATGATCTTAGATATGATGCATTAAATCAACCGGTCATCAATTCAGGCTCTTCTGTTCTAGAGATCCATAAAATCCTCTCGGATATCACCACGAGTGCATTGTCCTTCTCATTTATCTCTTTTGAGGTTTTTTTTTTTGTAACACAATCTCTTTTAGGTTATTATACGGATCTATCATCTATGTTTCAAACTTAGGTCTATTACATAAAAAAGTCTGTTACATCTAGATGATTTGCGCACACAAATTATGCCAAACAAAACTCGAGTGACATAGACACTCCTAACTATACGATACCAAGCAATTTGTAAATAATCCATTGTTTCGTATACCTTATATATTAAAAGAGAAATGTTGATTTTAATGCATTTACATTAACCTCGCAAGTGTCACTTTCATAATCAAATTGAAAACTAATTGAATATAATTTCTATAAGTGGGATACTACACTATATATTTTGGATGTTTTAATATACATTAAATCTAAAATAATTTATATATTTAGGTATATAAATCTATTTCTGATACATTTGGATATTCGAAATACTTCAGTTCGGGCCGGATTTGGTTTTGGTTTTTCTAAATACTAAAATATGAAACCCCATTCAAATATTTAATTAATTTGGTTCAAAATTTTTATTATATTTTGGATTCGGTTCGGTTCGGTTTTTCGAATTTGATTTTTTTGTCCAGCCCTAAAACATATATACCATCAAATTTTACTAATTTGATTTATTAATTTAACATATTATGACCACTAATATAAACCTTAAATCCTAAATTCAAAAAAAGATTATGGCTTAGGATTAATGGTTTAAAATTTAATATTTGTCGAAGAGTTTATGGTTTAGGATTTCGTGTTTAGAATTTAGGGATTAATATTATGGTTTATAATTAATGGTTTAGGAGTTAGGATTAACGCTTTAGGGTATTTGATTTACCCAAGGGTTCAGACTTTTTCCAAAGGTTTAGGGTTTAGTATTTAGAATTTAGGGTTTAGGATTTAGTATTTGCCGACGGATTTATCAATATTAATATTTTTTTTATAATTGCTACTATTTTTTGTTTATCTAAAAACATAATTTTAATTCATTAAATGGATTCATTATTTAGTTTCTTTTTTAAAAAAATATCAAAACTTAAGTTCACCTCTTAAGATTAGTTATTCTAGATTTGATATCTTTTAAAAATATAAACTAAATAATGAACCTATTTAATGAATTAAAATTATGTTTTTAGATAAATAAAAAATAGTAGCAATTATAATTTTTTTAATATTGATAAATCGAAAATACTAAATCGTAAACTCTAAATTCTAAATACTAAACCCTAAACCTTTGAAAAAAGTCTGAACCTTTGAAAAAGTCAAAAACCCTAAAACGTTAATCCTAACCCCTAAACCTTTAACTCTAAACCATAATATTAATCCCTAAATTCTAAACACGAAATCCTACACCATAAATTCTTCGACAAAATATTAAATTCTAATCCCTTAATCATAATCCATAAACTATTTTCGAATTTATGATTTAGGGTTTAGTATTAATGGTCATAATTTAGGTTATAAGACTTAGGATTTTGTTTATGATTTAGGGTTTGGCTTAAATTTAAGGGTTTATGGTATATGATTTGTCCAAGGGTTCAGGCTTTCCCTAAAGGTTTAGGGTCTAGTATTTAAAATTTAGGATTTATCAATATTAAAAAAATATTTTTTTTTATGATTACTAATATTTTTTATTTATCTAAAAACATCTTTTATTTCATTAAATAAGTCAATTATCTAGTTTTCTTTTTTCAAAAGATATCAAACTTAAAATAACTAAATTTTTTTTGTCATTAAGCTTTTAAGGTAAAAAGTTCTAAACAATGAGAACCAACAAAATAACATAGAAAAGGGATACACCAATAGAGATCCAAAATAAACTAACACATCTATTTTGGGTATGAATGACTAAAGATCTTCATATAAGAACATCATATTTGCTTCTAGAATAGATGAATCTCAAAGAAGATAATCTCTATATTAATCTAAAAGCACCACGCTTCAGAGTGAGTTGAAAACGATTGTCATTCTCTTGTTATTACTCCAGTAGAAGCCACTGAGATAAGACTATTTTCTAATTTGCTCTAATAACAGAGTCAAAGAGATTACCGTTCCATAAAACATCATGCTGTCTGTCGAAGTAACCATAATTTACAGCAAGAACTCCATCACCATCGAATGAAGAACCATCAACGATTGAAGCCGGTAAAATCCGTCGCCACCATCCGTAATAGATCTGTCAATTATTTTTTTAAACAGTTCAATCGAACTGAAAGTTTTGTCTTCCCAAACCAATTGGAAGAATCTTATTTAAAAACAATAAAAAAATTTGTCATATTCAGATTTATAATAATTTGGCAATAAAATAATTTGGAAGAATCATATAAAAAAACAAAATTATTATATTAATAACTAAATTCTGTTAGTGGGTGGATTTTGAAGTTCTTTTTCATCCTACATATTCCTCTCTTTTTATTCCATGATTCCCTATGCAACCAAACAAAACATTTATATATATATATACGGTCTTTTACTACGAGAGATAAATAAACTAGTTAATAAGAATATATGACTCTCTGACCACACCCACCATTACCATATAGTGGAAACAAAACATACAACTTTTTACTAAAACAGGATTTTATAATTTTCTTTGTCAAATGGTTTATCTGGTAAGCTTTACAGAGCTTTTTGAGTAGTTATGACTAAGAAAAATCTTTACATAAAACCATGTGGTCGTTTATAAAATTCAGATAAGTAAACATAAAAGTAAATTTACTCCCATGCCTGCAACAAACAATGGCCACCAACTACTAATCAATAATCATCGTACTTAACCATATTTTTTGTCATCACCAGTTAAGTATAAAAAGCAATTTGCATTAGAAGAAAATTCTTATAACTTTTTCTGCCGACATTTATATAAGAAAATGAATGAAAGAAACAAACAGAATTACACCGTAGTTATCACGGCTTCCACACAGCTTCACATCGTACATGTATTTTTCGTAAATTAAAATAACCAATATTGAATTAGAAAGATAAATAGAAAGTACTAGGAAAATGAACATAAATCATTACACAATTATTTTTTTTTTTATAAATTTAAGAAAATTGTACCTTAATTTCGTAAATATTAATATAATTTTGTTTCCACCTTAAAAATCTTAAATATTAATAGACTTTGTGGTGATGTTCTAACCTTTGACCTATTAAGCAGTACGCAAAGAGCTCATCAAACCCGAACACTAAAAAAAAAGCCTTTTCATCTTCTTCTGCTTCTCAACTCTCCAATGGGTTTGAGAAGATCTTCTTCTTCTTCCTCGGCTCTGAAATGGCTTGGTTTCGTTACAGCTGTCTGGGTCCAATCCATCTCCGGCAACAACTACACCTTCTCCAACTACTCCGATGCTCTCAAATCCCTAATGAACCTCACTCAGCTTGAACTCAATAGTCTCTCTGTCGCTAAAGACGTTGGAAAAGCATTTGGAATCCTCGCCGGACTTGCCTCGGATCGTCTCTCCACTCCCGTCATCCTCCTCATAGGCTGCTTCGAAGGCCTTCTCGGTTACGGTGTACAATGGCTCGTCGTGAGCCGTACGATTCAACCTCTCCCTTATTGGCAGGTAAGGTAGATTCAATTATTATTTAACTTATAAAATTATTTAACTTTAGACTGAAAAAACAACCAATTTTTTATTTTATTTTCATCAAAAAATTTATAAAAAAATTATTCATAATTTTTGTAAAAATTAAAAATTGAAGCAAATATAAAATTTAGGAGTTTAATTTAGACATAGTGAAATGTTTACTCGGGCATGATTTGAAATCTTAGATTTCTTGGACTTGGCGTCATTTCGAAACTCTGTTGTTGTTGTTGTGTAGATGTGTGTGTTTCTCTGTATGGGAGGAAACAGCACGACGTGGATGAACACGGCGGTTCTCGTGACGTGCATAAGAAACTTCCGGCGGAACCGTGGTCCTGTTTCAGGAATCCTCAAAGGCTACGTCGGCTTGAGCACTGCGATATTCACGGTGGTCTGCACCGCTCTGTTCTCCTCCGATCCAGCTTCCTTTCTCGTTCTCCTCTCCGTCGTGCCTTTCGCCGTCTGCCTCACGGCAGTTTTCTTCCTCCGTGAAGTCCCTCCGGCTACTTCCACCGCCGAGGAAAACGAAGAGTCCCGCTACTTCGCCGTGTTCAACGTCGTGGCCATCGTCGTCGCCGTGTACCTCCAGTCGTACGACGTGATCGGAATCAAAACCGGAGCAGTCTCCGTCGCGTTCGCCTCCGTGCTTCTCATCCTCTTGGCTTCTCCTATCGCCGTCCCTTTCCACGCCTACGTTCGGAGTTTAAATCTGCACGAAGAAGACGTGGAAGGACGAGTGGAGGAACCGTTGCTGAGATCCGAGATCGCGGCGGAGACGGTGGTTGGTGCCGCGGCGTCGGCGGATAACGAGTTGCCCCCGTCTCCTACGGTTCGAAAGAAGGAGGAAGAGAACGACGGAGACGTGGAGATGAAGAAGAGGCCGGTGCTTGGAGAAGACCACACTATATTAGAAGCGGCGTTGACCGTTGACTTTTGGGTGTTGTTTGTGTCGTTCTTGTGTGGAGTAGGAACTGGTTTAGCTGTAATGAACAACATGGGTCAGATCGGGCTTGCGCTTGGTTATACAGATGTTTCGATCTTTGTCTCCATGATGAGCATTTGGGGTTTCTTTGGCCGGATTCTCTCCGGTACCATCTCCGAGCATTTTATCAAGTAAGCCATTTCACTAAACCCTAAGGGCTCGTCTAATTATGGAAATTAGTTTAGTAATTGGAAAGAATCTGAGTATTTATAAATTAGAAGCTTCTCATGACCATTTTGAGACAATATACAGTATTTGCTTTCTTCTCCAGTTAATATGAATTAAATACCTCTTTTTAACTTAAAATTGAATTTAAAACTTTCCATTAACAATTTTCAAAAAAAAAACTTTCCATTAATTGTTTTTTTTTATGATGATTTTTATCCTTATGGAGACGTTTCCTTGTCTAACAACTGATCCGTCCAATATACCCGGGACAATTATTTTTTTTTCCAACTTTATGCATTCAATTATTTTTTAATGACTATAAATTTTTGGTACGAAAATCCGTATTTAGGGCGATGATCAAAATTCAAAACCATTTTAAATTGGCTTTTGAAAATCGTATATTTTGGAATTCCAATGGGACACTTCTCGTTGGGTAATTATATTTGACAAATAATCGTGGGACTTTTTGAATCTTTTTGTTACTAAACTTTATTAGTACATTGATGACTAATCATGAAAATGTGATATTTTTTTCTCCAACAGAAAACTTGGAACGCCAAGACCATTATGGAACGCAGCATCTCAAATCGCCATGGCCGTAGGATATCTACTGATGGCTTTAGCAATACCCGGTTCACTCTACTTCGGTTCAATTGTGGTTGGGGCTTGCTACGGAGTCCGGTTAGCCATAACAGTACCAATCGCCTCAGAACTCTTTGGTCTCAAGTACTACGGACTCTTGTACAACATCCTCATACTTAATTTTCCTCTTGGCTCATTCCTTTTCTCCGGTCTTCTCGCGGGTTTGCTCTACGACGCTGAAGCTACACCGACTCCTGATGGAGGCAATACGTGTGTGGGTGCACATTGTTACCGTCTGGTCTTCATTGTAATGGCATTTACATCCATCATTGGTGTTGGTCTTGATCTCTGGCTTGCGTTCAGAACCAAAGAGATCTATGCCAAGATTCATGCGAGCAAGAAGGTGAAGACATCTAGTGGGAATCTTATTTGAAAAGTTACGTTCAAACTGCTTTTAGCTCATGGGTTAAAACATTTTTGGGTACACTAGTTCTATTATATAGTATCAATATGTAGGATATATGCTGTTTATCGAAAGTTGTATGTTCGTTACCATTTGACGGGATGTTTGTACATTTTCACTTTCGAAGTATTTGTGTAAGGGCCTGTTCGTTTCCGGAACGCGCTGCGTCAACGGCGGCGATCAAAAAATATAAAGGAATCTTAATGACAGCTCAGCAACCAATCAAATTAGAGAATTAGAAGATGCAATCACTGGAGGAACGCAGCAACGGCGTCAGCCGCTAATATTAACAGCGTCGACGAAAACACGGACACGATCACTAGTGATAGTCGCCGGCGGAAACTTACTACCGACGCTGCAATTAAATTTCTCCATCTTGTTTGTTAATTATAGCCGCTTGACGCTGCGTCCGCGTCAACGTAACGAACAGGGCTTAAATTAAAAACCAGTTTAAGAGAATGTTTTATGTATAATCCACAAGATTAGACCTATTTTTTGGTCAAGAAAACGAGCTTATAAGTCCAAAACCAAAAACATGACCACGATAAGTCAGTCTAAAGAGACCAAACAATGTTTTCACATTCGATGTTTACCTTGTTTCCGTGCCTCTGTTCTCTGATAATTACACATATCTTGTTTGTAAACTATCCAAATGAAAAAATGAAACATTTAAAAATGAAAAAACATAAAGTACATATTTACAAATAAGATTATGTAATTGGTTGGATAAAATTGAAATCCACAACACATGAGACATTGAGACTATCCTATATATAATAACCTAAAGTAAATATATGATACTTTGACTTACAACAAATAGAACACATCAAAGAAAAAAACAAAAAGAAAATGTTCATACTAGAGAGAGAGTGAAGCTCAATGAAATCCTCTTGATCCTCTAGATTGATAAAGTTCCAATCTACTCTTTGCTTCTGGTAAAATCTCATCAATTGTAGGTGCTTCCACCAAATGAGATTGCTTTGTCGACCATTCAAGCACTACAAGAACCTCTTCTTGCGCTAGAGTCTCACTATCCGGCACATTCAATGCTATGTAACAAAGTAGTACCAAAGCTGGGACTTGAACCATCTGTTCACCAAAGTACACCAGCTGAATCAAATGCTTTGCACCTCCTGCTGCTATGATGGCCTTGGAGTGGTTGTCTCTAAGGAAGTTCTCAGTACATGCGAACTTGATAAGCGCCACGGCTGCTTCCATTGAAACCTCAGCTTCCCTTTCATCAAGAAGCTTCACAAGTGGTGCAATGATTCTTGTCTCCGTTGCACGGAACGTTCTTGAGAGACTGCCTATTGATTTGATACAGGGGATCAGAAGGTCCGGTACTTCGTTTTCGATGACCTTTAGTAGCTGTTCAACCACAGCTTTAGCAGCAGGAGCGGTTGGTTTGAAAGCTGAACGTCTTAGCTCCGAGTATTGCTCAGCGACGTCGGTGATCTCCATCATTGCTAATGCAGAATATGACTTGACTTCATCATCTCCTTTCTCTAGCAAAACCGCGAAACAGAGTAATGCTCTTGACTCTGTTATGCTTCTACATATCTGGAGATTCCCTCTTGAGAGTTGCCATAATGCTCTTGCAGCCATTGCTTTCATCTGAGCTTTAGTGGCCGGATCTTCATACTCTCTTCCTTTAATGCTTGTCCCCATCAAAGAAACATGTGTTGGATTATTCCCTCTTGGAGTTGGACCACCTTTTGCATGATGATGCTGGTGTTGTTGATTACTTTGTTTCGTCTGATTCTTGTTAGTACCCGAACCTGAATCCGGACCTGAACCCTTTACTGCCAATGTGTTTGTAACCAAACTGTGCATCTGGCTCGGTGTCTGGTTACTCATAGGATGCGAAATATTGCTGTTTGTCTCGTCTTGCTCCTGTTTCTTCTCACTCGGGTTCGTGTTACTAGCCATAACAACGGTGTGGATAGAAGACAGAGTTTGCTTGTTACTCACGATAGCGTATTTGCTATGCTCCTGAACCGTCTCGAAAGCGAGATGGCTCACCAAGAACCGAATGATGTTGTTCTGAGCGAAATGGTCTTGACATTTCGGATGATTAGATGCTAATTCCGACACAGACCAAGCAACAACGGTCTGAACTTTCATATGACCGTCTTTGAGAATCTTCGCAAAGACTTGACACACACCCGAGTTAACGATCTGCTCAACACTCTCAGGGTCTCGACCTAACAAACCAATGGCCCTAGCCGCGTTTTCTTGCCCCTCAAGTTTCCCTTCTTTAGCGAGTTTCAACAACGGAGGCACCCCGCCTTCCTCAATAATCAACCTCCCGTACCGATCATTGTCACGTGCGAGCGACACGAGCGAAGCCGCCGCGTCGGAGCGGTCATCTAACGAGCCCGTGAAGAGGATAGCGACCTGTTCCCATATCAAACAGAGGATAGGCTCGTTGGCAGCGATAGGAGGGAGACCACCTAAGTACTCGTCGTCACGGTCGTCTCCCGAGGCGGAGACGCGGAGGAGCCAAGAGACGTCTCCGAGGGAATTCTCCAGCTGCATCGTGATCTTCCTGAACGCGGCAGCGGGGATGATGGTGAAGAGGCGTTTCATCAGCCCCGTGGCGCGGCATTTCTCCACGAGGGCTATGGCCTTGAAGAGGACCTGCTCCGTGTCGTCGATGATGCGGCGCGTGGGACGTTCGTAGAGGTCGTTGCTCGCACGCGCCGCTTGGCGGAGGAGACCGGCGAGCTTCTCGGTCTTGGCTTTGACCTCTAGACATTCTTGTCGGAAGGAGTAGGCTTCGTCGGCGGCTTTGGTTATCTGATCCGCTAATTGAATTGGTCTTACTAAGATCTGTTTCACGAGATCCGCCATGAGAAGCGATCAAGGGAAACAATATGAAGTTAACGTTGATGGTCGGAGACGACGGCGGAGAGAGGAAGAGAGGCAGAGAGGAAATGAAATATAGGTGATACGTTAATTTCTCCGAGATTTACATGGAAGAAGGAAAGCCTCTAAAATTAGACGTTGAGATTGGTGCTAGCGATTATATATAACGGTCCAATGCTGACTGAAATGATGAATAAATACGTAGTAAATAGTTTAGTCATATAGTATGGTATAGTTTTTGTATGTTCTGATGAAATGTGATTTTTAAGGTGTGGTATTTGCGGTTATGTTAAAGTAGAAGAAAATACAGTATGGTGTTTGAACCGTAAATTACGAGATGGTACGCATGGACAAAAAACAAAATATAGGACAAGGGCTGGAAGAACAAGTACAAACATAACTTTGTTGCAAACAATTAAACATGATTTACATGAACCTTAAAATTTTTAGTATCTAGACTAATCATATAATAGAATTACAAGGAGGTTTAGCGACGGAAATCTTCTTGAACCGTTTTGATTATAGAAGATAATCTTTAAGTTGAAGTCAAGATTTCTTCTACATTGCCTTCAAATTTTTTTTCTTTGTGTTACTCTTTAGTGCTGATGATGTTTTTCAGGATGAAGCAAAGACATTAAGATGACCAAACGTACCCATCAAGTTTTGATTACTTCTTTACCGATTTTTTTTACTTCATTGGAAAGATTGTATTTTAATCTGAACTATCCACCAAAATTGAGCAATGACAAGTGTTTACATTTATATAATATTAATTCATACATTGAATTTTTCTCCTTTTGATGCATTAAACTTAATTCAAATACTTTCTTACATTGACATATGTTTTCATGAATTACCTAAGTAAACTTTTAGAAGAAATTACTTGTCTATTAATTAATCTTCATTAAAAACTAATTTTTAGTGACCAATTTTATTAGTTACTAAGTATGTTTTATCTCAATAAAAATATATTACATCACGAGAAAGAAATATCCATTACTAAACATATATAGGTTGCAAAGATATTAGTATTTCTGACATTTGTCTCTCAATACACTAATAGAGGGAAACATGTTATTTCCCCACGAGAAGTATCGCATCCTCCCAGATGTCTCCCAAACTATGACCTCATCCTATATGTCCACGAGATAAAAGTTCGAAATCTATTTCCCCATGAAACTTTAGAAAACCTCTTATATCTTTCCGACATATAAGTTGAAGATCCTTAACCCCATAAAATCAAATTTATCTGGTTAAACCTGTAAACCAAAACCATTTTAGGTAACTAAACTCGATTAAAACCTGATTTCAATCCAATTACAGTAATTAAACCAGATCCAAATCGGGTCTTTATCTTTCTTTTTTTTTTAATCACTGCAATCGGATCTAAATCAGGTTTTAATCGGGTTTAATTAACTAAAATAGTTTTGGTTTATAGGTTTAACCAGATAAATTTGATTTTATGGGGTTAAGGATCTTCAACTTATATGTCGGGGAGATATAAGAAGTTTTCTAAAGTTTCATGGGGAAATAGATTTCGAACTTTTATCTCATGGACATATAAGATGATGTCATAGTTTGGGAGACATCTGGGAGGATGCGATACTTCTCGTAGGGAAATAGCACGTTTTCCCACTAATAGACCATGTTTCAGTGCAAACATATATAAGTCCAAACGTTTCATATTAAGGGTGTTTTGACACTTTTCGTATAAATTAAGAAAAAAAATGTTTCAATTATTCCGTTTTAAGATTTCGTTCAAAGATGATTACGGATACTAAAAGTAAGACCAGTAGTGACCACGTCCTATACCCAAGGCCAAATTCATATGTGCCAACGTTCGGTTCTTTTCAAGTTGGCACGACGCGTGGTGGGACATTACATAAATGCATTGGGTACTGCGAAGAGTTTGTTGGTGGTGACTCATGATTCTTGGTACGTTTGGATGCAAGCAAATTGTGGTATAGCATAACACAGTCGAGGACACAAGTTTGTCCCTCTTTACTCACTCCTATTTCTTAAAAATAAATTTGTACAAACATAGATGGTTAAAGGCATGTACAGAAGTAGGTTAGTCTAGTGTTTCATCTTAATTATTCGGAGTACTTATTGTACTTCTTATACAATTAACAATCTAATCGTATCATACAATTCTTATGCAACGCGAATAATTAGCAATCATTAGCTAACACTTCAGAATTAAACTGAATGCATATATGTTAGGGAGGGTCCCCTACATGCTGTACAGTTCGAATTACTTACAAGAATCATGATTCATGACCGAGACTATCTCTCTCTTTCTCTTTGTATTTTCACTCTCTGATTACTTACAAATAAACATTTAGTATCTTCTAAACATTTCCCCTCCAAGTATAGATCTGCTTTCTCTCCAAGTCCAAATATGTGTTTCTTTATTCTCTGAACTATAAATATGAAAACATGTTTACTCCTCTCAGTCTCTTCTGACACTATATATATCGTTCTATATTAACTTTATCACATATACTTAACACGTTCGCTGACAATGAAATATATTTACACGGTTAGAAAAACATATCTACAAAAGTAAACATTCACACGTCCAAAGAAGCATACATGCCCTAAAGTAAACATATATAAAGGCAACCACATAAAACATATTTACACATGTTACAACAGAGATCATCAACCATCGTCCAGGGTAATATATATTATCAAACTCTTCCATTGATTCTGGCGTACGTAAGCCCAACGCAAGCATCAACGAAATCCTCATCGATGAAATCCGTCGAAAATATCTGCAACTTATCTATACATCCCTCGGACACACACCTAGAAATGAAGAGCCTTGCGTACCTTCGGATACGATCCGTCACGGGTATGACCCACACAACCGGATTATCTGCTTGTGGCGTCAGTGTATTCTCAACTCGGTAAAAGAACCTTCTAGAAGATATCGATGGTTGCACTTTCAAATGGTTCATATTGCCTTGAAACTTCGTCCATGGAAGATCCGTATTGGTCCAGTTATCTTTTAGATAGTCAGAGTTCCAGAGAAGCCCACCGCGGCTCGGCCGCGTAGACTGTCTAGGTTTCCAGATGCAAATAACCCTTTTCGGCAAGATCTTGGATACCGCCTTGTTGAACAAGTTATCGTCTTGATGTATCAAGTATTGACCTAACTTGTCAGTCAAGTAAGTCTCAAACCCCGGAGGGTCCTTGTGTCCGTACTCCGTCCTCATCTCTAGGATGATGATCTCCCGGCGAGTCTCCTTCAAGAATCTGATGACGTCGTGGATGACGACGTCCACGTTGTACGACGCCAAGATTCCGTGGCAGATATGGCGATCCTCTTGTATACGGATGTCAAGAACACGTGTACCAAGAACTAGCTGGTCGTAGACGGAGAGCGTTTGGCACTCACCCAAGGGACGAGTTACCAATTCTATCCCGATCCCGTTGGTGGCTGAGTCGTGCGTTCCTGGCCATACGATCTTGTTAAGAGTCAGTCTCTCTACGGAGAGATCACCCATCCAGTTTTTCCGGTCGGTGGGATGGTAGTCGTCGCCAGAGAAACGAGAACCGTTGGTTGCGAGGAGATTGTCTAGGATTTGTACTTGCTCAATGACGTCCCGTGGCCGCTGGAACTGCGTTTCGATGAACGCTACGGTCGGATCGATCACTTCTCTTACAACAGTTCTTGCAGAATCTTCTACAAAAGCCACCGCTGGATCCACCACTTCTCTTACAACGGTTCTAGCAGAATCTTCTACAAAGGTTACCGTCGGATCTACCACTTCTCTTACAACGGTTCTTGCAGAATCTTCAGCAAAAGATACCGTCGGATCCACCACCTCTCTTACAACAGTTCTTGCAGAATCTTCTGCAAAAGATACCGTTGGATCGACCACTTCTTTTACAAAAGAGTCTGCCAAATTTTTTAAAAAATCCATGTTTGAGAGAATTGGGAGATAAAGAACTTCGTTTAGGGTCTTCAGTAATGAATATGGATTGCCTCTTTGTGTCTGGCTTCTCAATTTATTGACTTATTTTAAAGTTGACCAACACTCGGTCTTAAAAAACTTTGGTCTGCTAAACATATATAATATATGAAGTTGTTGGTGGTTATAATTGTATAATAATCCAGCTTTCTCTAATGAATCTTTGTTAGAATGCTCTTAGAAACTCTCGTTTGTATTTTAATGATTTTCTGTTTATACTTTAAAATCGGCATTTTGTATGGTCATATTTGAATGAATTGATCAAATAATTCAGTATTCATTTTTCAGGCTTCGAGATAACTAATTCAGTAGATATGCCTTTTTCAAATGATTTCGATTTTCCCATTTATAAATTTGTTTTTTTCCTCTTTTTATAAAAACAAAATTCAAAAAATAATTTTGTTTTGGAGCCAAACATTGTCGACGCCGGCTCTGAGTGCATGGTTCTATAGAAATATCAAAACTCGAAGCAGCAGTCCATTTTTGCTACACGGAGCAGCTCTGATCAGGGCTGGAGAGAAACTGTCCCTCTTTTCACCCCAATTGTCTTTGCATATTAAACAAACAATAATACACAAGCTTTAAAGAGTTGACATTTTAGGTATGGAGTAGCATGACCGAACCTGAAATTTCGGAGGCTATGAACAGTTTAGTAAGATATTGTCAGGAATTCAGAATTCTCCTCACTTGTGGGCCTGTGGCCCGGGTACTATAAAATACCTCCCATTAACGACATTTCAATGTTTCTCTTCTCAATGTATGCCACTACAAGAAGAAGCTTTGAATAGGTAATCAAACAAACTCTTTTGAAACCGCATATGAGGTTAATACTATATTGAACCAGGGGAATCCGAGTATGAAGGCAGTACATTCATCTAAAGAAGCCATCATTGCATCTACAGTATTTCTTTGCAATAAATGAAGCAATTAAAGCGGCTAGAAGCGAGGTTATTCTCACCAACTGCTTGCCTCTGGGCTCTGGCGATTCCAGCGAAACCAGATGGTGCTAAATCCGTTTTCTGTCTTTAGTCATTTCTTTAAGCAACTCTTTATCTTGTACATATTAATATATGATGAAATGATACACTGGTAGGTGATGGTCGATCAACTAATCTCCGACCTATTTATTCAATAAATAAATAAGCAATAACGATCATGTTTTTGTTCCTTTGCAAGAAAATAAACTCCTATGACATGAAAATTTTCAATGGATACACACTTTTAACACTTTATAATGTAGCGTAACTTAAGACACACGTAATCCACATCTTGGTTCCAGTACATATGTCCAGAGTTCTATCAGACTTTCCCTTCAATTCTTGCGTGAGTGAATCCAACACAAGCATCCACGAAATCTTCCTCGATAAGATCCGTCGACAAAATCTGCAACTTATCTCCACACCCCTTGGCAACACACTGAGATATGAACAGCCTCGCGTACTTCCTGATCCGATCAGTCACCGGTTTAACCCAAACAACAGGATTATCCGCTTGAGGCGTAACAGTATTCTCAACGCGGTAAAAATATTTTCTAGATGACACCGGTTGCTGCTCGCTCAGATGCTTCAAGTTGCTCTCAAACTTCTTCCAAGGAAGATCGGTATCGATCCAGTTATCTTTCAGATAGTCTGAGTTCCACAACAGTCCACCACGGCTCGGCTTCGGAGACTCTCTAGGTTTCCAGAAGCAGATAACCCTTTTCGGCAAGATCTCGGATACTGCCTTGTCGAACAAGTCATCGTTTTGCTGTATCAAAAACTCACCTAACTTGTCAGTCAAGTAAGTCTCGAACTCTGGAGGGTCTTTGTGTCCGTACTCCGTCCTCATCTCTAAAATAATAATCTCCGAGTGAGTCTCCGACAAGAACCTGATGACGTCATCGATGACGGCGTCGACGTTGTATGACGTCAGGATCCCGTGGCAGATATGGCGATCCTCTTGTACACGGACGTCGAGGACACGTGTTCCGAGGACGAGCTGGTCGTAGATGGAGAGCGTCTGGCACTCGGCTAAGGGACGAGAGACCAAGGGGATGCCGATGTCGTTGGTGGCTGAGTCGTGAGTCCCTGGCCACACGATCTTGTTAAGAGTTAGCTTCTCAAGATCTAGACCGGCCATCCAATTTTTTCGATCGGACGGACGGTAGTCATCGCCAGGGAAGTGTGAGCCTTCGGATTGTTCGAGATCGTTTATGGTTTTCTCCTCTTCGGACACGGCTTTGTGCTTGTCGATCTGGTCGGAGAAGAAAGAGAGCATGGTTTTGAGAGATGGATGATGATGAAGAAGAAGAAGAAGAAGATAAGGTTTGTGATTGTGGTTTGAGTTTTACAAAATTTTTGTGTTTTATAAGGGTCTTTCAGTTATATAAAATCTGAGAGAGATCGTGGAGTGTTCGTCTTAACGTGTGAAACTTTACATCAAAGACAATTATTTGGTGTGGATTGGTTGGATTTTGACTTCTTTGATTGGCTGTCTAATTAAAAGTTGACACCGATTAAGGTTGTGATTAACATGAGTTTGTTAATAAACCGAATATGCGATGTGTTTTATTTATACTTTTAAAATCTAATTTGGCCTAATCGAATATTTGCTAGGTTGTTTACTTTTTCTTTAATCTTTTCATTATTATCGCTTTAGAAGCTCAGCATAGTTAACATTTAACTAAAATCTATTTGAATACTTGAAGTTTGTTTTTTTAAAAACTTTCCGTCAAAGTTTGTAATTTTTTATCTATTTGTTTTTTTCTCACCTTTCAAAATTGGCATCACATATTAGAAATCAACCATTATATAATAAGATTCTCGGCCATATTATAATTTTATCATCGTGTTTAGTAGTCATTAGAGAAAAAGCCCATCGTGTTTAGTGTATTAAATTTCTTATGGAAATGATTTCCGTGAGCAAGACTTTTTGACTAATTGTGGATGGTTTCATTGGTTTGTTTTGATTCATGCGATTTCTGATTTTCTTATCTATAATTCGTTAGGATATTGATGACTGTATTATTATGTACAAGTACAACATACACCAATCAGTAAATATTATTTTTCAATTTAGTACTTATGAATATAAAATCGATGCACATGTAGCCACAATAATTTGTCCAACCAAGAAACGTGCAAAAAATATTGCCTTCGTTACCCAAAAAAATCAAAAGATAGAGACACAAGTGGACTAGAATGTTTCCAACCCTACAATGTTTTGGCACTTTGCAAATTAATACCACATGTCAAAGCATTATGAGAGGTATAACCGTATAACATATGGTTTATGAGCATCGTCACAAGCTTACAAAAAAACTATATCAGAAAAATAACTCATAGATATTAGAGAATATCAATAATAGAGCTAAGAATTGGTATGCTATTGTCTCCTTTCTCTTGTGTGATCACAAACCCGAGTCAAAATTTGATTAGACATAAGCAAATAAACTTAAACTGTCTTCTGTTTCTTGTGTTTGGTCGAGCCATCACTAGTTCTTTTACCAACGCCACCGTGTCCGCTCTTAGATCCCTGGTTCATTGAAGAAAGCAAACAGTAGATAGCAAAAATTAAGCATAAATAAGCAAAAAAAGAAGAAGAGAAGGCCACTTTATGTTAGTTGTGTGTTTACATTGGCACTGAAGGTTTTGAGAGGGTCACCGCCTTTTCTTGATCGTTTCTTGTTTGTGTTGTTGCGGCCACCGGATCTCCTGCTGTTGTCCATTGCTGCTCAAGCTAGCTTCACCATCTTGCTTGCTTCTTGAGTCTTTGCGTCCACCAAAGTAGCACCTGTTGACAATAATTTTCTTGCTTACTTTTCAGAGTCGATAATCTCATTTCTTAAATCCTGAGCTCGCGAGTCGAGACTCTCGAACAGCAATCTTCGTAACACTCTTTGCAACATCCTAATAAACAAAAATGCAACTTTAATACTACTCACATCACATGTTCTTTTTTTTCTGAAACACCACATCACATGTTCAGAGTTACCATCTTACTATAGACATTACTCACATCAGCCCTATATCTCAAAGACTCAACAGCATTTTCAGTCAACAAAGGAAAGGGTGTGATGACATCACTATTCTTGTCCTCTTCCCCTGCTAAGAAGGATTTTATTTCTTCAAACCCTTCCATCTCATCAGGAGAAACCTGTGGCAGGCAAAGCAGATCATTACCCTTGCAAATTTAAAGAGACCACGCCAATAGAAAGAGGAGAATACTCACGAGAGAAACTGACGAACCACTGCTATATGCTCTCCCTGTACGCCCTATTCGATGAATATATCCTGTCACACTTTGAGGCATATCGTAGTTTATTACCTGTACCTAAGAAAAAAGAGACTAAGATAAGGTTAAGAATCTAATGTAAAGGGAAAAAAATGAAATACATACCGTGTGAACTTTTTTGAAATCAATTCCTCTGACTACACCAAACTCAGCGTCAAGCTTCGGTTTGAAGGGCCTTTTGTTTTTAGTTTTCTCCTTGTTATCTTCGCCTTTAGCCTCTTCCTTTGCTTTAGTCTGGCTATTATCATCCGTTGCAATCAGATAATCAAAAGACCTGCATTGAATTGCTGTTACAAAAAGACACTGATTAAAATCATATGCAGCTAATTCCGTATAAAGTTAGCTCTGGTGTGTGTGACTTGGTGATGTACCTCAAGGATGTGTAGACGAGAGTTCTGAGGCAACTCCCCGTTTAAAATTGCAGTTTTAATACCAAACTGGTAGAAACAAAAAGAAAAGTTAGTTCACTAGTATTACTACTAGGTAACACAGATTCACTCATATAGGTGACCTCAAAAGTTACATTTTCTAAGAATAGTTTCAATTTGAAACCCATATCGTATTGATGAATGTAAGATTTTTTTCTGAACTACCTCTAGCTTCAAGAGAGCAAGAATGTGAAGTAGTTTATCCTGAGCAGTGCAAAAAAATCTAAGGAAAGATAACACACGAATCATCATCACTCATAAACCAAACATAACCAGGAAAACTGATTTAGTGAAGTCTAAGGGACTGAATCATTCATACCCAAAACTGCTGAATATTGCTTGGGACGGGCTCTTCCTTGTCAGAACCTTCTTGCAAGGTCAGAACGACTGGGTTGTGCAGAATCAATTTCTTTAACTTCTCAACATCAGAACTGACATTTACCAAGCATGATTGCACCAGTCAAGACAACCTCATAGAAGAAAATGTAAGCTTAACTAGAATAATTATTATCCCCAGAGATGTGTTACCTGGTAGTAGCAGACATAAGAAGACACTGGCAACGTCTTGGAACTATTGAAGTAACCGACCTTAGATTGTCTTCATATCCATACTGTGAGAGACAAGATTTCATCCTTAGATTTTAGATTAGGTCAAAAGAAGGTACAAGAAATTTCGTGGGCTGAATCCCGTAAAGAGCTTAAAGAATGAATAGATACTTTTATTGATGATTTGAATGTGAATGTTACAAGAAGATGTTTGAACAAGTGATTACAAAAGAAGTGATAAATATCTTAGAACTTGTGTGTGATAAATGGGAATGACCTGATCCTTTTTCGTCTTCCAAGACTTCTTTAAATAGCTTCGGATTCCCTCTTGATTATCTCTAACGGATCTCCGAGATCTCCTCCTTTAACTGAAGAACTCATAACAGCTCCCTATTGACCGGGTCCTGCGCTCCTTCTGTTTTTGGATGTGGGCCTCCTCTTCGATGTGACCTCTTTAGGGATCGCCCTCAGCTCCCTGCTTCCAGCTCCGTGCTGAGCCTCAGCTAAGGTTGCCAATACGTACTGGGCCTTACCTCGGCCCGATACTTGTTTAGGTTCCTTCGCTAGCTAATGGGCCATATTTGGGCCCAACAGTTGCCCCCAAGCTTTCGAGATAAGATCTCCTTCACTCGGAAGCTTAACCTAAGCCGCCGAACCTAGATTTTACTGTTAAGATAATGATTACAGGATATCTGTTCTCAGAGATATTATTCGCTCAATCAACGGCTGAGATTCCTTTGGGTGAAATCGACGGTTCCGAGGAGAGAGGTTTTTGAAATATTAGTTGCGATACCCGAAACTGGATGTGATATAAAGTGATGAGCATTAACTGCCACGCTCCATATTCTCCACGCCTCCACTCGGTTTCCAAGGTAACTTCTCCTCCACTACTTTATTTTACTGCGTGTTGCATATTTTTTTTTTTACTTTCATCTCTCTGTTTCGCCATTGATCCTCTGCGATTTCTTTAGAACTCTCAGCTCTTAAGATTAGTTCGTTCCTCCCTTTTTCCCTTTTCAATCCTCTCGATCTTACCCTCCTATTTCATGGGTCCTCCGAAAGAAGGCTCCGGTGAGTCCGGAATTCCTCCCTCCAGCAAACGCTTGATGAAGGTCAAACAGAAGATTGGTGAGAAGGCGAAAAAAGAAAAGAAGAAGGCTGTGGATTCGATTGCGACGAGAGTCTCTAAGCGGATGAAGAAGAAAGATGGCTCCGGAGGGAGCGCCGCTTCAGGATCTCATTCACCTTCTCTATTAAAGAGCCAGGATGTCGTTAACCTCATGGTTCAAGGCCATGGGCATAAGGAGCTAGCCAGAGTTTGCTCCGCCGATGATACTCCGGAAACTGCTCCCGAGGGTTGGTTCTGCATCCACGAGAAATATATCTCCAAAAGCCACCTCAGGTTTCCGCTCCCGAAGCTTTTGCTAGATCTCCTTGATCACTATCAGCTAGCTCTCTCTCAACTTTGTCCCTCGGTTATCCGGGTGATTAACGGTTTCATCACCAGAGCCAGGGAGGAGGGAGTCACAGTCAATTTGACCGAGTTGATGAGCCTTTATGGGATCAAGGAGAGCTCCACCAAGGATGGTGGTAGTCTTACCTATTACCTTCCCTGTCGTCCCAGGCTGGGTCTTTTTAAGTCCTCCGGTGGAGATGATGATTGGAGGAAAAAATATTTCTTTGTCAAGGTCGACCCTTCGACGGTTCCAGTGGGTCGTACTTTATTAGTTACTTGGTCTGATATATCTGGTTTGGAATTTTAGGATCCTGCTTTGCTTATTTAGATTATCGTTGATCACTGATACCCTGATTTCTTGTGCAGATATCGACGATCCTCCTAAGCTCAATGACAAGTTAGCTAGGGCTCTTTTTCGGAAGCTGCATCAGAGTTCAAACGCTTGGGCATCTTTTACTACTTCTCGCATTGGATCAGCTAGGTTCCCGGAGCGATACAACATCCAGCTTCCTGACCCGATCCCTGTTGAAGACTTAGAAGGTAGTCTCTTAACTTGTTATATTCAGCCTCATTTTGAGAGGTGGCTAAAGAGATTTTTATTATTTTGTTCAGTTTCTGAAGGTCCCAACGTGGTGGAAATTTCAACCGGAGCTAGCACTTCTGAGAACGAAAAGACTCTAGTTCCTAAAATGAGACCTTCTTTTCGTAATCGAAACAAATCTGCAACGGCTGCCGGCGCTTCGCGGGGCAGCGACAAATCCCACGGAGGTGCTTTCATTAACACGCTGAAGGAGGTCCTTGATGATGGGACCCATGCTCATGTCATGGACGTAGGTCCAGTTGAAACTGGAGCTCGAGATGTTGTTCCTCATCCTGAGGTCTCGCCGGTAATGGATAATCCTCATGCTGCCGGAGATCCCCTCGAAACTGAGCCTCCAAGACCTAAGAGGTCTCAGACTGATATGGGAGATAGGCCCACCAGGTCTACTTCCTCATCTTCACGAGGTGGGACCGTTGGTTGGAACTTTACCCATTCTAAGCCGGGATCGATCCTGGATGATTCCCGGGGATTGGCGACCATTTTGAGGCATCTGAAGATGGTTGGATGTTCTATGCATTCGGTCAGTAGTTTAACCAACAGGGACGAATACATTGAGATAGCTCACCACTTGGGTCATGTATACAGTTTTGAACTTTTCCCGGGATTCTCTCTTTAGATTTAAGTTTTCCATGACCTAAAATTTTTTTGCATTTTGTTTTTGTAGCTAGCCGGAGCCATCAACAGAGCTCAGCTGAAGTTTGAGGAGACCGTGCGTGGTGCTCCTACTGCTGCGGAGTTAACTCAGGCTGCTGATATGTTCAAGGCTACCAAGATGGAGCTCGACCAGACTCGTACTCAGCTTTCTGAGCTTCAAGCCGAGGTCAAGAGGCTTGGTCTGAAGGCTGATACTCAGCAGGGGAAAATCGAGAGTCAAGCCATTGACATCCAGGTGAAAGGCAGGAAGATCAACGACTTGGAGGCTGCCCGAAAGATAGCCGAGCATCAGGTTCAAGAGATGATCGCCTTATCTCAAGATAGCCAGAGGAACAAGGAAGCTGAGGTCAAGCTCGCTGTTAGGAGAGGTAAGAGGGAGGTAGCTGATGCTTACAACAAGATCCTGACTTCGGTGAAGGAAAAGTTTGCCAAGAAGAATGATGAAACCGATGCCCTGATCTATGCTCAGGAGCTCCAGGCAAACACTGAACTTCTGAAGGCTTTGTTGACTAAGGAGGTAAAGGATGCTGAGGAGGAGTATAATTGTCTTATGGCTTTGATTCCAGACGCAGCTGCTGCTTGCGATAGGGCTCAGGTCTCCGATTTCTCAGTTAGCAAGCTTCCCATTCCTCAACTCTTTGAGAGCTCAGGTACTTTTGAGAAAAATTTGTTTAACCCGACGTTTTCCGGCGAATATGATTCTAATTTGGATTCGGTATTTCCTGAACTAGCTCCAGTTGAAGCGAATCCAGGAGATGTTAATCAGGAAGTTGATGTGGAGGGTCCTGCCGAGGACGGAGGTCCTATCGGGGAGGATAATGAGGTTGAAGCTGGTCCCGGAGCCGACGCTGGTCCCGGAACCGAAGAAGGTTAAGAGCTGATGCTCTTTCATTTTAAAGACTGTTTTGCCCAAGGGGCTTTTATTTGTTTTTCAAGACTTATTAGCCTGAGGAGGCCTTTAAACCTTTACTTGTTCTTAGGATCTATTGCCCGGGGGGGGGGCTTTTAAACCTTTTATGCGTTAAGACTTATAGCCTGGGGAGGCTTTTAAACCTTTGTTTTAATTTCAGACTTGGTCGTTTCAGATATTTATCCTTTGTTTCGATCGTCGAGTATAATATCGATTCGTAGTCGAGTTTTGTTTTAGCTTTAAGTATTAAGGAACCTGTTTTGTTTTGAACGATAACGAGATCTGTTCAAGGCTTTTTAGGGATCAAATTCCCTTAAAATACTTCTTTTTCTCTTTCCTTCAGGGCCTTTAGGCTTTGTAAAGGATTTCAAGACCTTTAAATGTTGTTTAGGATTTTAGGACCTTTGGTCGTTGCTTAAGGGTTTTAAGACCTTTGGACTTTGCTAAAGATTTTAAGACCTTTGAATATTGCTAAGGATTTTAAGACCTTCAGATTTTGTTTTGATTTTAAGACCTTTGAATATTGCTAAGGATTTTAAGACCTTCGGATTTTGTTAAGGATTTTAAGACCTTTGAATATTGCTAAGGATTTTAAGACCTTCGGATTTTGTTAAGGATTTTAAGACCTTTGGCTCAGGATTTTAGCGACCTGAATTTATTGAGTTATTTGACGAGCTCAGGTCCCTTCTCAGGATGACCTGTGCTCTTTTTGAAGGATTTCAAGACCTTAGTTTTCGTTAGGGTTTTTAAGACCTTAGGCCCAAGTTTCTAGAGACTTGGATATGTTTGTAATTGTTCGAGGAGTTTTAGGTCCCGTCTGAAGGGGATCTGCGTTTCTTTGGAGGATTTTAAGATCTTGATGCTTGTTAAGGATTTCAAGACCTTAGGTTCATGATTTTAGAGATCTGAAAATGCTCGTAGTAAGGTCCCATTTTGGAGAGACCTGAATTCTCTTAGAAGGTTTTACGACCTTTAGTGTAGAAGTATGGAATTGATCGTTTTATTAATAACAGATTATGAATGATACATGACTTGAATTGATCATATAGCAATTGCTCTCGGGCCATGTGTTTTTGGTAACACATGCCCCCTTTGCTTGGATGATGAGGTTGAGAAGAAATTGGGGCTGCACTCGTGACAGAGTTGCCTACGTACCCAGTCAAGGGATCAAGCCAAACGTAGTTCAGGGGAATTTGGGTACCTAATAGTAGTATCTTTTGAGGTTCGTGGCGTTCCACGATCGGATTTCAGGTACCCCGGTTCGTACCTTCTGGAGTTTGTAGACTCCGGGTCGTACTATATGGATAATTCGGTAGGGACCCTCCCAGTTGGTTCCTTGTTTCCCAGCTCTGGGTTCTTTAGTTCCTTCAAACACTTTCCTAAGTACTAGGTCCCCTACAGCGAACTGTCGAGGCCTTACTTTGGAATTGTAGTGCCGTGCCATTGCCTGCTGATAATTTTGAATGCGGAGCAAGACTTGGTCTCGTCTTTCCTCGATTAATTCGAGGCTGTCCATCAGGAGCTGGTTGTTAGCTGCGGGGTTGGAGGTGCAGAGTTCCCGGCGGAGGCTACCTGCGGCAGTTTCTGCTGGAACGACTGCTTCCATCCCGTAAGCTAAGGAAAAAGGAGTTTCCTCTGTAGCTTTTCGTGGGGTGGTTCGGGTAGTTTTTCTGACCAGAGCTCCTTCTGAGCTCCTAGGCGTTTCTTGAGGTTTGCTAAAATCGACTTGTTAGCAGCCTCCGCCTGGCCGTTACCTTGAGGTCGCTGAGGTGATGAAAAGGTGGGGCGGATGTTCCACTTATCGCATAACTTTTTGAAGTCGTGGGATATGAACTGTCCTCCGTTGTCGGTTACGATTTCGTATGGGACACCATGCTTACATACAATGTTCTTCCAAACAAATCCTTCGACCTCGAATCTGCTTATTTGTTGGAAGGCTTCGGCTTCGATCCATTTCGTGAAGTAGTCGGTCAGGACCATGAGGTTTAATAGCTTTTTTTCCTTTCCCTGAAGGTACTAGAGGACCTACAATATCCATGGACCACCTCATGAATGGATAGGGAGCTGATATGTTAGACAGCTTCTCCGCTGGTTGGTGTATGATCGGTGCATGCCTTTGGCATTTGTCGCACGATGAGGAACCGTCGTGCATTTCCTTCATGAGTTTCATGGCTACTAGGCCATGAACGCATTTTAGGTAAGGTCCGGAGACACTTCGTTTGTGGAGGGCTGACTCGATTATGCAATATCTTGCTGCTAAAGCTTTGAGTTTTCGAGCCTCCCATTTATTGGGTGGGATTTTTCCCTCGAGGATGTAATCCATGATCGGTATTCTCCAGTCTTCTCTCCCTACCACTTTGTTGTGAAGAGAGGTGGGAGGTTCCGATTCGGGACCTGGTGTCGTTGTGCCCCCGGAGATATTTGTTGGAGCAGGCTCCAGGGAGTCTAGGTCTTGAAGAATATCTCCAATTTCCTAGTTGTCCCCTGTGGTTTGGGTAGTGTTCTTAGATGCGTTTTTAAGAGCTGCGCGGCTTCTTGTTTGTACTTTAAGGATGAGTGATTGTGAGGTTTGGATGGTGTCCCCGGAGGTATTCGTTGAGTTAGGCTCCAGGGAGTCCGAACTTCGGTGAATACCTTCACTTTGGTCTTTGCCTTCTGAGTTCTGGGTTGTATTTTCAAGGGTGTGCTTTCTGAAGCTGCGTATTCTAGTTTTAGGGAACCAGAATGTCGTGAAAACTTGGGTAGCTGCCGCCATAGGATTGTTATCTTAAAATTTTTCCTTTGGCTTGCTATCTATCTCAGCTTTGGTAGCTATGTCGATACTTGGCTTCTCGATTTCTTCCACGGGTATAATTCGTTTTACGAGAGGGTCGGATGTAGAAGCTAACGCGGCGAGCGCGTCTGCTGAGGAGTTCTCCCCTCGTGGGATCCTAGTTAGCTCGAATTTATCGAACTGCTTTGTGAGGTTTAGGACGACTTCGAGGTATGCCCCCATTCTTTCGTCCCTCGTTTCGTATTCCCCATGAAATTGGCTGGCTACCAGCTGTGAGTCGCTGTAAGCGTTTAGTTCTCGGATTCCGAGGCTCAGGGCGAGCTTCAGACCAGCGATTAGTGCTTCATATTCGGCCTCGTTGTTGGAAGCGTTGAAACCAAGTCTATAGGATTGTTCGATGGTTTCTCTGGCTGAGGAGGTTAGTCTTAGACCAACACCGGAGCCTTGCCTTGACGAGGCTCCGTCCACATATAGACTCCATTTCGGAACCTCTGTTTCTTGGTCTAGATGTTCGGATGCTAGCTCAATGATGAAATCGGCGAGGACCAGAGCTTTTGCTGCTGCTCGGGGTCTGTATTCGATGTCATACTCGCTGAGTTCTATGGTCCATTTAGCCAATCGTCCGGATTGACTGGGGCTATGCAAAATTGTCCGTAATGGTTGTGAGGTCATTACAACAATCGAGTGTGATTGGAAATAAGGTCGCAGCTTCCTAGCAGCTGTCACGACTGCTAGGGCTAACTTTTCCAAAGTAGGATACCTTGTCTCGGCGTCTAGTAGACTTTTGCTGGTGTAGTAGACGGGTCTTTGTTCGTTTTGTTCTTCTCGTATTAGCACCCCGCTGATTGCAGCTGTCGATACGGCGAGGTATAGATATAATGGTTCCCCGACTACCGGTTTAGATAGTATCGGGGGCTCCGAGAGGTAAGCTTTTAGCTGTTGGAAAGCTTCTTCGCACTTCTCGTCCCATAGGAACTTCTTATTATTTTTCAGAAGTTTGTAAAATGGGAGGCACTTATCGGTGGACCTGGATATGAATCGATTTAGTGCTGCGATCCGTCCGGTTAATCTTTGTACCTCTCTGGTCGTTTTAGGTGACGGCATTTCTAGGAATGTTGCTATCTGTTTCGGGTTGGCTTCGATACCTCTTTCTGTCACGAGGTAGCCTAGGAACTCGCCGGAGGGTACTCCGAAGGTACATTTAGCTGGGTTTAGCTTCATGTCGTATTTGTTGAGGATATCGAAGCATTCCCTTAGGTGGGAGATGTGGTCTTCTCCAATCGAGGACTTGACTAACATGTCGTCAATATAGACTTCCATAGTTTTCCCGAGCTGTCCAGCGAACATTTTATTCACTAGCCTATGATAGGTAGCTCCAGCGTTTTTCAAACCAAATGGCATGACCTTATAACAATAGGTTCCTCGTTCGGTTATGAATGCGGTTTTTTCTTGATCCTCAGGATCCATCATAATTTGGTTATATCCTGAAAAGACATCCATAAAGGACAGAAGCTGGTGACCAGCCGTTGCTTCGACCAAACGATCGATGTGAGGTAACGGGAAGCTGTCCTTAGGACATGCCTTGTTTAAGTCGGTGAAGTCTACGCAGATTCTCCATTTCCCATTCTTCGTTTTTACTACCACTGGGTTAGCTAACCAATCGGGGTATTGAACTTCTCGGATTGACCCGGCTTTTCTTAGTCGATCGACCTCGTCGTTGACAGCTTGGGCTTTTTCGAGACCTAGCTTACGGCGCTTTTGTTTGATCGGTTTGAAAGTGGGGTCTACGTTAAGCTTATGGGTGGTGACATTGGTGTCTATGCCTTTCATGTCACTGGTGGCCCATGGAAAGGTTTTGACATTCTTTTTTAGAAATTCGATGAGCTCCTTTTTGGTTTCGAGAGGTAGCTCGGATCCGATGCTTACCTGTTTTTCAGGATTTGAGTCGTCGATGCTAACTTTTTCGGTGAGGTTCTTAAGAGGACCTCGGATATTTTGTTGCATTTCGCGACTCTCCTGGATCTGTAATTGCTATTGGGGGGATTCTTTTATGATCTCGAATCCACCCAGGTAACAGATCCTTGAAATCTTTTGGCTACCGTGTATGGTAGCTATTCCGTCGGTTGTTGGAAATTTCACGCATTGATGATAAGTTGAAGCTACTGCTTTCTTCTTGTGAATCCAAGGTCTTCCGAGGATTGCGTGGAAAGGGGATGGTTTGTCGACAACTATGAAGTTGGTCATTTTCATGACTCCGCCGGCTATAATTGGGAGCTTAATTGTTCCCAATGAGGTAGCTGTTTCCCCTGAGAAACCAACGAGGTTGGATTTCTGGTCGACGATTTCGTAGTCGTCTATTTCCATTCCCTTTAATGCGTTGTAAAAAATGAGATCGACGGAGCTTCCGGTGTCGATCATGAGCTTAGGTACCTCGTACCCTGCTATGTTTAATGTTACGACAAGGGCATCGTCGTGAGGTCTGTCGAGGTTTGATGTCTCAGTTTCCCTGAAAGAGATTTTAGTGTTAGACTCGGGTTTGATCGGTTTGGGCTGAGTGTTTGACACAGCTTTCCGTACGTGACTTTTAATGGAGTTAACAGAGTCTTTACACACGTCGGACCCTCCGACGATGTAATCAACCCTTGAGCCAGGGCTTGACTGGGGAGGTGTTTTACTCAGGAGGGCTTCGATTTGGAGACTTTTTCATTGGGGGAATTTTCCAAGGACCATATCGACTCTCTTTTTGGGAGCTGGAGGTGGTGAGTCAGTTTCCTTTTCAGGTGACCTCTCGCGTTTCGGGGAGTTATCTCGGGGACCTCTCTTTTGGTAAGGGGGTGGCTTTTTGAGGTCCATGTCTTTTATTTCTCCGGCTGCAAATTTAGCGGCCAGTTGTCGTTGGAGGTCCCAGCATTCTTCGGTTGAATGTCCTTTTCGATCGTGGTAGGAGCAGTGTTTGCTCTCATCGTAGCCTTTGGACCAGGGGGCTTTGGCTGTCGCGGCAACAGGTTTTTCGTCCTTGTCGTCCTCGATTACATAAGAGTGCTCTCCCTGAGTCTGATTGTTTCGGGAGTTTCCTCTTTTATGAGGTCCCTTCCCGTCGGAGGCTTCGCCTTTCGGGTAACTCTGGGATTTTCTGTGGAGCTTATCTAATGCTGCTGTTTCCTCTTCCAAGGTAATGTATCTAGAGGCCTTATGGAGGGCGTCGTCGATAGTTTAGGGAGGATTTAGCGTTAGCTCCGAGAAAAAGCCTGATTTATACCAGAGACCTCTCCTAAGGGCCTCAATAGCTACCAGGTCGTTAGGATTCGAGAGCTTAGTTCTTACTGCCCTAAACTTATCGATGTAGACTCGTAGTGAGTCTCCCAATCCTTGTCTGATCTTCCAGAGGTCAGCCTCGGACGCTTGTTTTAGGATGTGGGTTGAATATTGCTTCATAAAGGCGTTAGCCAACTGATCGAAACTGTCTATAGAGTTCGGCTCGAGGCCAGAAAACCATTCGAGGGCAGTTCCGACCAGGTTTTCAGCGAATGTTCTACAATACCCTGCATCGCATTTCTCTTTTGTGAAATGAGCTTTAACGATGGCTAGTCTGAAGGCTCTTAAATAGGCCTTTGGGTCTGCGTTCTCATCGTATTCAGGAATCTTAACTTTTCGAGTATCTCTTATGTAAGAGTTGGCAATTCTATCGGTGAACGGAGTTCCACGAGTCTCCTCAATTAAGCTCTCGATTTCGGGAGCTGAGCCCGTTGCTTTGTGAACTTGAGCTCCCAATTTCTGGAGAGCAGCGTGGGTTCGTTCCATGTATCTACGAATTGCGTCAGGTCCCTCGAAGGGAAGGACATTTGGGTCATTATCAGACACTCGGCAAACAAGTTCCTGGCGGAACCTAGCTCGGTCGTTTTCCCAGTTAGCTGGTGAAACAGGTCGCTCATTGTTCCTTAGGTTCCGAGCGAGATTAGTGCGGAGGGCTGCAGGATCAGCATTCGTCCTTTGATATTCGTCCGTATTTGGGGTTGAGACCCTAGCTTGAAACACCGAAGCTGATGTTCTGCCCCCGGACGGTATGTTGGTTCCTGCTCCAGACCCGGAAGGAGGTGGCGGCGGAGGCAAACGGGAGCTCCCACCGGTGTTTCGATCAGGCATGGAGCTGGTTGTAGCTACATTGCTCCCCATAGTGCTGGTGATAGGTGGGGTAAACGCAGGAGCTGTCCTAGCGCGAGGCGTTTGAAAAGCTGGTTCCTGCCCATCTGCTCCAGGGCTATCGGGGGAGAAGTTCAGGCGCTCTCGAGGGAAAGAGGGGTCAGTTAACCGTTCGTGGAATGTGACTCCTCTTCCCTGGTGGACGGACGGTTGGGTCGTTGCGGATTGAGATCTGGTTATCTCTTCAAACTGTTGCTGCCGTTCGGCTAGCTGTTGCACCGTTCGCTCGGTTTCTTGAGCTTTGTCCACTAACTGGAGCATCATCCGACGGATCTCAGAAAGCTGAGCTTCCGTTTGGTTCGGAGCGGATTGATGTGATGGGTTATTGAGGGCCGAGGACCCAGAGTTGGTCCCCCCAGAGGCTCTCGGATTATTTGCCCCCGGAGCAGTGCGATTCGATGAGCTATTGCTCTGGTTCGATTGATCGGGGTTAGATGGATTCGTTCCGTCTAATGGATTCATCCTTAAACTTTGGAGAAAGGGATTCGATTATTTGTCCCCACACACGGCGCCAATTGTGAGAGACAAGATTTCACCCTTAGATTTTAGGTTAGGTCAAAAGAAGGTACAAGGAATTTCGTGGGCTGAATCCCGTAAAGAGCTTAAAGAATGAATAGATACTTTTATTGATGATTTGAATGTGAATGTTACAAGAAGATGTTTGAACAAGTGATTACAAAAGAAGTGATAAATATCTTAGAACTTGTGTGTGATAAATGGGAATGACCTGATCCTTTTTCGTCTTCTAAGACTTCTTTAAGTAGCTTCGGATTCCCCCTTGATTATCTCTAATGGATCTCCGAGATCTCCTCCTTTAACTGAGGAACTCATAACAGCTCCTTATTGACCGGGTCCTGCGTTCTTTCTGTTTTTGGATGTGAGCCTCCTCTTCGATGTGACCTCTTTAGGGATCGCCCTCAGCTCCCTGCTTCCAGCTCCGTGCTGAGCCTCAGCTAAGGTTGCCAATACGTACTGGGCCTTACCTCGGCCCGATACTTGTTTAGGTTCCTTCGCTAGCTAATGGGCCATATTTGAGCCCAACACATACGACAACAAAAGATCTGTCATGAAATATATAGAGAATATACAGTTACTTCATGACATAACTTTCCAAGAATATATACAATCAAAACAACTTCCACCTAAAGAGCTAACTACTTCACTATATAGAGAATCTACAGTTACTTGCCATCACCACCGCAAAAATCAATGAACCTCAAAATTTAAATTTCCAAGGAAAAAGTTTACCATATTCATACCTCATCAAGAACCAAGATTTCAAGGGAGTCACTGATAGCTGCGGGATCTAAAACTCCGTCAGCAAAACATTTTGGAATACAAGCAGGTGTCGTGACAAGAATCTCAGGCAGTCCTGCCAATGCGTTACGCTGCAATTGAAAAATTTCAAAGAAAAAGGTTATAAAAAGCAACATATATAGTAGTAATATAACAAAGGTGAAAGATATAACAAAAACCATGTCAGATAGAGGCATGCTACTAGTCAACTGCACTGCTTTAAGCTGAACACGACACAACTCAATAAGCGAAGAAACCTCCGTGTAGACCTGTATTTTCCAAACCCAAAGATTACTGAAACCTATCGAAAACATATGAAACCACTGTCGAAAAGAGCATACCTGCTGGCATAGTTCTCGAGAAGGAACGAGAACAAAAGCAGAAGGAGCAGACTTCTTCTTCTTGCTCCCAGAATCAGAGAAAAGCTTCTGGAGCAATGGTAGAAGGTAGGCCAAGGTCTTACCTGAGCCGGTCTTAGCCTTAGCTACCACATCTTTCCCTTCCTAGAAAGAAACAGAGACTGACACTATCAGCTATTCAGCTATAAATACTTTAAACAAGCGTTAAAAGTAGAGAGACTTTGGTTGTTTTACCAGAATGAAAGGAATGGCTGTTTGCTGAATGGGAGAGGGTTTCTCTATACCCTTTTTAGTTAAGGCTTGAATGAGACGAGGATCAAGACATGTCCTCGAATAACAAAGTTAGAAACTGACTTGTTCGGATAAGAGCATCATCAATTCTTGGGCAATTATCTATTACTATAAAAAAGGGTTTGAATCCCTCACGTTCAGCCACGTCAGAAATTCACTTTTTATCTGACTGACACGCGTCCTTCTACACCAACACTTCGATTCATTTATTGATCTACATAATGGGCTTTATGTTTGATTGAGCCGGCCCGTATTATCATGTCTCATCGCTATCTCTAACCCTAATTCTTTGGACAAAAGCACAAAAACTAGCAACTCTCCAATCCGTCGACGGCGAATCTATGACGCTCTGCTTTCCTATCACATTGAATGAGAGCTATCCTGCAAGGCGGTGTATCAAAGCCTATATAAAGGTTAGCCTCCTCACTCAGATATCATCTTCATTCTGTAAAAACACCAAAGATCATCTATTATCTGTGAAATAGCTAACTCATCAACTCTCTTTTCTGTTTGTGCTCAAAAATGGCGAAAAACTTTCACCTGTAGCTGTTGTTTCACCAATGAGAAGACTAAGAGGTTACGATGTGTTCTGTCTCATCGGTAAAGACTCAGATGGTTTGTCGTTGTTTAATTTTGTCTTACTCAGTACACCACCTTTTATACGAACAGATCATCGAACTGATGATAAGATGGATTATCTGATATTATACATGTTGTTCGTTTGAAACAGGGTTCATCACGGAGGATAAGCTAAAGAAAGTGATGAAATTGATGATAAATCACTTTGGGAGATGATGATCGGTAACTACGTTGATGGCAGTGGAGACATTTATATAATGGCCCAAAACACCTCCTAGGTATACACTAAAACCTTTTAGTTACAGGGAAGATTAATCAACGAGCTCAGATAATAAAATCTACAACTGAAATTTGGTTTAGGAATCAGCATAGGATGAACTTATAGAAATATTCAGAGTGTTTGAGGGGGCAGTTTCATATCGAAACTTGAGTTAATATTATTTTCAGATTCTTCTTCTTAAGTACTATATCATGTATATTAGTTCCTTATTATGTTTATCCTGCACAGAAGATTGAAGATCGTCAGCCACCATACTGCTTCAAATGGGATATACAAAACATAGACAGATTCTCAGGTATTGATTGCTTAAACCTTCTCCTTTTTCATTCATTTTTCCATTCATTTCTGTTAGCTGATGCGTTTTATATTTGTTTTGTTCCTATGTGCCAGATTAGTCGTCGACAGGTGCATCAGGAGGTGGTGACGGTGATAGATCAGCTGGAGAAGAAAGAGCGAGATTCAGGATTGTCGAGTCAGAGTGAAAGGAGACGGAGCTAAAGATTCACGACACACAAGCAGGTCAGTATAAACAAACCTTTGGACATGATGTACAATACGTTAAATTGTTTAAAGAATCTTGAAGATAGAACTGTTTAAATTTGTATTTTACATATATATTTTTTCCGATAACAGATCAAAGTGTTTTTCCCTTATATATATGTACTAAAAGAAGACAGTAGAGGTTATATTATCAGAAGTCTGATTCACCTCGACATCTTCATTTTAAAAGAACCTATAGAGATATATTTGTTGGCGTCAATACTTACACATGTTTGCATAAATTTTGAACCTATAGAGATATATTTGTTCTCTTCATTCTGTCTTATATGCACAAGACTCTTTATAGATAAAAGACTCAAGATTTGCAGTGTTTTAATTGGTTATAAAAAACTGATTGTGAATGTTTTTGTTTTTTTTTTTTTTTTTTTGCAGAAGGATTTAACTTCTTATGATCAGAACGATGCTTGACAGTGAGATGCAAGGAGAAAAGGCTTCAGAACCTTCTCTTGCTGGAAAGAGAAGAAAAGAAACTGAAAGACCAAGCAATGCGAATTCTTTATCCAAAAGGAAGACGATCGTGCGGAATGCAATTGTTGTTTCTGTAAAATTGCCGGAACTGTGAGTAGCACTTGAAATACGTATGTGTTCTCCGTGAGTAGAACTTGAAATACGTATGTGTTCCTTTTTGTATTTAATTAGCCTTGAGTTGTGTTTGTGTTAAGACTTTTTGCGCAAGCTGTAGAATTAATTTGATAACATATAGAATTTGTATAGATATCATATAATCTTATTATTTTTTAAATAAGTAAATATATATTAAAATCAACATCACAGGAATAACATAAATTCGAAAATAAATAGAATATATATAGATATCATATTATTTTATCATTTTAATATTATATATATATATATATATATATATATATATTAAAATAGAAAATGTTATTATAGTTTTCTATAGTTTACTTACATGTTAATTATATAAAAGGGATACATTCTTTGTAAATAATATTTTCCATGATGATTAATAAATTTAACATTTATTCAAAAAAAAAAATTGTAAGGACTACAAAAGAAACTTTTCACATTTTATATTGCTAAAATACATTATAATCTACTATATTTAGTTGTGCTAATATTGTTTTACTAAATTTAGTCATTCAGTCTAAATGTATAGTATTTCTGAATATTTTATATATACAAGTAATTAATTTTAAATTCTATATACATAAAAAGGGTTTGAATTATTTGAATTTTTAAATATTAACATATAAAATTCAGACATATATATATAGTTATAAAAATATACAATTTGTATAGGTTTTCCTTGACCTACCAATCTAAAGTAATTTTATATATCTAAAATAAGTTTTAATATAATAAATAACCTATTTTGCATTGTATAAATTATTATTTTCAATAAAATAATCATTTTTAATAAAATAATTCAAACATATAAGTATATATATACATATATAATTATAAAAAGATACAATTTGGATAGGTCGTTTTTCTTGACCTACCTATCTAAAGTAAGTTTTAATATAATAAATAACCTATTTTGCATTGTATAAATTATTATTTTCAATAAAATAATCATTTTTAATAAAATAATTCAAACATATAAGTATATATATACATATATAATTATAAAAAGATACAATTTGGATAGGTCGTTTTTCTTGACCTACCTATCTAAAGTAAGTTTTAATATAATAAATAACCTATTTTCGCATTGTATGACTCAATAATTTACAAAAAAAAATGTATAAAGGTAAAAAGCATCTCCAAATTCACAAAATTAACATATAAAAAATTAATTCATGTTTTATGTGTTGAACATAATTGAGTACAGTTATAACATTATTTTATTTGTTAACAAAGTTAAAATAAAATAAATATTGAGAACAAAGTAAAACAATTACCGTTTTTTAACTTTTTAATGATGAAGCAAGTTTATATTTATTAAATATTAATAATAAAAATGCTATAAAAATAGATAAAATTTAAGTTTAAAATAAGTTAAGCATTATAATTATTTTTTTAAAAAATAATGCAATTTTTACTGTAGAAGAATTAATATTAGAAAAATAAACAATTTTGACAATCAAACAAAACCGGACTATAACATCTTTGAATATTGAGAAGCAACAACTGTAGTAGGGGTAACTATCTCGGTAACTATCTCTATGCTGTAATTTTGCTACACAAGAAAACATGAAGAATCCATGAAATTTAAAGATTGTTATGAACCGTAAACTGACATGTCTGGAGCTGACATATGCTAAAGATAAATAAGATATTACTTATGCAACATCTTTATACTAAAAAAAAGTGTTCTTGAACTTATACGATCTTTATAATGCCACCAAAAAATACTATTTCAATAATTTGAAAACCTTGCTATGTACTGATTGTTATTAATATAAGCAAATAGAGAAGTTTTTGAAGTTGGTTTTACGGTGACTAACACGTACCTACACTCATCGGTCATTACTCAGTATTCAAACTTTACAGTTTCATTGTTTCTTTTTTAAATTAGCATTTTTTTACCTTTTCCGCATTACATTCTTCTCACTCAATATAACATTCTACATTTCTACTTTACTAAGAAGATGCAACTTCAAATAATCACTACTTCCATCCCAATTTCATGTCGAAAGACTATTACTTCAACATAAAGAAATAATTACTCTTCCAACATACACAAAATTACCCACAACCTAAACCGTCCTAATCAAAAATATTTCAAGTCAAAAGTAACACACAGAATATTAGATCATTTTTTTGTAAAAAGAAACGATATGGACTATTTGAAGCCCTCAGAACATATCGATGCCACAATTCTTTGATATATAAACAACTATTATAAACAAGAAAATATATCTTATCATTTTTACCAAAAAAACACCTTATCACATTTAATCCCTCATCACTAATTTTTTATAAAAGACAAAAAAATATTATCATACACACTTCTTGCAAATGAAAAACCTAAAACACAAACCATTAAATTATTAAAAAAATAATAATCTATATCACATGTAAAATATATCCCGCCCGTAGGGCGGGCCGACCCTAGTATCAATATATAATTGGGCACAATTCTTTAGGCAATTATATCAATATATTACTATAAATTTTTTATCTGATTAAATTTAAATACTGACAAATTAATTCCACTAATAACAAGAAGACATCTATAGATATTCACTCTTCCCAATCGTTCAAAGTTTCTTTATAACGGAACTTACCTCACGATTTCTTCTTTCTCTTTCAAACTTTATATTATCGTACTAATAATTTTTTGAAAAACTCTCCTAGAGAAACTAGCAATAAAGATGCTCTTAAAGATAGGAAACCAATTTGGTTCGGGTAACACAGCCGAGAACCGGCTTACATCTGAAGTACTTCCGATCTCATTTGGTTATGGTCTTTTGGTTAATTCGGGTTAACAGTAAAAAAAACAGGTTTGTTGGATAAAATATCAATTTTTTGGGATTTCAGATAAAAATTAAGATAATCCATATAATTTAAGTATTGTGGATGAAAAAGTATTCTAGCAATTCGATTTTTTGGGTAAGTCAGGTGATGTTTGTTTCTTTGGTTTTTAGATTTCAGTTTCTAGTTATTTTTTTTTGAATTTTAAGATTTTAATTTTTAATTTTTGATTTTGCAGTAGATTTCAATTTTTTTTTTAAAAGCATGAATGGTTGTTTTAGATTTTAGATTTTAGTTTTAGTTTTTTGATTTTAAAATTAAGAAAAAATATTATTAATAGTAAATATTTGTTCTGCAAAAGTCAAATATAAAATACAATTTTACGAAACAAATAATTATAAAATACTATTATAGAAAAATTGAAAATATATACTTAGTAAAGTTTATAAAATAGGAAATATTCCCAATCTTATTTAATACTAATTAAAATTCAAAAGAAGATAAAATTTATTTATAAGTATGAACTAGTAAAATAAAAATATTAGTCCTAGTCCTATTTAATATTAAGTAAAACCAAAAGAGCACAAAATATAACTTATAGGTATAAAATAGTAAAAGAAAAAAGGGAAAATTTGAAAAATACATTTACATGAGAATTTAATTTGAAAACTACATTATTACTTCAGTTTTTTGAAAACTGCACTTTTATATATGTAAGTTGACTAAACTGTCCAATCTGAATATTTAAAATTGTTGTAATATATTTTGGTTATCATAATTAATATTTAATCTAACAAACTCGATCAATACAAAATTATTTTGTTTAAATATAATATTATTAATCTGCAGACAGTATCTTATCAAATCTTATACCTACAAAATATTTTACCAAACTCATTACGTAACATTTTCATTTGCAATAAAAAAAATTAATAGGCATGACATACAATTTGAGCTACACTATAGCTACTACCATTCTGTTGAAATGACAAACATGGACAAGCTGAATGAAGGTTTACTAAATTTTCACGAACACCTTTAAGATGTAACATAACTTATGCTATCTATAGTTCAGGGCTTGGTCATCACTAGCTCCTTGGTTGCTTTCCATCACCATTATCTTATAAATCATATCCAAACAATTTTTGCTTCAATTTTAGTTCCAGATTATATTTTTGTGCAAAATCCCAAATCTGATTTTCCTACCAAATTATAATTCTAAAATATCTAAAACACAGAATATACTTTATTAGATCATGCAATAGCTAGCCGCTATCCACAGCGAATTTCATAAAATGATCATATTACATATATATGCAATGAAACGAGAGCATGTATTAAACTGCACGAAATGGTCTTAAGCAGCAAAGTTCATCGAATGCTAGAAAGCTCGAATGCATGAGGAACAATTTCTTGCATTTTTGCATAAAATCGTTTTTATATAGAAATCATGAACATGTTTTCTTTTGTTGTGTAAAAACTGGTTTTTGTTAAGACGTTCAAATATTTCAGCAAATTTATCTGTTTGTTATTATCAGCTATTAATACGTGTTTATCTTATAACATAAATAAATTCACTTTTTTTTAATTTTATCTCCAAATAAATATTAGGATAAATATGTATTTTCACATACAAAAAAGTGTAGTTTTCAAAACAAAAAAAATAAAGTGTATATTTCAAATTTCAAATCCTAAATAGAGCATTTTTTAAATTATTCCAAGAAAAAAAACTAATTTCTATAAAAAAAGTTATTAACAGTATATATATATATATGTTTGTTGAAGACTAAATTCAAAGAAATAAATTTATATTATTGATAATTTCCTAATTTTATCTGAATCATTTTGTATTTACATGAATTTGTTGTTAGCTGTATGTTTCAAAAAAATAGCTTAAAAATGCCTTAAGTATATGTGCTCAGGGTTGGATTATAAACATTATCTATAATTGTACATTTATTTTAAATACCCTACTGTAGTTTTTGTTGGATTAATATTTTTTTTAATAATCGTAAATGTAAAACACGTTTTAGGCAAAATACTAGAAAAAGTTGCCTTTTTGTTTTTCCAAACACAAACATATTATAGCAATTATCATTTTTTTTTAATTTCTTATATTAATGCATAAATATAATAGAAACTATTTATCTATATATATAAAAGAATGTTCATCTCTCCATATTGTTACACGTCGGATCCATGTAGGAAATTCACTTCACGCCTACGCGACACGTGTCCTGTCTGGCTAAACGCGCCGTTTCACTTAAGTTATGATATCGTGGGCTTGGGCCGTATTGTTTTGCTTGGGTTCCGAATCTGTGAAGTCTATACGGCTGTTTAAGTTGAAGTCACCGAAGAAACGACATCGATGGCGACGGTGGTGGCCATGGAAGAAACGGCGGTTTTCGGGAGTTGGTGGAAGAAACGGTAACTGTCACGGTAGTGGTGTGGAAGAAACGGCGACGGTGGTACTATAGATGAAACGATGACGGTGGTAACTGTAGAAGAAACGAGAACAGTTGTGAAGATAGATGTTGTGATGTGCGGTGTTTGTAAAATATAGATTTGAAAGATAAAAGATCCAGAGACGAGACGGAAAAGAGGATTGGGAAAAGGACCGAAAGAAGATTAAGAAGTTAAGGAATAGATGTATTTAAAAATATGATGATTTGAAGAAGTTGAAATAGATTGCAGAGGAAGTGTCGAAGAGGAGAAAAAGAACAGGGGAAATAGAGATGAAGATGAAGATTTTTTTTTTTGTCGACGATGAAGAATTACAATTGAAAAGATCGATGAAAAAACGGGCCGTAAATATTTATATTACTTAATATTAAAAAAATTGACTCTACACCCCCCGACATCAGTTGAATTCCCAATTACTAGAAGCATACACCCCGCGCAAGCGCGGGGGTCTTTGACATTGTTGTTGTTTTATATAAAAAGCTCAAATTACTACGTTGATATGTTTATAAACCATTAATTTGTGTTGCTTGTCAACACCATTACGTTGATATGTTTCTTAAACGGGACCAAATTATGAAAAGAGCTCTAGCCCATTGCAATTTATACTACTCTCCTTCCTTTATTAGTCCATATGCAGAACACGTAAGACTGATGGACCATAATTCGGTTCTACATGATTGTGATTGAGTGGTTCTTTAAGCAAACTGTTTGAATCTTATATAGTCTCTAGTCTCTACTTCTTCCCCAGCGACTTGTTTTGCTTAGTTTAATACCCAAACAAACAAAAAAAAATGAAATAGCTTTCTATCAGCACTTCTTGGGTGACACATTCCCTTCCATAATCATTTTTTAGCTTTCTCATCAATAAATACTTAATTACGTTACACATACATACGTTTACGCATATATGTATGCCATGTGAATTATAACATACCTTATAATTATATACTGCACATCACAAACAACCTGGAAAACAAAAATCAAAGCAAAGCTATAGTATTCTGTTTGAATGCCCAACCTAAACTAAACCAAAAGAGTTAACTTCATAACGTATTGACCTGAAAGAGACAGTCAGACCATAGCAGAAGCTTTCAACTATCGTTGGATTGTGGAGAAGAATGATAATGCCAAACGGGAGAGAGAGGATGGTTCCATGATTTGTAAGCTAGCTTCGAATAGTCTCTAGCTCTCCTCAAGAGGAGTCGAATAAGAAGGAGAATAACATCTCGACGATTCTGTTGGAGGAGGAAGACAATTTCTTCTTTGGTCACCATCTGATACCTCAAACAAAGATCTTTGAGAGGAAAAGATGATAAAAGAATCACAAAAATCATGTTACTGGGACTTGTAGAAAAGTTAAACTAAAGTAACTCCCACGTTAATAAAGATATATTCTTTCTCTTTTTTCATTCTCTGGTTTTACACAGAGAAAAAGAATCAAGCTTTTACCAACAGTTTTCTCAAGTGACTCAACCAATTATTATCTAATTATACAGTTTCAAGAACAAAAGATTCATAATTTGAAAAAAAGGTTAAAAATCTCTTGTGCCTCAAGTGGCCGAAGAGGTTTGAGTGAGAGAATCACTATAGAATTTTTTTTTAAATATATAAAAAAGAAGACAAAGATCAAAAGGTTTCTTCTAACTTTTTTTATCGCCTCAGCTTCCGCAACTTTCTCTGTCTCTCTCACTCTTCTTCTGCGACCAGCTTTGCTTCAGTTTCATATTCATCCCTTGCGATTCTCGCACTGCATTGAGGAAATCCAACACAAACCGTTGAGCAATATATATATAAGAAGAAACAAAAGAATGAAACTCATGATCAAAATATTGTTGTTACCTTCGACTCTCTTCCTTCATGATATCGTCAAAGCCCGCTTCCATGTCTCGGTCATCATTGTCATGTCCAGCATAATGATCAGTACTAAGATTAAAACAGTACAAAACTCATAAGTGGCAGGATAAAAACTAATGAAAATGTAATGGATGTGAGCGTAGGAGAAAAGTTAGAAGCAGTACTTGAACATTTGCCAAATAATGTTCAATGCTTTAGCATCCTCTGACATTGTTGCAGGCTTCTTTTTCTTCAGTGGCTTCTTGATGCAATTCATCAAATGTTTACACGCAGGTCAGCAACTCCGTAGATCTCTTTGGGCTTCATAGGAACGAAATTGCAACACTTTGCCTTTTCATCATCATTCGCAACTCTTTGAGCCACTGTGAGATGATAAAAAAAAGGGGAAGCAAACATCATATATGAAGCGACTAAATTATTCCTAGTATATAAATATAACAATCTCCCTAATAAATTAATATCACCTTGAATTCACCTTCCTTTATGTTCCCTGCTTCTCTAAATAAAAATAGAGTAGTCACCCGACTAATTAACTTAACGGGAAAGTCATCCTAAATGAAAATCTCAAGAGTTAAAGTTGGAATTGCTACAAAGTCTAAATTAGAAAAGGTAAGAAAGAGGAACATAAACTCACCGCCTTTATTGATGTTGAGAGAATCCAGAGGAGACGACCGATAGTGAACGACTGGTACGACCAAGGCGGAGAGGGTCGAAGCTTGCGTGGTGGAGGCTGGATTGAGCAACTGCCGCAGCAGACAGACACTTTCTAAGAGATGTTATAGAGGATGCGATGAGTTTTTCTGAGTTGAAGAGTTTCTCTGGTGAAGATGAAGTATATATAAGGAGAGTTCGCAGAGGAGTTACGAATCGAGACCATTAATGGTGATTTGATGGAGGCTAGGAGATGGAGACTGGAGAGATCGAGGAAGAGAAACTGCAACCGAAAATACCAAAGGTCACTCTGTGCTTTGTGAATTTTCTGAAGCAATGGAGGAAAACCCTTCAAAATTTCTCTCAAACAACGAAGATACGGAAGTAACGGAAAAAAAATTCAGCCTGACTTTTTTAGTTTTGTACGACGAAACCCATAGATATTGGGCCTTTTCCATAATTGTATGAACACACAGTAATAAACATAAATTTGATTGTCTTTCTCGTAATTAAATAACTTTAACTTTTCTCTGTAGGGCCCACAAATACTGCTGACGTGGCGCGCTGGGAATGCCAAAACTCATAAGTGGCAGGATAAAAACTAATGAAAATGTAATGGATGTGAGCGTAGGAGAAAAGTTAGAAGCAGTACTTGAACATTTGCCAAATAATGTTCAATGCTTTAGCATCCTCTGACATTGTTGCAGGCTTCTTTTTCTTCAGTGGCTTCTTGATGCAATTCATCAAATGTTTACACGCAGGTCAGCAACTCCGTAGATCTCTTTGGGCTTCATAGGAACGAAATTGCAACACTTTGCCTTTTCATCATCATTCGCAACTCTTTGAGCCACTGTGAGATGATAAAAAAAAGGGGAAGCAAACATCATATATGAAGCGACTAAATTATTCCTAGTATATAAATATAACAATCTCCCTAATAAATTAATATCACCTTGAATTCACCTTCCTTTATGTTCCCTGCTTCTCTAAATAAAAATAGAGTAGTCACCCGACTAATTAACTTAACGGGAAAGTCATCCTAAATGAAAATCTCAAGAGTTAAAGTTGGAATTGCTACAAAGTCTAAATTAGAAAAGGTAAGAAAGAGGAACATAAACTCACCGCCTTTATTGATGTTGAGAGAATCCAGAGGAGACGACCGATAGTGAACGACTGGTACGACCAAGGCGGAGAGGGTCGAAGCTTGCGTGGTGGAGGCTGGATTGAGCAACTGCCGCAGCAGACAGACACTTTCTAAGAGATGTTATAGAGGATGCGATGAGTTTTTCTGAGTTGAAGAGTTTCTCTGGTGAAGATGAAGTATATATAAGGAGAGTTCGCAGAGGAGTTACGAATCGAGACCATTAATGGTGATTTGATGGAGGCTAGGAGATGGAGACTGGAGAGATCGAGGAAGAGAAACTGCAACCGAAAATACCAAAGGTCACTCTGTGCTTTGTGAATTTTCTGAAGCAATGGAGGAAAACCCTTCAAAATTTCTCTCAAACAACGAAGATACGGAAGTAACGGAAAAAAAATTCAGCCTGACTTTTTTAGTTTTGTACGACGAAACCCATAGATATTGGGCCTTTTCCATAATTGTATGAACACACAGTAATAAACATAAATTTGATTGTCTTTCTCGTAATTAAATAACTTTAACTTTTCTCTGTAGGGCCCACAAATACTGCTGACGTGGCGCGCTGGGAATGCCTCAACTCCCTTATTATATTATAGATTATCCTTCCAAATAAAATAACATGATATGCACACTGACACGTAATCCACGTAATGCAACATTTGGATTTTAAAAAAAGTTATTTTGTCACTAATATAAATTATTCCGTGTCTATGGTTTTGGAAAATTAGTTTGATTTTTAGTTATGAACATTTTACTTATTTATTTATTTTATTAAAAAAGACATTCTCATATTATGTAATGTTCTGAAAAACTCAGGGGTATAATCATAAAAATGATTCCGCGAACTAGATTTTGACTCGTCCTTCAAAGAGCGAGTATAATTTTTGTTTTAATTTTATTTTGAGAAACTTATTTTATATATATTTTATATATATTTTTAATTAATATTCATCTATTTTAATATAATTTTTGGTAACTATATTAAATATGTCAAGTTTCATAACCATATATACTTGTGCCATATGCATTTTACAACATATTATATTTTTTTTAGTAGTTACCTAACATAATTAGTCAAGAATATTCGTATCTAAAAAATCTAACTCGAAATCCACCCAAAAATCAAAGTCCGATACTCAGCTTTATGAAAACCGATCTAAGATAAATTTGGTTTGGATTTTGTGAAAAAACTAATATTTAAAAAATCCATAAAATCCGCAAAAATTCACTTAACTGGGAACCTGGTTACCGGTTGAACTATAGGTTGAACCAATAGATAACTTTTACTTTTTTTTTTTTGTTTTTAGTTATGTTTTTAAAATCTTTTTGTATAAGTTTTAATAAATAAGTTAGGTTTTTCAGTTTTGTTATTGACAATTTAAATATAATGTTTTATTTTTGGTTTATTGGATTTGAAATTTAATTTTATTATTTACGTCACACATATAAATATTTACGGATTTTGAAGTCTTCATGTTTAAAAACCCAATAAAACCCGTAAAAAATCACTAAAACCAAAAACCCGGTTACTGGTTGAACCAATAGATAAATTTTATTTTTTAGTGTTTAATTATATTTTTTAAATCTGTTTTTGTAATTTTGTTAAAGAAGTTACTTTTTGTTTACTTTGGATCTGAAATTTAATTTTATTAATCATATTACGCAAATAAATATTTATGATTTTTTAAGTCTCGATGTTAGATGTCATAAATTTTAAGTTGTTATAAGAAAAGAAATATTTAAATAATCTAAGCATTTTTGATATTTTGTATGTCAAATGCAAATAAAAATATTGAAACTAAAGTTAAATATTTTTTTAAATGTTTTTTAGACCTAAAATATATACATATCCAAACTATTATTTTATGTTTTAATTAGAACACATATATTAAATAAAGAACTTTTTTACTTAGACTTGAATCAAGGTATTAATTAACAATTTAGCTAAATCAAATACACCAATGTTATGTATATACGTATATGTAGATATGTGTTTTGTTTTGTCAATATGCATATATTAATACATATTAGTTCATTGAACGTAATATATTAATCAACATTTTTTGCCATAATTGTATTCCTTCAAAATAGGACTTATGGTGGTTATAAAATGTGAAGTAGTTATATTTTAGAAGCAGTTATATTTTATTTTATGCAGTTACATTTTAAATACAATTATATTTTACGTTGGACACAACATATATCAACTGGTCATGTTTTTAATTTAATAGTATTGATATTTAGATAATAAATCCTATTAATTTTGTTGTAAATGCTAAAAAAATTTATCATAAGAATCAGTCTGCAATTTTTGGTGACGTAGTTAATTTGATATAGAAAATAACATTACAAATAGTTTTAGTTGATTTGAAACATGTCTATAATTCAAACAGTTAAATACCATAACTAAAAATTGATTAATTTTTATTCATTCTGTTTTGCACATTATATATAGTTTCCAATAACAAAAAAATTGAATACTAAAATTATTGAATTCATAAGACAAAAACTATGAATAACCTAAAATTAGTTTATATTTGTTTATAGCTACTTATATTATTCTAATATATCATGATAATCATATATTTAAATTTCAATAAACATATTAAATATAAAATCAAAAATAAAATTTAAACCAAAAACCCGGGCGTAGCCCGGGCCGACCATAGTTTTTAAAGATAAAAATGAAAACCATCGTAAGTGTAGTTTATAAAAACTATTAAAACTTGGCTTTTGTTTTTTTATGTTAAAAACAGTTACAGTGTTTGCAAAAAGTAGTTTTCCTACAATCTAAGAAATCTGTTCTTTGAAAATCTTAATTGGATGAAAAATAGTTTTTGGAAGAAAAAATATCAAAAACTACAAACAATCATCCTCAACTTATAAATAGCATTCTAAAATTATTTGATTATTTTAAAACTAGATATAGTTAATTTGAATACCTATTCAATCCTGGTTTGATTTTGGTTTCAGCTTTTCGGTTCTAAAATTATAGGATCCACTATTATAATTGATAAGATTCAAATCCAAATCGAATTTTGTTTTTCGATTCTTGGGGTTCCGGGTAAATGTGATCATGCCTAAAAAACACCAATCAAATCAAGCATTGGCAACTAACTACTATTAGACCTCTCTTTTGTTTCATTACCAACGAGATTGATTACTATATAATGTATGATTCCAATTTAAAATTTATAGGTTAAAAGTAAAGTATTTTGAAACCAACAAGTAGTCAGCCTGTGCATGGCACGAGATTCGCTGCCGCCATACACGTTGAGTCGTTGACAACCAAACTTTTTTTTTTTTGCGAACCAACCAAACATTTTTCTTTTTTTTGAGAATAACCAACCAACCAAACATCTTTCTTTTGTGAGAATCCAAACATCTTATTCACTGCAAAACTGCAAGATACTCATCAGACTACTAAAATTAAATATCTCTTTATATATATATATATAATTTAATATCTCAACCAATTTTTTCCTTGATATATTTTATCAAATACTTAAAATCTATTTTCTTTTGAAATAAAAAATCAATTAAAAAACAATACGTGTCCAAATAGAGTTCTAAAAATATCTCATAGAGAGCAATTTCATTTACATTTTTAGTTGTGAAGATATCCTATGATGAAGATAATAGCGAAAAATGCATAATACAGGTGAAATTCAAAAACTCAACAACATCATATGATATGCATGGCTTCATGAAAGACTTAACTTTTTTGCACCTTCCCGATCGCTCATCTTGTCCGTCCACGTGGACCCAAACCCTCCATTTTGCTGAATGGGCTGATACGTCTACCCTCTCGCCGTTCAATTACTTGTTCGACTATAGTGATATATAAATACACTCACTTCTCTTCTGTTCCGTGATCAGAGAGACGCAGAGCAGAGTGCGAAGCTCGTTCGTTCGCCTTCTTCTTCTCCGTCCGTTCCACACTCGATTATTATAACTAAGGTTCGTCATCTCTCTACGTCTTTCTCTGTGGTTAGGATCGACATTTACGATTAGCGAGGTTGTATCGCTTTGCTTTGTTTTGCTGGATCTCCGTGAAGAATCGTTTTAGCTCGATCGATGATAGTTTCGTTTTCGATCTGTTCTACGTATGATGTCGTTGTAATCGAGTCGAAATCGTTGAAATTACATGAGTATCCGACGGCTTGATTGACTGATTACGTTTGATCATGCTTACTGTTGATCGTTGTGTGTGAAACTTATTGCGATAATGCAGGGAGGGAGTGATCATTGGACTGTTGTTGGCTAGGTTCTGAATCGAATCCGGAGAGCAATGTCGACTTTTAACTACCTTAACGGCGACGCCACCACCAAGAGTGCTGATAGTACATCGGACGATTTCGACGACATTGATTTCTCCAAGCTTTTGCTAGAGAAGCCAAGGCCGTTGAATATCGAGAGACTGAGATCGCTTGAGGAAAGGTCTCTCACTGAGCTATCCACCTCGCCACCACCACGAAACAATGCGGATAATGCTTCTTCGTCTCGTGTCCAACAAGATCGTGCGGATAATGTGGTTTCACCTAGCGTTGGATTCAATACTCCTCGGTCACTGGCTGGGTTTGAGTCTCATCCGATGGTGGGAGAGGCGTGGGATGCATTGAGAAGGTCTATGGTTTACTTCCGTGGACAACCTGTTGGGACGATTGCTGCTGTGGATAACTCTGAGGAGAAGCTCAACTATGATCAGGTGAAGAATTAGAAAGTTTCTGACTTGAAAAAAAAAACACATTTTTTTTAATCCTAATGTTTTGAATGTGCTCTCTTTTTAGGTGTTTGTGAGAGACTTTGTACCGAGTGCTTTAGCGTTCCTGATGAACGGAGAGCCTGATATAGTGAAAAACTTCCTTTTGAAGACTCTTCGTCTACAGTCATGGGAGAAGAAGATTGATAGGTTCCAGCTTGGGGAAGGAGTTATGCCTGCGAGCTTCAAAGTTTTTCATGATCCCGTTAGAAACTATGAGACGTTGATAGCTGATTTTGGGGAGAGTGCGATTGGGAGAGTGGCGCCGGTTGATTCTGGGTTCTGGTGGATTATTCTGCTCAGAGCTTACACCAAATCTACTGGAGACTCTTCTCTTGCTGACATGCCTGAGTGCCAGAAGGGTATACGGTTGATACTGAGCCTGTGTCTCTCTGAGGGGTTTGATACCTTTCCAACTCTCTTATGCGCTGATGGTTGCTGTATGATTGACCGTAGGATGGTGAGAAAAAGTCTTTTATCTTAGTAGTTTTAGTGATTCTTTCTAGAAGAAGACTGTTTTTGAGCTATCTGTTTTGTGTGTGTGTCAGGGAGTTTATGGGTACCCGATAGAGATTCAAGCCCTTTTCTTCATGTCTTTAAGGTGTGCCTTGCTCCTACTCAAACATGAGGGAGAAGGTAAAGAGATGGTGGAACAGATAGTGAAGCGGCTTCACGCATTGAGCTACCACATGAGGAGCTACTTTTGGCTAGACTTGAAGCAGCTTAATGACATCTACCGGTACAAGACAGAGGAGTACTCTCATACTGCTGTCAACAAGTTCAATGTAATCCCTGACTCTCTTCCGGAATGGGTTTTCGACTTCATGCCGCCTCAGGGAGGGTTCTTCATCGGCAATGTGAGCCCCGCAAGAATGGATTTCCGCTGGTTTGCTCTGGGAAACTGTATAGCGATATTGTCTTCCTTGGCTACTCCTGAACAGTCAACCGCAATTATGGATCTCATAGAAGCTCGCTGGGAAGAGCTGGTCGGAGAAATGCCGCTGAAAGTTTGCTACCCTGCAATAGAAAACCATGAGTGGAAGATAGTAACTGGTTGTGACCCTAAAAACACTCGATGGAGCTACCACAATGGAGGGTCCTGGCCAGGTAAAAATTACTAACTCTCTCCTTCACATTGCTTCTGATTGCAAAATCTGACCTGACTTTTGTTGGAACAGTGCTGCTATGGCTACTGACGGCCGCTTGTATCAAAACGGGTCGACCTCAAATAGCAAGACGAGCAATTGAAGTGGCGGAAGCTAGGCTTCATAAAGACAACTGGCCTGAATACTATGATGGAACGGTAGGGAGATACGTTGGGAAACAAGCACGTAAATGCCAGACCTGGTCAATCGCTGGATACTTAGTGGCCAAGATGATGCTGGAAGATCCGTCACATGTCGGTATGGTTGCTCTCGAGGAAGATAAACAAATGAAACCGGTTATGAGAAGATCCAACTCTTGGACTTGTTGAAAAGTTTCATCATCTTTGGTCAAAGGTTACGTAGGAAAAAGATGAGCTAATGCTGACTGATAATCGAATCTTTCTTTCGTTTTTTTTCTTCCAAATTCTACAATTTGAAGTTGCTTTGCTTTGTGAAATGTTTTTTTAGACAATGAGAGATTTAAGCATCATAAAAAATTTCATCTGGTTTAGCTTTCATATTCTTATTATTATGATTTTCTCTCTGGTTATAACAGAAGAAGATTCTTTCTTGAGCTTCAAGTTATCACCAAACCCCATTACTTGTTTGCTCAGACATCAAGGTTTCGAGCAACGATGCCTTCAAATGTAACACCTGGTCCAAAAGCAAGAATCAGACCCCACTCGTTTCCACCTTCACTCATGTTCCTGCCTTTCCTGCTCTCTTCCAACATATACTCCAACACATAAACGATCGAGTTGCTACTTGCGTTGCCATAGTCCATGAGAGCTCTCCTGCTTGGACTCAGCTTCTCCGGCGACAGGTTAAGCCGCTTCTCCATCCTGTTCAAGATGGCCGGTCCACCTGGATGAACCGCCCAGAACATTTGGTTATAGTCTTTGTGAGCCAGTCCTGCTTTTCCTATTAGCTTCTTGCAGAAACTCTCCACGTTGTCTTCTATTATCTGTGGAAGCTCTCTCGACAGCGTGAAGTTTATCCCTTGTTCCGTTAGCCTCCCATCTATCGTCTTCTCCGTGTCTGCACCATCGAAAAGCAGTCTAAGTTATATAGGTTACAATGGAATGCAAAGTATCTTGTAGTTGTAGGATTACCAGGCAGGAAGTTCTGAATTGCAGTGTGGAGCTCAAAGAGAGGCTTTTCATGAACCGTATCTGGATCGGATCCGATGATCATAGCTCCGGCTCCATCACCAAACAACGCCACCCCAACTAGATCATACGGTCTATCAGCACTCGGAGGTTTGAACCCAATGATGGTCGTCTCAGACGTGGCGAGCAAGACTCTACTCCCCGGGTTGTTCTCGGCTATGTCTTTGGCTACACGGAGACCCGCAACGCCACCAGAGCATCCCACGAAGTAGAGCAGGACACGGTGTGTCTCGGGGCTGAGACCAAGCCCTTTGGCTAAGAAGAGGTCGCCACCAGGGAGACGTGCTTCGCTTGAAGAGACGTAGACAAGGTGAGTTATGTCGGAGATAGAACGGCCCCAGTTCTTGATGCAGGCTCTAGAAGCCTCTACTGCCATCTCGGTCACAGCGTCGTTGCATATGTCCAGACGCTGCTTCACGGTGGATCCTCCTTCAATGGTGAGTTCTGGATACTTTCTTAGTATCTCCTCTGACATGACAACGTACCTTGTCTTCACCGTTGTTGTCTTGCCTGTATATAGTTAATCGAAAACAGTCAAATCAACCTCAGGTTCTCAGAAAGGCTTATACAACAAAGTTAACAGAAAAAAGGTAAAAGTGAAGAGATTACAGAGACGAGTAAGCTTCTGTTTGAGTTCAGGGTCATCACAGTTGGTGGTTTTGAAGTAGCCATCAACCAAGTACTCTTGCATTACTAGCTGCTGAGGAAAGGCTTTTCCAATTGCAAGAATTGTAGCTTTCCCTGGATTTGGTTTCTTCTCTGAACACAACTCTGTTGCATCGATGCTTCCCATTGCTATCTCTCTCTCTTTTATTGTTAAGATTTAAAAGACTCAAATCTTGGGTCTGTTCAAAAAGGTCAAAGTGAAGGCATATATATATGTACGCTGCAGCGTTTGAAGTTCATGACATTCACCTTGTGTGGTGTTTCCTGTCTAGTTGATATTTGGTGAAGAGTAGGTGTGAGTTTCAGGAGCTTCATCTTTATTGCATTGGCTCTTTCTAAAACCGAACTCGAGTTATCTATGATTCTTTTCTGGATACATAATCTTTGGCCTTAACTAAAAGATACTTGTTACTACTAGCCAACACAAGAGTGTGTAACTTCAAAAGAATGGCCAGAGAGACTACCTAAAGTTTCTTGCTATTTCAAGCCCGAATAAAAAAGAACATTAACAATGCAATTAAGCAAATTTTCTTATGTTGTTGGGTATCAAAACTTGTTGAGTTTCTACATATAAGATGACCCATCATCATATAAAAGGGAGCCAAAAAAAGAAAACTCATCAGGAAAAAGTGGAGTTAGAAATGAACTCTGTGTTTCACCCTATCGCCTAATTTGCCTATACCCTCTCTCCCTTTTGCTTGAGTCTTTATTAAAAAAAACGTGAACCTTGCTTCAGAGGTCTGAAAGACACTTGCCACTGATGAAGTCGATCACTTTAGTAATGGACTCATCAAGCTTGGCAGTGACTGCAGCTAAGTTCTCCAAAAACTCCTCTGAGGTTGGTCTATTCCCATCCACAATATCAGTTACTCCTTTTATTAAAATCGTAGGAACCTTGAAAATATCAGCCACATAGGCCACTGCTGCTCCCTAAATTTGCAAAAAATACCCAGAATAAGCAAGTAGCAGCTGATTAGGACACAAAGAGAAACACATAGATTGGAGATTACCTCCATGTCTTTAACTGTAGCATCATTTGCTGTGATGGATTCTTTGTCATGTGGAGACATATCCATAGAATCACCAGTGGATAATCGTCCCACCTGCGAATATCAAGACCAAAGCGTAAATCTACCACTTATGGCACTTGCATATATGTCAGAACAGATCAAGAAACAACCAAAAAAAAAACTTGCATGATGATCACAACGGTGAACACAGAGATACACACCTTTAAGTTCAGCTCTTTAACAAGGTTGGGTGTAGGGAAGGCTTTCTTCATACCAACACCATATAAATCAAGGACCTGAAAGAGAACTTGTTCAGTGGAAAGCAAAACAGTCTTGTTTTGTAACTGATACAAAAGAGCACTCACAGGAACAGGTATCCTTCTGTCATGGAAAGCAGAGCTAGATACTATATAAACATCGCAAATACTTGCTCCTTTGGCCTGAAAAAAGACCATAACAACAACATCAATGATAATTGTTTTATTCTTTATGACACATATAACTTATGCAGTGAAAGTATTCTGTACCTTAAACCCACCAGCGGTTCCTGCATTAATGATTAGGTCTGGTTGAAGTGTTTGTATAGATGCATACGTCACTAGAGATGCAGGAACCGTGCATACACTATCAACCCCTAAACAAAACCAAACCCAAATAACAAGAGTTAGGTAGGACTCACATATTCAAATGTATGTAGTAACAATGAACATTAGATATCTACTACAGACATACCAAGAGCTGAATCTTTTCCTGGGCACACTATATTGATTTTCAAGTCTTTATACGTTCCTTTAAAAAGAATCCAAGTCACCTCTTTTGGAAACCTAAATTAAAAATAAAATAAAATCAAGTTTTAATTTTTTTTTTCAAAATCACATTTGAGATGAATGAAAGAACTCACGGAGAGTTAACGTCTTTGACAAGGCGGAGCCTTTCGATAAGAGGCTGAGCTTCCTTTTGCATAGCTGCGAAATAACACAAAATCATTAGAAGAAGAAGAAGAAGAACAAAAGAAAAATTCACAATCGAGGAAACATGGACGGAGGAGAAGAGGATACAGTACCGACGATGAAGACGATGATGGAGATCGGCCGTTTCTCTACGTGGTCCGTAAGATTCTCCATGGAAGCGTTTGAGAATCCGTCGGCGGCGTTAGAAGCAGCCATGGCAGATTCGTCGAATATACAAATTTTCTAGATTTCCCACCGGATGTAATAATAATATAAATATGAAAATAGCTTCTTTTATTTTATTTTTTCTAGAATCATAAAATTATTTGTTTCTGTTAAGAATTGAGAGTATCACTCTAATTATTATTGGTGACTATTTGACACGGAAAAGGAGGAAAATGTTCTTAATATTTATTTTACTACGCTATTTTCTGTTTTTGCGGCGGATTTTATTGTGAAATAAAAGAATGGGGATGTGAAAGCTTTTACGTGACCACGTTATATTTTCAGGTCAAATTATTTACAGATGATATAGGCATTTGCGTAGAGGAAAACAATATAAACTATTCTATTGGTTCGTGACTATCGAAGACAATCTGAAATTTATAGGTTAACACTTAACAGGAGCACCAAATTACTCCTTCTCATGTAATTTGAATATAGTCCTAGTTGTTACAAAAAAAAAAGTAACTATAGTCTTAGCAAAATATGTTTTAGTTATACAGTCGTAAGAGTTATATCAATTCTTCTAGATTCTCCATGATTAGCAAAAAAAAGTGAAGAAGATGATGAAAAGATACATATCCTCAATCACAAGAACAAAATTTACAGGATCTTTATAAGTACAATTCGCCTGAAACGCATCCAACTTTCATTATAACATTAGTGTAACCGAGAAGCGATGAGATCAAGAAACACTTCTTCCCTACAAGGAATGGTCAAGCCTCCCATTGGATGATTGAATCCAAACTCTTCCTCTACTCGACTAAGAAACTCTCGGAAGGAAGGATGATTCAGAAACGAAATTGGAACCACAAATCTCTTCTTCTCCTTCTCAATCTGTTCTCCAACGTACACTCCCACATGCCCTTTAGGGACATGATCCAATGATGACAATGTTCGGCTTCTGTTTGCCAATGAGTTTAACTTCAACATCTGTTTTGTTGCATTTGTGATCGCAAAACGTCCCAGCCCCATCTTTTCTTTTGCTTTAGGACCAATGATGGTAGACGAACTTGTTTATGGAAGTTTTGTTTCTTTAGGTTTCACTTAAGATGAAGAATGGCAATGATGACTGCCTCTATTTATATTTTTTTTGAGCAAACACATATTTCATTACCCATCGGGAATTAGGCTCCATGAATGGAGTTCATTACAGACATAGCAAGAGCTGATTTAGCCACATTATCAGCTTCAGCATTGTAGTTGCGAGGGATAAAACCAAAGGAAATTACATCAAAGAAGGAAATAAAGTGATAGATATCAAACATGATACCGAACAGTTCAGGTTGCGTCCCTCTCTTCTTCAAAAGCTTGATCAAGGAAAGGGAATCAGATAGAACGGCCAGGGATCGGACGTTTGAATAAACAGCCAGGGCGACTGCTCGATGGACAGCTAAGGCTTCCGCCATTAACGCTGAAGAAACATGGGTATAAGACTCAGAGACAGTGGGGAGATGCCTCTCGTTAGCACCCGAATAGACTCCCCCGATGCCACATCTTCCAGACGCAGCATCCCACGCTGCGTCTACTTTGCATACTAGGATTGAGGGCGGGAAGGTTAGATGTGGGCGAGTAAAAGCAGTGTGATTCCGAGCCAGAGATGTATTGCCGTGGGCATGTGGTGTACTTCCCGACTGTGCATCATTCCACTCCTTTGCATCCTGGGTACTTTTTAGAACAATCTCATGTGCAGAGAAGACACGGTTCTCGAACACCAGCTTATTTCTTGCTTTCCACAAGTTCCACAATATCCAAGGCCATAAGGGTGCGCTTAATCCTGTCGGGGGTAGTGGAGTGAAATTCTTACCCTGCTTGATGAGTTCCGTCGCTGAAGTAATGGAGTTTTGTGGTCTATGCAGCGTCGGTAAGAGACTCCATACCTCCTCAGCTAAAGGACAGGTGAGGAACAGGTGCAGGTCGTCTTCATGGGTGCCGCACTTTTTGCAGTTGAAGCTCGGGAAGCCTCGAAGTTCCAAATTTGCACTCACCGGAATAGCTTTCCTTGCAACTCTCCAAAGAAAATCCTTAATTTTGGGGCTTGTTCTAACATTCCATATATCTTTCAGCCAATTCACTGGTTCCTCAGCCTCCGCTAGTGGCCTATCGAATAACATCCCTAAGCCATATCCTGTTTTGGTCGAGTATTCCCCTGATTTTTCTTTTAGCCAAACAATTGTATCAGGAGACTGGGTCGAGCTTGTTTTTATACTCAAAATAAAGTCCTCATACTGAGGGAGTGTTCGTCTGATTGCCTCTAGGTTCCACTTGTTTGTGAGAGGACAAAGTAAGTCTTTCACCTTCATGTACTGATCAGTGATGGCCGGTGGACCCACCGGTTGTAGTGGAGTCACAAAGGAGAGCCATGGATCAGACCATATCTTTATTGACTCACCATCACCAACTGCCCAACTAATGCCCTTTCGCAGGATCTCTCTTCCAGCTAGTATGCTTCTCCAACCATGGGAGCAAGAGGCTGGGATTGAGACTTCTAGGAAAGATTGATTTCGATAGTACTTGCCTTTTAGGACTTTTGCGAGCAGGGACTGTGGGTCCTTGATCAATCTCCAGCCTATTTTGGCAAGCAGAGCATCGTTAAAAGTTTCAATATCCCGAAATCCGAGACCACCTGCATACTTAGGAAGCGCCATAGTATCCCAAGAGACCCAACACATCTTTCTTTTCTCCGGATTTGCATCCCACCAAAATCGAGTGAGGAGTGACTGTATTTGTTTACACAAAGAAACCGGGAGCTTGAAACAAGACATAGCATGGCATGGCATAGCAGCAAGGACAGACTTGAGCATAATTTGTTTCCCGGCTCCGGAAAGAAACTTAGCTGTCCAGCTGTGCGATTTTTGTCTTATCCTGTCCAAGATAGAAGCAAAAATGTCTCGTTTCCTGCGTCCAAACTGCTCGGGTAGCCCAAGATATTTGCCAATCCCACCCTCCAGAGAAATCTCCATTGTCTCCTTCACCCGTGCTCGTGTAGCTGCTGGGGTTTTAGCTGAGAAAGTGATGGCTGATTTTTGAGGGTTGATCTTTTGCCCAGAGACAGCTTCATAAGTAGATAGAATACTCCTGAGCGCTGAGACACATGACGGTTTTGACTGGCAAAAGAACATTGTATCATCGGCAAAAAGAAGGTGATTGATTGGTGGGCTGGCACGTGCTACTCTGATTCCAGGGAAAGACCCATCAGCTTGACCCTTGGCGCACAAAGCTGATAAGACTTCTGTGCATAAAATAAAGATATACGGGGACAGCGGGTCGCCTTGCCTGAGACCTCGAGATGGAGTAACGGATCCTTGGGGTGCCCCATTAATGAGAAAAGAGTAAGACACAGTCTCTATACAGCACATGATCCACGAGATCCACACATCTGAAAAACCGAGCATACCCATGACTTCCCTTACAAAGCTCCACTCAATCCTATCATAAGCTTTACTCATGTCTGTCTTCACAGCCATGGTACACCGTTTCTTAGCCTCTGATGTTCTCAGATAGTGGAGCGTTTCGTGCGTGATGAGGACATTGTCCGAAATAGCTCGTCCAGCGACAAAAGCTGACTGCGTATTGGATATGAGGAGGGGGAGAAGCGGTTTCAGTCTCCTGGTGAGTATCTTTGCAATGATTTTATAGTGAGTGTTGCACAAAGCTATCGGCCGGTATTCCGCTACTGTTCGAGCGCCTGTCACTTTCGGGATTAACCTGATGTGGGTTTCGTTTTGTCGCGGGTGTAACTGGTTCGACGTGAAAAATTCCCGTACATCTTTGATGACATCCGCTCCCACAATGTGCCAGTAAGATTGATAGAAGGTGGCGGAAAAACCGTCTGGCCCCGGCGCCTTCCCTCCATTGATTGATTTCACCGCATCCCATATTTCCGAATCACTCGGTATAGATGTAAGCATCATATTCATCTCAGGTGTAACCTTCTTGGTGAGTAGACCTTGAATTTGTGAGAAGGAATTGTTGCCATTTGATGTGAAGATCTGTGTGAAGTAAGCAGAGATCACTCGAGCTATCTCAGGTTCTTCATAAACTGCGCCCCCTTGAGCATCCTCTAGCACTGGAATGGAGTTAATGAGTCTTCGGGTTCTTGTTGCCGCATGATAGAACCCCGTGTTTCGGTCTCCCTGCTTGAGCCATTGAATACGACTTCGTTGTTGCCAGAATTGTTCTTCAGCTAGGTAAGCATTCCTTAGCTCTGCGTTAAGTGTTTCAATGAGGGTAACCTCCGGGGTAGCACTCGAGAGAGCTTTCTCTAGTGCATCTTGGTTACGTTTAATGGCGACGTTACTCTTTTCTTGTTGCTCCTTGACCCACTGTATGATCTTTCTTCTACAATTATTCAACTTCGCAATCACAGAGTCGAGTGGAGAGGAGTTCCATGCATCATCTACTAGTTGTGAAAACTCTTCCTTTTCCACCAGGGCTCTATTGAAACGGAAAGTACCTCTCTTCTTGGTTCGATGCGAATTGAAGTAAGATAATAGGGGCCGATGATCGGATCCCTCAAAGCGAAGGTATCGGCACCTGCCCATTGGGAAAGCTTCAGCCCAAGCACAATTTCCCATTGATCGATCAAGCCTGGATCTGATAAAGTGAGTATGCCGGTGTCCCCGCCATGAGAGCTGTTCTCCAGTATGCTTTAAATCCCAAAGCCCGTTTTGTGCCACAAATGATCGGAAGACAGAGAACGATCCTTCTGGTCGAGTTGGTCCTCCTTCTTTTTCCGTATTACTGAGTATATCATTGTAGTCTCCGGTGATCAGCCATGGATCATCTCGTCCCTGACCTACTGCACTCAGTTTACTCCAGAAAGCTGCTCTGTTTCCCGTCATCGGGGCTCCATATATGAAAGACACAAAGGATGTGATTCCTTTATAAACGATTCTTGTATCAATGAGGTTGGGAGAGGATTCAAGAATAGTAATATCAGTATCATCATTCCACAATAGGGCCAGACCTCCGCTAAGTCCTATGGGGGGAACTGAGAAATAGTGGGAGTATCGAAGGCTTTGAAGCTTATTATTAATGAACTCATCCTCATTCTTTGTTTCCATAAAAAACATTACATCAGGAGCCATATGCTTATGGATCTCCTTTATACGCCGGATTGTCTGGACGCTCCCAAGTCCCTGACAATTCCAGCTGAGAATAGCTAAGGAAGAGAGTTTTGATGGGGCCGAAAATCCGCCCCACCTCTGGTCATTCCCGGTATAATCACCGTAGCTGGCTGTCCATTCTTCTTGCGTTGAGTACTTGTCCCTGCAACGCTCGTTCCTGCCTTGTTACCAGGTAAATTTATATCTTTTTCCACTGTGAGCTTCCTCCTGGTCGTAGTGGCTGACCTTGCAGTAGGTTGTTTCCTTAAGCTGGGGACTTGGAGAGGGCTCCTTACAACACGTTTTTGTGTTTTTGTTACTCTCCTCTTAGTTGCAGCTTTGCTCAGTGGAGCTATCGGGATTGATCCTCTCCTCATCGTCCCTGAAGAATTTGAGGTTGTTCCAAGACGAAGAGATGCAGGGATCCTATCTGTAGGGGACGGATCTTTACCGGAATCTTGTTCTACAATCATATTTTCCCCCGCTCTTGCATCATCAAGTTGTAGACGTCCTGACTCAAAGCTTGGGGTTCCTCTGGTCGGTTCCTTTGGGGCACTTGTTTCTGATAGACGCTCTAGAGCTGATCTACGCTCTTTAGAGCCTGAGTTGGTTCCCGCAGGGTCTGTAGAGGGTCCAAGTCGTTCTTTTAGAGATCGAATTGGTGTGATAGTGACTCCAGCATTACTTTGGGGGGCCCTGACACGAGCTGGGTCAGTACCTCTGTTTTCCAAACCCTCCGCTCGATCTCCTTGGCCCTGAAGTGGAGTGGAGGATCCTGAGCTAAGTCTACTCTTTTCAATTACTCGATATTGCATCGAAGGGATATTATTTCTATTGTAAGCCGAGTTTGAGCGTGCTGTTCTAGAGAGAATGGATTGTTCCCGACTATGATCTTCTCTTCTGGCCCTGTATCTACCATAATCGTTCCTGATTCCTCCTCTCCTTGTTTGGGCATAACTGTCATCAGCAGCAGGTCGTAGGGAGGAACGGGATTCTTCAGGTCGGCTATACCCCCTCCTGTCATCATGACGTTTCTTTTCTGCTTCTATCCGCTGTAACGCAATGCTCTGCGTAATGCCCAATTTCCTCCCTTTTGGGGGGAGTGCATTTGGTGGTAGGTGTGGGCAGCTAGATTCCTCGTGGAATAGAGAGAAGCATGTAAAGCAGTGTTTCTCAATTTTGATGTACTCAAATTCCACCTCGGCCAACTCAAACACAGCAGGGTTGTATCTCGAGGGGACCTCAATCTCCATGTTCATAACCAGAGGTTGAAGGCCATTAACTGTGACCCATATCTTAGCTTCCTTCTCGTCCTTGATGACATATCTTCCTAGCTCTTTCCCAATCGTATGAATGGTCATCTCCGACCAGTAATGAAGCGGGATTCCGTGGATACGGACATTAAAGGAGATATCTGATGGGAATTGATCAGAAACCGTAGGCTCCCATCTCTGGAGTAGTAGCATCCACCTCTTATAGTGGTAGGGTCCTTTCTCTAGGACTTGAGTTAGCTCATGCTCTGTTTCGAAGCTGATCTGGAACTTGTCCAAACCGAGCGCTCTTCCGACTATTCTCCCTTCCAAGTTCCAGACTTGGGCCATGAAATCAATAACTGCTCGAGGTTTTTGAACAGTGGTGTTTGTTAATCTTCCAATAAGAGTCAATCTGTTGGACTCTATCAAGTCTTCGTTATCATTTGCTGGTATGCGCACCGGAGGTTTCTTCGGGGGGAGTTCAGGTGGAGCTTGCCATTTCTCCTTCTCTGATCTGCTATAGCGTCTAGACATCTCTCAGGAGTAGAAAAGAGCTAACGCTTTATATCTTGTGGGTAGTTAAGAATCTGTGACAAGATGTTCACCAGTTATAGCTGTAACAGAGGTTATAGCAACCAAATCTCAGAAGTTAAAGCTATTTAATACTTCCACCAAGCAAGCAAGAGTAATAAATGACTGGGGGTTCGTTGTAGGAGGAGTTGTTGAGAAAAGTATCCAGTACGAGGTTATATCAACCCAAGACACAAAACGTCTTCACCATAGACCAGCCATAACGTCTGGCTTTGCTTTCACGAACTAGGGTTTGCAGACGGAGGTTTGTGGGAATGGTGTTAAACCGGCGCAGGGGATCCCTGGCTGACCCGCCGACACCGTCGGGGGCTGAACCCGGAGGAGCTTCAACCAGATGCGATAATCGGAGAGAGAGCCAGTCTATTGACCACTGGTTTCTTCCAAAAGAAGTAAACTTTTGAATAAGTTCAGGGATGTGCAGAGAATAAACGGCTGAAAGGGGGAGTAACTGTGGGTTAAAAGGTAAAGGCAGGAAAAGGTCTAGAGGTTAAAGACTGTTATCGGGGAGAGCGCCTGGGAGAGAAATCCAACTATTCATGTAACTATGACTGCCTCTATTTATAATTAATGGAAAATCTTACAAAATTCATAGCTTTTCAATGATTTAATAGCATCTAAGTGGTTTGTTCATTTCTCATGTAAGTTGTTTGACTTACCATCTTGTCACATGGCTTAACTCATATCCAAGCTCTCCAACAAAAAAATATCTGTTCTTACTTATATGAATACAATAAAATTATGTTGAAAAACCAAAGATATTACTATTATAATACCTTTTTTTATTAATACTAAGTTGAACTTATCATAGATGTGTGCTTTTTAACAGATAACTAGGTAGTAACTCGCGTTTTACACGGGATAAGATATTTATATTATTGTTAATTGTATATATTATGATTAATTATGTATAACATAAGATATACTTTAACTAAACGGTGTGTAAGAACTAAAGGTATGACTCATTTAATTATGATGTTATCGACTCGATGATTATGCATGATTAATATATGTAACCTGAAGTATATGACTAGAGTTTATTTTGACTTGATGTTGATATACATGTTAAATATTCGGCAACCACTGTACTTATACATTTTTTTTATAAACTGAAGTCTATAATTCGTTTTGATGGTATAAATTTCGAAAAGATTGGTCAAAAACACTCGAAATTTGTTTCTTTTGGTGGATAAATGAAAATGAAAAATAAAACCATAACTGTGTGAAATAAATAAAAAACAACATTGAAGCATAAAATCAATTGGAATTTATTTGATCTTCTACAACACATAATTATTTTTAATATAAAAAACAAATAACATAAAACTTTCATAAGATAATAAATGAAATTCTTCAACTCTCTTGAAGTTGAATCAAAATATGCGAAATGGAATCCTGAAAGTAAAAAAAACAACATCACTACTATTAACATATACTAATTATGTTAACCATTGTTAGATAAAACCTTGAAATTAATCATTATAAACTCACATCAATTTGTAGTACTTTATGCTAACTAGTAATTTGCAATCAATACTACTAACATATACTAATTATGTTAACTATTGATTTGAAATCAAAAATTTCAAATATGTTTCAAATAAACATGGCTTCTGTTAGATTTAAGGACTGATACTCTCTTTTTCGGTCATATAGACTAAACCTTTTTTTCTACAAACTTCGATTTCTTATCTTAGCATGCGTAAATACATTTTTTTGTAATTAATTTACGTCAGTATTTGTTTTTTTTATTAATTTAAATTCTACGATATTAAAATATTATTTTTGCTGTTTTAACAATAATATACATAAAATTTAGGGGAACAAATTCCTTTTCAAAAAAGGGGAAATTAAGTCTTTACTACTGGTATTAAAAGATTTTTGTGAGGTCGAAAAAAGTTAATGAAACTGATACGGTAATGTATGCAACCTTCGTCTCGATTGGTGGTGTCAGAGTCAACAACAACGCGATGTCATCCCTTGCTGGAAAACATCCACTCTCCGTCATCAAAACCGTCCTCCGCTTCCTCATCCTCTTAGACCACTACGATCCCTTGAAGCTCCACAAAATCTCCCAAGGCACCACATTTGCCACCATGCTTTACCAAACCACTGCCGGAAACCTAGGATTCGTCAACATCACTGATCTCGAAGGAGGCAAGGTCGGCTTCAGCTCCACCGCTCTTGGTTCTAAGCTCGATGCCAGCTACACCAGATCCGTTAAACTAATCTCTTACAACATATTCGTCCTCGAAATCAAAATCATCTCTCGTGAAATCTTAACTGTGACAGCTCCCTGCAACAACATGACCAAGCTTCTCGAGAAAACTATGGTTGTAAAACATTCGTGAGTATGCTTGTATCGAGCGGTGTGCTTTAGTGATAACGTTGAAAAAAAATCTCACGTGAAAAATATAACCCAAAAAGTGTAGAGCTTTTTAAGGAATGTAATGTTTGCATTAAATTTATAGTTTTTTGTGAGAAACGTTCTCTGCGTGACACATATGCAATTCTTTAAATAACAGCTCCTCATGAAGCCGTCAGATTCGGCTAAGACACAATTAAGGTAGTAACACGCGCCTTGCGCTGGATGATGCATATGTATCATTGTTTTAAGTTATATACTATGAATTTGTAAGACATCTATATATATAAAATAGACTTTTCTCTCTTCTTTGGACATGTGGAAGGGGGCTTTGTTGACATGTGTCCTCTTTTTATATCTTTCTTACATTTTAGATCTTTCTTTTTTTAGATTATTATAATTTGGTTTAACACTTTCTAATTATGCAATATCTATTCATTTTCACAATAATCATCATCTTTTTAAGTTTGATTATCCATTTTATTAATTACAAAATACAAAATGAATAAAATAATAAATAAAATAATATAAATAATTTTTTTATTTATTGACAACTAAAAATAACATAAACTTCACTATTTTTGTAGTTATTAATTTTTCTATTATTTCATTTACAAATTATATATTTATTTTAATATTGACCAAGTTAAGAAATATAAAACAGAAACACAACTCATGGTCGAAACATAAAATCTCTATAATCATAGAGAAAAACAAAATACCAAAGACAACCTAACTAAGTAAATGTTTAGAACTGAAACAATATCAAGAACAAAAATTAGCTTAGCTCACTTAATTATATAATGTTTTGGTTATAACAAGGATATGTCGGAAAAAAGTAGAAAGATAAACTCAGAGACAAATCATCTTTCGAATACAGAGAAACACGATCAAAGACCAATACAAAGAACCAAAAAAACGTGTTAGAGCAAAAATATTCAACATAAGGCAAAAATCGCCATCAAACAAGAAAACAAATATTTAACACATCATAAACGCAACCACCGGCTAAGATGTACGAAGCACCTCACAAACTAAACAAACACAGAAAATTAAATGTTCATACCAGCGGAGAACCACAAAACTCTAGATAAAAAAGATCAAAATTCTGAGAATCTAACTTCGCACACTTAAACTAAGAAAAGCAGAGGAAGTAAACATACAACTTAAAAGAGTGAGAATGAAAGTTATCCACCAAGAAACCAAAACTCAAACTTGAGACCAGACACAACATTATAAATCTACAAAGCATACACAGAAAAAACACTATCTAAACCTGGAGTCGCAAATTTGGCAAAAGTGAGAGCTATTAGAGACGTGATCAGTGATGAAATCATCAAATCGTGGAGCCAACCTCAAACTATGAAATAAAGCATATAAGTCTGATGATCAAAAACCAGATCTTGAAAACCAACCAAACAAGAATTATCGACGGTAAGCTAAAGAAGAAGAATTCAACATCAAAGACGACTAGACTCTGATCCAACCTAAGGTGATGCACTTTCTAACATCAACAAATATCTAAGTAAGAAAATGAGCAGCCAGTATTGACCGAAACAACCTATAATGTTGTGAGTAACAACCACACAACATGAAACTTATAAACTCAATCTATAACAAATACCAAACAATCTGAGGAAGAACAAACACACATAGATGAGTATTTTTTTGGTGAGAGTGAGAAGCAAAGCACACAGAAAAGGTAAACGAAATACATAGATAATGACGGCTTAATGTTAAAATATAGAGAGAGAACACAAAACATCTCAAATAATAATGTTCAAATAATTCAAATAAAAAAATAAAATACAATTTATAACGTTAAACTGTTAATCTTAACAAATGCAAAATTATTGAATATGTTTTACATCAGAGGCTTTACTATTATATACAAAACATATTATTGAAAAACACAAACACAAAATATATAAATCTATCACCTATTACGATATAACACAATAAAAACATTAAAAATATTCTTAACAAATAGAGATGACCACATAATTACATCATCCAAAAACAATTACTCAACAACAATAAATATCAAAATTTTCAAATTCTTAATACTAAGATTTAGGATTAAAAATATACTGTACCAACTTCGAATGTATCTTGACGATCAATATGTATCTGATTGGTTAAATTAATATAGTCACAACTTCTTAATTTTGACAAATCCTGAGCGAGAAGAAACTAGCGGTTAATATAACACCTTTGATTATTCGACATTATCATCATAAGCACCGCTCGCAAAATATAATTCATTGAAATCAACCTAGAAAAGTCCAAAGCATCAAAATATTGTAACACCTCCCAATCATCCCAATATACAAAACTAGGTTTGGGCATAAATCTTGAACCCGAAACCGATCCGAAGTAAGAATATCGGTCCAGTTACGGATCTAGCCAAAAACAAGATCAATTTCATTTACTTTGGGTTTCTGGTTCGGTTCCATTTTAGCCGATAACTGAAAAGTAACCCAAGTTGAACCGAACAAATACAAAGCTGATAGTATAAAACATGACAAAAAGTTAATATTATTCTAAATGAGATGACGCAAAATAAATGATAAATAAAAAATGCAGTTTATATAACTAGCATGGATTTATCAATTTAAGTTTTTAGGCATCTTTACTATCATATCTAATTATTGATATATATATATATATATGTGTGTGTGTGTGTGTATAAACTCTAATTTAATATAATCATTGTAAGATGAAGTCCACAGTTATAAATTATCTAAATTATAATTTAAATTAATAAGTTTCAATTAATAATAAACAGTTCAACTATTACACTTTCAAATTGTCATGCATATATTTAAATTTAAATTATCATAGTAACTTTGCAAAGACTACAATCAATTAATAAATTCCATAAGATCATATACATATTTTTTTTCTAAAATACTATTGAAAAATGTTCTAGATTATAAAAATATAGTCAAATTATAATAATATTAGCAAACCCGACGCGTAACGCCGGCAAACCCCTAGTAAGTATATATTTAGTGGAACAATAACATTTGAAAAGTAATACCATAACTGCCTTAAATAAATAAAATATAGTTATTTTTATTATTTAAAAACATTTAAGAGAAAAGAAATTGAATGTGATTCCACCCTTTAAAACATATAATTTGTTTTAATATTAAAACCAAAATAACATAATTAATTGATACGATAAGAAATTATAGTCTAAATGTTTTTTGAATTTTAATCAAAATGCACGGAATTGAATCCTGAAAGTAAAAAAAAAATCATATCTGTTAACATATAGTTCCTATAACAAATTTAAAATAATTTTATACTCACATTGATTAAAAAATTAATCTTTATTTGAGGAATATGAGGATCAAATAAAATATCCGAAAAGTCTTCAAAAGATATTAAATTTCTGAAGCGATCTATAAGAAATTCAATTCTGATCCTAAACATAATTTTTTTTGCCATAGTTACTAATAGAGATAACTAATATTCATTAAGAAAAATCTTACCATTACCCCTCTCAATTGACCACCAAAGTTTGAGTACACAAATTAAATATCTTACGATTTCTACACTGCGATCTATAAGAAGTCATTTTAGTATATTGTCTTTATCAGTGAGATTTATATGTAATGGTCAGTTTATTTTTCTTGAATGATAATGAGAGACTTATTCTTCCATGTGTAGAAGATGGCTCATTCTTCTATGTGTACCATGCCTTCACAGAATAGAAAATATGATAAGACTAAAAATATAAAAAGATAACGGAAAGAAGGATCCAAACCATACTTTTTTTTTATTTCCCAAACATACTTTGACGGCTGCATGGTTTGAGTGTTTTTAAATAAGCTTGGGAATTGGGATAATTTGCGAACAATTATGTAGTTCTTTAGAATTGATCACCAAATATTTTGAAGAAGACGTGTGTATATATATATATATATATATATATATATATATATATATATATATCCTCTACCATTGCTAAATATTCTCTTTACATATTGCGTAAATCTTGTATAATTGATACAATAATTTTAGACACTTCCCCAAGTTAAGAATATTTTAGTTTATAATAGGGGATAAGATTATTAATAGTTTAAATACACGTACAATAATATTATATTCGATTTTAGAAAGGACAAAATATATTTGCTCTCTTCTGTTTATTGTACTTATATATAGTATGTACTATAACAGTTTTTATAGGATATTTTATAATAAGGGATATATTCATATTTACAAAGCTATAGATTATATCCATGGAAAATAAACTTTACAGAAATACTGAATCCTTTTAAGGTATTTAATATTGCCCAAATATATTAGATAACTTCAACCAATTATCCCCTAGACTATATTTGCGAAGTGATTTTGCCACATGTCCTCTTTACAATCAGTTTCACAAAAAAAATGGTGACATGTCTATTAAATTGATGACATGGCCTATAATTAAATGTGACATGGACAAAAATGATGACATATCTACAAAAATTAATGACATGATCTATGATTAAATATGACATGGACAATTGTAATTAATGTAAATATATATATCTTTGGAAATCTTTATAGAATATAGTAATAACTCATATATTACATTTAGTGTCGATCTATATTTTTGGAAATATTTTTAAAATATGGTAATCCTCCTATACATTAAAAGAAAAGTCACTTTAGTGATTTCTGCTTACGTGACGATCATATAAGACACTCTCGGATTAATTCTTATAATCTTATTGGTCATTTTTTTTAATTTCTTTTTGATTTATTTTTTTCCATCGGCCAAACCTTGCCAAAAATACATACCATGTAATTAATATACGTTCTTAACTAATCGATATATATTTCAAAGGTACAATTATGGTAACTTAATAATGACATATTTAAGTGGCAATACATTCATATTAGAGTATTGGTAATTTAAAAAAAAAGGTCTCAGAAACTATAATTTATCTGTCAATCACGAAATCATAATTATTATAGTAAAAAAAATTGTTATTGAAATCATAATATGTGAAAAAAATGAAACATAGTAATTATTATAATTCCGGACATGAAAATCATTGTAAGTCATAATGAAATGAAATCATGTTAAAAAATGAAATCATGTTAATTATTAATATTTGAATAGTAAAAAATTGTTATTGAAATCCCTCTATATATTAAAAGAGAAGTACATTTGACACGTGACACTCACACAGCTCTTCTCAGAAGAAAACTAGCGATTCTCTTGGTTGATTTTTTAGAAATTTATTTTTGATTTATTTTTTTCACGAGCATATTTATTAGGAAATGAACATTAATTACATACCTTTTATGTTTTCTCGATTGAAATATAAATGTATTTTAATAGTCGACAATATTAAAATGGAAAGTAACACTTAATACAAACTAAAAAGAAAATCAGTACTCTTAATTGATTGGTCGATCACTAATTTATTACTAATTATTACATGTATTAATAATTTTCCTTATTAGATATTACTTGCGCAAAAATGTTAATTATTACACGTATTAATAATTTACCTTGTTACAAATACGGAAAATAATTCACTTTTGATATCATATTTATTACATTGCTTGGTGTGATTTATCGAATAATATCTAATTAGATAATTTGTTATTATTAACTTACCTTACTAATATTAACTTACCTTGCTAATATTGATTTATTGAGAATTTATTAGAGAATATTCTACTTCTTAGCTTATCATGCAAGCTAAATCATTGACAAACATCTACCAATTTACTATAAATAAGAAGTCGCAGTAGAAGAAACGAAATCATTGAACTTTGTATTCTGAATTTTTTATATTAATAATGTTCTCAATTTTTTTCTTCTTATTATTTTAGAACATTAAACTTTTATATTTCATGAGAGCTGACTTTTCTTTTGGTTTATATGCAGATACCATATTATGACGATTTTCCACTGAAGCTATATATGATTTGATTGACATTGAGGCGTATATCATTTCGATAACATCTTTGTTCTTCAATCTGGTTTTTACCGAGATAAGTTATTATGTCATGTTTTATTTTTTGATACATCGAGTATTGTTTCGTCACTGATCTACCTTTTAAGAAAGCATGTTTGATCTACTTATACTACTCTTGGCAAATTTTATTTTATCGATATGATTTATTATTTTGGAATTTGTTATCGTTTGATTGATATAATTTGGTGAGACATGCTATAAGATCCGGTTCTTGTTCTTATTGATTTATATTATTTTGTTATTTGCAAATGATTTAGAAACTAGATTCTATTATACATCCGCATAGCTAAATGCAATAGATGGTATTTGATAATCTTATATTGTTTCATATAACATCTTAATCATTACATTATTATTCTTTCTACAAACGAAGCCATTGATTTGGTTTATATGCAGATACCCTATTATAAAATATGATTATTAATTTCTAATTATTCTTTAAATTTGAAATATTATAAATATTTTTATTATAAATATATTCTAAATTTTTATAAAAAATATTTTCAGGAACCATAAGACTTAATGATAAAATGTCTTTATAAAATATGATTATTAATTAATAATTATTATTTAATGTTTTAGTTTTTTAGTAACATACTTTATTTTGAACGCAGATTACTTGTGCGAGTAATCATATTTATTACATTGTTTTAATGCAATTTACCTTAGTGTTTCTAATTTGTTAATTCGTTTTTAAAAACTTACCTTATTTTGAATATGATTTAATTGCACAAGTTTATATCATATTTATTGTAAATCATTTAATACAATATAACTTTAATATCTTTCTTTGAACTGTTTCATTATTTTATATTTCTAAACATCATTTATTATGAAAATATCCACCTAATAAGACAAGAAAAAAAGAAGGTACAGTCAATACTAACTTATTAGTCTATTTTTATTTGATAAAAAAATTAAATTTATAAATTCTTATATATTTTTTGTTTCTTCTATCAACAGATAAATAACACAGACAAAAGACCGATTGTAGTTGACTACAAACCATTTTCAGTCTGTTTCAATAGCGATATGCAAATTTAATAGTAAGGTAAGTCTCAATAAAATTTAGAAATCTATTAAATTATTTTATATTATACAATTGCTACAAAATTTGACAATTTTTTGCAGGTTTCTATGGGATTTTCTTAATTCAAAATTGTTCTACTTATTTTATATTACTTATGGATTATATTTAAATTTTATCACATTTTCTTTGCAGGTTTCTATGGGATTGTGATACCTATGAGATTTTTATCACATTTTCTTTTAATACGTCACTTTCTCCTGTATATTTTCTTACATTTGTTTTTTAAATAGTTAACTTTTATGAAAAACATAATAATGATGTTGATTTTTTCTTACTTTAGTTAGTTTCGTTTGTTTTATTCTTATATACTTTTTGTGATTTTTTTTTAGTTTTTGTTTCAGTTTTTTATTGAATTTAGTTCACATAGTTTATTTGTACATAATTTATGTATTAAAAACATAATTTTTCTTTTAAAAAATTAAACGACAAAGAGCTTAATTAAACCGATCCAAAAGTAAACCGAACCGAATATAAACTGAACTGGACATATGGTTTACTTTAGTTAAAAAAATATATTAAAAATCTAACTAAACAAACCAACCGAACCGAAAAAGTAACGAATTTCATCCCTATTGCATCCTGGAGATTTGCGCAAATCATGTCTCAGCATTAGAACTCTCACTTGTTCCAATTTCTCTCATATTTGAACTCAATCGATATTATACTATATTTTTATATCCGCACATGGTGCGGGTCGGCCACCTAGTAACTCATAAATCATCATTACAATAAATATATTCATATATGACATTAAAAAATTTCAAAAATATCATTTAATTATATATTTTAAAATTATACAATTATATTAAAAAAAATTCAAATTTTTTTTCTTTTTTTGAAAATTAATAAAATTTAGTCGTAAAATCATTAATTTCTTATATATTTACAAATTTAATAAATATTGTGTAATTTTAATTTTTGATAATTATAAAATTTTCTACTACAATTTTTAATATATATATAACTAATAAATAGAAAGAAAAATTTATCTAAGATTATAGTTTTAAATATATACATGCATATTCTTAAATATAATTTAAAATAAACAAAAATAGTTTTATATTAATTTATATGTTCAATTAAAAAATTGTATTAAAATAGTGATAAGAAAAATACAATTTTAGTTTTAAACATAATTTAAACCGTATCTATTAAAAGTATATTTTAAATATTTTTACTGCACATGGTGCAGGAGAACACCTAGTGTCATATAAAAATTTATAGACGATCTGTAAATTAGTATAAAATCGACTCGATCAGACAAAATATGATAAGAGAGTTTATATTAAAAACTACCAACATATGCTAAGAGTACATAAAAAGGTTAAAAAATAAAATACTTCAGACTTCCGAAATTTTTAAACATAACCCAAAAACCAAGCATAATACGAAGATTAAAACAATTAAAATACTTATAACAATAAAAGAGAAAAGCCTATCTTCATTGTAAACAGGTTTCCAATAATTCTTCAGCCACTATTTTTAGTCTTCACTTTCTTATTTGAATCCGAATGTCGATGTTCGTTAACAGTGCCCTCGTAGATAGCTGCCTCTAAACTTTCGATATGGGATCCTTCACGTTTAGCAGCTGTCTTCAGATTAGACTTAGAGCCATGCACAGAACTACCAGCTATCAGAACAGAACCCTGAAACACACGAATTGTTATTTAGATAATAAAAGGTCTACAACTTAAAACAAAATTTCTAATAGTCAATAAATATATTATCTCTGAGTCTTCAGAACAATTGGAAAATCTGGGTAGAGCGTATTTGAACGTCCATAATAATATCAAATTAAAAATCAAGATCATAATATAAAATCACTCTATTAAGTCCTTGGGTAGTTAATCATAAGAAATATATCATAGGATAAGAGGACACGTCAAGAAAGATTCGTATCTCTTTATGTAAATAGTATTTTCAAGAACACTCCTTATGTACGTTTCGTGATGTTCCTAGTGGGCAAGCGAGATGGTGAAGAAGGCGTCGATTTAAGCAATCCAAGACGTTCGATCCTAAATTGCCTGAGGTCTGATGTTCGAAATATACCGAAGGAGTCGCTAGGAAGCCTCCTGTAGTAACCGGAAGTTGATGAGAATGATGATCGGTGAGCAAAACTGACGAAAAGCTTTCTTCTCTTTTATACATGACCATGGCTTTGTACAAAAATGGAATTAAGCCTTCCATTTCTTCTCTTTTTTTTCGATAGGCATTCTTTGAGGTTTTCTCTTTCTGAAATAGAAGATCGTCGATGCGCCTGCTTTACAAAATCTCTTTCTTTATAACCTTAGTAAAGAACGTCGATCACACTCATATCGTCTACTTCTCTGCTTCCGATACCCATCGATGCGCCTAGTATCAAGGACATGGAACGTCGACTGCTCAAGGACCCTGTAGTCGGTCTGACAAAAATTAAAAAAACGTCGACTGCTCAAGGACATGGAAAAGAAGTTTGCAAAAAAAAATCATCAAAAAAGAAGACATTTAATGGTTTCACATTTATTGATTTTGTGAGAATCAATGTGAAAACGACACGTAAGCAAAAAAAAAAATGAAGCCTTCTCATGTATCCTTAAAAGAACAACTAAGAAATAATTAAGGAAAACTTTAAAAATGCTTCTTATTTAATATATAAAAGATAACAACTGGATGGAGAACTTTCAAAAAGACTGTGGGCGCAACTTGTCACACTGGATGAAATAACAGTGAACACGAAGCAAAAATTCAGCATATGGATAACCAAATTGAATGTTCAGATTTAACTTTTAAATATTGAAGATAATGTCAAATTGGCCAATCACTGGATTGGTTTTCTTATGATAGATGCGAATCTTCCGAGTAGCAAATCATTAAGGTCACAAATATCCTGAATTTCTTGAAGCTGCAATTAACAAATCATTACATATTGAGATTTGATTTTCTGAGTCGCACATCTAATCACCCAGATTCGTCTCCTATCACATGGGTTGCTTCTTGAACCATTCTTGATTTTTTAGTTTTTCTTTATTAAAAAAGGTTAAATATCGGTTTAACGATGACATAGACATAACCCTGGATGGAGGTACAATCCACATATAGATTTTTTCATGGGCATTCATATGAGTCAAAAACAATAATTCATATCTGTGTACCGTGTGGTCAGTGGGGTTTCAACTCGGATTCACCGTATTGAGTTTTTATTTTCCCTCAGACACCACTAGGCCACCACCACTGATTTTGATTTTCTAGTTACAGACTCCAAATTTGATATATGTGGTAAACAACTTTAAATCAAGATTCAGTAATATTAAAAATTATTTGAAATAATATGATAGTTTAGTGTGCCTTCATGGGTGCACTATGGTTTAGTAGCATGTATACCATCTTCGAGTAGATTTTTCGGATATTTATTGTAGCTTGTAAATCTCTTCTTAGGAGATATTCGATCGATTTCAACTTTCTAACCAGGGATCAAGATGTGTATTTACAGTAAACAAATTGACGGATTAGTATAAATTAATTAAAGTGAACGAGTAGAAATAACCTTTACATTTTAAGAATTTACATGTTTATAATTTTTTTTTCTTTTACTTATTGTTTATTTTCATTCTTCTAATATTTGTTCTTTAAATAAAAATGATAGAATATTTTTTTATCAAATTTGAGAATGAACAATGAATAAAAAATATTTCTTCATAAAAAACTAATTAACCGTTCAATTTTTTTCTAAAACTTAAAACTATAGTAAAATCAAAAACAAAGAATTTAAAATAATTAATTTTTTTTTTTTAAATCAAAATCTTCATTCGTGTTTTTTCTTTCAAAAATTAAAATCTACTGTAAAATCAAATACCAAAAATTAAATTCAAAAATTAGAAACTAAAGCCAAAAACCAAAAAAAAATAAAATCTAAAAAACATCCAAATAATCAGTACCTCAAAAGAAAAATATCCACAGCTATAATTTTACAGCTAAAATGAACTGCAACTCTGCCAATCGGACACTAAGCTTGGAGACCATACAAATTACGCTTTGTTTAATGATTCAAGTTTTTGAAAATGTTAAAATTATTTAGTAATTAAATTATTTTAAAATTTCAATTTTCTTAAAAATATTCAGAAATGAAAACATTCTAAACATATTAAAAGTATAATTGGTTGTTGATGTAGATACTCTCCACGACAATAATATATCTACAGCTCTTTACACCAATCTTGATTTATAAATTTTTTAAAAAATTCAGAGCTATTTTTTTAACTCACGTGTTTAGAAGTGCTGCATATAGATAAATATCGACAGTCAAACTCACAGCAAAAATATCCACAACTCTTAAGTTTACAGCTAAAAATGAAAACTCTCTCGCCAATCGGACACTAAGCTTGGAGACTTGTTGTGTTTGAACATGCATGATTGTTTTCTGTGCTTTAACAATGTAAAATCAACAAGTGAACTGAAGATAATATGTACTAGAAGTTGTTATAGAGTAACTCTATAGTTCTTACAAAATATAATAAAATCATTATTTCACTTCAAATATAGTGTTAAAAGTGGTTTTACTCTACAAAATAGAATGATTCTATTATTGAGTAAACCATTGGATCAAAACTTACTTTATAATAAAATTATTTTATTTTTGTAAAATTATAAAAAAAAAAGAAAATAGAGTTGGGTTGGAAATGATCTTAGTCTTAAATAAAGAGATATATATATATATATATTGGGCTCAGCAAACTCCTTTTTCTGCATCCAACAAACTTTGAACACCTGAACTTAACAACAATAGTTCTAAAGTCATCACTGATCCTACAATAACATAAAGTTGTAAGAATTTATTTAATACCAATACAATTTCTTTTCTGAAATACCACGGTGGAAGGTTTAGGAACTAGATTCTTTCAACAAATAAGAAATCAGACTGTTGAAATAATCTGTTCCACAAGTTTGATCTCAAGGTATTATAATCACATGAATACTTGAAGGCACTTTAGTCCGGTATTGCTCAATAGCTGACTATATAATCTGTGTATAAATCTATATAGTTGCACATGTATTCATGTATAATCAGAGTAATTACAGTTCTTATTAATTAGGTGATTCTTCGGTGCTCATGCACGAATATAAATATTTCTAAAGTAAATATACTATAATAATTGATTGTTATTTATTTTAAATTTTTAAATTAATTTATATTTTGTATGTCTGATTTATATTAATAATATTATATTACTTTAATTAGACATATGATTTTAGATATGTTATATTTAGTTGGTTTTGTTGGTTTTACAGTCGATTAAGTTATTATTTGGGTGTAGGTAGAAATGTTAAATTTTGTTATAATTAATGGATTGACCCAAACCAAACCAGTCCATAGTCTTAATGAGTTTAGCAAACAAATAATTTAAATAATAATAAAATATAATATATCCATCTCGTTAAGTATATAGTTTTATATTATTTTAAAATGTTTTGTAATTATTTGATCAAAAGATGTTTATTGGTAATTTTCTTTTTGAATAAAAATAAGTTGTTTAATTGTTTTTGTAATTTCATTTTATAAATCATATGATATAAGTAAAAGATAATTTATATATATATTTCTACGAAATATATTATAGTGAATTAAATATATGAAAAATAAATAAAACATTTCAATAAAACTAATTATAAACTATTTTTAGTCAATTAAACATATATCAGTTATGTTACTTATTTTTTATGTAATAATATAAAACATAGATAGTAATTTAAAAAAAATATATTTATTACTTTGAAAATATATATTGTGTATTGTTTAGAATTTAATTTTAAAAGAAATAATATTTTTTCTAATATCAAGATTAGATGTGTGTTTGTTTTATAAAAACACATTATAATATACACACATATATATATATATATATATATATTCATCTAAGAAACTATAGATATAAATAATTTTTTCTATTTTCAACTTTTCTTTTTAATGAAATCATATTATATATACAGTTATATTCGTTTTTAAATGTGATTTTAACTGTATAACTGTTTTATTTTTATTACAAATGTCATTTGGAAAATTTAAAAAGAAAACTAAATAAAAAATAATAACATCTAAATGTAATATTTTAGTTCATTAAAGATATCACCGTAATCAACTATCGTAAAATTTAACATGATCACAATATATATTAAACTGATTTTTCAAATAATATATAGAAATATACGGTCACGTGTTTCATTTGCATTATAATGATCACAGTTATCTCTTCTTAATAACGGAGAGTAACATGTGGGCTTCAGAATCTAAATGTGCAATCATTTAGATATGATTTACCTATCTATTATCTATCTATTATAATAAAATAGACTTGTGATGGTTTTTTATGCGTTCTGGAGCATAGGGCATTTTGAACATGTGTCTTCCTATTTTTCCTACTTTTCTGTTTTTAAAGATGTTGTCTCGCTGGAAGTTTACTGGGCTCTTATTGTTTTTTCATAGCAGGCCCATCTGCTATTTTGGTTTGAATCATTTGCAAGTGACTCTTCCGATCTTGAACACTCCGACTAAAGCCGTTCCCTCTTCCGTTTTCAGCTTAAATCTCCTTAAATCCTAGCATTTACGTTGTGAACGGAGATGTAAGCTATACGTAGCAAAAATGTGGGTGCTGAACTTCAAAAAGTTCAAGAGTTTAATCCTGCCGGTAATCCCCTAACATTCCTCCATCCTATCTTGGCTGCAAAACGAGTATGACTACATATGTGTATGCAAACCAGAGATTAATCTTAAGAATGGCTTTAATCATGAAAATTTGGTTTTGTGGATCAGATGAGCATGGATCTGTATGGAGGGGACTTCCAAGAGATGATCAAGAAAGTGCAACATGTTTGCTGATTATGCTGTTAATACCGTCCAACAGATATCTAAATCATTGTTCCCTTATGAACTTCAAGAGGTTGGAAGTCTCAGTTCACTAGCCATTTTATTACTTGCATAAGTTTATTACATTGACGTTGATATCGTAATGTAATCATGCATAAGCATATGTTCTTACTGAGTCCTTGATTTTTAAGGAAGATTGTGGAAGCGTTTATAGTTGTGTAACCCTCCCCCTTTCTCTTTGGCGCTGCTCTCGTCTTGGAGCAGTGAGTGTTGTGGTTTTTGTTTCTGATCTTAAGGAAATTTCAAACTTGTGTAATGATCTCAAGTTGTGATCAGAAACATGATGGTAAAAGTTTAGACTGTGCCTTTTAGGTTAGCTTTTGCCAGAAATTTGTCTGGAGTCTGTTGTTGGGTTTTTCATTTATGATTGAACTGTAGAAGTAAATTTCAAAAAAAAAAAAAGCTCTGCTCGGGTGATTTTGCATAATGATATCTGCAGTTTCATGGAGACCTAAAGGGGCTCCAAAGGCGATGCCTGATGATGCTGCGCCTCAGTCTGAGGAAAAAATCAATGAGCTGTCGAAACTGGCACCCTCAAGAAAAGGTGAATTCTTTTCCATTTTCTGTCTCTATTATACGTTTTCTATAAATCACCCTTTGATTTGTGGTTACATGGATAGCATATGCTATCCCAGTGACATAGACGAAGACGACAACGGGATGGAGCGTGCAATACATAGTGGTGAAGTTGCTCAGGCCAAGGGTGTGGCCAAATCTTTTGGACAAACATGTTCTAAAAGCAAGTACAATTCTAAACACTGTAAAAGTGTAAATTGATCCATCTGATTGTCATTGTTCTCTCATTTATCACAGCGGCTGAGTTTGATTGTTTTCTGTACCAGTAAGCTGATCGGGATCAAACTGATAACAGATGGTGTTATATTCATGGTAAAAGTTCTCCAAGAAGCTATAGCTAGGGGTATCTTATTCTCATGCCTCACATGTGATGATTCCAACATTGTCGTGTCGTCAGGTTACAAACATATTACTGAACTTCTTCTCAGATTTCTTTTTTACTAAATTCACCATAGGGAAGTAGATGAGAGTAAACTTTCTATTCTTTACAGGTTTATGCTGATCAAAGAGAGAGATTGGCAATGTTCTAGGAGAGGCTTGATCACTCTAGAGATATAACCAGAGAGATTAGAGAAACCATGATTAAGACAGAAGATCTTAGTGTCTCAGCTCTTCACGATCTTAGCCGGGACCGACAAACTCTCCTTCACGGTATGATACCAGACATTACATCAATCACACGCATTTGCTGTCTCAATAATTTGCCTAAATTAGATGTTATCTGACAGAAAATTACTCTATTCGGACTATGGTATGAAAAACATAAAGATCAAGACTATTTACTCACCCTTTACTCATTAGGTGAAATAGCATGACCATATACCTTTTGTTTATGATTGGAGCTTCATGGTGTGGATGAGGACGAGGCTTTCAAGGCTATTTCTTTGCCCCTTTGTCGTTGGTGTGATTTCCCACACTGCTACGTAAATGTGTATATTTTCCTCCTCATTTGTATTACAATAGTATCACCTCTTTTGTAATGTTGTATGATGTGTTAATGTCTGAAACTTTTTGCCTAGAAAGTAACTCTCTGTGTGCTTAAATACTTTTTAGTTATACTGATTTAGTCTCATCTTTCGTGTTTCAGTCAAAAACAGTTGTCGAGAGAAAGCATCAGCAATAGCAGAAGCAGCACAATTCTCTTAATATAAAACAACAAATAGAAACAATACAGTGAATGGGTCCACAGCATCAGAAGCATAAGCAGTATTAGTGGTTGCTAAAAGACCTGAGTCTGGTGGTCAACAAGGCTCCTTTAGATATCTTCTCGCCAACTATTTCTTGTCAAGTTTGATCCTTCACAGAAGATTTACCATTAAAAATTTGGGACCTCTTCTCCAAGCTATTCATAGGAAATCGCTCGATGATCAAACAAAAACTCGTGGAGACTGAGCATAGTAGTTTCTCTGGAGCTGTCCCTGCTTTTGATGGTAGAAAAAACATTTACAGCCCTGTGGATTTCAAGAAGATATGCTTGAGTTGTTTGCTTACCTCGCTATCTCATCCTGCAACACTCTGATCAAGTCGTGACTTGTGTTAGAAGCTACCTCAAAAGAAGATTGATAAACTGTTTAGGGTTACCAATGGAGATGTACATCGCTTGGAACAACGTCATTATTAAGTACTGTATAACTAATATAAACACATAGTTTACCTACCTTGGTGATAGAGTTCCCTGTTATTGTGGCTCATCCCTCCGTTTCTTTTCTGATATTGGTACTTCGGTTTATTTATCTACTTTAAAAGCATTTTGTAAGTGAAAGAAGAGAAAACACTGAAGCGCATCTTCAGATTTATGTTTTTACAACAGTTTATTAAACAATTAAATTAGTAATTTAGGTCATAAATGAGTTTCTTTATGGTCACAATGTAATGATTTAGGCTGTCGTAATATGTTTACTTGCTGTACCTCTTTACTGGCCGGCTAATCACTCTAACGTAGCCAGTTGATGAAAACTCTCTTTTTTTTCCTAACTGCAGTTGGGAAAACAGCAACTAATCATTGCGATTTACTCTTTCAACAGGTTCACACGTAATATATAGTAATAACGGAAGAAGAATAGTAATAGCGGAAAAACTGATTCACACGTAATATATAGTGATATGATCTATCTTGTTATTTACAATTAATTTTGCTGATTTATCATGTTTTCTATGACCTTGGGTAATTTATATTATTTGTCATGTTTTTAATAATGAAACGACTAAAAAAAAAAATACTTAGCCAACCTCTCTCCAGCACTACTCTATCCGACTTACCAACTAAGATTTGCAAAATACCAAAAGCACACACTTTCGAAATTTTAACTATCCTGAGGAATTAGTTAATTCAGGTCCGATCAATGCTGTTTATGATTAAAAGTTCACTTACGAGATTCAAAAATCATTTTTCTGTTGTTTTATGTTCTGCTGGCTCCATGTAACCTAGGACTGTTTTTCTCCGGAAAATCGGAATTGATGTACTGTTTCGAAATCTCCTTTTAAATGATTGTTTTTCTTAAACAGCTCGCCACATCCATGACAATCATAAAACATACAATGATTGGAACTATTTTAAGAGGATGAAAATATTTCTTATCTTCATTCAAATAAGATAATCACAAAAATAAATACATGTATTTACATACTTTTCTTCTGGAATATCAACTTTACTTTATGTTTTAAGTTCAACTATATTTTCTTTGATTTAACTATTATCTATTTATTATATTTCTGTTGAACCGATCAGTGAATACATGTATATTATTCCTCGAAAATCTTAGCAACTTCAGAGCAAAGTAATACACTACTTTCATTAACCACGATCAACTGGATAAAAACGATATTGAACTTATTAGAGAATAAAACATATACGACTCCGGCGCGTAGCGCCAGAATACCAATAGTTTGTTTTATGATAAATTTCATTATAAAATTGTGCAGTACTGTTTCACTTATTCTTAATAAATATTATGCGTTTATTTGAAGCTAGTATGTCTTCTTGTGATTTATTAACTTGATTTACATACTATAGTAATTCATCACCTATAACCCATTTAAGTTTCTTCATAGTGCATGTGACCCACAATTCCTTTGTATTATTCTTATATATAGCTCTAGGATGCTTTATATATAATGCAAGTCAGCTGGTTACCATCTTTATTTCATGGTTGTTCTATTCTGATCTATTTACATAGTGTATCTCAAATTTAAATAATAAAATAGTTTTTTTATCGTTAAAAAAATGCAAGTCAGCTGGTTAGTATATTAATAACTGAACTTATTTTTGTGATACAGATTTCCCATTACACAAAACGTCCACTTTTATAATAATGTACTTTCTTAAATGTAATATTCGAGGCGGTTCTATAACATCTAACGATCTCACATTAATGCTCAACATATTATATTCGAAATTCTAAATTGTAGATCAAACATACATACATCTTTTCATCAAGTTGTAGAACAGATCAAGTGTTTGGACAATAGTTTTGTTTCAATATATATTTATCCAATATATTAAGAACGTGATATCTTTCGCAAAAAGAGATCTAATATACACAGCCTTTTTTTAACTATGATACACTACCTTTAAAGCTCTGAATCCAGTCACCCTCTAAATCTTTTTTTTGATAATTTTTTTTTGAATCTTTTTTTTTTTGATAAGTTGTCATCCCCTAAATCTTGAGCTTTTAATAGTTTGAATATGAATAACTTTGATCATCTTATTCTGACAGATACGCAACTAAATTTCCTATAATTCCTTCCCTTAACAAGAGAGAAAAACAAAGTTTCATCAAAACCTTTAAGACTGCTAAACATTAATAATAATGTTCCTCAATGCAGCTGATGAGAAATAATGAGATGAAGAAACGCTTCTTCTCGACAAGGAATCGTCAAACCACCCATTGGGTGATGAAATCCGAACTCTTCCTCTGCGCGATTAAGAAACTCTCTGAACAAAGGATGGTTCAAGTATGATATCGGAACAACAAACCTTGTCTTCTCCATCCCTTCCCCAACATAAACGGGTACGTGACCTTTAGGAACAAGCCCTGCAGTTGTTGTTGATGATGGTGGTCCGTTTTTGTTCCTCATATTATGTGATTTGAAAATTTGCTTTGCATTTGGAAGCATGGACCGCATTAATCCCATCTTTGTGTTTTCTTCAATGCAACTTATCAATTTGAGAATGTACCAAATATTTGAAGCAAGTGACTTGATAGACAAGGAGGAGAAGAAATTTCTATTTATAAGAGTGAACTTGAAGCTAGCATGTGACTTCAAGAACTTCAAGATAAGGAAAAGACTTAAATGCTAAAAACAGTGGTAAGATGCGCTATATCTATCAGTTAGTTCATATATATGTAGTTCCTATTGGTGGGCTGTTGGACCCTTCCATCATCCATCTGGCTCACATGGCTTAGTTCATATTTATGTAGCCATGCATATATAGAAGGAGAATGGGTATGTTTTATATGATTGCCAATGTATATTTAATTAGAGCCTCGAAGTAGTGAATAGTGTGACCTGGTCAGGCTAAGTGGGTCCAGTTCTTAAACGACTATTAGTAATGGTTCATAGCTATATTTGAAAACATTACGTATATAAGTTCCAAGTCTTAAAGTAGATTTGTCCTTTGCTCTCAAACTAGGGGCCGTACTGCTGGAAACTATGAGTAAAGAGATGGTTATATATATAATATTGAAATTTTGGCCCAAAAACAGATATATATATATATATATATGTGTATATTAAAATAAAATTCAGAAACAAAGGCAGCTCTATCAATAATTTGAAGAAGTTATTTGCCATTGGATAATATTTGACTAGTACATCTTTGCATGTGATTATGATGATGATGACTGCGATTGTTGCTATGAGGAGTTTTGAATATACAACATACTACTGTTTAGTGACCGAAATAGATCAATAGCTATTTGCTCCACATGGTCTACTATATATTATTTTCATATCTTATTCGAGTGTGCTAGTCTGTAGACATATATGTTCTTCGCCTTTGGACCTAAAATAGTTGCTTGATGTAGATGATGTAGATGTTCAGTGATTGCCTGATTGGTATTATTTGTACGTTGAAAGAGAAGAGTTGCAGTCAGAAACTCAAAAAAGTCATGAAACAAATAAAAAAGTATTTCGCTAAAATAATATTTTTGGCTAATAAACTGTGTTGGGAATCTGATGAGTCGATAAAGCATATAACTTTTTTTTAGCGTACGCGTCATGAGTGATTATAAGAAATTATGCTTATATGTTAAACTTATAAATGTTGAATCAGTTTTCTGTTTGGTTCATTTGTATCAATTTAAAAATTATATCAAGTTTCTTTATTTATTGGACAAAAGTATCTACGTACGTAAATATGCGGGCGTTTCATATATTAGAGGTGGATCACTTTGGCTTGTTCATAGATTTCCGTGACTCCCAACTTCTTTAAGATCATTGTCAAAACATACGGATGATAATTGATGATTATCTATAAGCTTTTAGGTGACTATAGATGACACCGGAGCATTGTTTTGTATGGGTCTGCCTGTCATAGCCCATGCAGCTTTACTATCAAACACATTTGGTGTGGTCCGTAATTTTTTTTCAAACATTAATAAACAAAATACAAGATCCCTAGTGGTATATAAATTAGTGGAAATTATTACCATAGTAACCATGATACAGATTCTAATCTTCTTTCTTTTTTTGAGAAAATGTTACAGATTGTAATTGAGCTATTCCTTATACTTACATGTCGATATGATTAAATTTTGGGAACCAAATATATTGATATGATGACATCTCATGCATTAACGGAACGGGTAATTAAAGTAACACATGCAAAAATAACATGTAATTATTAAAAAAAAAAGAACATGTAATTATTGGTGCAATTTTGGATCAGAAAATTAAACTTATCGGCCACTCACTGTGGGTCACATAATCATACATCGCTGAAATATAACGCCGGTTTACATAAGATACAAAATACCGAAAATAAGTTAAAATGCTAATGTATTAACAAGGATTTTGTTAAATAATATTACAGATAATTTAAGATATTTTCCTTTTTTATTTCTGAAAACAAATCCGAAGACATGTTATTAATTAAAAATATTAATAGCAATAATAAGTCATAACAATACTGATTTATTAAGAGTATATCTAACTGATTGTGGTGAAAAATAATATGAGTGTGACATATAAGAAATTAACATCTCAAATAATTTTATAGAGATAGAAATATCAATTTTAATTTTTGAATTGTTAAATTCAAGAACTTAGAGGAATTGGATGACAGTATTTTCAGCATAATACATAAGACTATACTTGGTAAATTCATATTTTAAATTTATATTTTTAAAAATAAATACGAATTAATTTTTATAAATAATTAAAATGAGAATACTGAAAAATAATAATGTCAACAAAAAGGAGAGAGAATGTGGTATCTCTTTTTTGAACAAGAATGTAGTTAGTATCTCAAGAAACAAATTGAGAGAATAACCTTAAGGGAGGAGACATGGTTTCATTTTTAAATTCAGAAGAAGTAACAAATCACACTTCAATATACTCCCCCAGTCTCATTTATGTGGAGTTTAAAGAATTTTTTTTGTCATAAAATAATTGATGTTCTCACTAATATATATAAAATTTAATAGCATTTGAATTCTGTGAGTAGTTACAAAATATTACTCCATCTGTTTCATTATAAGTGTCACTCTAGTCTCATGCACACGGATTAAGAAATCATCTAATTTTGTATATTTTCTATATAAAAACATCATTATCCATAAATCTCAACCAATAGAAAAATAAAATACAGAATAAAAGTAATAAATTCTACATTGAAATGCGAAAAACGACCCTTATTTTGCACCGAAATTTTTTTTCTACAACGACACTTAATATGAAACGAAGGGAGTATCTATTTTTTTTCATTGGTTGAACAAGTTGCATTTAATGATATTTTATGTAAATAAGATAAATTGTATAGAAGTTTGTATTTTCTTAATTCATGTGTAAAATCCTTAAAAACCACTTATAATGTGAGACAAAATGAGTATAATTTTATAGACTTCTAAATCCACTATTGTTTATTTCATTTACTTTAAAAGAATTATTTCATTTAATTATGTTATCAAATCTTATGAGACGTATGACAATTTTTTTTAATGAACTACTCTTAAGACAACAAAGTCCACACATGCATCTTCTTTCAAGCTATAAAAAAAAAGACTTAGCTCATTTGAAAGATAGATAAGGCTGGATTTAAAGATATATATATATATATATATATAGTTTTTCAAGCAGAGAGAATAGGCAGTGAGAAAATATCGCGTTTGAGGTTAATAATTAATTTACGTAAGAGTTCGCCGTATACGTTGTGGAGAAGAAGAAAAGACGAAAAGACGAAAAGACGAAAAGATTTGTGGTTTCAATCTCTTTTTTTTTTTTTTTTTTGTAAACTTGTGGTTTCAATCTCTTATTTGAAACATCCTTTGTTCCAAGCTCTCTTGCGTCAGGTCGAAAATGAATTTGGCACCGATCACTCGACGTCGAAATATCTTACGATTCCTTGTGCTGAAGATGTGTTCATTGACGTCACTTTCTCGTCTAAAATCGGATTTAAATACTAGTATTTGTTTGGTTTGATCATCATTTGGTGTAGAATATTTATTTATTATTGTTAAGCGACAGTAAATCGAACCTAAATGTATGAAATAAATAAATGAGAAAATAGCTGGGATAACGTAGTTTTTTTATAAACTAGAATAAGATCTGCGCATTGCGTAGAGTGAAGTTGCTATTTTTATTAGAGTTATTTTTGGGTTCACTCCCCAAAAGTGAACCTCTAGGTTAACCAACCAATATAATTTTACTATTTCATATTTGATATTTTTTAAATAAAGAAATAAAATAGTATCTAATTATATTATGCTTTCAACAAAAAAAAAACTAATAAATGAAAATAATAGTGGTTGCAAAAAAAAAATAAAAAAAAAATATTTTTAATACCATTAACAAAACACTAAACCTAAGCCCTAAATCTGAAACCCTAAATCTTTAGGTAAATTATAAACTTTTGGATAAACTATAAGTTTTTGAAATTTTCTTTAAAATATTTTTAATATTGTTAACAAAACACTAAACCCTAAATCCTAAATCCAAATCCCCAAGACTTTTGGATAAATCTTGAACTTTTGGATAAATAAAAAATCATAAACCCTAAATATTTAGGTAAATCCTGAACCCTTGGATTATGATTTATCCAAGGGTCAAGATTTACACAAGGGTTTAGGGGTTTAAGATTTAAGGTTTAGGGTTTAGTGTTTGTTGAAAGTATTAAAAATATTTTAAATAAAATTTCAAGAACTTATAATTTATTCAAAAGTTTAGAATTTACCTAAGGGTTTAGGATTTCAGATTTAGGATTTAGGTTTAGTGTTTTGCTAATGACATTAAAAATATTTTTAAAAGTATATTTTTTGCTTTTCTTTTTACTTTTTATTGTAAAAAACATAATTTAATTAGATAATAATTTGTTTTCTTATTTAAAAGATATCAATTATATAATAGTGAAATCATATTGGTTGGTGAATGTAGAGGTTCACCATAGGGGGTGAACCCAAGAATAACTCTTTTTATTATATTTTGAAGAATGAAACAATAGTTCGGTTTTATTTGGATTAGAGGTGTTCAATTTGGATATCGGGTTGGTTTCGATTCGGTTCGTTTTTTTTGGTATGTGGGTTAGTAAAATATAACTACTATTTTAAATCTATATTTACTTCGGTTCAATTCGATTTATATACCGTCGGTTTTCAGTTTATTCGATTTTATACCAAAAAGTCATTTATTAAAAAATATTTTATATTATATTATATATTATATGAATATTAAAGTCATGTTGTCAAAAAGTCATTTATTAAAAAATATTATATATTTAAATAAAAGAATAAGAAACAAAAAAATGCTTCTATCATCTAATAAAATAATCAAATCTTGAATTAATATCAAAGCTCTAAATTTTGAAAATGAAAACAAAAATAAGAAATAAAACAGATGCACGAAACAATTTTTTTTCTAATATTCCATATTTAGTATTCATCAAATAAATATTTTTTTTGATTGAACACTACTTTGTTTGTTTAAAGATAAAAAAAAGTTGTACATAATTTCAACTAATTAATGTCCATCAAATTTATAATTTTTTACTTCAATTTAGTCAATATTAAAATAAAGCAAAATGATAAAAAAAAATCTAAGAAAATAATAAGTCTCAGTTGCAGTGAATTGTTACTAATTATAGTTCAAGTGATTCAAGTAATTTACAAATTATAATTATAGTTCAACTTATATAACAAACAGATATTCATGCATCGTTATAAATATATACATATTTACATGTTTATACTTTTGATCGGTTTTGTTCAGTTTAGTCGATTATAAACCGAACCATATCCAAATCCTACGATTTTTATAAAATCACGTCCATTCGGTTTGTATGGTATATACCAAAACAAATCATATTATCTATTTATGCTCGGTTCGGTACTGTTCGGTTTTAAAATATTGAACAATCATAATTTGGATATTAGTTGGTTTTGGGATATTATTTTGGAACATTTACATGTGAGTTTTATATTAAAAGCAAAACTTAAAATACATAGTATAAATATATTTATGTAAAATGTAAAATATTGGGGAAATTTCATAAGTACACTTTGTTTGGTACCACAAATCAACAATACCACCAATAGAAAGACATTTTCACAAATACACTTTTGTAAAATACAAAATTGACCTTGGCCTTCTTCTCCCCGTCGACGCCGTCGTGACCTTCTTCTCTCTGGCTTATGATCTTCATCTCCTATTTACAGAGAGGTTGATGTATGGCGTGGGAGTAATCGTTTCGGATCCATGGCTACAAAGCCAGCTCACACAAGTCGAGCTTTGTTCTCTCAATTCCAAGGTAACTCTGGAATATCCATGGCTATGCAATCTCGTTTTTCAATCTGTACATATACCTTTCTGATTCGTGTTTTAGTTTGCGGCGTTGACGAATCAGAGAGATAAGGTTACGTTAGAGGATCTTCCACTTGTGTTGGTGAAGTCACTCACCTGTGCGTTCGGTTCAACAAGAAAGAAATCAGAGAGATCTTACCAGATTTGGCTTCTGGTTAGAGCCATTCTTTTTCTTCTTCTGGTTTACATCTCACTTTCCTTTTTCTTTTCGTTCATGCATTGTGCTCTTGGTTACAATCATCTGAATCTAGTAATTCAAATCAAAAAGTCTCTTCCTTTTATCTCATGAACGGATTATAGAAATTGATTGTCTTGCTATCTGCCTGTGTCACACATCTAAAGGTTTATGCTTTATTGATCAAAGTCTCTCTCTTTTGTACTTGCTGATCACAGTGTAACATGTGACACAGACTCTTATTGTGTGTCTGTGTGTGTTGTTTTTTTTTTAAATTTGGTTCCCTGTAGCTAATCTAGCATGAGCTAGACTGGATTCTGGAACACAGCAGAAAGATCGATGCAAGCCAACTCAATGTTTCACATAAACCTGATCAAAGAGATGAGCGTGAACACATTGAGAATGCTGGTGGTTTTGTCATGTGGGCAGGTAATAAAAGAAACTGTTAAGAATTATTTTTTCTCACCTTTTTTACTGCATATAGTATTGATTACTAGAATGAATAGGGACTTGGAGAGTTGGAGGAGTTTTTGCAGTTTCTCGATCAAAGGATCGACTTCTGAAATAGGAATTGGAGGAGTTATTGCTGACCCTGAGATTCAGGAAGAGAAGATTGATGAGTCTCTTGAGTTTCTGATTCTTTCCAGCGATGGACTTTGGGATGTTTTCTCTAATGAGGTTTTGTCCATTGACTTATTCTGTCTTTATATGAGTGATGATGATGAGATAGAAAAAGCTTGATTCCAGTTCTTTAACGGTGTTACATGAAGCTGTTGTGGTGGTTAAAGAGGTTGAAGATCCAGAGGAGTCCACCAAGAAACTTGTGGGAGAAGCAATAAAGAGACGAAGTGCAGACAATATTACATGTGTAGTCGTACGTTTTCTTGAGAGCACGGCTTCTAATACCAAAGCTTCCCACATATCCTCAGCAGATGCCAGCTCTTCCGAGGAAACAACTATTATAAGTGTCTATGATTCTATTATGTTTGTAAATTATTTATAATGGTTTATAAAATAACCTATAAGACTTTATAAGAGTTTATAATATCAGTCTATAAGACTTTCTAAATAAATTATTAAATTATATTTCATTTATAAGAGTTTATAAATTCAGTCTATAAAGCTTTATAAAGATTATAAATAATTCATAAATGTTTATAAATCATTTTTAAAGATTTAGAAATCATTTATAAACTTTTATCAATAGTTTATATATATTCCTGTAAATTATTTATAAGCATTTATAAAATCACTTATGAAACATTCATAAAGTTTATAAGGTTTATATAATCATTTAAATAATTTATATGGGTTTAAAAAACATTCATAAAGTTTACAAAAACAAGTTATAATGTTTATACACCAATTATGAGGGGTTTGTAAGTGTTTTTAAATGGTTTATTAATCAGTTTATGTCACTTTTAAAACTAATATTATTATAAATCTGGGTTTTATGATATTCTGATAATACATCAAAACAATTTATAAGTTTAAAGGTTTATAAAACAGAAAAGAATATATCTGCTTAGACGATTTATAATCAGGGGCGGACCCAAAGCAAGAGGAGGTGTGGTATGTGTCCCACCCTAATTTGTCATTTTTCATTAATAGTTAGTGTTAAAATTCACTTAAACATCTTTAAACCAGACACTAGTTATACACAAATGTTTATATGCCCCATGTTCACAACAAGCCTAGTTCCGCCCCTGTTTATAATGGTTTATAAAGTTAAAATAAATTAGTTACAAGAACTCTAAAACATTTAAATAGTTTATAACCATTTATAAAGTCAAATAATAAAACTTATAAGGGATATTATAAAAGTTGTATAGGTTTATTAATCAATTAAAAGAGTCTATAACCATTTGGAAAGCCTTATAAAGTAATTTATAATGGTTTGTATAATAATTTATAAAGGTTTATAAAGGTATGTAAACAATTTTTAAGGGTATATAAAAATAATTTATAAAATTTATAAACCATTACAAAGGATTATAAAATAATTTATAAAGGTATGTAAAATTTCTGAAACGGTGAAGCCTTGCTTTTTGTCCGCATGTGCCTCAGAATCTGCCACGTATCATCATCTCTTTATAAAATTTATAAACCATTATAAAGGATTATAAAATAATTTGTAAAGGTATGTAAAATTTATGAAGCGGCGGAGCCTTACTTGATGTCCCATGTGCCATGGAATTGATGTATAATTCATTTATAAGAGTTTATAAAATCAGTCTATAAGGATATGTATAACAAACTTGAACTTAGCTTTCTATAAGGATTATAAATAATTTACTAGTTATAGTAACATTGTAAAATAAGATTTTGGTCAAAAGAAAAGTTTAATTTAAGCACAACTAGATTTTATAAGAGTCTATAAATCATTTATAAGAATAATTAGGGTTTATAAAATCATTTATAAGGGTTTATAAAATCATTATTTAAAGGATTTGAAAAATCATTTATAAGGGATGTATATAAGAGTTGTATAGGTTTATAACTCAACTAAAAGAGTCTATAAACATTTAGAAAGCCTTATAAAACAATTTATAATGGTTTGTATAATAATTTATAAAGGTTTATAAGGGTATGTAAATAATTTATAAGGGTATATAAAAATAATTTATAAAATTTATAAACCATTTCAAAGGATTATAAAATAATTTATAAAGGTATGTAAAATTTCTACAGCGGTGGAGCCTTGTTTGTTGTCTGCATGTTCCTCAGAATCTGCCACATATCATCATCTCTTTATAAAACTTATAAACCATTATAAAAGATTATAAAATAATTTATAAGGGTATGTAAAATTTATGAAGCACTGGAGCCTTGCTTGATGTCCGCATGTGCCATGAAATTGATGTATAATTCATTTATAAGAGTTTATGAAATCAGTCCATAGGTTATATATAACAAACTTGATCTTAGTTTTCTATAAGGATTATAAATCATTTATAAACATTTATAAATCATTTATGAACATTTATAAATCATTTATAAATACTTATAAAATATTTATAAGGTTTTATAAAACATTTATAAGGCATACATGCACTCTCACAGAACTTATATGTATACTATTAATAATAGTTTATAAGAACTTTAAGAAAACTTATATTCAATTTATAATGAGTATTATAAAATTTGTATATGTTTATAAATCAACTAAAAGAGTCTATAACCATTTAAAAAGCCTTATAAACAATTTATAATGGTTAGTATAATAATTTATAAAAGTTTATAAGGGTATGTAAATAATTTATAAGGGTTTATAAAACTAATTTATAAAGTTTATACACCATTATAATTGTTTATAAAATAATTTAGAAATGTATGTAAAATTTCTGAAGCGGTGGAGTTTTGCTTGCTGTCCACATGTGCCTCTGAATCTGTCACGTATCACCATCTCTTTACAAAGCTTGCACATGTTCTTTAGTTTTATGAATTTAATCTTGTGTATCAAAGTGTTGGTTTTTAAGCCCAAATGGTTTAAGATGTTTATAAAGATTTTATATAGATTTTGTAAGGGTTTATAAATGGTTTAAATAAGTTTATAAGAAAATTATCTAAGATTTGTAAGGGTTTATAAAAGGTTTTAATGGGGTTTGAAGAGCTTATATAAGGTTTATAAAAAATATGAAGGTTTCTAAAACCATTTAAATATTTATATAACTATTTATAAAGGTTTATAAAACCATTTATAAATTTTATAAGAGCTTATAAAACTTTATCTCAACCATCTATAAGAGTTTATAAATAATCAATATAATAGATTTATAAATCGTTATAAGATTCTATATATCATTTATAAAATTATATAAACTATTTATAAGTTTACAAGTCATTTATAAGGGTTTATAAATCAGTTTCTAAGGATTTATAAATCAGTTTATAAGGGTTTATAAATCAGTTTATAAGGGTTTATAAAACAATTTATAAGTGTTTATATAATCATTTTAAGAGTTTTGTAAGAGTTTATAAGAAATTAGAAGGGTGTACAAAACCATTTAATTGCTTAAGAAAATTTAAAAGCATCATGTACATATGTGTGATAGTAAGAGTGTATACCTCATTTCAAAAGATTTATAACATTTTACAACAGATTTAAAAGAGTTTATAAATCATATAAAGTGCACAGAATTTCATGTAGCCATAAGTCTATTGAACAACTTTCCACCTGCGTAAAGCCCCATTACCAATTGCACATAATGCTTACCTAATAAGCTCTTTTAAACTCAACAATATTTGGCTGACCAGTCAGGTGATGCATTATACTCACTTCCCTACTTTATTCACAAGATTCACATTAGCAATGGTCTTGCAAGCAAATTGCTCACATTTTGTCTGTATTTATTTTGTATATATTAAACACATCTGGTAATCGAGGCATGGAAGAAAATATTAGCATTCCTCCCTAGATATTTTGTTTCAGAAAGTAGCAAATTAAGGTAACCATGCCCTTATCAAAGACAGAATCATGGAAAATATATTCAAAGAGTTTATATTCTCCGAGAAGTTGGATTCTGCCCAATCAAGACAATTAAAATAACTGGTGATACACAACTGCTGCAAAAATCCAACCCAGAACCCAATCAAACTCAAAACAGAGTTGATACTAGAAGCATAGTACAAGAAACTGATGCATTCCAGCCTTAAAATGATAGGATAATGAATGAAAACTGTAAAGTAGCAAGCTTGTCATACTTGCAACAACCACCTCCATGGAAACTAAGCAATTAATTTGAATCAGGAAACGAAACTAATCCATCCTTTACTAATACCGAAAGAGCCAACAAAATTAAAGCTACATAAGACTCAAAATTAAAGCTACATCGGACTCAAAATTAAAGCCACATCCTTTACTAATACCGTAGGAACCTCTTCGTTGGAGAGGTTGAGACACAGTGTTCAAAGCTATTACGGCATACCGATTGAACCCTTATTTTCTTACTAAAACCCATTGAAGTGAAAGTTATAACAATTCCTACATAATTTATATTATCTTGCATGTTCAGAATCTTTTATAAGGGATTATAAAACCATTTATAAAAATTTATAAGGTTTTATAAATATATTTATAATAGTCTATGAATCTGTATATAAGAGTTTATAAAAGTATTATAAGAGTTTAATAATCTTCATAGCACAATTTAAAAGAGTTAATAAATCGTTTTCAAGAGTTTATAAATCTTTTATTAGAGTTTATAAATCTTTACAAAACTTTAGAAGTGAATATTCATAAAGCTATTATAATGTCTATAATTCTATTATAAATGTTTGTAAATTATTTATAAAAAATAAGAGATTATTTATAATGGTTTACAAAACAATTAATAAGATTTTATAAGAGTTTATAAAATCAGTCTATGAGGCTTTCTAACTATATTATTAAAGTATAGTTCTTTTATAAGAGTTTATAAAATCAGTTTATAAGAGTTTATAAGAGTGTGTAAATAATTTATAAGGATTTATAAAAATACTTTATAAATTTTGTACACCATTATAAAAGATTATAAAACAATTTATAAGGATATGTAAAATTTCTGAAGCGGTGAAGCTTTACTTGTTGTCCGCATGTGCCTCAAAATCTGTCATGTATCATCATCTCTTTACAAAGCTTTATAAGGGTATGTGAAATTATTTGTAAAATATATAAACCATTAATAAAAGCATATAAAACAAGTTATAAAGTTTATACACCAATTTATGAGGGTTTATAAATCAATTTTATAAGAGTTTATAAATCAATTTGTTAGAGTTTATATAATCATTTTAAGAGTTTATAAAAAATTAGAAGGGTGTAATAGTAAGAGTTTATAAATCATTTATGAAGATTTATAAATGTTTATAAATACTTAAAAATATTTATAAAGGTTTATAAAGCATTTATAAGTGTAAAATAATTTATAAGAATTTATAGTCATTTTAAGGTGTTATAAATGTTTATAAAATCATTTACCAGTCTGGATTATTTTCTGTATATATATTGTTCAAATCATCACATGAGTCTCACAAAAATAGAACAGTTAAGCCTGTATAGCTCACACTCACAATCTTAATCATTACAATAGTTCCCACTCAGAATCTTCTGATTCAAATGGCACGTTTGACTCTGAGCTTTTGGGGGTACAGATGTTGTCTCATGTTTCTTGGTGTTCATCACATCACAACCCATTTGTCGTGCATCGCCAAACCATGTTGCAAGCTGCTCATAATCCTTCTCTCTTCTTCTTTTCGAAGTTAAAGCATCCATTATCTTTCCCTGGTAATTATGATAAAAGAAGAAACGAATTAGGAATCGACAGATTCTAAAGTCAGCACTCAATCTCTCACAGGATGGCACTATAATCTATGGCCGTTTGTTCTGAAACTGTCCATTACTGTTGTAAAGGTTTTATATAAGAGAGACATACCTTGACTGATCTGAGCTGCCTGCTCCTGTCACGAGCTGCATAAAGCAAATTGTCTTCAAAATCTGAAGGGTCTTCTTGAAATGTCATATCGTCCTGCTCCTTACAAATAATTTATAAACCATTATAACTAATATATAAATTATCTATAATCTGATCGAGTACGTCCCTTTAGCTTAAGAAAGAATATCTCATTATCCAATATATTTACAGTTAATCTACGTCTACGTAAGTGAACCAAATTACGAATACAACCAGGGAATATATAGAAATAAAGCCAAAGTCAGTTCATTTTCACAAAACTTCGTATGAGCTTGTATGCTCATCCATAAAATGGTTACTGCTGAAGTCCAAAAAGACACTAAACTAAACTTAACTAACATCATTGTCAATCATCGAACAAGGAGGTTCAGAGCATCATACCTGATCAAGAACAACATCAGTGATCATTTCCCCAGCCACCTCCTTAGACTCATAAACCCAGCCAACTCCTCGGCCACCCACTTCCTCCCGCCAGGAGCACCCACCATCCTACCAAACCTCTGCAGATCCCTCATCTCCTTTAACATCCCTTTCGCCGCCTTCTTCCTCGCCAACGCAAACACCACATGATCCATACCTTCATCATTCATATAAACCTCAAAACTAATCTCATCTTTACAAGGCACGACGCAATTAAACAGCCTGGAGATCAGATCGTGCCTGCTCTTCAGCTCCAACGTCGCCAGAAGCCCGTGGCAGTACCTCGCGTAGAACTTGCTCACGTCTGTGGCCTCTTTCAATAGCAGAGGAGAGTCTTCTCCATCGCTGACACCGAGCAAGCTGAAGTTCTTCTCGAAGATTGCGTCCTTGAGAGCGAACTTGGAGGCCCAGGAGAGAGAGAGGGTCTCGTTGGCGTGTTTGCCGAAGAAGTAGTTGATTAGGTATGCGATCAAGATCGAGACGCAGACGACTGTGTAGGAGGTGGATCTGGAGTCTACGGATCTTCGAGAGCAGATGGATCTGGAGGCTACGGATCTGTGATTTCAGCAGCAATTAGAGATTTATCCTCAGTTGTTCGTTAATTAAACTAGGGGCACAATAGTATTTTGCTTAGTTAAATTTTAAGGGTAAAGTTGATTAGTGTATTTTTGAAAAGTGGTACCTTAAAAACGGTAGTTTTAACAATTAAAATATTTATGTAGAATCTGAATGCTCATTTTCAAATCATTGTGAGACTGTCACATGTCTATTATATTGTGAATAAATTTCTTAGAATGTTTCTTTTTTAATATATAGGGGATAGTAAAAATATTCAGCTCGTCGTTAAGTTGTTTCCAGATCAAAAATGTATTACTTCCATAAAAATAAGTTGTAGAAAAGGCAAGCCGAGGACTAATGGAATGGTTAAGAAAACATACAAGATCTTTCAGGAAATGATTTCTTTTACAAATATAGAATGGTTAAAATAACTCACAAGATCTTTATAGATCCAAAATTGAAAGAGACTCACTTATACAGTATCTCAATCTCGAGTAATATTCTGTCGACTTCCCTTAGATACTTTAAAGAAAATACACAAATATGTGTATAAGAAACATAATGAATATTGTGATGATCATTGAGCTCCTTATCATGAACCACTTAGAACAGATGATAGAGAAGTGAAGCAATCTTCAGTGCAAGGGATTGTTAAGCCTCCCATCGGATGGTCAAACCCGAACTCTTCTTCTGCGAGGTTCAACAATCCTTGGAACAATGGATGGTTTAAATATGATATAGGTATCATGAATCTCTTCCTTTGGTAAGTCTCCCCCACGTAGATGGCTACATGACCCTTTGGGACATTATTAGTACCCGAAATGGCCAAGAGGCTTGCGATTTTCGCTGATAAGCTTCTTTGAAGCTTTTGCTTGGCGTGAGATAGCCCAATCAATTGAATACCCATCTATGAGGATTAATGAAAGTAAATAAAAGGGGGATACTGAAAGAAAAAAATATTGAGTGATGAATTGTTGAATCTCTTATAGAAATGGATTATGTTTTGTAAGAAAGTTTCTCTAAGTGTGTAAAGTATATATAGGGAGCTAAAAGGTTTTGTAGCTGTAAGTCATTGGAGAATAATTAATAGTTTGAGGAACATATAAGCTGGAGGTAATGGATGAAGTTCACATGCTTATGCCTTGTCTTTTTAGAAACCATTTTATTTTCTTTATTTTTGGTGAAACATGTTTGTAGGACCCTACCATTCGCCGAAGATGAATTATAGCACCCTACCATCTCTTATATGAAATGAACCAACATAACAAAGGAGAAACATGTTATAATCAACTTGTATGAAATTTAATATATAAAACATATGCGTTCCATTCCAACATTCCATATATATATAATGTGTTCGTGAATTGGATATACACAATGCGTTGCTAGATACTAGTCCTGAGTGTACCATATTAATTAAGCAAATTAATTAACTGTTTCAAATTAGAACTTGTTGGGTTTGTGGGAGGTTTGTGGGGCGAACCATTTGGCTACTTGTCAGCTGTGAATATGAGACGACGTGAACCATTTTGGTACTAGTCAATCACAAATTTTTTGGCATTTTTTAATTTCGGACGACCAAATGTTTACCATCGTATAAGAAAACATTAAAAATCTGTTTATAAATGATATCTAGTGTAATGGTTTCAATCATGCTAATTTGGTCCAGTCCCTTAACATGAAGGTACTCTAGTCCGGTATTGCTCAAAAACTAACTTATGAACTGGTATGAGTCTATGAGATCAGTGCAAATTATAATTCCTAAAGAACAGAAAGAAAGTGAAAAATCAAAAATAATGAAAGAGAAAATACGTTTCTAACACTTATATTTTATACTGATATATTTGAGTCGGTATTTTTAGCCTTAGGAAAAGGTAAAATTATTTGGGAACACAATCATCTGCATTTGTTGCAACCACTGTAGATAATGGCTGCATATATACAGATGAACTGAACGTACCCATAAAAAGCAACACTGAAAAAAGACTAAATGAAGAAAATCCATAAGTGTTTGAGACAAGTGCAACTAATGGTTCTTTGTTTAGTTTTTTTTGATCAAATGTTCTTTCTTTAGTTGTTTCTCATTATTAGCATAAAGACTGTCCCTATATATGTACAACCTCATATGTCATGCTTTCTCTGAAAAGTGGCTATACTGCAGAAAATTAAATAAATTGACTTCTATCAGATATATACTTTAAAATTATAGAGTTTCATATTGTATCTACTAAATTTAACTATTCAAACGAGCAATTTCACATGGACCACATGTGACTTAGCAAGCATCTCCATCTTAACAAATCTGCATGAAAGCTTTCGACAGTTCTATCATTCTCAAATATAAAAGAAACTTCATACAGAATAGTAGACTAAAATAGAAAAATCGAAATGTCCAATAATTATTGTTGTTATGTCCTCGTGACCTACCGTATTTGACATAATTGAAGTCAAAAAGGCAAATAAATTATTGTGCTTCGAAGCTTTATTCATTGGGTGGATATAGATATGTTAGTGTTTGGCAGCTACTACATGCAACACGAGGGCTTCATCATCAGCTCACTGACTATATGTTTGACGTAAAAAAGCTAGATGTTATTGGAAGATCTTGTGACGGTCCATTCGTGGATATCCATATCAATTTCCTGACTTTATACGTATGTATATCTATTATTTCGGATAATGGATTTTCATATGAAATAATAAGAGAGAGCATTTGATACCCACCAAATTATAGAGGGAGCGTTTGATTTTTTTTGTGCAAATTATAAAGGGAGCGTTTTATATACGACAATTTTCAAATACAAATCAGGATATGTAAGACTTTTTATTGTGCTAGAAGGAAATGTAACTTTCATAATGCAAATGCCAAGCATGTAATTTCATTTTCGAGAAGGTTAGAGTATGTCAAACATATCTGATTTCTGCGCGTTCGAAAAAACTTATGACCAAAATCCATCTCTCTGTTTGAACAATTAAGAAGAAAATTTACATCAAATTTAAATGGATACTAAGTGGTTGTCAACAAATTCGCTAGAATACATATTGTATGAAAATATATTATATATTCAATACCATAAATTCTGAATAATAATTAAAATATTAAAATAATACTTTTTAACTCCAAATATAATTTGAAAAAAATAATACAAAATTTTTAGAAGCTTGAGTGATAATTTATTATATTAATCTAAACCGCACTTTGACCAAAACAAAAAATCTAAACCGCTAAAATATTTGTTTTACAAATTTTGATCAAATAATTAACAAAATTCATGATTAGTGAATTAAAAATGTTTTCAACCATTTTATAATCATCATATAATCTTATCTATCACCTCATTTAATTTTGACACAAAGATGATTTTCATTCGTAGAGATTTCATAGGTTCTGTGCAAAATACATGATGAAGATTTAATAACTAGGATAAGACTCGCGCCTTGCGCAGAGTGAGTATATAAATTTGAATTTCAAATTGTACATATGTCAATTTTGATGTTTGTTTGTTTTTTTTTCAAAAATTAAAAAATTTAATATATTTTTTTTGGGTCAACTATTTTTACCAAGTTCAACTATGTGCAATATGTGATATTTAATTAATTTATTATTAAGTCAATTCTTATGTTGTTAATTGTATGATGTGAGCCAGGATTATGTATAGCTCGATTTATTCATATTGAAAAATTAGGATTCATTATGTGAGCCAAAATTATGTATAGCTCGATTTATTTTGGACAAACATAATTTTTTGACAAGTGAACAAAATTAACAGCTTAATTAACTGACACATAAGCAAGAATATTTTTTAGTTAGAGCTCAATTGAAGTTATAATTTTTCAAACGTTCCTCTATTAATATATAGGATATTATTTAATTTGAATATTTATTAAATCAAAATCCATATTAATTCAATTTTATGATTATTTTTATCTTTTAAACAAATTAAGCCATTGATCACAAAATTTCAATGTGAGATTTTAAAATTTCTAATAATTATAATCATTTTAAAAAATTCAAAATATAACATACAATAAAAAATCTAAAATTTTGTTATATGATTAATGTGATTGTTTAATATCATTTAATCATAAAAAAATAAATAAAAAAGAACAAAGATACAAAAACTGTCATCAAATATTTATTTTCATAATAAATAATTGTCATATATATATTAATCATATTAGGTAATTCTGTAGCTTTTAATTAAGGAAAATTTGAGAATTTTCTTTTGTATACTTTTTATCAATTTAATAGTTAGCTTAATGTAAAATATAATATAAATTAAGATGGACCACCCTATTTTTTCTAACAGTTCTGAATTTCATTTTCATATTAACATGTGACCACAGAACAATGTTAAACCATTTATCATTAGTTTTTAACATAATAATTTTAACAGTTTTAGTAATTTACTGTCTTTTTTTTAAATTAAAAATATAACATATACAAAAAATATAAATTTTAATTATATAGCTAATTTGATTATTTAATTTATTTCATTAATATAAAATAAAAAAAAATATGATAGAGGAGACATTGATTGTTATCAAATCTTTATTATTAGAGTCATTAATTATCATTGATATATTAGTCATATTTGGTAATTCCGTAGCTTTTATTTAAGGAAACAATATAAAATAGTAACTGTACACTTTAATTAATATTGTGATTAGTTTAATGAAAACTATAATATATATTTAATTGGACAACATATTTTCTAAGGATTATGAATTTCATTCTGGTGATGACACGTGGATACACTCATAAGTTACAATGCTCCTCAATTAATATATACTAGACCATGACCCGCCCGACCGGGCGGGTGCTTATCTTATTTTTAAGATTTTTTATTTATAATAAATGATCTATTTTGTAATAGTTACATGTAATACTTTGTTTTTTTTGTGTGTGTTTTAATAACAATCGAACGTGTGAAAAATGTTTGGTAGTATATAATGAAAGCGTCAAATCAACAATGATAGATTATAACCGATATACATATATATATATATATATATATATATATATATATATATATATATATATATATATATATATATATGAATGTAGTTAATTTAAAATGTGTTTCAAAATAAATTACTTTGAATTGGTAAATATATGAAATAGATAAATAATATAATTTTGTAACATTAATTTATTTGTCCATCTTGTACGGAAATATAACATATTAAAATGTCCATGTAAGATTTATAAAAAAAAAATAAAAGTCATATGTATAAAAAATAGTTTATTGAAAAATTATATTTTTTAAAAAATTAGTTGTTTAAAATATGACCCGTATATCTGTAAAAATGTATTTTTATTTATATGGATCAAAATTTTATGAAAATGTACAGCTAAATTGTTGTATATACTATTTAAAATGTATGGTCCTATATATTTTATACTTTTTAACATTTATTATACTGAATTTATATTGGTCTAATATTTTATGAAAATATATGTAACATAACATATTAATATATCGATATATATATATATATATATATTATATAAATGTTTCTTTTTGTGATTTTTATTTTACTTATTAATTATAAATAATAGAAATATAATAACTATTTAAAGATAGGTAGATAATTAATCATAAAAAATCCTAAAAGGTAGGTTAATTAGTATGAAATTAATTATTATGTATATATGGAATTAGTAAAATAATTACCATATAATTTATGTTTAATTACGAAATATATATCTGAATTTAATTATTTTCAGACACACATATATATAATAAAATAGGAAAAGACAGAGAATATTAAAAGCTAGGCTAATTAACTATTGTTTCCATAATTTTTTAGTTAGAATTTGATTTTGGAAATGCATTAATTAAAGAGAGAAAGCAAAAACTCTTATAAGGTATGTAAATTAATAGTTTCAGTTGCATGACATTGTAAATAACACTGAAAAATAATGGCTATTTTATAAGTATACTTCTATTTTAATAATAGAGACGAGATAACAAATTTCAGTAGAATTACATATGCAATTATCACATTGAGTTCTCCAATATTTATTATACATTTTTCGTATTTATCTTCTTTGATCTCTTCTTCTTTTTCATTATTTTATTTTCTTTCATCACATAACATGCATCGTTAATATTTTCCTAATTTTCTTATATATTTTTTTGGTCAAATATCTAAATTTCTTCAAACAGTAATATAACTCATACAACCAATGAGTGTTCAAAAAATTTCAGATAATTAGTGAACCCAAAACCAATGTTAAAATACCTCTTAAATCATCACATTATTATCTTTGTCTTAGATGCAAAACATTTTATAATTGATTTTTTATTTACATATTCCATTGAGTATAAGCCCTCAAATTTTTAACAAGTTATACATTAAACAAACACCATAATTATTCTTTGGTGTAAATTGCAATAATCACACATTTATATTATATGTAATTATCCCACTATTTAAATTCTTATTAAATTAATTACATAATATTTTCTATTGTAAATTTCCCATACTTTCTTCCTCAAAAATCATCTTAGGAACCGTCTACCACCCAAATCATGTTTACCCTGCCGCTTAATCGGCAACTCACCCAGTTATTTGAACAAAAGATTTTAGTTATATTTTTTCTTTCATTATTAATATATTTCATTCAGATAATGTAACATCGAATACTCATTCTTTTGTAAATGGCTCTACCTTATTGATCAATAAATTTGAAATTTCATCAAAAAGATAATGTAACATTAAGATGTATAATGACTGACTAAATGTTATACTCATTTTTTCACAACGAACAACTATTCTATTACTCAAACCAGAGAAATTTTGGATAACCAAACCATAATATAATAACCAATAAAACATAGATCTCTATAGAAAGATCACGAGATCTTAGTTAAAGAATACGAAATCTGATTTTGAGCTCTTGGGATATGAACGATTTTGAAATTCGGAAAACATATCTGCAGCGTCTTTATCCTTTCCAATTATGTAGTAAAGTTTGACTAAGCATTGGGTTCCTTAATCATGTTATATTCATTTTGAAAAGGAAAAAGTATTCATCATTATATATATACTAGGGTCGGCCTGCCCGTAGGATGGGATATACTTTACTTGTGATTTAGATTACCATTTTATGTATGATTTTGTGGTTGGTGTTTTACGCTTGCATTTACAAAAGATGTGTATGATAATGATTTTTTATTTTATAAAAATATAGGTGAGGGAGAATTATATGTGATAAAATATGTTTTGCCTGTTTACAATAGTTGTTTGTCCAACAAATAAAAATAGTCATTTCTATATTAAAGAGACGTGACACTGATATGTTGTGAGAGCTTCAAATGGTCTTCATGTTGTTTATTTTTTCCAAAAATTTGATCCCATATTCTGTGCATTAATTGTGATTTGTAATATTTTAGGTTTGGAAGGATTGAAGTGTGGTAATTTTCTATGTATGTTATAAGAGTATTTACTTTTTATATTGAAATCATAGTCTTTCGACAAGCTATTGGAGTGGAAGTGGTAATATTCGAAGTTGCATTTCTTATTCAAAGTAGATATTTTGAAATGCGAAGAAATAAAGCAAAGCTAATCAAAATAAGAAAACATTGAAACTGGAAAGTGTAAGAATTTAGTAGTGGTTGATGAGTGTAGGCACTTGTTACTCACCGTAAAATCAACTTCAAGAACTTTACCATCTGTTTATATGACACTTTCTTGGGGGCGTGATAAATATCATATTAGTTCATAACAATTTTTTTCAATATAGAAACATCCCGTGATGAACATTTGTAGTATTGATATATGTTATTTTATTAATTTAAGTTGTTGGTTAGTTTGTTTGCAAGTATTTTTTGTTTTGTTTTTTTTTCTTCTATGGCATCATCATGTGAATTGTTATGTTTTGAATAATTTGTATCTAACAACTAATGTCTATGACTCTTTTTGAGGTTCTCTTCAGCCGTAAGACTTTTGCATAATTTTCCAAAAAGAAAATCTCAATTTTGATGAGAAATTGGCAATCCAAACATTAGCCATCTAGTTGGGTTGGAAATGGCATTTTGGGTTGGAATGTAATTCCTAGTGTTCATCAGTCTCATTTCTTAAGTTTATTGTTGGGTAATACTCAGTTTTGGTAAAATATGATGTTATTGTTTGTTAGGAACAAATATGACAATGTCTGAACCGTTTCTTGCTTGCTCTTTACTCTTAAGCTAGCATATGATGTCAGATTTTTGAGGGAATATATTCATAATGGTTTCTAAGTTCCATTCGAGATCAGTTACCATTGTTAAGCTAGATGGTAAAACTTAGATCAGTTTCATCACTGTGAGGGAAACCTCTCTGATGGGAAGAAAATCGCCGTACAAGCACAGATTTGCCAAATGGTTATAACCATCTCGGTTTTGATTCATCCCTTTTATTTATGATTATGAAACATCTTAAGAACAGATTTATGATCTTTACGCAAACTATGGCAGTTTCCAACCGCACACCTGTAACTCGCTAAGACAATCATTACATGAAATAAAAAGTCCAAGCAAAAAGGAAAACTTTTTTTGATGACCCTGGTATCTGGAGGTCTCGAAAGGAATCCGACTAGCGCTAATGACCATCTTGAAAATCTGGGTTTAGCCCGCCAAAGAGCCTGCCGAAGGCATCCAAGGAGGCTGGTGATCAACCCATGTTAAGCCACCAGTGGCCACACGCAGCAGATCTGAGCTTCTCCGTATTGCACTACAAGAATTTGCTAATATAGCTACCGATTTATTTGTTGCTATTAGACATAATCTGTAGCTAGAATTAAAAAGGCGACGGATAACGACAGTTCGTTTCTTTGGCCTCAGCACCGACGCTAAACTCAATCTGTCGCCAATCCGTAACCAACTAGCAACAAATTAGCTAAAGCAATTTCCGTAACCAAAAGCAACAACATAGCTACGATTTATTCCTTTGCTAATTAGTGACAATTTAGCTAATGAATTTCTGTAGCTAAAAGCATTTAAAAATATTTTATAAATAAATTATAAATTTAATAAAAAATTTAATTAAACAAATCAGAATAAAAATTAATATGAGAACTGAATTATAAAATTAAATTTGATTTATATATTAAAATTGCTTTACAGAATTAAACCAAACATTTACAAAAAAACCAAACAGAAGGAAAAAAACACTAAACCAAAAACAAATTAAACCTAAACCAAAATCCAGATCTAAATGTCGTCATCATCATCAGCCGCTCTACCGTGAGGCTTTGTCTTCACTCTTCGGTGAGCAGGGGCGGCTAGCACCACTACCGCAGTACCACCACGCCGTACCTTCTCTGTGTTCAAGCTCACGACAAAAATCAAAACAAAATCGTGATGACCGGAGACGTCGTCGTATCTGCCGCGCTACCTCCGCCGAGCTTCCGCTTTGCCGTCTCCGCTTCCATTGAAGTCAAAGAATGAAAAAGAGCTTCGGTGGTGCCGAAGACGACGAGCTATGGTGGTGACGCCTACGAGGTCTGGTGCAACGATGAGGAAGAAGATGAGATCTGTAGTTTTATTTGTCAAACAGATTATAGATCTGTGATGTTAAGAAAGAGAGATGAGAAGAAGAAACACAGAACGTTAAGAATGGTGAAGAGAATAAGAAACAGAGATGGTAAAAAAGAAACAGAGATGTCGATGGTAAAATGGAGGAAGATGTCCGGACAAGTTGGCCCAATGGTTAGGACGGGTCCCCGCCTGCACCCAGGTAGGGGGTTCGATCCACGCCGGAGGGAACTACTTCAACTTGCTCTGGACACCACACGGATATGGGTTTGCTTTAGGGCCCATTTGAAAAACTGGGAGGGGCGTCTATCCGTGGGCATTCCTTCCCCTTGGGGATTAGTCTGGGCCTCTGGGTCTGGGATACCCCCAGGTTAAACAAAAAAAAAAAAAAAATGGAGGAAGATAAATTCTGTGTGTGACATGTTGAGAGATTGGCAAAAAGAGGAAGAGTAGAAGCAAAAATAAAAGAAATCTGGACCATTGATAAAACTTATCAACGGTAGATATGTCAATCCGTGTGACTCCAGAATTGGCCAATAGAAAGATAGAAATGAACAGATTGACCAATAGAAAGAGAGCGTGAGGATCCGTCAGAGGAAGAGAAAAGATAGAAAAAGAAAAACGAAAAAATTGACTTTTGTCTCTTGGATCAAAATCTCATCCAAGGGTCAGAGTTTAATATTTTAGAGGTTACATTTAAGATCAGAGGGAGTTTAACATTTTAGTATTAGTGTATAGGGTTTATGTTTTAAATAGAAGTAATGAGTTTGAATTTTCGGTTGACAAAAAGAGTTTGAATTTCAAAAGAAATAAAAAAAATTGTATAAGTGTTAGATAACAATTCAAGATATATTAGAGTGTATAGAGTTTCAGATTTGGGGTTTAAGGATTGATACTCATATACATACATTTGTAGTTTTAAGGCTTAAGTGTATGAAGTCTGGGTTTGAAATTTAGGTTCATTGTTTAGGTTTTAGGGGTTGATAATGATACACACAAAATTGTAGGTTTAGACTAAAGTATATAAATTTAAGGATTTGGGGTTTAGATTTAGGTTATAGGGTTTGGTGATGATACATTTGTTATTGTTATTTAATTATTACTATGTAATACTATAGAGACAACTTATCTCTAGCTCAAACGTTGCTATCTAGCTACAGAAATCAACGGAATTTATCTCTAGCTATATAGTTACGAATTGCTACGGTTAGCTACAAATTTAGCAACAAAAACAAAATTATGTGTTTTGTCGCTGTTTTTGTAGCTAATATATTTAGCTACGGAAATGTCTTCGCCAGCCCATAGCTAATTTAGTGAATTCTTGTAGTGTTGGGCCCAAAGATCCTTCCAGATAAGCACCACAAATCTGCAAGAGGTAGCCTCGAATCCTCGACCTTGCGGACAACAGGAGGGAGCACATACCACTTAACCACTGACACGTGGTTGCAAAATGGAAAACTTCGCAGTTACATGTTTCTAAATAGCAAATAAATATGTTCTTAAGATGTTTGAGAGAGCTATTTAACTAAATAAAATATAAAGTTATGCATATATGCTTTGTGGTCACCAGTACAATTCGTTTCTACTTTATTCTTTGCTCTTACTCTTACCTACATTAAACAATCGAAGCTAAAACTCCTTCACATTTATTTTTATGTTCACATGTAGTGGTTTTGTAGAGACCAGTATATGTACAGTATAACTTCTTTAAATTAATCTAAAAGTTAATATACCTTAAAAATCTCTATAAAATAATTTAATTTTATAGTTTCAAATTGAGTTTTTGGTTCAATTAATATAACGCTAAATTAATATCTCTATAGATTAATAATAGAAAATATTTTTGGTATAGTCCTAACATTATTAATTTATAGAGATTTCACTGTATATATATCTTCTATGCTAGGAGTAAACTGGGACAAGGCTGAAGCTGAAGTGAAGAAAAATGTTGCTGTTTTAGCTTCATAGACTTGCTTTGCTTTACTTTACTTAATACTATTTCTAATATATCAACTTTTCCAGTGATACACAAGAGTAGGAGTGGATATTTTACCCGATATCCGAAGTGGCACCTGAATCCGATCCGAAAAACTTGAACGGGTATTGATTTAGCAAAGATTGGATATCAGAACCTGAACATGTAATATCCGAATCCGAATGGATATCCGAAAATAACCGAAATATGTATATTTAACCTTATATTTCTAGTTTACTGCTCTTATTTTATTCAAAATATTTTATTTTATTAATGATATACATAGTGTAAGATCAGATAATATACATATAATTATGAATTGCTATTCACTTAAAAATATGTCAAGCTTCTTGTTTTGTGCATCTGTAAAAATTGTATCTAAAATTTTTGTGCATCAGCAAAAATTGTATATAAAAATTCTAGATCAATTATCAAATTAATGTCTTTTTATTTTTAAATTTTATCTCCAAATATATTAGTAAATTTAATCTATTAGAAATTAAAATAAAAAATAAGTTATAGGTGTATTTTTAAATACAAGAAACTTGAGCAATCAAAATTTGATTTTTTTTTTCAAAATATAAATATCCAAAACCCGACCCGAAATAGCCGAACCCAAACCAAAAATATCTGAACCCTACCCGAATGAGTATTATATTCCTATACCGAAATACCCAAAAATCCGAAATACCAGATCCGAACCCGAACGGATATCCAAACATCCACCCCTATACCAGAGTATGGATGAGGACGTGAGTCAAACCATGAACAAATAAATCATTTACGAGCTGATGAAGCTCTCTTTTGATCTGACATAGACAGCAAAAAAAAATTCATTTATTTTAAACAATATTATATTAAAAACTGAAGGGAAATTTGATCTTATAACAAAAAAAATTATATTTCACCAACTGACCATGTCATCTCCTCTCTCCTCCTTTATATTTTCCCCAGTATAATTTTATCCAAAACAAAAAATGAGAAAAAAATCAATTAAATCATAAGAAGATGTAAACAAAAAAATAATTTGTTTAAATAAAAGAATATCAGCCACAATAACATAATATTAAATTTTAAATATTTTAATTCATGTAATATTATATATTAGTAAATTTATTATATACACAAGTGATTCTGTTTAGTTTACAATTTACAAAAAAAGACAAATAACATTACACTACCTTATACATCTACAATATATTTATATTACCGTGTAGTCGTGTTGCATTTTTGATTCATATAATGTACAAAAAAAAAACTGAATAGTACAATAGAGAAATTTTAAAATATAAATTATATATTATACCAGTAAATTAGGGAACAATTTTTTAAAAAAATATTAATTTCAAGCATAACATGAATGATTATTTTAAATTTAACTATATAATGCATAACAAGTTAAAGTTAGAAATATAAAATGTTAATATTCACATAGAAATAAAAGTTAATAAATTTTAAAAAAATCTAAATTCATAATCCGCGCATAGTGCGGAAAAGGAACCTAGTATTAATCATTTTTGTGAGAGAATAAATCAATCACAATATCAACATTTTATCCAAAAATAACTACGTAAATTTAAAAATTGTATCTTTAGCGGGTTGGGTGCATTTCCAGAATAAGCAATTCATCATTATAATTCTAAAGGTTTTTGATTGAATTCCCGGGGCACCCTGTTATGCTAAGGATACCAATTCCTCCAACTTCGTCGGTGCTTCCACCATCTGCATCTCTGTCTCATTTCTAGTAGTCTTCATCGGATTTTCCAAAGCTTCATCCCACAGCTGAAGAGACCGCGGTGGATCTCTAACCTCCACACTATCGCCAAAGACTCCACCAGGTCTTCCTGTGTAGCTACTCTCCACTCTCAGTCTTTTTCCTGACTCAAATAGAGTTCTCTCTCTCCCTTAGTGGGTCCAAACACCAGTCCTCTAACGGGCTTGTTGTCCAACTTTTTGGGCTTTCCTCGTCCTCCCTCTATTATTTTCTTATTCCCATTCCATCTCTCTTTATGTCCTCCATTTGAAACTATACCTCCGTTCCCACCAAAGACTAAGCTTTCCTTCTCGTGCACAGTTCCTTTACCCTTAGTAACCTGGATGTTTACTTCCTGATTCTCCTTATCTCCCTCACCAGGGATCCCATCCTCATTCGAACCCTCCTTGTTCGTATCTGTACCCAGACTGCCATACTTATTAGATAACACAATCCTCATGGTTTCCGTATCATGTTGTGTTCTTCGACCAGTTCTATTCACCTCCTCGTTCAAACTCTTCGTCATGTCTATTACTAGTCATGATGACTGAGAAGCTCCCTTTTCTCGATCCCTTAGCCTGAGTAAAACCTTCCTCCTGCCCCGGTGATCCTTGCTTGGACGCTATCTCAAAAGTTGTTGACACTTCCTTCTGTATTGTTAAGGTAGCCGCTCGCTCCGCAATCGTTATGGGGCATCCATGAAACCAAATGCCCATAGATCCCACACTTCAAACAGATTTCTGATAATCCCTCATACGCTACAAATTATCTCTCACCGTTTATTAGCACTGTCCCTTTTAAAGGGTTTGCGAGGTTCACTTCCACACAGATTCTCGCATAACGAGCCCTTTCAAACTTCAATGTAGTTTGGTCCACACGGATTGGCTTACCCAGACCTTTAGCAATACCCATGAGGATCAAACGGTGATAAAATTTCACTGGGATGTTTGTCAATCTAATCCAAACCGGCGTTGTGACAATGTTATATATAAGCGGATCAAAATCCAGCGACCAAGCTCTCACCATGAGGTAACTTTCAAAAGCTCTCCATGGTCATCCTGTCAACGCCTGTAGGTATTCAGCCTCTTTCTCAAAACGGACCATGAAGAACAGTCTGGGAAGATCCATCATATACATTGATCCCTTCGGATTCCATAACTCCCTTAGCTTCCTACTCAAGGCAGAGATCGGGACGTTCCTCCCCAAAACCCTAACAATCATGCACTGCTTCCACATCAAGTTCATTGCCTCAAGTCCTTCATTCTCAATTGTGATTGATGGTTATCCATCCTCTCCGTTCGAAAACTCTAGTCTGAGCCTTCTAGATACAAACCCATCATCAATCAAAACCTCCGGAATCGGCATACCACCTTCCCGCCGCCTTTGATGTCCAAGTGGTCACCTTATCTAGCGGTTCACCTGGTGGTCTCGCTCTCTCCCCAACATCCATCATAGTAGCATCATGGTCTTCCAAGTTCAAAACCTTAGTTTCACCGTTTCTGTCGCCGTTCATCCTTTTTTTTTATGAAAAAATGCAACATTTGCTACTACTGTAAATAGACAGAAAATTTTGTTTTTATAAATTAAGCAAGAAATATAAATTTATTGTTTCCATTTAACTATAAGAATAAGATAAAACAAATGAATTCAAATTTTCAATAAACTAGTATAATCTGTTTGCAACAATTGAAATTCAAGTAACTAATTGCAAAGTCTCGACGACAAAACACAATAAACCAACAAATGATAGAATCGCATGAGAGTGGATGATGACCTAAACAAAACAAACAAAAAAAAGTAAGGGAAATTGGGCTCAATAACACAAAAAAAAATATAATTCATTATCTAACTAAATTCACACTCTCTCTCCTTCCTTCTCTTCTTATCTCTCTCTTCCCTTTTCTCTAAAAATCTATTTTTTCTTTATTTTTTTGGTTATTCCACAAATAAACCCATAAAATGATAACATCACTTAATTTTCTCAAAAAGAAAAACCCGTTTAAACAAAATTCCATTAAAAAGTCACAGCTATACCATTATGCAAATAAGTCCACCGTAACCACTCAACTCTCTCAATAGTCGCATCCTATACACGCAAAACCCAGAGAAAAAAATATTTTCTCTCAATAGTCGCATCCTATACACGCAAAACCCAGAGAAAAAAATATTTCGCAAGTTTTTTATAGTTAACCATTTGAAACTAAAAAACAAATAGCAAATCAAACACCTAAAAGTTAAAAACAAATAACTCATTTAACCCAATCTTCCGCCATCGACCGTCTCTTCTAGTTGGGAACTCATACATCACCGATTGTTAACTTTGGGAACACTCAATCGATTTAGAGAAGATTCTTTGCTGGACTGTCTTCAAGAGATACCAACTCTACTGAAACTCTCATATGTCGATCAAGATAACTCCAACACCTTCATCCTCCGTTTCATCCGAGATACTTTACGCACCATCATAGACAAAAACTTTTAAAGAGAAACGATTTATACTCGTAGAAAAAGACTTTGAGAATAATCGGAGAAGAAGAATCTCAAACAGAAGCAAACGGAATAAAAATCTGGACTAGCCAGAAAACGAACTTTATTAAATCAACCACAAGTAGAGAACTAAACATAAGAAGAATAGAACAGCTCTGTTTGAGGTTGAAGACACAACAAAATCGCCGAGCGAAGAGCTTTATTCCTCTACAGGAAAATAAGAAATAAGAAATCGCCAAAGCAAAGTAAAAAATTCAATTTTTCGATTGAAAGATATCTTACAACAAAAAAGACTGTCATCTCCCTCTGAGTCTCTCCCCTTGTGAAAGATCAAGGATGTGTGAACAAGGGAGAGAGAACTTTATCTCTCTACAGAGAGAGAGAGAGAGAGAGAATTTGACAAAGGTTTTATAAGTGCTATATGCTTGTTGGCTTTTAACTGTGAAGGAAACTGAACTTTCGTATTTAACTGAGAAAATATTATTATGACTTAATAATTACAGAGATGAAGAAGAGCTCAATATAAAGAGCTAACGGAAGGATCCAGACAATCTTGACTACAGCTAGAAAAGGTAAAAAGATCCCGAGCCTTGTCCTTCAGCACTACACAATAAGAGAGGCACGAAGGTATTGTAGGTATGAGCCAGCTGTGAATCCATATCGCTTTGCTCTGTTCTGCAACACAGACAAAGGAGAAGAAGGTGACCGTTGGTGAAGGAGCGCTTCGGGCTTACTTTGAACTGAGGCCCTTGTTATCGTCTGAGCCGTTGACTGGGCCTTATCTCTAACATTAACTTCTCTTTTAGTATGACAAGATATATAAATTAATATACAAAAGATATTTTCATTATCAAAACTAACTTGTAAAATTTGGTTGTGAACTTGTGATGATGAGGTGTTTCGCTGCCCTTTGGGCCTTAATAATGAATGAAGAAGTTGAAAAAAAAAGTGTTTTGAAATACTTATATAAAATATCGAACGTTGTTCGCCGTAGAAACTAGCAAATCATTAAGTTCAAAAAAAAACTAGCAAAATCACGAAAACCTGTGAACGGAATGTATGGACTGCGTAAACGATTCCGTTGAATGGTTGATCAAAGAGGATTGGAGGACCACGAATCTCCCCAATAATTGTGTATATAAATAGTTCTCATGCTACAAAAAATAATATGTGTATAGTGATTTTACCATCTATACTATTAATACTATTAAAGTAGCTGACACTTTGTGAACCTGCCCCTGAAATCTCAGCTGATTTACCAAAGTTCTAAAAAATATTTGCAAATCAGGACTTTTCATTTACATCTTTAACCTATTTGCAAAAAATGGCTCCTCATTTACTACCAAATAAATCGCAGGCCCAAAATATTTCTGTTTAATTTGAATTGCAAACCTAATAATTTAAATCTATTTTCACACAGAATGGACTTCCAAATATCTTTATTATCCCATTTAGATTTTGATGAAATATTTTATAGAAACAGAAATTCAAAATCAATATTTAAATTTTAAAATAAAGTTGACTCTCCAAAATCAATATACAATTAATGAGTATAAAATTTTACAATACAGATTTTTCCGTTAAATATGTAAAATAGGTACCAATTACAAACGAGTTTTACAAATGCGTTTATTATTACTACTGTAATCTAACAAACGGGTTAATAATTTTATCAACATAAAATTTAATTTTTTGTTTTCAAAAATATAGATGGAGATATTCTTATTTATAATATTAAGAGGTCCACAAAAAAATCCATCGCTTTTAAAGAAATTACAAAACATTCTTAAGATAATTACAAAACATGGCTTTTTATTTTTTTAAAACTAAAACCACAGACCCAAGATATTTCTGTTTAGTTTAAATTGCAAGCTTAATAAACACAATCTATTTTCACATCGAATGAGCTTCCAATCTTTTTACTAACCCATATAAACTCAATGGAATGTTTTATAGAAACATAAATTCAAAATCGACATATTAATATCTGACATATTAGTTGGTATTGATTATATTCTTTTGAATTGCTACAAACAGAAACAGAAATCTATATTTTCCAAATTCTATTGATAAATATGGGTAAAAAGAGTATTTACCATAATGTATCATTGAATTATATTTAGGCAGTCAATTTTCGATGGAATGTTTTATAGAAACAAAAATTCAAAATTAAAATCGACATATTAGTTGATATTGAAATGGAAACGGGATAGACATAAGATGTGATTTAAATAAGATTTTCCGAATACTAATACTCATTTATTAGTAAGATCCAGTAATAAAAAGATTGTCCCCAACTTTCTCTCCAAGTTTCAACTATATATTATGTTTAATCGCACATATTTCGGGGTGGGATCAAAACAAATCCATGAATATTTTTAACAATAAATGTGAATGATAGTATATATAAATAAGATTTTGTGATTTAAATAAGATTTTTCAAATAGTAATCCTAACTTATTAATAAGATCCGATAATAAATACCACATCATATAATATGCTCTTGAATTGATACAATAAATTTAAACATGTTGCAGCATATATTCTAATAATATTGTAGTATTTAATTTAGTTTCCAAATGCAATTACAACCGAAAATTATGCTGCAAGCTAAACAATATCTCGGCATTAAAACCCTAAACATACATTCTCAATTCATTATACAATGGTATTTCGATTCATTAGTTGACACATGCACTTCTTTTTTTTGTAAAATACACATAGACTTTTCGTTTTCATTTGGTTTTAGTATTTTATCTTCTTAACGAATTAGTGTTCTAATTTAAATTTCATGTTTGTTCTTATGCAGGTCTAATAGATCCTGGAATGATGGCTACAACTGAAATATATTTTCTGACTTATATGTAAGGTATTTGTTCGTGCGTAGAACGGTTTAGGAGACAATAATAAGAGAAGTGGGACGAACAAAGACGTTCTTTTATTAGATCGGACATGAAGGTTACAAAGGAATAAAAGAGGTGACAAGCTAGCCGGAGCTCTAGGAGCGTCCGAAGGAGTACAAGGCGGCGAGTATCTAAGAAAGCAAGTAAACCCTAGAACAAGCCGCTGTAGTGAGTATATCTGAGTGTGAATGTCTTCCTGCTTACGCGTTCCTCTTCTTTTATAGTCCTCGTTAAGTCGTTCGCCCTAATTCGTCCATGACCTCATGGGCTTTGGTTCTCAATTGGGCCTTACTAGTAGCCCGAGTAGGGACGTCTCTTTCGTCCTCGTCCGACTCTCGTACTAGCTGTCTGACTGGTCTGTCATGTCCCTTTCGAGACAACTGACCCGTAAGGTAGGGACGTCCCCTACTAGTGGCGCGAGTTAAGATGTCTCTTTCGTCCTCGTTTGACTCTCGTACTAGTTGTCCGACTCGCCCGTCATGTCCCTTTCAGGACGATGGGCCTGAGCGGGTAAGGATGTCGGTTGGACTTCTTCATTTGATGGGCCTTGTAGAGGGCCTCAGCCCATCTCCTACAATAAGTCCCCCCAAGTCTACTCAAGAGTCGATCATGGACTTTTGGGTGGATTTCAGGTCTAGGTTCGCTCAAATGATGAAGTCCGACGTGATCACACGACGTAGGATCACCTTTTAAGAAGTTTTCGGGTAACGGGTTTCCTTGAGCACGTTTAGTCGGCCGTCTCCTTGGAAAACAGAGTGTTGAAGTCCTCACGCTTGGTGCTTCACTGATCGATTCTAAATCGTGATGACGGAGCCTGACGTATGGGGCTTTGCCTTGTTTGTTTAGTCGGCTTCTCGGGCGCGTCTACAGCGGCGGCTAGGTGTGTGTCCCTTATTAGATCCGACATGTTTCCTTGAGCATGTTTAGTCGACCGTCTCCTTCTTATTTTCGAGTTTAGTGGGTGCGGACTTGTTTTGTCGGCTTCTCGGACGCGTTTACCTTGGCGGCTAGGCGAGCGTTCCTTTCGTTGCTGTCGCGTTCGGATAGTCGATGAGACGTGTCGGCTTTAACTGTAGGCGTGCTTGCACGGGCGACTAAGAATGTCGGATCGTCGAAGCACGTTCTTATACTCCTTTAGCCGTGTTCAGCTTGTCGACTAGTCGTGTCGGATTGGATGTGAGTGTGCTTACCCGAGCGACTAGGAACATCGAATCGTCTGAGCGCGCCCTTATACATCGTTAGCCATTTGGACATAGCGCTTTAGTCGACATAGCTGTAGGCGTGATTGCACGGGCGACTAAGAATGTCGGATCGACTAAGCACGTTCTTATACTCTGTTAGCCGTGTTAAGATTGTCGACTAGCCGTGTCGGATTGGATGTGAGCCTGCTTACTCGAGCGACTAGGAACGTCGAATCGTCTGAGCGCGCCCTTATACATCATTAGCCGTTTGGACATAGCGCTTTAGTCGACGCAGCTGTTCTTGGTTACCGAATGGAATTCCTACTTGGTTTTGACCCTTGGTTCTGGTTCCAGCTAACCGAACCTCCGAGCAGTAAACCGGTTTGAGGTTAACCGGTATCTGGTTGGATTTCGAAGAAGTGGACAGCTTAATGGGTTTCAAGGCCCAACTAGACCTCTATTCTAGGCGCAATTAATGATCGTGGGAAACTGTGCCCTAATTCTTTGCTATAAATAGGCTGTCCCTCTCTGCTTTCGTCATTCTTCTCTGCAACTTCAGGTACCTTCTTCTCTCCCTTCTCTCTACTACTTTCTCTCTCTAAGTCCGACATTGGTTGAGATATAATCGATCTGTGGTAAGTCGGTCGATATATCGTGAAACCGGGTATGTCATCTGCGGGTAGGCTGTCTCGTGCGCAAAAAGGGAAAGGCATCGCCTCTGTTCTTGATCCGGCTCATGACGTCACCGAGAGGGAGAGTCCATTAGATGATTTCAGTTTGGTCCATCGCGACGCGCCATCGACAGTCATGGGAATGGATATTTCTTCTGAAGAAGAGGGGACCGAGCTTGCCGCCGGTGATATGAACAAGGAGAGCGTCTCGACTCGGGCGGGTAATGAATCCGAGGGAGCAGATAAGGAGGAAGACGATCCCGATTCTTCCGCCGTAGAGGAAGAGAGTGAGGAAGACGATTCAAATAGTGCGGGTAGTGGGTCTGAACGAGTAGACGAGGAAGGCGACTCCGGGCGTTCCAGTCCGGATTCCGAGCCGCTAAGCTTGAGTCCTCACGCCTTGTGGGAAAGACATCGATTTCCGCGGGTCGACTCGATTGATTGTAGGCCGACTCTATATCGTCTGGACGGTATTTTCGAGGAGCTTCCTTCCCTTACTCCCGAGCTGTTACGAGATCCTTGGAGAGAGGGGCAGCGGTTCAGGAATATTTTCGGGACCTGCTCCACACATAGCTCTGTTAGAGGGTTACTACAACGCTTTAATGGTGCTGGGGTAACTTATTTGATTCCGACTCCTGAGCAGAGGCCGTGGTCTCCTCCAGTCGGCTTCCAATGCATATATGAGTCGTACTTTGAAGAGGACGCGAAGCTGTGGTTCCCTATCCCGCGCTTGATCACTTCTTATGTCCGACGGAGAGGCGTCGCGATTAGCCAACTGAAAATTGGTTCGATCCGGAACGCTGTCATGTTGATGGTGGTAGCTGCTGAATCGATCGTTCTATGACCGTCAGGGTCTTTGAGGAATTGACTTCTATGAAAGATGAAAAGAACGGCTATTTCTCAGCGAAGATGCGCTCGAGTTACAACATCTTGACCGGCCAGATTGGGAAGACGAAGAATTGGCAGCGTTGCTATTTCTATATTAAAGCCGACGAGTACTCCTTTGCTGAGGCTCTCGAAGACGACTTCCCGGTTTTATGGAACTTAGACATTGGTAGAGACATAATTGTCATTCTCTTTTGCGTTTCTAGCTGATTACTTATCGCGTCCTTCTCCTTTTCTTCTTTGCAGGTCGCCATCCGTTCACTATCGCATATCCGGAGGAGTTCTTTGAGACAGCACAGGAGATCGCAACTCAGAGTCATTCAACTGGCCTGACTTGAGTCGCGAGTGGATCCGTCGCAGACAAGCACGCATCGCGAGAGGTAACGTTTTACTCGGCCTCTTTTCTTGTTGCTCTGTTTGCTTCTAAGCTGACGGCATCTATTCTTTTGTTTGTTTAGTTGACTGGGAGTCGAGGTACCCTTTGGAGGTTAGGACACGGAAGACCCGCCTATCTCTTTTCACGCGGAAGCAGCAGAGACTACTTAGACAGGCGCGCAAAATGTCTGGAAGCCCCGATTTGAGTTCGCTACTTTAGGGTAGACTTAAGCTGTTGAAGAAGTCGAGCGTTAGAAGCGCGTCGGCTAATCCTGTCGGAGCCGAAGGGTCGCAAGATGGCCGCTCGGACCCGGTCGACCAGGATGTCGGTACTGATCCTCCAGCTAGTAAGTCGATAAGGAAGGAATCCAAAAAGGGGGGATGCAAAAGTTAGAGCATCCGCGTCTTCGGAAGCCGCACCCGAGGAGGAGACTGTTCGTAGCGTAGAATCCCCCGAGGGTCTTGTTTTGAAGAAGAAGAAAAAGAAGACGAAGAGGTCCCGCGAGGATCTTGGTGGAGCCGAGCGTGATGGGTCAGTTCCTGATACTGAGCAGGATAGCCTCAACGTCGAACCTCCGAAGGAACCTCCTCTGAAGAAGGCGAAGAAAAAGAAGAAGACGAACAAAAAGGTGCGGCGGTCGCCGGATTCTGGGTCTAAGCTTGCGGATGTTCAAGAATCTTCTAAGACAGGCGAACCTTCTCCTATGGACATCCAAGTGATTGATGAGCCTCCCACCGAGTCTCAGCTTCTCAGAGTTCAGGATAAAAAGGTTGCACCCGTGCGGGTGAGTCTGTCGGAAGGTTCGGCTGACAGGAGATCGCATGGAGTTTGTTTATAATGAGAAGACCCCATTGGTTCTAAATCCGGAGCGGTGCGCGGATCTCTCCATACAGATTCGAGGTGGTCCTAAGAAGTTGCCACCGGTGGGCGATCTCGTCTTCGGAGATGATTATGTCAAGGCATCGCTGGCGGCTAGGCAGGTATAATTAATTTTCGCTTCTTTTTTTTTACAATCTTCTCCATCCTTCCCTTGGAATGACGTCGTGACCTTTTGTGTCGGCTTTCAGGCTGACGGGAGCATGAATGTCTTGGTGGAGAAATACGACACCGCGCTGAAGCAAACACTGGTTGAGCTTGGTGCGGCGAACAAGCTCGCTAAAGCGAGATTCGAGGCGATTGAACGTATTAGGGCCGAGCAGAGAAAGGCAAACGAGAAGGTTCTCGCGGATAAGGAGGTTCTTCGGGTGAAGTTCGAGGGGTTGGAGGCTGCTCTCAAAGTCGATCGGGAGGCGAAGAAGGTTCTTTCTCGCGAGAAGGCGGCTCTTGAAGAAGCCAATCTTGCTTTGGAAAAGAAAAATGCGGAACTTGCTGCGGAGAGGGATGCCGTTACCCAGAAGTTAATCGCGGAGAGGAGTAGACTTCGGGAGTCGCGCGTCCACGAGGTCTCTCGTGAAAGGGTGCGTGTGCAGTCGGCAATGACTGACAAGTTCAGCCAGTGCGTCAATCGAGTTCGCGACTATCTCACTCGGCGCGATCTCGTGGATAAGGAGAGAAACTTGCTGGGACAGGCTACCGGGACGAAAAATTGTCTCGAAATGATTAAGGAGCAGGATTTGGGCATTACTCAGGATCTTATAAACATTTTTGTCGATGAAGAGGCTAAGCGTAAGGCTGAAGTTGCGCGACTAGGTGGTGTAGCTCCATTATCCGACGCCGACCTGTCTCTCTCTCCTCTCGTACTTCCGTCTAGGTTTATCAATGAAGCGTTCATGGCTACATTGGATCCGTATGGATCTAATGATGATTTGATCAGTTCCGAGACAGCCACGCAGCTTTTGACTCCTTCCAATGCTCTTGAGGGTGGGTCGTCTGGACAGTCGAAAGAGAAGCAAGCTGACACGACCTCCGTTCGGGATGCCAGCGTTGGCAAAGAGGTAGTGGAAGGTAACCGGGTTCCGGCTCATGGCGTTTCTCAAGAGGGGGTTGTTACCGAAGAGACAGTGGATATTTCTGAGTCTTCTTCCTCAGATAGCAAGGAGAGTGGTGAGGTTGAGATCGATGATTCTCCTTCTCCTTTGCTTCTCAGGGCGGAGGGGTCGTCCAAGGAGCAAGATGGAGCAGATTTGGTCGATAAATCTCCTACTTTGGTTCCAGTCAACCAGGAGGATCTACCCGGGCGGCTTGTAGAGGAAGGTGTCGCGGCTTCTGAAGATGGGAGTAGGGCTGTCTCCGATGTTCCCTCTGTCGACGCCTCTGGTGTGGCCGCGAAGGATCAAATCCTGGAGCCTTCTACTGCGGTTTCCGAGAGCGCCGAGGATCCTGCTGTTCCGTGAGAAGTTCTGGACGTGATTTGTTCCCTCTGCAGTTGTGATTTTTTTTACTCTGGATATTTTTTGTTTTGGAGGCCTTGATGGTCTTTTCGTGTTGTAGGATGTTTCCTTTTGGATTACGCCGCTCGACCTGTTGATCTTTTGCTTTCAAATATTAAATATTCAAGCCATAAATGTTTAGCCACCGTGTTCAAAGTCTCAGACGAAACAGCTGTCTTTCGACAATACTTTCTGACATGTTCTTAGTAAGAATGAGAAGGTTCCAGACCGGCTGACTTAATGGGTAATCGATCGTTTAGCCGACTAAACGGTTACTCGACTACCCAGTCGGCGGTCCGGGTTCTATTCTTGAGACGGTCAACGTGAATACGTGAATAAGACGCCAGTGGCGTTCGGCTAATCGGTCCCTCGTGTGTTCGGTAAGAACATGGTCGACTAGTGGGTGCGAGTATCAGGATATGGATATCGCCTTGATCTCGTTAGATCTCAATAAAGTTTGGACTTTAGTGTTGTTACAGCTGCACCGGGTAAGGCTGCCTACGTACCTCGGGAGAGGATCAAGCCGTTCGTAGTTCGATTTACCCGAGTAAAAGTGGCGGTTTTAATGCGCATTTACTCGGTCGAGTAAAATTGGCGGTTTTTTTTTTTGTTTTTTTTTTTTAAACGAGAGATGGTATCCATCAAACGTGCTGCTTGAACCGAACGGGTAAAAAGGACGTCATTCGTTTTACCCGTCCGACTCTGCTAAGTGTTACGCTTAGTAGCGACGGAGGTGCTTGGAGTTTCAAGACCTGGGGACTTCATCTCCTCGGGAGATTTGGAGTCGGTAGACGCCGGGTTTAATGATTTTAACTATCTTGTAGGGTCCTTCCCATCTTGCGCCGAGCTTGCCGGCGTTTACTTCCTTAGTGTTCTCAAACACTTCGCGGAGGACGAGATCGCCGAGTTCTAAAGGTCGTGTTCGGACCTTCTTGTTGTAGTATCGTTCGACTTGGTTTTATTAATTTTGAATTCTGAGCAAGGCCTGGTCGCGCCGCTCCTCGAGTTCGTCGAGGGCGTTAAGGAGCATGGATTCGTTGAGCTCGATGTGTTCCAGAATCTTGGAGCGTCGGAGACTAGCGACGTTTACTTCTGCAGGGGCCATCGCCTCGACGCCGTACGCGAGAGAGAAGGGTGTAGCTTTAGTCGCCCCTCGTGGCGTCGTGCGATGGCTCCAAAGAACTCCGTCGAGCTCGTCGGCCCAGTGTCCTTTCTTCAAGTCAAGGCGTTTCTTGATGCCGTCCATGATCAACTTGTTAGATGATTCGGCTTGGCCGTTCCCCTGCGGGTGTCTGGGTGTCGAAGGGCTCAAGCGGATGTTCCACCTGCTGCAGAATTCTTTGAAGTTTCCGGACATGAACTGGGAACAGTTGTCGGTGACGATCTCGTATGGAAGGCCATAGCGACAGATGATGTTCTTCCACACAAAACCGCGGACCTCCTTATCCGTCACCTGTGCGTAGGCTTCGGCTTCGATCCATTTGGTGAAGTTATCCGTGAGGACCAAGACGAAACGACGCTGGCGGGAGCAGACCATAGGGCCTATGATATCCATGGCCCATCGCATGAAAGGGTAGGGGGGAGTGGATGTCTGGAGCAGCTCAGTTGGGCAATGAATAGCCAGTGCATGGCGTTGGCACTTGTCGCAGCGACGAGCATAGGACTCGCAATCGGCGTTCAGGGTTGGCCAGAAGAAACCTTGGTTTCTGACTTTGAGCGCTAGTGCCCGTCCGCCTGAATGGTTGCCTCCTGCGCCTTCGTGTATTTCGGCTAGAACGCGCCGGACTTCGTCACCGTCGATGCATCTGAGGGCGACTTTACTCGCATTGTATCGAAAGAGTTCGTCTCCGATGAGCGCGTAGTGAGCCGCACGCCTTTTGAGTCTCCTATCCTCCCATTTTTCCGTTGGCAAATTGCCGTTGGTGAAGTAATCGATGAACTCCATGCGCCAATCCGTGGGTGGTGACGTCGCGTCGATGGTAGCGACTAGGGGGGGGGCGTCTCGACGAGGATATTGATACTTGGTTCTTCAATCCGGTGGATTGGGATGGTCCGCTTTACTTGGTCGCGCAGCTTGCTTCCTAGCGCGGCTAGGGCGTCGGCGCAGACGTTGTCGCCGCGCGGGACCTTGGTGAGCTCGAAGAACTCGAACTCCTTCGCAAGCTCCTGGACCACACGTAAGTAAGCGTCCATTCGGTCGTTGCAGGCATCGTAGTCGCCGTTAAACTGACTGGCTACTAGCTGCGAATCGCAGTAGGCGCTCAGGCGTCTGGCGTTGACCGCCTTCGCGAGCCGCAGGCCTGCAATCAGTGACTCGTATTCGGCTTCATTGTTCGACGCCGGGAAAGACTGACGAATTAGCTCGCCGGTTGGGGACTGAAGTTGCACTCCTGCGCCAGAACCCTTGTTTGTGGAAGATCCATCGACATGGAGAATCCAGTTCTGGTTGGGAAGCTGCAGGTCTCGCGCGAGCTTTGGTGCTAGCTCGATTAGGAAGTCTGCTAAGACCTGACCTTTCGCCGCAGTCCTGTTTTTGAAGATGATATCTAACTCGCTGAGTTCCACGGCCCACTTCGTCAGTCGACCGGCTCTATTTGTGTTCTGGAGGACGGTGCGAAGCGGTTGGTCCGTGAGTACTTCGACTGAATGCGATTGAAAGTATGGGCGCAATTTCCGGGCGGCTTCGACTACTGCGAGTGCCATTTTTTTAAGAGTCGGGTACCGAGTCTCGGGCCCTGTCATCCGTCTGCTGGTGTAGAAGATCGGCTTCTGCTCCCCCCGGTCTTCTTTGATGAGGACGCTGCTAACCGCAGCGCTTGAGACGGCAATATAGAGTGAAAGAAAATCCCCTTCTTCAGGTTTAGCTAGAACGGGTGGGGTGGTAAGGTACTTCTTCAGCTGGGAAAATGCTTCCTCGCACGCCTCGTCCCAAATGAACTTCTTGTTACCACGCAAAAGATCATAGAAGGGAAGGCACTTATCAGTCGATCTGGAGATGAAACGGTTTAAGGCTGCGATGCGCCCTGTAAGCCGCTGTACTTCCCGGCTGTTCTTTGGACTTGGGAGGTCGAGTACGGCGGATATTTGCTTTGGATTAGCTTTGATGCCCCGCTGGGTGACGATATAGCCGAGATACTCTCCTGATGAGACTCCGAACGTGCATTTGGCTGGGTTGAGCTTCATCCCGTACTTGTTAAGGACCTCGAAACACTCGCGCAGGTGGCCGAGGTGATCTTTAGCATGCAGCGACTTGACAAGCATGTCATCTATGTAGACTTCCATGGTTTTACCAAGCTTATCAGAAGGCATTCGGTTAACAAGACGCTGGTAGGTGGCTCCGGCGTTCTTTAACCCGAATGGCATGACCTTGTAGCAGTATGTACCTCTGTCCGTGATGAATGCTGTCTTCTCACGGTCGTCAGGATGCATCATTATTTGATTGTAGCCGGAGAACGCGTCCATAAAGGTGAGCATTTCGTTCCCTGCAGTCGACTCGACTAGCCTGTCGATGCTAGGGAGCGGGTAACTATCCTTAGGGCATGCCTTGTTGAGGTCGGTGAAGTCGACACAGACGCGTGACTTCCTGTTCTTCTTCTTGACGACTACGGGGTTAGCTAACCATTCGGGATAGCGGACTTCGGTGATTGAACCTGCCCCTAGTAGTCGCTCGACTTCATCGTTCACCGCTTTCGTTCTATCGGGTCCTAACTTCCGCCTCTTCTGACAGATCGGTTTGAATGCGGGAACGACGTTCAAATCATGCGTGGTGATTGCTGGGTCGATTCCCTTCATATCTGCCATGGACCAATCAAAAGTCGATAGATTCTCTTTGAGGAAGGCGAAGATTGCTTGTTGGACGTCGTCGGCTAGATACGCTCCGACGCGTACTGTCCGACTCGGGTCGGAATCATCGACGGGCATCTCGAGGACTCCCTCCTTCTGAGGGCAGACTTTTGTAACCGACGGGGAAACCGCATTGACTAAGGAAGGCGACTGTTGCAGTTTAACGGTCGCGATCAGAATGTCTCGCGCGGCTCGCTGGTCGCCGCGGATAGTTCGGATCGTCCCGTCGATGCCGGGGAACTTAAGGCACTGATGGTATGTAGATGGGACTGCCTGCATTGAATGCAGCCATGGTGTGCCAAGTAAGACATGATAAGGTGCTTTAGTGCTTACTACAGCGAACTTAACCGATCGAGTCACCCCATCCGCACGAACTGGAAGTCGAATGGTGCCGAGGATTGTCTCCGAAGAGCCGTTGAAGACGGTTAAGGTCCGAGTGGAGGGTTTGACGTCGGAGAAGTCGATTCCCATTTTGACGAGTGTCTCGCGGAAGATGAGGTCGACTGAGCTCCCTGTGTCGATGAGTACTTTGGTGACATCGAACTCACCGATCCCAAGGACGACGAGCAGGGGATCGTTGTGTGGGACGTGGATGCCGTGCAAGTCGTCAGGGGAAAAGGTGATGGGGTGATGACTCGGGGATTTCACGGGCCATCGCTGCGACGTCGTAGCCTGTCGGCGGTATTCCTTGCGGATCGGACAGAATCGCCGCAAGGAGGGGAGCCACCCATGATGACGTTAAGCCTCGGTCGTGAGGCGGCTTTCTTGACATCCAGGAGTGTGCGAAGGTCGGTTGAGACTTCATGGTCGATCGGCTCCTGGGGTATTGTCTTGGGGAGACGCTCGAGCCGACGCCGTAGATCGGTTGATTTTGATCGATTGAGTTGGACGTGCAAATCGACCGAGCTAGCATTAAGCTTATCCCTGAGGTCAGTAATAGATGTTACCGGCGACAGCGGAGGGCTTGACTCTGAAGCCGCACTGCTTCGGCGTCGCGCCTTGCAGTCTTTGCTGACATCTTGAGCCGCGATGCTCTGGCGTCGCGTCTTGCAGTTATTGAGTTGGGAACGGAGATCATCCTTGCGGATGTCTTGGGCCGCCTTCCGCTTGAGGGAGTTCCTGAGATCCTCTGAATGGATCGTATGGTCGTCCTCGTCATCCGAGGACTCGGACGGCTGGGAGCGTATAACTTCGATACGCTGGCGGTTCGCTGGTTGATCTTCGTCTGCGGAAGAGGCTTCATTGTCCGCGTCGTCAGTAGGTTTGTCGTCGCTTTTACGTTTGTCGCTGGCTTTGCCGCTCGCTTGTCGTTGCGCACGCTTGTCTTTGTTTTTCGACCAGCTTTTACCGGACTTCGGCTTAGGCTTAGGAGGCGTGACCTTCAAGTCGCCGCTTTCGACGCTCGCGAGGAACTGGGCGTATAACGTTTTGCACTCAGTGGTGTCGTGCCCTTTCACGTCATGGAATTTGCAATGTTTGGTGAGGTCGGTTCCTCGCGAAGATCCGGCTGCCGCTGGCGGAGCGGGTTGAGCCGCACAGACGGGGTTAGTCGCGCTAGCGGCTATGGCGGTCTCGCGGTTGTACACGTTCCAAGGCTCGCCTCGCACGGTGAAGCTGGTGACTGGTTTGTTGTTCTCGTCGACGACGAACATGAGACCACTCTTAGAGATGTTCTTATCACCAGGAGCGTGTTGACGCGGCTCCGGCTTTGTGTCAGCGGCTTTAGCCGTCGCGGGCTTGGATGTGCTTTGCTTACCCATAATGGCTTTCGTGTCTTCCTCCATGCGGACGAAGTTATGGGAGCGTGCAATGGCGTCCTGCATTAATGTGGATGGGCTGCGGTATAGATCTTCTCGGAATTTGGAATCGACTTGAAGCGTGTTCATGAGAGCGTCGATGGCGATATGGTCAGGTATGTCGATCTTGGAGACAACCGACTTGAAGCGTTCCTTGGATTGCCTCGCGCCTTGTGAAGATGATGTAGGTCTTCAGAAAGGCGGACGTGAGGTCCCTGAAGCTGCTGATAGAGTTCTCTGCTAATCCAGAGAACCAGGTCAGGGCTTGGTCGTGGAGCGTCTCCACGAACAGTTGACAGTATGCGGCATCCTTCTCGTCGTCGGGTAAACGTGCCCGTACCATCGCTATATTGAACGCCGTTATGTGCTCGACGGGGTCGCCGCCCGGCTTGTACTGCGGGGGACGTATCTTTTCAATCTTCCTGAAGTTGACGTTCGTAAGGGTGCGGCTAAACGGGGTACGCTCCGTGGAGGCGAGAACGCTCTCGATCTGAGGAGCCGCACTGGTAACCTTGTGAATGGTGGAACTCATCTGCTGGAGGTTGAGTTTGAGCTCGGCGATTTCGCGTACCGTCGCGGGATCTGGACCGGGATGGGCGGTTTCAGCTGCGAGGGCGTCGCTAGGATCTGATCCTTCCGAAACATGGTCTGCTACCGGCGCCGTTGGGTTTGAGTTGATGAGATGACGTCGGAAGGGGTGAGTGTTGCTCGTTTGGCCGGCCGGAGCGGCTGTAAGTGCTGCTATAAGGTAGCGAGCTGCGCTTGAGTCGCCTTCTGGATCTCGTCTTCTTGTGCGAAGCGCGTCAAGACGGAGTTCATGAAGTCGGCCGGAAGAGGGGTTATGGGCTCTAGGGTCGGAACGGCCTCCTCCCCGGAAGCGCCGGAGACATTGTCGTCGTCAGGCATGCCTAGATCTACGATAACGTTACTTTGTTCTGTAACCCCACGGTGGGCGCCAATTGTTCGTGCCTAGAATGGTTTAGGAGACAATAATAAGAGAAGTGGGACGAACAAAGACGTTCTTTTATTAGATCGGACAGGAAGGTTACAAAGGAATAAAAGAGGTGACAAGCTATCCGGAGCTCTAGGAGCGTCCGGAGGAGTACAAGGCGGCGAGTATCTAAGAAAGCAAGTAAATCCTAGAACTAGCCGCTGTAGTGAGTATATCTGAGTGTGAATGTCTTCCTGCTTACGTGTTCCTCTTCTTTTATAGTCCTCGTTAAGTCGTTCGCCCTAATTCGTCCATGACCTCGTGGGCTTTGGTTCTCAATTGGGCCTTACTAGTAGCCCTAGTAGGGACGTCTCTTTCGTCCTCGTCCGACTCTCGTACTAGCTGTCTGACAGGTCTGTCATGTCCCTTTCGAGACAACTGACCCGTAAGGTAGGGACGTCCCCTACTAGTGGCGCGAGTTAAGATGTCTCTTTCGTCCTCGTTTGACTCTCGTACTAGTTGTCCGACTCGCCCGTCATGTCCCTTTCAAGACGGTGGGCCTGAGCGGGTAAGGATGTCGGCTGGACTTCTTCATTTGATGGGCCTTGTAGAGGGCCTCGGCCCATCTCCTACAGTATTCTATAAGTTTTTAGTCTTTTGATTAATTAACCTAAATTTTTCTTATTTGATTGGTTTAATATTAATTTTAATAGCGTTGTTATGTTCATCACCAGATAGTGACGAGCTCATCGGAACTCGGTAGCATAAAGCAGATCGATAAACCTTCATGTATTATTTCCCGAGCACTGTAGTCTCACCATGTGATCATCTCTGTAACAGTACTCCCTAGCTTATATATACATTTATCTCTCACTTTTAATCTTCTCTCGATTGATTAGTCTCTCTATATAGATCTAATATTCATGGTGAATTTTCATTTTCAGTAAGAGGTTTAAGCTTAAAGGAAATTTGTATCCATGTCATGAACCGTATGAGGAAGGAAAAATCCATGAAAAGATTTGATTTTTAATTATTTTTGTGAAACTCAACTGTTTTTTTCTTTGTGAGTTTATATTTTGGGTTTGTTTGGATCATAATTAAAAATATATTTGTAATTAGATTTTAATAATTTTTGATGAATATTCGTGCAGGTACTAACAAGATTAACATATGAAGAACTCGTGAATTTATATGTTGGTGAGTGTGACAGTTGGTGTTGTAAACGGTGTGTCTAAAATTTCTAAATCATAGACGAGGTATGCATAACTGAGGTATGCTTATCACGTGTATATTTTAGTTAGCCATTTTGTAAAATCTTGAAATTTACTTTTAATGTATTTTAGTTGGAATTTTCGATCCGGAAAAATAATAATTAAGGATGGTTTTCCGGGTATCCATACGGGTTTGGTTCAGATCGGTTTGCGTTTCGGGTTTTCAAGGTGAAAAATTTCAGCCCTATTAGGATGTTTTTAAATTTTTGTTTGAGTTTGATTCAGATCTTTGCGGGTTGGGTTCGGATTTGGACAACCCATTTAAATTATTTTTAAAGTTTTAATTCACTATATGTTTTAATTTCTCAAAATCTTTAAATAAAATAATATATTACCTATAAATTTAAATAACATATTTCAGAATACCTAAGTTTAATGTATCAATTGGTTTGATTTAAAATTCTGGATATGGAATCAATAAATATTTCAAGTATTTTTGGTGATTTAAGTATACTTTAACTATTTCAAATATTTGTTTTTGACTATCTATATATATTTTCAAGTATTTTAAATCAATTTAAAAGTATCATTTTTGATGTTTTATATACGTTAAATCTAAAAATAATTAATATATATGTATCATTCTTGAGTATCATTCTTGATTTTTTTTTTTAATTTATCGTATTATTTTGTTTAGAGCACTTTTTATGCATGATTTTTTTGCTTTCAATAATTTGTGGACTCTTTATCCCTATTATTTCTAACACGAATTTAGAAAGCAATATAATTCTTCTATTTATATATAATAACACCAAATCAATCAATCAAACTTCGGTTTCAATCTTTACAACCGATAAATCTAAAAAATATAAATCTTTAAAAAACCATTAAAACATTTGATACATATTTTATGTTGAAATACATTAGTTATAAAAAAAATTTACAAAGGAAATAAATCTGCGCTTTGAAAGCGCGGATCAAAATCTAGTTCGTCTTATTTACAATCAATTTCACAAAACAAATATGACATGACTATGAAATTGATGACATAGTTTCCGGAAAAATATGACATAAATAATTTCATTTAATGTTGATTTATATTTTGGAAAACTTATTAAAATATGGTAATAATTCATATATTGCATTTAATATTAATATTTCTTTTTGATAATTTTTTTTTAAATATGGTAATAACTCATACATCATCTATAAAATAACTATATTCATATATAACATTTCAAATTTTGAAATATTATTAGTTTGTATAATTATACAATATGTATTACTAAAGCTTTAAGAAATTGCTACAATTTTAAAAAATTTAAATATTTAATCGTAAGATAATTAGATTCATATATATCTACAAATTTTATAAATATTATTTAGGCTAAATTTTTGATAATTATACAATTTTATATCATTTTTTAGTTTTATACAAATTGATTTAATATATATCAAATATATATTAAATATTAGTAAGAAAATATTAAAATATATAATTTTTAATAAAATTGTTTTTTAAATATAAGTTAGATTTAAAAAAATCATTACTGCATATGGTGCATGAAAACACCTAGTATATATATATATATATATATATATATATATATATAGTTGTCTCTTATTTTTTTAAAAGAAGGTAATTAAGTATTTTTGTGAATTTAAACATGTATTAAATTCAAAGGCTTTTGTTACATCCACTGCATCTTCTTAAACTCTATAGATACTATTAGTACATGTAATATAATTTCTTTGTTTCATAAATATGTATATTTAGAAAAATAAAATTTTCAAAAATATAGTTTTGATTTTTAATATATTTTTATCAATTGATAATGACTCATTGTAAATTTTAGAATTTAATTGCATTAATTGAATTTTTACTGGTTTAGAATTATACTCACAAAATTTTATGCATTTATAACTATATTCAATATATTTTATTAATATGAGTGAAAATTGTAAAACGTTTATTATTTTGAAATGATGGAATATCATTTAATATTTTTCCTCAATTAATCATTTATTTAAAAAAATCGAATTTTATTATAGGACCAGCAACTATTACATCACAAAAAGGAAGAAGGGACGACACATTTTGAAGTACGTCCTCAAAGTACAAACACTAGCTGGATTTATAAACGCTGGCGCATATGATCTGAACTCCGAAGGGGTCCTTAATATTAGCTGTCCTAATTCATTTCAATCCAATCTAATAAATGCTTTTGTTGTCTTTCATATTTTATTTACTTTTGAACTTCATTCATCTCCTCCCCATAAGGAATCGATCGTTTTTCAAGTACAGCTGAGGGGATATAGTGTGATTAAACACGTATTGTTAGTATATTCATGATCATCGGCATGCACATTTTGACAAGTCCAGGCAGTGGAAAATATTAAAACACAGACATATAAACTAATTTCGAGTATAAGTATACAACTGATGTTTCAGTAACATACATCAGGAATATTTGACCCTTGTATGAATATTAGATGAACGAGAGAACCTTAAAAACTATTTTCATCGAAATCTCTTGATCTGCATTTGGCGGCTGGAGGTGGTTTTTCTTGCCGTCGGTCGCTACTCCGCATTGTTCTCATGTCTCTCATTTACTCATGTTTTGCTTCAGCTTTATGATTCCCTCTTTGCTCTTCATCTTTGGTTTTCTGCTGGATTGTGACCTGATGCAGCAAATAAAATTGAATGTTGGGTGTATACTCAACCTATCCGGAATACGGTGAGGTCGTGGTTAGTCGAATGCGTACAGGACGTGCCTTTTTAGAGGTATGTCAAGGTTTCAACTTCATTTGATCTAGGGCAGATCTTTTTTGAAAGGTTCGCCGGAGTCATTGTGCATTATTGCCATAGCTCCTCTGGCCAGTTTGCTGCCTCCCATGTTTTTGGTCTGTCTTCTCCGTTAATGCTCTGTAAGAATTTCTCTATCTAGATTCTCCAATTTGAGATGCAAATGTGACACTAAGAACATTACTTCGTTCTAATTTCACAACAGTTACCATGACCTTTTGTTTGATTACAGATATGTTATAGTGCTTTGAGTTGTCAAAGAGTTTCATGTTGTTGCCCTGCATTTTTTCTTCGCTCTAGAGCTAGAACCTTTCACCCTTGCGCATGTTGGTGGAAGTAGTCTCCTCGGTTTCTTATATTCCCATAAAACTAATGGCTACCACCATTTCTAGCCATTTGAATGTTCTGAAGCCGAATTCTTTTTGTGCTTTGTTCGCGAAAAGGGACTGGATCAAACCATCAAACATCCACTTGCTTATGCTAGTACTACCGAAGCTTTCAACTGATGTTTGATATGCTCAAATTAACTTTAAGCTACTCTCTCAAATAAAAAATTCAATTGTAGTATTTAAGGACGGAATCCACAAAGATTCTATGATTACTCAATAGATTTATTAGTTTTCGAATTAAAGCTAGATGATAATATTAAAATGCAAGAAATAAGAAATACTTATTGTTTTGTAAGTTATCAAGATGACGAAAGACTAGACTTTTGGGAATTCTTAGATTCTTTAGAAATGCAAACTATTTCAACTATCAGGAAATTATTAAAGACAGTTCTTAACTCAAAGTCAAGTTATAATCAATCAAATCTCACTGCAAGATTATCTAATTTTTAAACTGATGAGTACTACTCTCGTATTTGATCCGAGGAGGGTGTCAATCGATATTGTAGGGGTTATTGTCACCACCTTCAAACAGGACTTAGCGCACATGTTTGATTTATTCTCTAACCTAGGTCTGTTCCCATATACCTAGTTGTTTAGTTCATCTAAGCTTCAATTCAGGTAATAGGCCATGTTGTTGCTCGTGTTAATTATCCTATGATCTAAGTTTAAGGTGATCAAGTCTAACAAGAAAGATTAATCAGCCATAATCATGAAAAACATGATTAAAATCTGAAATGACTGCATCAATAAAATAGAGTAAGATATAAATGAGTTCAAGATCTTCTTTGGAGGTGTTTAGATCAATCTGTCCAATTTTACTTTTGTGTCTCTATAATAATATCAAGCATAGCCGTCAACAATAGATTAAAACGTAATATAAGGTTTAAAACACTTTATGGGTCTTTTTTAAATACATAAAACTTATGGGCCAAAACTGCAATTTTTGGATCTTCATTAAACTTGTCGAGCCTGATTTGGAGGAGTGTCGAACAACAATAGAGTAGTAGTGTCGATTGACACTAGAGTGGTGGTGTAGGTCGACACTTGTTGATTCTCAATTGGTTCCTCTTGTGAGTCAGACATACTACTCTTCATTATAAAACATAACTTTAGATCTAGCTGTCAGATTGGCCTCAAACTGGTGTCATTGTAAATCTTACTAAAATTTCTATCTTGTATCAAACTAAGAGTTTAATCGCACTGTGAGAACACTTATATCCATAGCTAAACTTTTGACATGTCTTCACAACTCTGCATCCCAAATAGTTTCAAAATCTCCAAAGTTCTCTGAAACGTACAACAACTTGAAAATACTCTAAAACAGAATCCAAACACATATAATTGACTTTAAATAAGACTTATAACATAGTCTAAAAGTGGTAAAAATCATGGTAAATCACTGGCCTCTTCTCGTTAGATTCACTAGAAACAGGTTATTCATCTTCCAGTGTGTGCATCGTCTGGAGTGGACTTCAACGAGTGATGGCTGGACTAAGACCTTATCAACCTTGCTTCACTTGTCATCCTTTCGAAGTCTCCTTCAGAAAAATCTATGATTCCTCGCATTGTTCTCTTGATGATATTTCTCTAATGATCCTTGCTATTGCTATAGGTTCCGGCATTCGATCTAAGTGTGGATGTAAAACTAAATTGATGTCTATGTAATTATAATTATTAGTAAAGTTATAATAAAAAAATTAAGGATTTGATTAAACCTTTCAGCTTTAGAGTCTTTTAGTCTTTTACGGGGCTCTTTAAGACCTATGCTTTCATAAGCATTTTAGATGCATTGCGATTTGATCTTTTAAAGATTGATTGTTTTCATGTGTCATTATTTTGGTAATAAAATTTACATACCTATCAAAAGAAAGTCAATGTTTCAAATTATATCTAAAAACATTCATATTGGATTTTCTAACTTCAAAGTGTAATTAATTGGTAGTTAACATGATTAGTCGTGATTGTAGTGTACGTTTTTGATATAAAGTCGATGAATGCAATATGATACAAATATTTGAATTTTACAAACATATGCAAAATTGCAGCAAGCATCTAAGTAAAACTCATTATCTTGCTTGTAGTTTACATCCTCAAATTAACCGACGTTAGAGACATTAAAGCGCTGATACTCGATAATGATAAACCAACAAGGCCAAAACCAAATATAGCAGTTCAAAAAGATATTGCGTTTGAATGTTTAGTGTTTGATAGAACCCTTTAGATAAACACTCAAAAGCAGTGTAATCTTCCATCTATTAATCAATATGTTAACACATTCTAATTATTTTTACTTTTGTTTGTCAATATTATAAAATACATGCGAGTGATGATCATAAATGCAAAACTACACTCGATATGATTTGTGTAGTTTTTATGGTTAAAAATTTGTGTAGTATTGTAAAACTGAAAATCATATATCTATATATACTATTATTTATGAAGTGATTTTGCTTAAGTGTCATATTCTCCATAATTTTAGCTAATTTTGCTTATTTTTCATTGTTTATTACTTATTTCTTATATTTTTTCATATTTTAGGTAATTTTGCTTATTTATCATTTTTTATTTTTTTTATTTATCATATTTTCATAATTTTTAGTAATTTACTTATTTTTATATTTTTAATAATTTCATTTTTGTTTATTTGTCATATTTTCCATAATTTAATTTTTTTTCATATTCTTAACAATTTTATTTTGTAATTTTATTTACTTGTCATATTTTTAATAGTTTTATGTGGTAAATTTATATTTGCTTAGTTGTCATACACTTCATACTATTATTTATGAAGTAATTTTTCTTACTTGTCATAGTCTCCATAATTTTAGCTAATTTTTCTTATTTGTCATTGTTTATTGATTATTGATTATATTTTCAATATTTTAGGTAATTTTACTTATTTTGCTTATTTTTCATTGTTTGTTTTTTATCTATCATATTTTCCATGATAATTAAGTAAATCAAATAATTTTTATTTTTTTAAATGAATTTAGTGTGGTTTTTTTTTTCAACAATATTACAGACTCATGTAGACTCTGTAAACCAAACTGGTTGTTCTGTATCCATATGGACAGTAAATGACGTCTGTTGTCTCACACCACGTGCTAAGCCATCCGCCTTTTATTGTGATTTATTTATCATATTTTCCATAATTTAGGTTATATATTTGTTTGCCATATTTTTAATAATTTTAGTTGGTAATTTTAGATTTGTTTACTTGTAATACACTCCATTATTTTAGGTTATTTTGCTTATTTTTCATGTTTTGTTATTCTTACAAACTTATTTTGCATTTTGCTTATGTTTCATGTTCTTCATAATTTTAGCTAATTTTATTTATTTTTCATTGTGTATTGATTATTTCTTATATTTCAATATTTTTAGGTGATTTCGCTTATTTATCATTTTTTATTTTTTATTTATCATATTTTCATAATTTTAAGTAGTTTACTTATTTTTATATTTTTAATAATTTTAGTTTTGTTTATTTTGCATAATTTAAGTTATTTTTTGTTTTTCATATTCTTAATAATTTTAGTTCGTAATTGTTTTACTTGTCATATTTTTAATAGTTTTAAATGGTAATTTTATATTTGCTTAGTTGCATACACTCCATGATTTAAGGTTATTTTCTTATTTTCATGATTTATTATTCTTACAAACTTATTTGCCATATTCCAGGATTTAGGTGGACTTATTATTTTTAATAATTTTTTTTTTGAATTGTTAGTCTTAAGACATTTTTAGGGATTATTTAATAAATTTTTTTATTATAATTAGGATAATTACTATTGTAGTTTTGTTCATATTATGTTTATTTTAGTAATATTAAATGAATATATTTTTATTAGTTATTTTAAAAAGAAGCTTGCTTCTCTTTTATATCACTGAATTATCGTACTAATAAAAAATATGAGTCCAGAGAATATATATTTTTTTCGTTAAAAATTGAAACAAAATCATCTTACACTAGACGTATATCATTTATTACTTTAAGTTTATATAATTTAGTTAAATAGAAGTATGTTTTTAATTATTGTAAATTTTGTTAATAGTTGTCCGATAAAAGAAATTCATAAAAATGCAATTAATGTTTTCATAAAGGGAGGAATGATTTCATAGGTTTTTATTGTTTTATCTTTTATGTTACCTATCAGTATTAACAAATTTTTACTAAGTTATATTATGTTAATGATATTTTTTACATGTGTGGTCTGATGATAGAATAACTGAAATATCTTTTAAGTACCAAACTATTATCTATGTTGTGTTATAATAAAGAAGATAAATTATATATTCTGATTAATTTAATATTTGAAACTAATTAAATAAATTAAATTGAAATATTAAAATTTGAATTAGTTTGATATATATTAGTCCGCACAAGTGTGCGAGCCATCATGTAGTATATATATATATATATATATATATATATATATATATATATATATATATATATATATATATATATATATATATATATGAAAATAATAAAATATCAGATATATATTTTACTCCAAAAATCAGGATTTGAATTATTTTGTTTATGCTTTTTAAAGGTATCTATGACACAAAATTGTCTCAGTGAAAAAAAAATGGGCGAAAGAGTAACATGGTGTTCAATTGTTCATGTGCTCACACTGACCCTGATGTCACCAACGAAGAACGACAACATTCACTATGCAAAATAAATTCAGTTGATTTGATTTAATAGCCGATTGAAATTTCAGAAAACAAACCAAAATAGAACAATCTATCTTTACTGAAAACAATATGGGCCATATGCTCATCGGCATCTTGTTTCAGTCACGTATTCCCGCGATCCATCATGTTACACAGAACATGCAAAGCAAATGAGAAGATATTGAACTCTTTTATATCGATGCAGTCATTTCAGATTTTGTTGAAATAACACCGCACAAATTCGCTGAGACACTCTCTGACGCACTCGCCGAAATAAGTTAGAAAATATGAAAGTTTATAAATCTATGGAGAACAGAAGAAGAACACAGAATAAACATAGAAGATAGACATCAGTATTTTTTATCCAGGGTTCACTTAGAAAGGCTACGTCCCTAGAGTCTGACAATGAGGCAATTCACTATAATCTCAAATACAAAAACATAGCACATCTCTCTCTCACACACACAAGACACAAGCCGGCTTGCTTGGTCACAAAGGACCTTATTTAGACCATTGAGATAATGAACACACGAGCTCCCCTTATATAGTATTAGTAGGAGTCTATTACATTAACCTAGTTGGATTAGAGCATTCACGCATTTCCATAAACATATTAAGAATTTTTTAAAATACTTGCAACTTTCATAACACCATGAAAGTAATATTTCCAGGAACCTATTAACTTCTATAACTCCATAAAAGTAATATTTTCTTTTCCTAATATGACGTCCTTGTCTTGGTTTAAGCTATGTGATCTTGTTTGATTTCTATCACCAAATCCTGACGAAATACCTGAAAGATTCGCTGATGTAGTCTCTGATGTAGTCTCCGACTTAGTTGTGAATCCCTGACATAGTCTCTGGCGTAGTCTCTGACTTAGTCGATGACGTAGTCTCTGATGTAGTCTCATACTCCAAAACTCCAATCGTCCTCCCTATTGGTCACCCCCCTTCGAGGCAAGAATCTGTATATTTTCATACTCATGTGCTCAAGACGTCTATGCCACAAGACTGTCTCATTCATAGATGGTTTCTTTCTGCCACTGCTATATATTCGACCTGATGCAGTTTCTCCATCTAAAAGGTACAATGACTCAGACACATTTTAAAGAGCTTATTTCCCATGCTTGTAAAATCTAGCTTTCCCATGTCTGACATATGTAAATGTCTTGACCGAACCTCCATAAGCTTTGTTGATTGTACCAATCCATTGCACTCCTACCGCGCAATCATTGCCAAGATGTACTTTTCTCTGAAGTCAACTCTTGAACCATGTGAAAAAAATCCCTCCTACACGTCCTGTAGTAAGAACATCCAGAACCAAACACCCAATTATCATGACGCTGCGTATCTGTTACCGATATATAGTGCATCACCCTCTAGAGCAGGATCTATCACATCTGCTGTTTCAGCTTCCTTGTCATACTTCTTCTTTGTAACATAACAGTTATTTCTGGTGTTCCCCTGCTTCTCGCAGAACCAGCAGGTAATTCTAGACCCTGAGCTTGATCTAGAACTGACCCTATCCTTCCTCACAAGATCCTTTTTCTCAGACTCGCCTCTAGCATAATATCCTTCACCATCATCATGTGAAACCCTAGAGGTTTAAGGATCTTGATCTTTAGACCTTGCAGCACCCGTCACCTCTTCCAACGATAAAGTATCCATGTCGTGCTTAAGCGTTTCCTTGAGAGAGCCGAACTGTGAAGGTAGCTGATTCAACAACAGAATCGTCTTGCACCTCCTCTGATACAGTTCCATTCACACTTGACAGGTGAGACACAATCTTCCAGAAGTCATTGATATTCTAATACTCCAAGTATCAACCATCTTGAAGATATATAATATGTGCTCCAAGTGAATTATATCCAGTAGAGTATTAGAAAGAAATAACATCTCTAGCGTAGACCACGAATAAGCCGTTGAAGTACACAACTCGTTCTTCCTTAACACATGATCTCCCACACCAGGAATGATCAGATTCATCACCGTCTCTGATCATCCAAGCCTTTCAGCTTCCTCTTTCGCCAAACTTTCCCTGCATCGTCTTCTTCCTCCTTCTGAATCTCTGACACAGAAGGTGACGTAGACTCTTCTACTACATCCTTTTAAACCAAGGACAGACAGATGCGCAAGCATCCTCTTCTTCCACAATGAGAAATCTCCCTTCCCATCAAACCGCTCCACCTCAATCTTGCTTTAGGCATTGAGATTAACACTACTTAAGGCTCTGATACAACTTTGTTGAAATAACACCACACAAACTCGCTGAAACACTTTCTGACGCACTCCCCGAAGTAAGTTAGAAAGTATGAAAGTTTGTAGATCTATGGAGAATAGAAGAAGAACACATAATAAACGTAGAAGATAGACACCAGTATTGTTTACCCAGGGTTCAGCTAGAATGGCTACTCCATGGGGCCCGGCAATGACGCAATTCACTATAATCTCAAGTACAAAGAAATAGCACATCTCTCTCTCTCTCTCTCTCTCTCTCTCTCTCTCACAAGCCACAAGTCGGCTTGCTTGGTCACAAAGGACCTTATCTAGACCATTGATACAATGAACACACGAGCTTCCCTTATATAGTAGGAGTCTATTACAATAACTTTGTTGGATTAGGGCATTCGCCACTTTCCATAAATCTATTAGAAAATATTGCAAAGTACTTGCACCTTCCATAACTCCATGAAAGTAATATTTCCAGGAACCTATCAACTTCTATAACTCCATAAAATGATATTTTCTTTTTCTAATACGACGTCTTTATCTTAGTTTAAGCTATGCGATCTTGTTTGATTTCCATCACCAAATCCTGATGAAGTCCCTGAAGGATTTGCTGACGTAGTCTCTGATGCAGTCTCTGACTTAGTCGTGAATCCCAACATATTTTAATTATGTTTTTCATGATTATGTCTGACTAATCGTTCTTGTTAGACTTGGTCACCTTAAACTTAAATCCTAGGATGCAAAGCAAATAAATAAAATGCATGACTACGCATCTCTACGTCTAATAATTAATTTTGTCTACTAACATTTTTCTCATACCCTTTGGATCTTAGTGTTCAGATTTTGGGATATCTTTGTTGGGATGATCCGAACCTTATTTAGTTGAACAACATAAACCATATACCTAACACCCCAAACGTTCGCGAGGGTGTACTGATGCTGTCACAGCCTTTATATATCAAGTTATCAACCACATAAAACTCTTTTTTTTGCTATTTGAATTTTATATAAAATGATGCGAGATTGTAACGTATTACAATAGTGTTAAGATCAATCTAGGATACTTCCTTGGAAAAAAAGATTAAAAAGGGAAGAAGCCTAAGAGAATTGGAGAAAAGACGACAAACCACATAAACTTAAATATAGAATGCAATGTTGATAGGTTTGTATCATCCACATGTCTTCAACCGTTTTAAACTACTTAATGCCATAGCCAGAAAATTAATACGTTGTTGTATTTCTCTAATCCATTCAATAGAAATAATAACAAACTAGAACTTGATCTGCACAACTGTGCGGATGCATGTTTTACAGTATATATAAATTTTTAAAATTTAAAATTTTACGGTTTCAGTTTTACTATTTTTGTTTATATTTTAAACTACGTATTATATATTGTGTAATAGGGACGTCCCCATAAAATATTGCAAACCGTAAATACTGTAGTAAGAATTCTACAAATATAAATATTTTATGCAATTTAAAATTGTCTTACTTAATAATAAAGTATCATTCTTAAATACACAAAATAACTCATGAGGTGTATCACCTATATAATTATAATGTATTTGTTAAATTATATATCAAAAAATTTTGGAAAAATTATTTAGAATATATGAAAACAGAATGTAACAATACAAAATATATATTATATAGATTATATTTTGTTATTTATTTATTCAAAATGCCGTTAAAATAAAATTATAAATAATTCTAATAATTTTCTTTAACAAATTAATAACAATCATACAAAACCTAAGAATAAATATTAATTGTATTTTGGACCGTAATGATCTATGATTTAAGTTAAGCTCATTATTTTTTTCTTTAGTATAGTGTTATCTATGTTTCCAAACAACATTATATTTTACTACTATTTTTGTTTCCAAACAACTCTAAAGTATATTTCAGGTTTAATAAGATAGATGAAATTTGTGTATCTAGTCTTTTTATGGGAAATTGCAACAAGGTATTGTCAATTTTCCCGTTTTGTATACTACGTTTAAAAAAATGGATCAAATATCTAATACATATTTCTTTTTTGAATTATACAGAGGTATCCTAGCCTCCATAAAAGTGGATCAAGACTAATTATATGTTTGCAGCTTACATTATCGACTCATGTGTCAGTCCTCTGTATTTGGCTATACCGAAATGTTAATTCCTCAGTGGCCAGCGTAATTCAAACTTGGGTCCTTATTGGGACCGAAGCTCCCTCAATATCACTAGACCGTTCTCGCTTGGTTATAATTAATCAAATATTTAGAACAAAACTTGGGTTGACTCCCTATGGTGAACTCTCAACTCTTATCACCAATAAAAGTACCATATAGAATTAGTAAGGAAACGAAACAAAATTAAAAGGAAAAAAGAAAGCAAAAAGGTGAAAACAAAAGATGTCGACTATTTGTTAACTCTGTCCATGGGTTGTTCTTCTTATCACCACAAAAAAATGTTGAAAGGTTTTGCTTATCAAATTAGAGTCTACAATCTTTTGGATTTTAAATTTAAAATTTAATGTTTATGATTAATATCAATATTTTTTTTTTAGGATTTTGGATTTAGGTTCAAGTTCTAGAGTTTGGGTTTAGAGTTTAGGTTTGGGATTTATAGTTTAAGTTTTATGGTTTAGTGTTAACATTGACTTCATTCTTTTAGAATTTAAAGTCTAGGGTTTGAGTTTAGAGAATAGAATTTGGATTTGGGTTTAGATTTAAGGTATAAGACCAAATCATTGTAGACTCTATTTTGACAAACAAAGCTTTTAATATATTTTGTGGGTGACGAAGAAGAAGCTTTCATCCATTTTCTACTTTTTTTCTTTTTAATTTTTCTTTACTAATCTTACATGTCACTTTGATTAGGGTTAAGAATTCAATATTTACTATATATTTCTACACAAAGAGGTTGACGGCACCAGTTATAAAAAGGTTTAAATGTTTATATAATAATTTGTTTTGATCAAAAAATGTTTATATAATAATTAAGAGTCGATTTTTTACAAAAAAAATATTAAAAATAGATTAAGACAAAGATGAGTAGGACAGAGTAATAGTTTGCTCCTAACGATATGGCCCCGTAGCTCTCAAGACAGTGCATATGGGATTGTTTAAGACAAAAACCATGTTTTGCTTCAATACTAACAATCAATTTTGGATTATGACTATCTAACTTACGAAGTTTGTGATAAAATCAATTCCGTCGATTATGGACAATATATTCTGAGAAAAGTTCTTCTTTCTTTCACTTAAATGCCGTATGCCCGTATAGGTAGATAAAGTGATATTTTGGTTGAAATGTATTCTCTCTAACCAAATAAGTTGACGTTTGAAGACTAAAATAGCTCACTGACATCTTGAGTCCAGCCCGACTAAGCTTGTGTGACTGAGCCACAAAACTTAATTCTATTTTGACCTAGATTAGTATCTTAGTATCAGCAACTCGAAGATAGCAGTATATTCCATTTTTTATCTTTCAGTTAAAGATTGTATATAGGGGAAGTAGAAAAAATATAAAGTGCGTAAAATATTCTAAGTAGCCTACCTTTTTTTTTGGGCAAAAAATTACCCTCAATCAAAAGTATGAATTTAGGTATATCGATTATCTTTTAGGATTTAATTTTTAAGAGGTCGGTTAAGTTTATAAACTTAATGTAAATGTTGTATATATTATTAAATAATTACATACAATTTAGGAGAGTTGATTTTAGTCACAAATTTATTAGATATTGAAAATAATAGTTATTAAAGATAAATTTGAAAAATGATGTCAAACTTGTGGTAAGATAGAATTTCTCTGAGAAAAAGAAGCATGTTCATCTGAAAATAATGATCTACAAGATATTATTTTATTTTAATAAGTGTGGAGTTCTTAGTAATCCAAAGATAATTTTACTATATATTTTTCTCTTTTTGGGTCAAAAGTAATATTTCTTTAAGTTATATTAATAATAAAATAATTTCGAGAAAAATATTTCAACCAAATGTTATCAATCTCTTTAATACCAAAACTTCTTTTACTATCCAACTTAATACATCAGTTTTTCATTTTAATACATGAATTTATTATTTTTTTCAATTTTAAAACTATGCTCGTTTTAACCAAAATAGTAAAAAATTCAAAATCTTCAAAATTCAAAAACTAAATCTTAAAATAATAGTTTTGTTTTAAATTTAGAAATAAAAGAAACGAAATTGTGGGTGACCTTAAACGTTTAATTTTAATTTTACTTATAGTGACAAAATTATTTTTTCTGAAAATTTAAATTAATTTTATTTTTCATTCAAAATAATTTTTATAAATTTTAAAATTTTTATTCTAAATTTATTTATTTTATTTCTTAAAATTAATTGATTAATTTAAATATTTTAATTTTAATTTTAAATATATATATATATATATATATATATATATATATATATATATATTATTTAAAATTTATTATTATTGATTAAAATAAGCATATTTTGAGCACTAAATGAGTATAATTTTAAAATTTTAGTTTATTAAGATGAACAAAATAATTAATTTAAATATTAAAGACAGTAAGACATCTATAAATTAATAATGTTGGAACTTTTAAATTTTATTAATTTATAGAGACATTAATTTGTAAAATTTTCCTTATTTAGGTTTCTTATTTTAAGATAAATTTATTCTATGATAAGAAAATTATATGATTTTAGTGTATAGACATTAATGGTTATTTAATTTTGAAATTTGACAATTATATTAATTTATTATATTATTTAGTGTATATAACATATATTGCATTTAACTTAATTTTGGTTTTACATATAATATTACTAAATATCATCAAAAATATATTAAGTGTTAAGAAAATATAAAGATAACTCCATTGTGAATATAAAATAAATAATAAAATATATAGGTTCTTTCTTTTATAAAATATGTATACATATAAATTATTAATTTATAATTTAATGGGACTATAGATTTACATAGATTTTTTTAAAAAAATATAACAATATCTTAATTTTTATCGATTTCTGTCAAATTTTGAACCAGTCTAAGTTGAGACCAACAAAATTTATTAATTTATAAAAATTATTAATTTATCAGTATTAATTTATCGCGGTTTTTTAGAAGAGGTTTTATTGTACTTGTATTGTATGTTGTCAAAATATTTAGGTATTAAAGAGTTTTAACAAAATTTATTTGGATTACTTTTATAAAAAACTAGGGTCGGCCCGCCCTACGGGTGGGAATTTATAATAAAAATATTTATATAATTTTATACTAATTTATGAAGCATTTAAAATTATTATAAAAAATAATATAATAAACAAAAAATAATGAAAAGAATATAAATTCCATTGTTATGTATGAAAGAAAAAAAAGTAAGTGTTCCATTGTGTTATCGATCCTAGTTTCCTGCAACAATAATATAAGTTCATGTTATTATGTAAATATGTAAAGTTTCTGTTTTTGTTTTTTAATGGGAATCTCAATCTGACCGTGTTGGGTGATCCGTTTCTCTATCTCATGTCTGTAATATAAATAACGTTTTGGATTAGATACATTGCAAGTTTGTTAATTTCTATATCTAAGTGATGATATTTGTTGCAGAGGAGTTGTATGATGACATCTTTAAATTAGTTTACTGTATCGGTAGATGATGGTAACTAAAGATCGTTAATATTTGAAATTCTTGTACGGTTGTTGGTTTCGCGCTGCGCCTTTGAGCTCTTGTGTGGATGTCATAGCGTTTTCAATGTTTGTCCGTGAGAATGGTGCAAAATGTGTGGTGATGTCAGGCTTTTTCCGGTTTGTTTGGTGAATCAGTTTTCCGATGTAATCATTTAACCAATGGCATGTTTAGTGCTTTTGATAATAATATATTTATTTTTATAAAAAAGAATCTCATCGGTCATGTTGATAACAACGAATGCTAATATGGTATTTAGCAACAAAAAAAACTGATGTGGTAATTCAATTCTCAACAGTACATCGATGAAAGAAAATCACATCAGCAGTTGATATTCAACTATATCCTTAATCAAAAGGCTAGTTTCTTCTGCTGGAAGCCCACAAACAACTGGAGTTTGATGCAGAGCACGAAACTGTAGATAAAACATAAGACAAAGGGTCAAACCTAACTTGAAGAAAAGATAAACATGAAGATAACATTGACAGCTCATAACTTCAAGCTATCTAGATGATCACATGATGTAGAGTTATTCAAGTACTCCTATCTCACCTCGTCATCTTCTCTCCTAAGCTTCCCCGCCAATGGAGAATATAGATGTTGCACTCTTGCAAGCTTCGTCACGTTTATTTGGGGTTTAAAAACTACCCTGTCACATATTAGAGTAAAATGAAAAATATGATAATAGAACATGTGCCAATACACTTGTTATTTAAAGAGTGAAAATTCAAACTAACTGTAGACAAAAGGTTTGAAAGATGCAGATCAATAAGACTGAACTTATGTTTAACTTTCCTCTTACATTCTCTTGTACAATAAAGAGCTCAAGGTCATCTTCAGGGTGCAGCAGTTTGGTAAGCCATGTCAGTATGCATATCCAGAAATTTCAATGAAAAGTTGATTCTGTGATTGTTCAAAACAGTAAAATATAAAAACTTACCTGGTTAGCAAGTCATGCTTATCTCCATATCACACACAGTTTATCCAGCCAGAGGCATAGCACAAAGTTACTGTTATTCTAAAAAGTGAATTTAGTATTCTTAGACAAAAAAAAACACATGTAACTGAGAAAGCACAACCTGTTTTGAAAAAAAAAAATCAGTTAAGCTGGAAAACATAACAGTGCAAGAATAGATACAGACTTTGGTCACTAAACTACCTTAGGTAAGAGATGAAATTTTCGCTTAATCATCTCCAAAGCCTTCTCTACAGCAAGTTAATGCGCTCCTTTAGTGGGAACATGATTCTTGCTAAGAACATACACTCCTAGAGACTCCCTTCGTAGCCTCATCACAACAGAACAATCCTGATACAACAAAGTGCTCGTTAATGTGAAGACCATACAATAACCTAAAGCAGAACTTGTTCTATGCTTACCTGATGCATAGTCTCCTGAAGTGCTTCAATAGCATTCTCTCTAGCTTCCAAGACAGTTCATTGTCCCAAGTAAGAGTTGTAGCTTCCACCAAATTCCTCAAACTCAACTTGCGTTTGCATCAGCCAATTTGCCAATTTACACAGAGCACTCATATTAGTCAAACAGATCTCCTTCTCCAGAAATTCAGTTCAAGAGTACCTGACCCACAGCAAAGTAAAATGAACCAAAGGGCTCCCCCATTCTACATAGATCTTGTCCTTAGGATCCCACCATAGACACAAATCAGAGGTGACTTAGTAGGCAGAAACCTACAAAAACTTTAACCACTCAGCAAGATCACCGAAAAGCAAATATTTATATCGTAAAGCTTGTTACTTAACCTTCGATGGATCTCCAGTCATCATGAAAGAAAGGATCAAAACCGGATCAATATGGAGGAGTCCAACAGCCTGAAGTTCTGATTACACCAAATCACTTCAAAACCGGTGATGGAATAGAGTTTCAATAGATTTGCAGAGTGGGATGCTAACATTTTTATACTTGAAGTTCCACCGCCTTTCAAGAGCCGCACTTAAGGTAGCACTTAAGGTAGATCGTGGATGATAAATTGTAGAATATGATGAATCTGTAACTGGCTGATTCATAGGAAGTTAAGAAGAAAGATGAAACATCTTGATCGAAAACCCTAAAGTCTCCTCCAATATCACAGCCGCACAAAAAGAAAAAAGATAGAAACAAAGAATCAAAAACGACGCGTTTTAGTTATATTTGACTTACAGTTTAAATATGGGCTTTACGAAGTAAGCCAATTCCCAGGAACGTGATCTTAAGCCCAAACAAAATAGACACAAAATAAATGAAACGCAGCGTTGGACGCGTGTCACGCTCTCAAAGCCTGAGTTTCCAGCCTGTCTGCATACGTGGCGCTTTAAGGAGAGAGATAACTGTATTTTATATATAAAGATTCTAAAAATATTTCAATGTTTTGACGATATCTTCCATATATACTACTTTTCCTAAATTGTACCATTTATTCATTGTTCTGAAGTGTAACCTAATATTTTGTTGACTACGTACAAAATCCTATGAAAGTGTTATAGATTTGCATGAATCTGGTTTATTTCGTTTTCTTATAATCGAAACTATGATTATAGTCCAAGAAAAACAACCACAATCCATACTATAGCAGTGAATCTCACTATGTAAGCGTGGAAATTACGAAGAATGACGGCTCCTAGGGTTTTGGCGACAAAAAAGGCGATTTTTGTCTCATACTACGCCGCCGTCTTTTGTGTCAGATCTTAGATTCTTCTGCTTCGTCGGGATACTAAGGAGACCTCTACTCTGCTATCTCTCCTTTCCTTGACCGTGGAGCTGATTTCTGTCACAGTTTTTCTAGCTTTTGCTACGTTATTTCTTTTTGCTAAGCCGGGATTGATTAAGATTGTCTTCGGTTTTTGTTGAGATGAGTATTGCTAAGGATTTGATTCGTTTGGGTGGAAGTTTTGAGCAGTAGAAGGGAAGGACTAATGGAGAAGAAGACGAGATCATCTTGATCCCAGACTGCGACATGGAAACGATGGCGGAGCGTTTCAAACTAATGCTTATCGGAAGAGTTCTGCATCATGGTAGCAGAAGCGTGGAAGCTCTCATCACGCAACTCCCCCGTCCTCGGATTTGGAATGTGGAAGGAAGGGTGCGGGGAAGAAACCTAGGGAATGGATGTTTCTAATTTGATTTTGATAATGAAAAGAACTTGCAGGCGGTGCTAAACAAAAGACTCTGTCATTTCAATCAATGGAGTTTTGCCCTTGAACACTGGGAGCCTTTCACGAAGGATGGTTTTCCAAACACTATTCCTTTCTGGATCCAAGTTACGGGGGTTCCGGTGCACTACAGGAATGACGGGACTTTTAATGAGATCGCTAAAGCTCTGGGCACTAAATTGGCCGTTGATGATAAGAGCGCCCGTATACATGTTTCTGTAAATATTGACAAGCCTCTCCAATTTGAGAGAATAATTGGTTTTAAAAACAGAGATACGGCATAAATCTCCTTATCTTATGTGGGTCTTAACAGATACTGCTTCACGTGTAAGATGATTTCTCATGATGAGAATACTTTTCCGGAGCTAACAGAGGAGCAAAGAGAACAAAAACGATTACAACGGCTTGAGGCAAATGCTCACGGACCCCAGAGGGAGATCAGTTTTGATAGGAGACAAAGTGCTAAAAGACAACGCTCGGCCTCTCTGGAATTGGCCAGAAGCTCTCCCGCACGCAAGTTCCAGGTGGATGCCTCTCAAGGAAGAATTCGGAAGAACGGCTCTCATCATCGGAGCTACGACGAGAATCCATCAAAAGGCTTAATGGAGGAACATGGAGGCTTTGGGAAATCCCAACTTCGATCTGCTAGAGATGTGATACTGTACAATTCTCATTCTCGCAAATCTGCGACGCCGCCTAGACAGGATGTTTGGAATCGTCTGGATAGACAGTATCAGTCAACCAGAGCACGGGAAAGGAACCAGAGGCATGGGTACCAGAGTGTGACTAGCCAGAGTAAATCAAGAACCCAACCGAGAGAGAATACAGGTGTAGACCGGAGCTCTTATAGGTCGGAAGGACGTTATAAAACCAATCGGCAAGAATGGCGTCCCAGAGAACTGCAGAATTTGATGCTAAGCCACTCCACCCACAATAGAAAGGAGCGGTCTGCAGTGGAGAGAGGCAGATCCCACGAACACCAAACTTTGTTTCGAGGGGATCAAGATCGAGTAGACTCTCAGAGGACTGTCTCGGAACACCCAGGGACCCTGCCGGGAACGGGAACTCATAGAGGTGGTTTCCTGGTGGTTCATTAAAATGAGACAGAGGAGGAAAAACGCCGAAGGCTGAAGGGTAAGAGTATTTTGATTACACCTCCGGAGACCTCACATCCAGAGGTTATGAACGCAGACAGTTCAGCTATCCTTTTTTTTTGTTCACCAAATACTTCATTAACTTAAACTTAAACTGGGTTCATTACAAATTCTCTTAGCACACGTTTGGCTACTCCATCCACATGCGAAACAGAGGATCTACTGACCCAAAAGAAAGAAACAGAACTGAAAGATAGAGAAAGCGCAGCTATATCGCTGAGGATTCCATGCAAATCCGAAACCGAGGAGCCTTCTTTTATAGCCTTCATCAATCTACTTGAGTCTGACTCGAAAGAGATTTGCTTAAAATCCAACAAAATAGCAGCCTCCATTGCTGCCAATAATGCCAACTCCTCCGCCACAAGGGGTGATTTAACATTTGAAAATGTTAGGGATCCAGAGTAAAGACTCTCTTTCCCACTGAATAAAAACTCCCAAGCCACTCCTGCTTGTCTTCCTTCCCTGTCCCAAGCTGCATCAGACCTGCAAATCAACTCATTCCGGGGTCCCTCCTAGGTAGACACAAGATTCAGTCTCTCTTGATCCGGTTTCAGTTGCGCATGAGTTCATTCTCTTGCCAGTCTCGTCGCCTTTGTCACCACTTCTTGGGCGCTTGTCTGCTCCTCCCTGAAAATTACCTGATTCCTAGCCAACCAGATACTCCACACTATCCAAGCTGCTAGGTTCTCAGAGTTAACTCCAGTGGGTGGCAAGCAAATAGATCGCATAACTCTTCTTCATCCCTCCGCAAAGTTGTTAGCATTAGCGAAATTGATTTGCCCCTTACATGGCATTCTGCTCCAAACCTCTTGTGCTGATGGACATAAGAAAAACAAGTGCACGACAGTCTCAGCTTCCTTACAGTTAGCGCATTTGGGGTTTGAGATTATTTGTCGTGCGACCAGCCGCTCCTTGACTGGTAGTGCATTATGATAAGCCCTCCAAATCAGCAGTTTAAACTTTTGTGGGATCTTTCACGCCCATAGCTCTTTAACCCATCCACTGGTTTCGCCTTCCTCTCTCTGCATAGTAGGGTTACGAACTCGGGTTTCCAACGCAGCTACATAACCAATCTTTGCTGAATATTCTCCTGTTGGGCTTCTGATCCAAATTCTTTTGTCCAACAGTTCAGCTATCCTTATTGGACGAAATACTGTCATTATACGGGATCAATCGGCTAGGATTACACCTCAACAGTATCCTCGGATCTCGATCTCAAAAAAACCTAGAGGATGGAGAAATCAATAATGAGGCCACTTTGCCGCTTAATGGTATAGATGATGGGGATCTAGATGATGAAGGTTTATTACGTGAAGACCAAGCTAAGAGGGTTTTCATGACAAAGGAAGATGAAGCGGAAGTGGATAAGCTGGTCTCGGAACTTGATGAGGCAACGATGGATGAGGAGATAATGGAAAATGATGATCTGCTGAGAGATGATCCAGGACTTGATGCGGAGAAGATTGATGCAATATCACAATTATCCCCGGTGAATCTCCAGGACGATGCCATGGGGGAGATGGACGACAGAGTGCAGGGAGCAGATGATGTGGAGATGATACAGGTAGAGAGTGATACTCGCACGGTCAAAACTGTCTCTCAGAAGGCCCCGGCTCCCCCGCTAAAAAATGCTGTAGCACCAGAAAATGAGGTTCATAAGAAGAAGCAGCTGGTAGGCACAGAAGCTAAAGGTGCCCGGGATTCTAGGAAGCTATCAGCTCAAAGAGGACGCTCCCCCAGGAAGCCAAAAGGACCGGGAGCAACCTCAAAGTATGTTACTTCAAAAGTCCCTCGTAATGAGGTGTTTCCTTCTACTAATAGTAAGAAATCTCTTTCTCTTTCAGGTTCGGTGGTGTCCCAGAAACCACCCAGTAAGAAGATATGAACATCATATCCTGGAATTGTCAAGGGGCAGGAGCCTACTTGACGAAGCAACACTTGCGAGAGTTGCACCGTCATTTTGCACCTTCTTTTCTTTTTTTTTATCAGAAACAAAAAATTCTTTTTCCTTTATGCAATATTTTCAGACTTTATTTGGTTATAATAAATTGTTCACCGTGGAACCGGAGGGTAGAAGCGGTGGACTAGCTCTTTTCTATTCTGATGCTTTTAATGTTAAGATTCTTTATTCAGATAAACGTATGATCGATATTGAGGCGTCAATCGAAGGACACCCTACGTTTATTACTTTTGTATACGGAGATCCGGTTATAGGATGCCGAGAATATGTTTGGGAACGACTATATCGTAAGAGCTCATCGAGATCAGGAGCTTGGTTCATGATCAGAGAGTTCAATGAGATAAAAAACAATGAGGAAATAAAGGGAGGATGAAAAAGACAAGAATCCTCGTTCATCCCGTTCAGGACGATGCTCGCTAACTATGGCAAGATTGATTTTCCATATAAGGGTAATCCTATGTCCTGGGTTGGGTATCGAAGTACCGGCAAAGTTCAATGCCGGCTAGATCATGCCATTGGTAATGAAGACTGGCATGACTTATTTTCCCACACTAATGTGGAGTATTTAAAGCTGTGGGGATACAATCTAAGGAAGTCCGGATCCAACGCAGCTTTAAGTTTGATAAACGACGGCTGGGGAAAGATGGTTTAGAGGATGCGATAAGAGCAGGCTGGGGTTTCACTCCGAGTTCGGATGACAATAAACTCCATTTTAAAATCGCAAATGTACGACGAGTTATATCTAGATGGAAGAAGGCGAATCCGACGAACACAGCAAAAAAGATTGAGGATATAAAAGCTCTCAGGGAGCAGGCGCAGACGGAAGATACTTATTCTAGTGAGGAGATTCTGAACCTTAAATGGAATCTCTGTTCAGCTTTTAGAGAAGAAGAATTGTATTGGAGACAAAAGAGCAGAGTTCTATGGCTTAAAGAAGGCGACCGTAATACGAAGTTTTTTCACGCAGTTACAAAACAGAGGAGAGGGGAAGGAATCGAATCATAAAGCTGAAAAATCCTACAGAAGGATGGGTAGAGAATGAGGAAGGGGTGGAACGAGTGGCTACCACATACTTCCAGAACTTGTTTATGACTTCATCTCCGGGTGATCCCGATGAAGTTCTCTAGTTTATTACCGCGCGGGTTACTCCGGATATGAATCTCTCTCTGACCCGACCTGTTACGAGTGCTGAAATCAAGAAAGCTATAGGTGTGATACATTCAGATAAAGCCCCTGGACCAGATGGCATGACGGGTTCTTTTTACCATGCCTTTGGAGACATAATGGCGCAAGATATTATTCGTATGATTAAAATTTTATTCAGTACAGCGGCCTTTGATGCTCAACTAAATCAGACCAACATCTGTCTAATCCCAAAGACGGATCGACCAACAGAGATGACAGAATTTCGTCCTATCAGCTTGTGTTACGTAAGTTACAAGATCATCTCTAAAATCTTGTGCTCGCGCCTTAATAAATTCCTTCAGACTTTGATATCGGAGACCCAATCGGCCTTTGTGGCTAGACATCTGATTTCAAATAATATTTTGGTAGCTCAAGAAATTTCCATGCTTTGAGAACGAATACGATTTGTAAGACTAAGTATGTGGCCATTAAGACGGATATGAGTAAAGCCTATGATCGGGTTGAATGGAATTTTCTAGAGTCACTAATGATTAAGTTAGGATTCGACAGGAAATGGGTTGCATGGATCAAATGGTGTATTTCGTCGGTGTCGTATCAGGTCCTTATAAATGGAGAACCGAAAGGAAGTATTTCACCATCACGAGGCCTTCGTCAAGGTGATCCACTCTCTCCTTTTCTCTTTATAATCCTAACGGAAGCCCTGATTTCTCAAATCAAAGGAGTGGAAGCAGAAGGTCGTCTCACAGGATTAAAAATTGCTCAGGCAAGTCCGGCTGTTTCCCATCTCCTTTTTGCTGATGATAGCTTATTTTTCTGCAAAGCGGATGTCCAGCAGTGTGCTGAGCTGATGAAGATTATTAACAATTATGGATTGGCATCTGGTCAACAATTAAACACCGCAAAGTCCTCGATATTGTCTGGCAGTAAAGTCCCACCGGACTTAAAACAGGAGATCAAAGCAGCCTTGGGAATTCAAAAAGAGGGAGGTATTTGCTTACATCAGAGATCGGCTCAACAACCTTATTAATTATGGACTGCGAAATTTTTGACAAAGGGGGGGGGGGGGAAGGAAATTCTCATCAAGTCAGTTGCTCAAACATTACCGACGTACGTCATGTCGTGTTTCCTATTGCAGCAAGAGATTTTGAATAAGTTAAAGAGTGCGATTGCGAAGTTCTGGTGGAGTACCAAGCAAAATAATAGAGGACTACATTGGATGGCCTGGGATAAAGTGTGCAAATCTACGGAGAAAGGCGGACTGGGATTCAGGGATCTAAAGAACTTTAACCTTGCCTTGCTCGCGAAACAGATGTGGCGTCTTTTATAATTTCCAGATTTCCTTCTGGCTCGTGTGCTTAAAGGAAGATATTACTGATATACAAACCCTCTGGAGATTGCTAGTTCAAACTCGGCCTCTTATGGATGGAAGAGTATGTTGGCAGCGAGAGAGCTCCTGCAAAAAGGGCTCAGGCGCACAAAAGGATCGGGGTTCAATACTCGGGTTTGGTGTGATCCATGGTTACCGACGCCTCTACCTCGGCTTACTAGAGACAATGGAGCTTGGCGAGACCCAAAGCTATATGTCAACCATCTTATTGATCACGCGTCTGGCGAATGGAAGATGAACTTGATTCGTGACATCTGCGATCCTGATGATACAGTCTTGATTCAGAGTATTAAACAAAGCCGGCAGCTAAAATCGGACGGCTTCTGTTGAGTTCATACAAACTCTGGACTTTATACTCTAAAGTCGGAGTATGAACTGGCTTTGTCGATGCAGGAGGAGCGAGAGGAGCTGCAGGTCCTGGAACCCAGTGTTAATCCCTTATTATCTAAGGTGTGGAGTTTGAAAGCGCCTAGGAAGATAAAACACTTCCTGTGGCAATGTCTTACGGGCTGTGTGGCTGTGTGCAGTCGACTTACTGATCGGCACTGCGGTGTGGATAGAACCTGTCCAAGATGTGGAGGAGAGGAAGAGACAATTAATCACTTGCTCTTTGATTGTCATCCATCCCTACAGACTTGGGCCTTGTCGGACATTCCGTCTTCTCCGGGTCAATTCCCGAGTATTTCTATTTTCGATAATTTCGATTTTCTTCCCTGTAGAGCACCGACTAAGGGTGTGTCGTCCCAGAGATTAAAAAAGTTTCCATGGATAATGTGGTACGTCTGGAAAGCTAGAAACGATAAACTTTTCAATGGCGTCGAGATCTCACCCATGGATATACTTCTTAAAGCCACACAAGAGAGTGACGACTGGACGGTGGCGCGGCAGGTTTATAAGACGAGGAAGGGAACGGAGGATGGTTCCCCAACAGAGCGGGAGGAGACTACGAGATTGCAACGACCAAGATGTCAAGTGGATGCATCTTGGGCAATCAACCAGTCAACTTTCGGTGGTGCTTTCGTAGTGGACCTATAAAACGAAACTACGGTGACAGGTTCATTAGGGGGAACTCAAGTCCTCTCCCCCATACAAGCGGAGTTCTAATCATTGCTATGGGTGATGCGAATTCTGGCGCAAAGGAGGCAAGTATCTATGCATTTCGAATCAGATTGCCAGCAATTGGTTAAGCTGATCGAAGAAGAAGAGTTATGGCCATCATTGGCTTATGAATGGGAAGAATTTTTTCGACTCCGTTCTTTGTTTTCTGAATTTAGTTTATCTTTTATTTCTCGTACTATTAATGTAAGAGCTGATTCTCACGCGAAGGAAGCTCGAGCAAAACCTCATGTGTTCTCCCATGTAAACGCTTCGGTTTCTCATGGGTTAGCTTTACAGCCTAACCCTTCTTGAACCAGTTTAATATAATAGGGTTTGATGTCAAAAAAAAAACAGGGAATCACACTAGGTCTGGGCAAAAAATCCGGACCCAAAGAACCAAACCGAACCCAATCCGAAAAAGTAGTCCCGAATTCGAACCAAAATTGATTAAATATCCGAACGGGTTCAAAATTTTGGTATTTAAAGAACCAAAACCGAACCCGATCCGAACCGAAGTATTTCGGGTACCCGAATGTACCCGAAACAAATTTATATACATAAATATATTAATTAATTTTAGAGATAATGTATATTAAAAACATCCAAAATATATAAAATACTTGTAAATTGTTCAAGATACTTGAAAAATATGTACAGATAGTCAAAAGTAATTGTCTAAAATAGCAAATGTATATTCAGAACACCAAAAATACTTAAAATGTCTATTGATTAATTATCTAAATATTTAAATCAACTCAATTTATATGTCAAGTTTAGGTATTTTGACATATGTTATTCAAATTTATATGTAATACATTATTTTTTCTATAGATTTTGAAAAAAACTAAAGTGTATAATAAATTTTAAAATTTTAAAAAATAATTTAAATGGGCTATCCAAACCCGAACCGAACCCACAAAGATCCGAACCAAATCCGAATCGAAATTTAGAAATATTCGAATGGGGTTGAAATCTTTGACCCCAAAAACCTGAAATCCGAATAAATCCGAACCGAACCCGAATGAGTATCCGAACACCCACCCCTAAATCGAATCAAATTCTCTTTTGACCCACATGGGTTTCAAGTATTCTCTCGTGACCCTTTCTTAATTTATTTTTATTTTACATTAAAATTTAAATACAAAACAAAGTGAAAGAACTAAAAAACCAGAAAACATCAACTTATTTACTACTCATGCCATTGCCTATCCTATCCGTTCCCCTACCCAAACCTTGCCCAGAAACCCAACCCGTTTGGAACCCTAAATCCCCAAATGGAAAGACAACTACCTCACTTTCACCACGAACATGTAACTCTCTATGGATCTTAACTCTCTGATATTTAACCCCAATTCTTCGTCTTCTTCTTCTTCTTTCACCATTGATGCTTTCTTTACTTCTACACTTTGAAATAAATACAAAAAAAATCTTCAAATACTCATTGATTTTCTCTTTTTAATCTCAAATCGATCAATTCATAGTCATAGTTAATCAACTTTATCTTATTTGAAATCAAATTTCATCTTTTATGTACGAGTTCATGATAAAGAAAAACACAAAGCATTACTAGTAAACCGGGACTTCTAGCTCAGTTGGTAAAGGGCTCACAGCTGTGAGTACGCCACCTGGGTTCGAATCTCGGCCACTGGGAAATTAACATTTCGGCATCGCCAGGGACAGAGGACCGACACGTGGCAACACGTGACTAGTCTGGACCACTCGTGGGGCCAGGATACCTCTGTATAATTCAAAAAAAAGCATTACTAGTACCATTAGTACAACTCTAAGTAGTGCAACTAGTAAAACTCAAACAAGTATAACTAGTATAACCGGTACAGCTCAAACTAGTATAACTGGAACAACTAGAACACATGTAACTAGTACAACTTTAAAATTAATATGGTGATATTTTGAATTTTGTTTTCAACATGAAATGATGCTATCAATATAATGATGTAGAACCAATGAGACATGTTAGTCTAATATTTCCCGCTTGCATAAAAATACATTAATAGTTTGTTTTCAGTAATATTTTATTTGGATAACGATTTGTTTAGAAGTTATATTAGTTATACTAGTTGTACCATTTCGAAAAAAATCATCTTCACCTTTTTGCTCCTGAAACGTAAAGAAAGCAACGGTGAAGCCAGAAAAGTTGTGGTAGAAAAAAATTTAGAAAAGTATACTGCAAAAATAATGTAAAATCATTATGAATTTGAAAAAGATGCTTAAGCATTCATGTTTGGTGTTTGCACTACGACAGTAATAATCCAACTGTACAACTAGTTTAGATATGGTAGTAGAATCACTAGTTTCATTGTGCTGGCACTTGAGTTGTGTTTGTTTTAACATTGTGTAGTAATCTTCTCTTCTCAATGTCCATTTTCTTATATAGACATGAAAAAAAAAAAAAAAAAGATAGACCAATTGTAAACACATATATAAGAAGAATATGGTGAAACTTGCATATATATGATTGTTGTATTTCAACAAGAGAAGAAAAACATATAAGACACAAAATTATAAAAATAGATCCTGTGTGACTGGTATAATTGGTACAATTAGTAAGAGAAGATATGGATCATGTATGACTAATATAGTTAGTTGGCTAGGAAATTAAAAGCCTTAGTTGTACCATGTGAAAAATATAAATACATCAGTTGTACCATTTTTTACGTGTACATCTATGTCTAACATAATATGGAATCATACATTTTGTAAAATTATCGTTGGTGTACCACATAAGAAATAAATTTACTTTAGTTGTACCACCGCTATGAGTTTACTTACTTGATATCACATATTTTTGAATCATTAGTTTTGTTAAAATATATTCGGTGTATGTTTTTCAAAAATATAGTGGACATACAAGTAAACAAACATTTAAATCATAAAGTCAAACATGTAAAGTTATGTGATAGTGTAATTATCAATTTATATAACATATAAATAAAATAATAAAACAATTAAACAGTTAGTCAATACAAATAATAAAATAAAAATTCACACATCATAATCAATTTATATAACATATAAATAAAATATAAAATAATTTATTCATATATTATTAGTATAATTATTTCATAACATAAGTAAAATTATATATAAATATTGGATTTTTTTTTATATGATACACTGTGATATAATAGATGATTAAAATCACAAAATATAATTATTCAACGTAATACATAAAATTGTTATTTTTAAAAATGTTATATTAGCAATTATGTAATATATTTTAATTTAATATATATATATATATATATATATTACACCATTAGTACAAATAAAAAACTTAAAGTGAAAGCAAATATTTATATAGTCACGAGACTCTTTTTTTTGTCAGCTGGTCACGGGACTCTAAAAATAAATAACAACAGTACAAGATTATTTTTTAACAAATTTATTTTAACAGAAACTATAGTTTCAAATATTTTTATATATTTTATGTATTGATAAATTTTTTTTATTTGTTTCTAAGGGATGCTAAGATTTTGGAATTGGAAAAAAAATATGATCCACCTTTAAATTATTTTAATTATAAAATTTATATTATTTTAATTAGAAAATTTAAAAAATTTTATTAGAATTTTAATTTTTATTACGAATGGAAAGATTAATTTCCAATCTTGATTTATGTTTAAATATTACAAATACATTAATTTAATAATAAAAACTAAAAATATAAAATAAATACCTGCCCGGTCGGACGGGTCAAGGTCTTGTTGTTCTTAAAACGTGTTACACATTTAAAACGTGATAAACAACTAAAACATAACAAACTTATTAACAAGTTGTTGTACCAGTATTTTAGTTGTACAATCTAATACATAGTTGTACAAGAATTTGAGTTGTACAAGTTTGTTCATAGTTGTATTTTGGTAGAAAATTTGAATTGTGTAGTTGTACTACATTAAAAATATATATACCTCAGTTGTACAGCCTTTGAATACTTACATGCATAAAATCACATACAAAATAATCATTAGTTTTGTTAAAATATATTATGTGTAATTTGTTTCAAAAATATAGTGAACAAACTAGTAAACAAACCTTTAAAGTATAAGGTATATCAAGGAAATTTATGTGATTGTGTAATAATTGCAAAAAACAAAATTGGTAGAACTCCAAATAATTAGGATGGAGTACTCTAAGGACATTCCAACTTGTATAGTGTGTTTTTATTTAATTATAAAAAGCCAAATGGAGTTTTAAAACTTTATATTTGAAGAAGTTTTACCAGTTGTACCAGTATTTCATTCCTCGTGTATATAATGTAGTTGTTCTAGTTGCCTTAGTATTACATCATATAGTTATACTAGTTATACTAGTTGTACCAGTATGACAACACATTAATGTTATCAATAGAAATATACTTCCATCCGTTAGTTGATTGTTTTCTTCATACGAAAAACCAAATGGACTTTAAAATTTTCTATAATGAAAAAGTTTACCAGTGGTACCACTATTACATGTATGTAATATGAAGTTACATGTATCAATTAAACCAGTATTACATGTCTAGTATATGAGTTACATGTTTAGTTATATGAGTCGTACCGGTTGTACCATATTGTATAACCCACTCCTTTAGCAACTTCATGATTTTACTTATTATGCAGTTAGTTTTAGCTTATTTTAATCATTTTAAATTGTATTCAGGTGTATATATATTGTATTTATTTGTTCATTTGTAGCTAACATGGTTTAAAGTGCGTAATTGAAAAGTTTAAGCTAAAATCAGAAAAAAATTGGTAGATTAGAAAGTTTGGGACAAAAATGAAGAGAAACAAGAAATCTGAAGACCAAAATCACAAATAATGAGAAGTTGATTTCTTCACCGGATATTCTTCTCCACCAGATTCAATTGATAGCTCATCCATGCTGATTGAATTGAGATCTGATCAATCCATCGCATCCGTGGTTGACTGTAATCAAAGCTTAGTGGTGTCGACGGCGAGGGTCTAAGGTGACAATGATGATGGCAACTTGACGGAGTCGGCGGAATTCGCATATGAGTTATAAAACACAACGTTAGTGGAAGTTGGAGCAATACACCATCGAGCCATTGAAGTTTGACGAGGAGAAGATGGTCGCGACTCACAGAGAGCACCAGAGACCTCATGTGCTGCCGCCAACGTTGAAGACCGGAGACATCGCATGCTGCCGGAGAAGCTATGGAAGAGACTCATTTCTTTTTCTTTTTTTTTTGTTTATTTTTAATTAATTGCTAAAAATACAATATAAAACAATAAATAAATAGATTCATTAAGTGTTAATTGGATATTTCATTTAAAGAGAGTCACGAACAATAATGTGGGTTATGATAGAATAACTCATGTGGGTTATATCCCATTTGAGAATTATGTCCCCCTAAATCACTAGAGAAATGAAAACCAAAATTAAGCTTATTGTGTCCATCCGTTTATACAACGTCGGTAGCATAAATTGTACTTTATTGCCAGTTCGGACATCATAATGCGAGTGTACTCACTTCAATGCTCCTCAGACGGTCAGATCTGTTTTCATCTTTTCGTGTCCTAAATAGTTTTTTTTTGGTTCGTAAATACCAAGACGCGTTATTCAGTTATTTTACAAGGTTTTCATTCATATAAAATAAAATGGTATAAGAAGTGGATGGCTGAGGAACTAACTGCAACCTCTACCGTTGGAAAAGAAAACGATCAGAAACACATAATTTATAATTTTACCAGCAAAAAAAAAAAGAATAAATGGGATAGGAAATAAATATTACAGTGAAGGAGGCTGGTGGCACATGGGTGTCTGCATAGAAAAGGAAAAATAAATTTGTCTGAAAGTGTCACAGGTACACTCTTTCGAATTACATTTGACAACAATCCAAATGCTCTTCTTCTGATTAATTTGTACTCTTCAGTACATTACTCATTCCAAAGTCCGTGATTTACGTTCTTCCATAACACCTTCTCACACGAGAGAGAGATAGAGAGAGAGTGTAACATCTCAAGTTGTAATATTTGGAAAAACTTTCAAAAAAAATATTTGGTTATCTTTGATGTTATTAAAGTTGATTTGCTCTTTTTACACAATTCTTTTAAAACTCCAGAGTTAAGCGTGTTTGAATTACAGTAGTAAAAGAATGGGTGATCTTATCGTATGAGTAAGGCCAAAACACACGGAAAAAATCAGATTCAATAAACAATGATTTTGAATCTTAGAAAAATTAACCGACTGTTGAAACGAGATAGAGCCTATGGATCTAAAAAGCGGACGTATATGGTCCATTAAGTATAAACAATCGGTACGTTAGAGAGAAAGAGAGAAAGAGAGAGAGCGGACCTGTGGACATTTTTTTTTCTTCTGCCATTCACATTTTCAGCATTCGATGATACAATATCTTCTAATATTAAGAACTACATAATCAACGAAAATTTTACTTTTGTCGGAGACTCTTTGTCATGTTCCTCTTTAAGAAATCGGCCCAAAATATACGTAATATATAGAATGTATTGTATTCACGATCGTAGTCAGTAATATAATATGTATACTAGGTAATAACCCGCACCTTGTGTGGAATGAGATTATTAGTTACGGTTTTCTTAAGATAAGACGACATTAGTTTTGTATAATTTAGATATCGGTATTTTCTGGTTTTTCGTAATTAGAATTTTTTTTACGGAATTATATATAACTACCATTTTAAATCCATATTTTTTTCGGTTGTTTAGTGAAATGTTTTGGGTTTTTTCGGTGATAGACCCCAAACTATTATTATTTGTTTAGTTTCATTTTATATGAATTTTAAATTTTTCTGATGTTGAACCCATGATTTCATTTTACATTGTCTATATGCACGAAAAATCAAATCAAATCTAAATAAGAGTTGAAGAAAAAAAGACATCTAATATTATTTGTGTTGTTTGTACAAACAATATTGGTGACATTTTAAGACTATGTATTTTATATAAGATAATCTAATTTTTTTTGTTTGAACTTTCATATATGTTAGAGAAAATATAAAAATTTGTACATTTATACTCATAGAAATTTGTTTTTATTGAGTTTAACAATACACTACAAGAAAACAGGCCATTTACTAGGGCGGGTTCTCCTCGTTATTTCCTAGTAAAAGGGCAATTACTAGGAAATTACGAGGAAACCCGTTTCGTCGAAAGGCGTTCATCGTAAAGCCTATTTTCCTCGTAACGTTCTAGCTAACTTACGAGGAAATATTTCCTCGTAAACGGGTGGATAAGTTTTCCTCGTAAAGTTCACGTAAGCTTTCCTCGTAAGCTCATAGTAAAACTTTCCTCGAAAGCTCGTAGTACGTTTATTACGAGGAACTTTCTAGGAAAATTTACGAAGAGTTTACGAGGACAGCTTACGAGAAACTTGCTAGGAATATTTACTAGGAGTTGACTTCGAAAGATTTACGAGGAAATTGCTTGGAAATGTTTATTTCTTTTAAAAAAAATATTTATAAATTAAAAATTATATATATATTAAAAAAATTAGAAAAACCAAATTAAAAATAACAATTTAAATAATTGAATAATTATAAATAACTAATTTATTAAGTTTAAATAACTAAATAATTGAATAATTATACAATAAATAAGTTTAAAAATTCATCGTCTTCTCCAGTGTTGCAACGCCCAATAGGCGATGAGGCCATTCCACACTGTGGTTGTGAGGAAATCGGGTTTCCCGCGCTCGTAACCGTCCACCTGATTTAAAAATAATTACAATTAAAGTAGTCAATTATAATATATGTATATTTTTAAAAGTATACATATATTATAATTTATAAATTTATACCTCAAAGTCGTTCTTCCAGTTGTAGACCGTGTCGCACAATCGGACTTTTGCCTTGGCCTCGAACTCTGACTTCACCAGCTGGTGAATCCCAATAGACCAACGATATTTTTGCTGTAACCAAAAAAAATAAAAGACGGATTACTTCAATATATTTCAAAATTTAAATGATTAAAAATATATAAATTAAGTGGATTTACTAAACTTACAGCGAACAATTTGAACCACGTCGTTTTGGTGTGGCTCGGCGTCATCTTCCAGTTTGGAGCTGGATCGGGAAAGTATCCCTTGATACAGTCTGTGACGCTAGCTGCGACACAACTGTCAAGACCAAACCTGGAAAGACAGAAAAATAAATCATTAATTAGAGCAAACCATAATAAAAAAAGTTTTAAATTTAAAACGTACCATAAGATGTTTTGGCCGTTCCGTCGGATCGGATCTAACTCTGGCAGTCCTTCTCTGCCTGGAAGGGCCAAAATGTCCTCCACCGTGTACACCGCTAATGGTGCGGTCGACGGCACCTGCAAATCAGGATGAATCCCGACCGGTGGAGGAGGAGGTGGAGGAGGAGGTGGCTGCATCTATGTTTTAAAAAAAAATAGAAAACATTAATTCTCGTATAATGTTTTAAAACAGTTAAACTAAGCTAATCTAAATTTCCTAAACAAACGACATAATTTAAATTCCCTAATCTAACCACCTAATCTAACCACCTAATCTAACCACCTAATCTAAATTCCCTAATCTAATCACCTAACTAGAGACTAGAGACTACCTTAAGAGAAAATAGAGAGGAAGTTACTATGAGTGACAATGCGGATCTGTCGCGTTTATATAAGGAAAAGGTTTCCTCGTAAGTTCGTAGAACATTACTAGGAACTTACGAGGAAATTGCTATGCCCGTGTTTCTATTTACGAGGAAATTACGAGGAAAGTGTCCGTTTTTCCTCGTAAGGTCCTCGTAAAATATCTACTAGGGCTTTACGAGGAAAACTCTTTACGAGGAAATTGCTATGCCCGTGTTTTCGATTACTAGGGCTTTACGAGGAAAATGTTTGTAAATCCCTAAACCCCAAACCCCAAACCCCAAACCACAACTTCCATAACTTATAACCTCTTCTACAACTAAAATCCTAACCTCTTCTACACCTAAATCTCAAATTCATTTTTTGTGATTAAACAAACTTATAAAACATACATAATTAAAATTGGTTTTTGTGATTAAACAAACTTATAAAACATACAACATAATTCATTCGGATACATTCTCATAATCCGTAGAAACATCATCATTTTCGACAAACTCGTCCTCAACACCGTCGTCCGTTGAGTGATCAGGGACATCTTCGTATTCACGATTATGCGGATCAATGAGTAGGATGTCATCAATTTCTGCTTCAGGTTCCTCGATTTCATTGGTGTTTTCTTCTTGCAATGGTGGTTCTTCTCCCTCGATTATCCGTCCTCGAGGTGTCACTTTGATGACAGCTAACCAGTTAGGTTCTTCAACTTCATCATCATCATGGGTTACAAATGCATCACCTACCATATCATGAACCCTATCACAATCTACCATTTGTTCCTCTTCGTGATGATAGTTATTACTACTGCTACCTTCATTACGCAAATTCTCAACTGGTTCAATCTGCAAATTGCTATTACTACCGCTACCTTGATTCCCAAAACTACCATCTTCTCCATGTTGATACCAAATATAATAATATGGCATGAAACCTCTATTTATTAAATGCTTCCAAACATTTTCACGAGGGCCTAATTTGGTATTGCAACATTTTCTACAAGGACAGAACATCTTACCACTTTCTTGCGTGAGTGGTGTAGAATTTGCTTGATGCATAAACGTCTCCAATCCCTCCAGAAATTCTTTCGTCACCCTCCCGTTATCATCTCTGTGTGAATACATCCACTTCCGCAACTCGAAAATATTTCCTGGACCGGACATTTTGTTTTGTGTTTTATCAAGCTTATAGCTGATTGTTTTTTGGTGTGTTTCAAATGAATCACATATGGTGGTATTTATAGGAAATTTTAGAATCTGAGAATTTACTAGGAAATTGCTAGGAAAAGTAGGTACAAAACACGTTTTTGATTTTAATTCGATATTTTCTATCCACTTCCTCCTAATTTCGTAGTAACATAACCTTTCCTCCTAATTTCCTAGTAAGGTTACTAGGCCTTTACGAGGAACTGGCTATGCCTAGTAACAATACTAGGACTTTACGACGAAATAGCTATGCCCGTGTTTCTATTTCTTCGTAAAGTCCTAGTAATAACTTTACTAGGACCTTACGAGGAAACTGCTAGGAAAAATTTTCATAACTAAATTTTCCCTAAACTAACCATCTATAATCTAAATTCCCTACACTCTAACCTTAAACCTAAACCCTAAACCCTGAACCTAAACCAACAACCATAACTTATACCTATACATCTTCCTAAATCCCAAATCACAAATTTTTTAAAAAAAACTAATAGAAGTATACAGTCATCAGAACGGTTTTTATCAACCCCACATAGCTTTCCTCGAACTATCTACTTCAAGAAAAGTTGAGGAAAAGCTACGCTGAGTTGATAACAAACTATTCTGTTGACGGTGAACTCCTTTCAGTTACGAATTGAGTATTTTCTATTTGTTTGGTGTGTTTCAAATGAATTACATGTGGTGGTATTTATAGAGATTTGAGAATTTACTAGGAAATTGCTAGGAAAAATAGGTACAAAATTTAAATTGGATATTTACTATCAAGTTCCTCTTAATTTGGTAGTAAGAAAACAGTTCCTCCTAATTTCCTAGTAAGCTTGTACTAGGATTTTACGAGGAAATATTTTATTACGGCTTTACGAGGAAAGTGACTATTTCCTCGTAATGGCCACGTTAATATACTACGACCTTACGAGGAAACGTATTTCTCGTAACTTTACGAGGAACCTACGAGGAAATCTGGTTTCCTCGTAAACTGGAAGTGAACTCGTAGTAATTTTACGAGGAATAATTTTCCTAGTAAAGTTTCCTAGTAAATGCTTAGTTTTCTTGTAGTGATATAAATTTTATTAATAGTAGTTTTTATATCTTTTATTTTAATAGTAATTTTTATTATATTAGTTCCATTCGGTGATAACAAAAAAAATATTATTAGTTGTTTGGTGTTGTATGAGTTTTAGATATTTCTGACGTCAAACCAAATGGTTTCATATTATAGGTTCTAAATGGATAATAGTTGAAATAAGAAATAAAAAATCTTAAGATAAATTATTTCATTACAACTAAGTAAATAATGTAAGAAGCATTAAGAAAAAGAATATTTCAACTTCCAAGAGTATTATATATTTCATTTGTGGTTAAAATTTAGTTATATAGATGCTCTCGTCAATGTGTATGTGAATGTATGTAAAAGTGTATAATTGATAAATATATTAAAATACTATTAATTCATATTAATTGACATTTTGTTCAAAATAACACATGAAAGATAAAACTATTAAACTAAATTAATTAAAAATAAAATAGGCCTACATACTTGTGACTTTTTCATATAATTAAAATAAAATTGTATCCGTAAACAATAAAAATAATTTATGTAATTCGGTTTGCTACATTTTATTTTTTGGTGTATTGTTTTGTATCTTGACCCAACCATTTTTTCACATTAACCATTTATGGAAACCAATATATTACAATTAGGCCTTTTAGAAAAGAAAAAACCTAAGATTCTAAAACGTGTACACATATTCATAACAAAAAAAAAGTTATGTAATTACCATCAACAACTAACGATTGAAAGGGTTTAGGATTTCATTTGCAAAATTTTATATTTCCACTCGATCCTTTTGAAGCCATCACCAAAAGTTCTTTTTATTTCTCTATATTACTTCACTTGATCCTTCTTCACGAAATTATATATGAATCTAGTATTGATATAAAACGGTGAAGTATATTTGTATAAGTGAGTTTGAAAGATTTATGAAAGAGAATATATGTCAATTAGTTTCTTGTAAATTATCTTTGGAATCTTTGTATAATCGGTGAAATTTTTATGTGGTTTTATATTAAAAAGTATGAAAATTGTATAGTGTGAACACATTTATATATAATTTGGTTGAGATATTCTTTACACGAAAATTGTATAGTGTGTCCATTATCATGTGAACGTATTTATTACAATGTTTCTCCTTTAATATATAAGGGATTGGTTTTTTTTTTTTGATCAACTTATAATATGTATATTGTATTCGTATATATAAGGTGGTAAACTATGACAACTCTTTTTTTTTCTTTTGCTAAAACTATGACAACTCTTATTAACATTTTTTACCAAAAAAAAAACTATGACAACTCTTACCGGTTTCTAGCTGTTTAACAACTATATAGTATCAGTGTTTTGTTTTAGAGACTACACTTAGCGTATTTCTCAAAAGAGAGTTTATGGACACAGCTAAGTTCTATTATAATGTGATATTAGAGTGAAAAGATTATCATGAATGCCAATAATACACATATGTTGCAAATAATATCCTGTAGCCAAAAGAGAGATTTTATAGACACGGTTACGTGGTATTTCTTCGAAATGTGAAAAGTAAGTTTACATCATACATAGTGAAATGTGAAAACTAATAGTGATTCACGTAGCCATTGGAAGATATAAGTGCAATTGAACTTGAGTTCCATTGGCCACTGCAAGTCTGCAACTAACATGACACATTTCATATCTCAGAAAGTAAATGGTCCAACTTCCGAAAATATTTTTTTTTTTTGCTGAATATGTCAAATTACATTTCTTAGTTATTGATATGTTAATTTAACTAAAAGTGATGCAAATATTTGATATTTATAGATGATGTACACTATACTAGAATCTCTGGTCACTTTACTGAGATAATTCAGTTTAGCCAGTATATCTATTAATGATTTTTTCGCAACAGAGGTCCTATATTAAAAGTTAGACCGATTAAATACAATATTACTATTCATGAATTTTTGTATATAATTGAAAATGAATTTTATTTTACTAATATTATATTTATTTGTTATATAAGATAACTAATTATAATTTTATATAATAAATTGTCAAAATTTGTTTTAAAAAATAAGGTAACTCTTAAATATACTGTGTAAGGTTATTATCTGAAAATAATATTTTTTCTTATAAAATATCACGTTAAAATTTATAATCGTGAATATCAATTTTATCCTTAGTAATTATTTATTTAATATATTATATAATTAAAATGAATTTTATATTACTAATATTATATTTATCTATTATATTAGATAATGAAGTATAATTTAATATAATAAATTATCCAAAATATATTTCAAAAAGTAAGATTATTCTTAGATCGCAGGTTAAAAGTTAGAGTGGTTAGATAGTATTACCCTTAATGAATTTTTATACATAATTAAAAACAAATTTATTTTACTAATATTATATTTATCTGTAATATTAGATAATTAATTATAATTTAATATAGTAATTTGTCAAAATATATTTTAAAAAGTAAGATAATTCTTAGATATAATGTGTTATTATCTGAAAATAATCTATTCAAATATAATTTTTTTAAAGATGGAATAAATTTTATAATTAAACAATAATCAAGCAAAAACGTTTGAATAGATATTTTCAAAAATAAGTGTAATATGTAAATATTTGTATATTTTGAGCAAAATAATAAGCATATATATTTTTATAGATAAAATATTTTCCATATACAAATAATTTTATGATTAATTTAAGTTTTTAAAACATAAATAATATCTTATCATGTTGTTTTTTTAATTAATAACATATAAACAAATAAATATTCAAAAAAAAGATTATATTTTCATGTGTGGATAAACCACGTAGTATATATACTAATATAGAAGGGCTGTTATCACGTTTAGGCATAACTATTTTTTGACGTCGATTGGCCATTCTATTACTCAAACTTGAGGTGGTCTGGGTAATCAAACCGGAATAGAACAACCAATGAAACAAAGATTTCTACGAAAAGATCTAGAAGTCTTAGCAAGAAAGTCTGAAATCTGATCATGAGCTCGTGGAACATGTGTGATGTCGAAGTCTGGGAAGCAAATTTTTAGTGTCTCTATCCTCTCCAATTCTGTTGCGAAGCTCGGCCAGGCTTGAAGTTCCTTGATCATTGCAATCAGCTCCTTGCAGTTTGTTCCAAAGTTCTGGCAAGGTGAGTGTTGCAGCATACTCTCCATCGCCCATCGTAACGCTTTTACTTCCGAGTGCAAAGCTGATTCACGTCTGACTATATTTCGTGTCCCCATCAGTTGCGTTCGGCCACCACTATCCTTCCAAACCCAACCACTTCCACTAAACTGTGCAGTAGGCTTCCAAGATCCATCCACCAAACAAATGTTACCCAAGCGTAGGACTTGGGAATTCACATTAATGTTCTCCTGTACCACAGGTGGTATCATCTCATTTGCATTAAACCATGCTTGGCATTCCCTTTCTGCATATCTAACCAGCTCCAGTGGATCTCTATCTATTCTTCTAAATAGTTTATCATTCTGAGCCTTCCAAATGTACCAGATTATCCAAGGATAGGGATCCCTGTCTAGCTCTGGCTCGATGATGTTGTTCTTCCTCCAGAAAAGATAGTCCATATTAGTGTAGATGCTTGGTCTTGGAAATATATCTAGGCTTGTCGGGGTTGCCGATAGCGTCCATGCTTGAAGGGCTGGTGGGCATTCAAATATGGCATGAGTTGCCGATTCCTCTAACTCGCCACACTTTGGACAGTAGTTATCACATCTCATGTTACGTCTTACCAAATTTCTCGTTACTGCCACATAGCTAGTCAACAGTTGCCATATAAGATGACAAATCTTGCTGGGCGCTTTTATCTTCCAAGCAAAGGCTTGGAGTTTCGCTATACTTGGCTCCACCACTTCCTTTTCTTCTTCTGATCTTAAAATGTTTTGGGCAACCCAATATCCAGATTTAATTGTATATAGACCATTCTTGGTGTAGCTCCAGCAGTATGTGTCGCGACGATGGCCTGAGCTAATGGCTAAGCTCCTCACAAGTGGTATATCTTCAGGATGAACATAATTTCCTAACAGTCCAATGTCCCATTCCTTCGTTTCCTGATTAATAAGATCACTTACTCTCATATTCACATTCATCACTGGTGCAGCAGGATTGGCTGGCCTAGCAGGCGTAGTTGGAATCCACGGGTCCTCCCAGACTCTTACTTCATACCCAGAGTGAATCTTTCTCCTGAATCCCAAAAGTGTTAACTTTTTTGCTGCAGAAATGCTAGTCCACACATAAGATGGGCTGCTTGATGTTTCTGCTCTCAACGGTGTACTCAATATATAGTATCTTCCCTTCAAGACTCTAGCAACCAGCGAGTCAAGATATTGAACTAACCTCCATAGTTGTTTTGCCAAGAGTGCCAGATTGAATTCATGGATCATACGGAAACCAATTCCACCTTCCTCTCTAGGCAAACAAATCTTTTCCCACTTTGCCCAGTGTATTCCTCTTTTTGGTGGATTTGAGCTCCACCAAAACTGAGCTATAGCACTTGCAAGGTTTTAACATATCTCTAATGGGAGCAGAAAAGTGGACATTACATACGTTGGGAGTGCAAGGAGAATGGACTTTATGAGCACTTCCTTGCCTCCTTTTGATAGCCATCTACCTGTCCATCCATTCACTCTATGCATTAGCTTGTCTTTTAGGAAAGCAAAGAGCTTACACTTAGAACCACTAACGTCTTCAGGGATTCCTAAGTACGTTCCTATTCCTCCCTCATTCTGAATTCCAAGTACATCTTTGATCTCCTTTCTGTTGACTTCGTTAATCCTCTTACCAAGAGTAAGGAAGATTTATCAAAATTGATGCACTGACATGATGCTTTCCCATATTTCCTAACCACTTTCATCACTTCTTCACATTCACGGGGCTCCGCCTTACAAAAGAACAGGCTATCATCAGCAAAGAGAAGGTGTGATACCGAGGGACATGCGCGTGTAACCCGCATCCCCGTTATCTTCCCTTGATTCTCAGCGTGATTAAGAAGGCTAACGAGCGCTTCCGTGCATAGAATAAAGATGAAAGGAGACAGAGGATCTCCTTGTCGCATGCCTCTTCCAGGCATAATATTTTCTCTCGGTTGTCCATTCATGAGAACTTTGTAACTAACTGTCGTGATGCATCTCATAATCCATGTAATCCAAATTTCAGAAAATCTCATCTTTCTCATGACAGCTTCGATAAATGACCATTCCATCCTATCATAGGCTTTACTCATGTCAGTCTTAATGGTCATCCTTTTGTTTCGTCCGCTTGGTTTGGTTCTCAGAGCATGAAACATTTCCTGAGCAATCATTATATTGTCGGAAATTTGCCTTCCTGCAACAAAACTTGACTGGGTCTCTGAGATCAGCCCTAGTAATATTTTCTTCAATCTCTGGCATAAAACCTTTGAGATAATCTTGTAACAGACATTACACAAGCTAATGGGCCTAAACTGGGTCATATCATTAAGCCTAGCTATCTTTGGGATAAGACATATGTTTGTCTCATTCAATCCGCTCGGTATCGTCCCTTCAACAAGGTATTTATTAACCATAAGAGTTAAATCCTCCTTGACTATATCCCAAAACTTCTGATAGAACAACGCAGTCATCCCATCTGGCCCTGGTGCTTTTTCTGGATGCATGGCGAATAGCGCAAGTTTAACTTCCCATTCAGTTACTGGGGCAGTAAGATTATCATTCATTGATCCAGTGACTGTCGCATGGATTTCGGAGAGTGCTTCTTCAATATCCTCTGGATCAGAGGTCTCAAAAATTTGCCTAAAATAGCTAGTGGCAATGGCCACTAAGCCCTCCTCATCCTCAACAACGTTACCATTTGCATCTACGAGCTGTGTAATCTTATTTCTTGCCCTTTTTTGCTTCGTCAAAGCATGAAATAATTTTGTGTTCTTATCACCTTTTCTTAACCAGAACACTCTACTTTTTTGTTTCCAAAACATCTCTTCTGCCTTAAAGATATCAGATAGCTCTTTGAGGACTGTTGCAATTTCTTCCGTTGTCGCATTATCATCGGCATATAAAACCTCTACTTTTTCTTTTAACTCTTCCACCAATAGCTTATGGTATTGAGTTTATATAAAAACATATAATTTACTCTTTTTCTTGCCGCTTATTTTTATAAGTAGTCACACATATGTGTTCGACGACTCGAAGTCAATAGTTTAACCCAAAAAGGAATTAGCACCGGTCTTTAGATTTAAGTCTAGGCCTGGGTGTTAGGTGCCCATTCGGTTTGGTCTGGTTGATTCGAATTTTTGGTGTTGTGTTCATAAATATTATTTGGGTTTTACTAATTATCAGATCAGATTTGATTAGGTTTTTTTTGGTTTTGGCTCGGATCGGATGTAATCAATGTTTAAAATTATCAAAAAATATTTTTTTAAACCTCAAAATTTGACATTTTTTTTTCAAAATATATAAATTATTTACAAATCTAATTAAAATTTAATTGAACCATCTAAATTAACTAAAATGTTCAAAATAACAAATAAAACAAACTACAAAAATATATTAAATACAATAAAATATCTAAATTACTTTACCATACATAAAACTATTAACATATTTAACTAATTACGGATACTTTCATATCCTTGTTTGGATTTCGGTTCGGTTCAGATTATAACCAACCTTAAAGTACTAAGCTCATAAGTACCGTTCAAATATTTTTGTACAAAAATTTGGGTTCAGTTTTGTTTTTTCCAGTTCCAGGTTTAGGTAGGCACTTCGAGTTAAGGTATAAACGCTCAGGTCTATTTAAGACCTTAAACATTTTAAATTAAAATTTAATAAATTTGTTAATAATTATAAAAAAATAGAAAATAATAAGTGTTATTAAGATTGGCTAAACCTGAGCATGAAAAGATCAAAAGGGGCCACAATGTCACAAAGTGGACCAGCAATGAAATTAAATCCTCAGCTGGCCTTTGCCATTTTGGCTCCCACCTTCTCCTTCTACATATGCACATGTCGTCATGTCCGTCTCGCTCGACCCACACAAATAAGTACAGACAATTAGACAATCAAATCTTTATTTATAAATATATACTCCTCAACTCCTCAATAACCACCCATCTCCTTCTCCATAACTCTCTCTCTCCTTCCATACAAAACCAAAAGCTTTCTCTCTCAAGAACACAAACCCAAATGGCTATAATGAAGAAATCTTTAAAACTCACTCAAACAGCAATGCTGAAGCAGATTCTAAAGAGATGCTCGAGCTTAGGAAAGAAGAATGGAGGAGGGTACGATGAAGATTACCTGCCGCTCGATGTTCCAAAGGGACACTTTCCTGTCTATGTCGGCGAGAACAGAAGCAGATACATTGTCCCAGTCTCCTTCTTGACTCACCCTGATTTCCAGTCTCTCTTAAGACGGGCTGAGGAAGAGTTTGGATTTGATCACGACATGGGTCTCACCATTCCTTGTGATGAACTCGTCTTTCGAAGCCTAACCTCCATGATTCGATGATACTTAAGTCAAATCGTTTCAAGAAGAAGCAGATGAAGATTGTTGAAGAAGAAGAAGAAGCTTCTCATTACAAAAAAAGTAGAATCTCTTCGATGATATTTAAGTCAAATCTCTTCTCTTTTCTAAGAAGTTTTTTTCCTTCTTTTTTAAACCCATCTAAGGGTATTTCACGAGTTAACTAGTTTACTCGTCTGACAAGAAATCTGTATGAGAAATAATGTTTAGATCTGTATAAAAATTGTAATGTTTTCCTCGCAGATCTTAATTCTGTGAGAGAAGTTGAGTATTGCCAGAAAGTGTTCCTCCATCTGTTTAATATTTTTCCTTATTTTGTTGATTTTTGTGCAACTTATTTATTATTGTCATTTACCTCCCATAGAAAAATATGGATAGGTATTATCAGAGACTTCAGTACATTCTAAGCATTAAACAGAAATTAAGGTTTTTAACTTTGGACTAATGTGTGATATGAGTAGTCTTACGAACATTTTAAAAACAAAATTGAGGCTGAAGTTCATGTGATAGCTAAATAATCAAGCTTTTGAAAGTGCATGCTTGAAGATGGGTTTGTCAGAGAATGTGGGGTACTGTATCATGTACGGAACCAGATAAGATTTTTTCTACATTCGTTTGACATAATTGTTTCTAATATTAAGGATTGAGATTTTCTTTAAGAAAAACAATAAGATTCACTAGCTAGTTTGGTACATTCAGCATGTACTTGTCAACATTCATGTTTAACGGTGCTTGGCACGGAAATTAGGCCACCTATATAATCTCTTCGTTTCTAAGTAAGAAATTAGGCCACCTATATAATCTCTTCGTTTCTAAGTAATTGTTTTTTTTCATATTTTTCACGTAGATTAAAAAAATGGCAGAAATATATGTAAGTTGTTATTAATTATACCATTTTAACTAATAATATTTAAGATAAATAAAATTATTTATAAAATTAACGTAGTTTGCAATTACTTTTAAGCTGAAAATAAATATAATTTACAATGAAATTGTAAAGTTACATTTATTTTATAACAAAAATGCTAGAATAACATTTATTATGGAACTGACTGAGCATATGTTACTGAAAACACTCTACTATATATGATTTCTGTTAGATTTCTAAGGAATTTAATCCAAATTAATTGCTCTCTACTAATTAAGTACTGCAATTGGTTATTCTTATAAATTTCATCATTAATCTACAATAAACAAGAAGAAAACTAAGTTGTGATCATTAATTTTTTAGACCAGTCAATATCTGTTTAGTGTTCTAAGATAATGTAGTTGACACTTTTGAACTTTTAAAACATTATTTTTGGTTAAAACTTAGGGAACTTGCATATGAGAAAGGTCATAGACTCGTAGCGTTTAAATTTTAGTTTTATTGCATAACTTCTATATGCACTCTCGAAATTTTTATTTTACAGCATTTAACACGGATATTTTTTATACCAAAACACCAGAACTTATACTAAGTTTGGTGTTGATTTATCACCACTTAATTCCACAATATTATATTGTATATGTTAGTGCAAGTTAATTCATTCTTCCGCCAACAAAGCGCTCACTTTTTATTAGCAAATAGATTAAAAAATCGCTCACTTTTTATTATCAAGTAGATAAATGCTAAACATCAGAAGTGTTGAATTCACTTTTAAAATGTATTATACAAAGTAGGTTTGTGTCAACGCATAACATAATGCAGATAAAGTAGCTTAAATAACAACCTATTTATAATTTACAAACATACGTTTATATATAAACATGCACTACTATATAGCAAATAAATTGACTCATGCATGGTAATGAAAGTAGTTGTATAAAAAATGCTTTACATATAATATTGACCTGTTTCCAAATATGGTGCCCCTTAATCATTCTTAAAGCCAACAATATATATATGGACTGCATGCGCAATTAACGATTCCTTCTTCTACGGCTTTTCCCTGATCCGTACAGTTATTTAAAGCTGTAATTAAACATTTATTTAATTGTTCGAGTAAAGTTTAGACCTACCATGCCCCAATATTAAATCACTCGCATAAATGCGCCGTACAATTATAAAATTGATACAAGATGTATTACTACGTTTCATAGTTTTTTTTAAGGTTTATATGCATATGGATTAATAAAATACAAATTTCTATATAATTTATCATGATTATATAAATATATCGCTAAATAAAATTAATTCAACTAATAAAATATTTAATATTTTGTAATTGACTACAAAATTCAAATGATATTAATTTTTATTTAGAAATATAAGAATGTCAATTATTTTGAAAATTTTATTTTTCTATAAATACCACTTAAAATAATAGGGAGAAAACATGGTTTACTCTAGCTTTGAATGGTCGTTTGGTCCGAAAACTGACTCAAAATTTTATCCTGAATTTGAGCTTTATGGGTTTGTGCAACATTAGCAGATTAGCTAATGCATTTTTCTGTATTTGCGTATGTATTATACATCCATTGTCTGGGCGATTTGCAACAGTGCCAAATCGCTAGTGAAACGCAAAATAAGGTGGAACACTTAAACCAAAAAAGATCATGAAGAATCACAAAATATATATGCTACTCTGAAATAATAGTACTATGGATTATTGGTACCCTTGGCGTTAAGCAAAATTATTTTAATATGATCTATGACATTACTTGACTACTAGAGAATATATCAACATAATCAAATGGTAGTGAATTGTTTATTATTCAAACCAAAAGCATAAGAGATTCAAATTTGGAATGTAAGGGCTATTTGTAAACGAGGGTCAAAACTTGAAGTCAAACACAAAATTAACCCCTCAATTTTTTTTTAGAAATTAATTTTGACACATTCACCCTACAAGTTCACAATATTCACGAAAATGTCACTGATTTTTTATTTTTTTTGAAAAATACATTTTTATTCTCAAAACCTCAACATCTTCATATATTTACAAGATTGACATTGTCATCAATACACCAACCACCATGGACAACCAATTTGAAGCTCTTTATGCTCCAAAATCGTTAAATCACTCATTCTTTCTCCATTCCTAACAACTAAAAACAACTTCTCTTTCAATTTCTCTTCATATTCATCTATAAAAACCTAAGATTTTGATTCTAATATTTATATGGTTAATTGAACCATTGAAGCTTACGATTCTCAGTGGGTCACTTTTATTTGAGATTCTGGGTGCTTGAATAAGGCTTCTGGGAGATAAGGAAGTAATCTCACTGGTTGAAACTATAAAATCAATTTTTTTTCCAGATATGTTCGATGACTTCTCCCATTTTTTTTCCACAGAATTTGTATGGTCAAAGCAGAAGTTAGTTTTGCAATTGACTTTTAAAATGTGTTTTGTTGGACGACTTCCCTGGAAGTCGTCCAACTTTCTTTGTTAAAAATAAAATTTCAGACGACTTCCGTGGAAGTCGTCTGAGATAAACATGTTAGTTTTGTGTTTGACCAAAATATTTTCGAAATTTGACTTTTTCCAGACGACTTCCTCTACGAAAAATTTTAAAAAATAATATTTTATTATAACTAGACGACTTACGTGAAAGTCGTCTCAGCTTAGTTTTGTGGTTGGAATATCAAAACAAAAAAAAAAATTTTGGACGACTTCCACTTTTTCTGGACGACTTCTGTGGAAGTCGTCCAAAGTCGTCCAAGATTTTTTTTCCTGAGATTCTGGTCAAACCTTAGTTATCATGGACGACTTCCTTGGAAATCGTCCAGAAAAAAAAATTGTTTTGATATTCCAAATACAAAATTAACCTGAGACGACTTCCATAGAAATCGTCTAGTTATAATAAAATATTGATTTTTAAATTTTTCGTAGACGACTTCCGTGGAAATCGTCTGGAAAAAGTCAAATTTCGAAAACATTTTGGTCAAACGCAAAACTAACATGTTTATCTCAGACGACTTCCACGGAAGTCATCGAAGGTCGTTTGGAATTTTATTTTTAGCAAAGGACAATTTTCAGGGAAGTCGTCTGGACACACAACTTCTTTGGAAGTTGTCCTTCGTAAAAATTTAATAACAAAAATGATCTAAATGACGACCTTTCTGGACGTCGTCCAGGCGACTTCTGTAGAAGTCGTCTGAACGTATGTTTAATAAACTTGTATTTTCTTTAAAACTATAAAGATTTTTTAACATTTTTTTTGTTAATTCATGTATGTTGAACTATATTAGGGTTACTGAATGAAAGTTATAATTTTATTGATGATAATTATGAGGTTACCAATATTCATATTAATTGAAGTTTCTAGTTAATGTAGAAGACTTCCAGCGAAGTCGTCCAAAGTCGTCTAAAGTCGTCTAAAGTTGTCTGGTTTGATAATTCAACAGACAACTTAAACTTAAGTCGTCTAGACCCTAAACACAATTACTAATCTAAATTAACTAGCTAAACATTTCGAAAAATCAAATTAAACTTAAAAAAAATGTTTACTATACACTGAAACAAACACATATAGGTAAAAATTTACTTTTTCAAAAAATCATTCAAGCTTTCTAAAATCTAACCCTAACAATACATACAATGCTACAACATATGTTGTCAAACCCTAAAACCAAAGACTATCATGATTAACCACTTTCACTCATCTATGTTGGAATTTTGTGGTTGGTCAATATTGGTGTAAGTTAAAAAATGTGATATGATTTGACTAGTTACTATTGTTTGGTTCCATCTCTTAAGTATTATTGTTGTGAGTTGGAAGAAATGTTAAAATGGTTCTTAAAATTTTGTATTAATATAAGGCTACCAACATTCTTTATTAAGATGAGAAGAAGATATTTGGAATTTATTATAGCATATGGGAGATCCAAAGATAAAAAAAAAAGCTATGGAAGTCAATTATTTCATTGATTCGTAAATGTGTAAAAATATTGTTAGCACATGCATTACATCTTGGTAAACATTATTATTGATTATACAAAAAAATTCACAACTAAATGAGTACACATGCAAATCACAAAACATACCACAAACAAAACTATTATATATCATTCTTCTACAAAAACAAGCATATCTCCACTTGATATGGAAGAAGACTTAATCAGAAGACTTCCATGAAGCCCAGAAGACTTCCATGAAGCCCAGAAGACTTCCACGAAGCTCAGACGACTTTCAGGAAGTCCAGACGACTTTCAGAAAGTCCAGACGGCTTTCAGGAAGTCCAGACGACTTCCAAATAAGTCGTCCAGACGACTTCCAGGTAAGTTGTCTCAGAAGCCTTCCAAATCCAGATCTGAAAAACCTGCATATGCAAAAACGTTCTAATGACTTAAAAATAGAGAAAATGAGTGGAAGATTAGACAAATCAACCTTTCTAGAACACACAAAAATATATATTTAAATTTATAGATCTACCTTTACATGAGTGGAAGATGAGAACCATGTGATGAAAAATCTGAAATAAAATGATAAATTAGTGAGAAAGACATAAGACAAAACTGAAAAATTCATATAAAGTTTGATGTTTTCAAGTCAAAGAGATTAGAGTGAGTTTGAAGAGTTTTAGTTTGGAAAAAAAGTAAGAACTTTATACAACATTGGATGACCAAATAAAGAAAAATCAGACATAGAAACTTACCAAAACACTCATATATGTTATAAAAAGGAGAGACATGAGAGAAGACTCTGTCAGACGACTTCCAGGAAATCCAGGCGACTTCCAAGAAGTCCAGACGACTTCCAGGAAGTCCAGACGACTTCCAGGAAGTCCAGAAGACTTCCAGGTAAGGCGTCCCAGAAGTCTTCCAAATCCAGATCTGAAAAACATGCATATCCAAATCCAGATCTGAAAAATCTGCATATCTATAAACGTTCAAATGGTTTAGAACAGAGAAAATAAGTGGAAGATTAGATAAATCTACCTTTATAAAACACACAAAAATATATTTCTAAAATTAATAGATTTACCTTTAAATGAGTGGAATATGAAAAAAATATGTGATGAAAAATCTGCAAAAACAAAATAAATTAGTGAGAAAGACATGAGACAAAAAAAAAATTGATATAAACCTTGGTGTTTATAAAGTCAAGAAGATTAGAGAGAGGTTGGAGGTGGACATTACATTTTTGTTGTAGCCATCTAAGAGAAGAAGAGAGAATGTGTAAAAAAAAATTATATAGGGAGACACAAAAATTGAATTAGGTTAAATATTTGTATTCAGACGACTTTAGATGACTTAATTTTAAGTCGTCTAGAAAACTTAATATATTTAGCGGGAAACTAAAATAGAAGATTTCTTAGAAGTAAGTCGTCTAAGTCTGGTTTAAATTATTCACCAGACGACGTACAAGTAAGTCGTCTGGACCCTAAACATAATTTCTAACCGAAATTAAGTAACTAAACATTTCATGGAATCAATTTTTAAAAAAAAACAATTAGGCAAAAATATTTGGACGACTTAAATTTAACTCGTCCAGCTTTAATAATTCAACAGACGACTTAATATTAAGTCGTCTAGATCCTAAACACAACCACTAGTCTAAAGTAACTATCTAAACACTTCAAAACATTAAATTAAACTTAAAAAGTGTTTACTATACACTAAAACAAACACATATAGGTAAAAATTTAATTTTTCAAAAAATTATTCAAGCTTTCTAAAATCTAACTCTAACAATACATACAATGCTACAACATATGTTGTCAAACCCTAAAACCAAAGAATATAATGATTAACCATTTTCACTCATCTATGTTAAAAACTATTCTATTTTATTATATTTTAATTTAAATCACTTAATACTGTTTATAATTACATGATTTTAATTTTTCACTTGTCAAAATATTTTTTAATTTTTTTATAATTTATTTTTAAGATCAACTACGCCAGATGACTTTTATGAAAGTCGTCCAGACGACTTCCAAAGTTTCAGATGACTTTCATGGAAGTCGTCTAGACGACTTCCAGAGTCTCAGACGACTTACTGGGGTTAAAAGTCTTGTGAAATTACAGTCAGCCTCTTGCGAACAAACAAAAAAACAGAAATCAGTTTTACGACTTCCATGAAAGCCATCTCCTTGCGAACAAACAAAAAAAAATCTTGTGAAATTATAGTCAGCCCCTTTTTTTTGATAACCCAGGTCTCCGGTTCGCTAATTGGACGACCGACTATCCACCCGAAGGCGGTCCTGGACGCTGCGCCCCGCATGTTAAATTTGCGCAGTGGCCGGGGTTCGAAGCTGGGTGGCGGGTGCCTCAGCCGAGGTTCCTTTACCACCAGACTACAAAGCCCGGTTATAGTCAGCCCCTTTCGAACAAAAAAAAAAAAAAAAAAAAAAAAAAAAAAAAAAAAAAACAGAAATCATTTTTACGTCAAGTTGGAGTATAAGTTTGAGGTTAAAATCAAGTTTTAAGTCATATTTGGTAAATTTCCCGGAATGTAATCCAATGTAACGGAATATTATGATACATCGAAACGCAGTTACCAGTATATGTTGTAACTAAATGACTAATGGATAAAAAATTTGCAAGTTTGTAATTAACAAAGCAACAAATGTCATTTGTTAGTTAATAAACACTATGAAGTGTTCAAAAAAAAAAACACTATGATTTCTCGTACGTTAGTACGTGACAACTTTTCAAAAAGCAAAACATCATAATTTAGGAGTATGGCGACACTCAACGAACAATCTACAGCAAATTGTGTCTGACTTTATAGTAGATTACAAACCGTCCGGATTCAACTTGATCATAAACAATTAATCGCTATTGGAAGTTTGGAACTATTGATTTTTACTTTAGGTTGGATGATTTGGTTGGTTGAAAAAGTTTGAAACATTAAGACCGTAATTATCGGTTACATTTATTTTCCTAAAGTTGGCTCAGATTCTACATTAATTCTCGAGTTTTTTTTTCAGGCCTCTGTCGAATTGTACTCTAAAACAAAGCGAGATCATGTTTAATGGGATCAATAGTATAGTAATCTTCGTAGAACTTCATCAAGTTGAATCCTTCAAACGAAATTACATTCGTATGCGTAATGACATTGTTTTATAATAACTCCGGGTCTTAATTTACAAAAAAAAAAAAAAAAAAAAAAAACTCCAGATCTTTTATGTTTTTTTTTTTTTTTTTTTGATTACTCAGGTCTCCGGTTCGGTATTTGGCCGACCGACTATCCACCCGAAGGCGGTCCTGGGCCCCAACAGTAAGGATGTTAAATCGCTGTGGCCGGGGATCGAACTCGTAATGGCGGGTATCTCAGCCCAGATCTTTTATGTTCTTTAATAAAACTCCCAATATTCCCATACTTATGATTATATTTTTAATATCTTAAAAGATCAAACTGTTCACAGTAAAATAATTAAATTACTTAGTGCTTTGATGAATAACCACGCAATATCCAGCTGGTTCCCCAAGATATGCTTGTTTACTAAAAGCACAATAATAATTTGTCAACGTTTTCTTTATTTAATATACTCGGTGTTGGTTCACTTTTACTATTAGTCGAAGATCCAAATACCTTTTCTCATTTCCTTAATTAAAAAGATGAGCGTTTATGTGCGCAGTTATTAAAATAATTTTTAATTTAATTTTAATAATTAACTTGTCTACTTATCTTAAGTAAGCATATTAATATGTGGCTAAGAAATTTAATTAATATGTGGCTAAAATTAAGCAGTTCTATAATCTTTATAGGGAAAAAACTAGTTTAACACTAAGTCATTAGTTACTAAAATGACTCAAATTTAATTTGAATTACTGGTTTAAGTTTTATACCTATTTTATCCCTAAGTCATTTGTTAACAAAAGTAATAATTACTAAAGTGTTATTACTCACATACTTATTTTGACTGATTTCTTTGAGTTTTAACTGATTTTTATCCTTTGACCATAGTTTACTTAATTTTGATAGATTTCATATGAATTTGACAGATTTGTTTATCTTTTGACTATAGATTTAACTACAAACTAGATTATGACCCGCCCTTCGAAATGGCGAGTATATAATTTTGTGTAAATATCTTTTTGAGAAATATGATTTTTATATGTAATTTTTTTGTAATCATATTTTTACTTAATATTAATTTAATTTAATAGAATAATTCATTAACTAAATGAAATATATAATTAGACATAACATTTAAATATAAGAGATTTTAAATGTATTGGCAGATTATGTAAATAAAAAAAATATAAAAGAGTATTTAATTTATTGAAAATGCAATGACTAATTATGTAAATAAAAAAAAATATTTAATCTGCTATCTATGTTTCCAAACAATACCCATTTATTTTTGCTATCTGTGTTTCCAAACAAAACCAAAATGTACTTCAACTTTAATAATATAGATAATATAGATTGACAGATTTTATTTTATTTAAGCGGCATATTCAATAATTTTTAGCCACATATTAATCAAATTTTATTTAACCAAACTGGTTATTGTAAGCCGGACTTAACCATACAATTCTGATTTTAAATCGAAATCTTTCTAACCAACAAATTAAATTAAATAAACCAAAATAAAATAACTAAACCAAACCATAGCCAAAACTTAATTTAAACCAATAAGAAAAAAAAATACAAAACAACCATCACGTCTTCGACATGAGGTTACATTTCTTGTGTCATTGACTTTTTTTTCTTATGGCTCAAGTAACAGAACGTTCTACCAGTTCCCGACAAGCAACTCCTCAAACCCTCTGTCTTTGAAATTCTCTACCTTTCATGTTCTGTTTTCTGAGAGTTGCTTTGTTTCTTCGTGCCTTTCTGTTTTTCTATACTTAGCAAGTTAAAACTTTTGTTATATACTGGTACTCCAAGTATCAAAGAGACAACTGAATGTGGTCATATATAACAACAATTAGTAACTCAGTCAATAAACCAAAGCAGAAAAATTCTAAACCAGAACAGACGGCCTTATGATAATTATGGACTGCAAATTGTAGCTGAAACACATTTTGATACTAAACGTTCAATTTGCACAATAAGACATGTATGTTTACTAATAAAACTCATGGTGGGCAAATAAGCCTAAACATTCACTAAGAGAATCTAAAACTGAACATACTACTTTAGTGAATCAGGAAATAAAAAATGATTTGAGGTTCTCCAACAGCGTTGTAAATCTCAGCAGCTAGCTTCCATCGAAGATTCTGAATGGTTTCATCACGTATCAAATCCCTCACCTCCTCTTACCATTTGAAAATTTGACAAATAGCTATAATAGCTCATACGCCTTTGCTAACTAGGAGCTTTTCCTTTACTGTAGAGTAGACATGGATAGTTTCTCTTATTGTTAGAGAAAGCCATCTCTAACAATGAAAAACAAAAACAAAAATTGTTACAATGAAATTCTAGTACAAAAGCGAGTGTTAGTTGTAATCAAATTATTCATCATTTAAAAAAACTCCAAGCTATAATACAGTTGAGATGTTCTTGTTACACTCATTCTCTTAAAAGAACCCACCAAACATCAACTCTATACAAGCAATTATCCAGAAAATCAAATCAAGTAGTAACAGACCTTCTTTTCAAATCATTCGTTTCACATCCAAGAAAATAAATTATCATGTCCCTATCATTGAACAATGCATAATCAAGTATGAGACGTATATGATTCGTCGTTGTAACAAATATTCTGACCTATAACACTTAACACCAAATCAAAAGCTATCCAAATTTCATGGAAATCTCAATGTCTCAGAAAACAAAATTTATAAATTGGAGGAGGAAACAAAATACAGATTCGAAACCATGAAGTGACAGACGTAACTGATGGGTGAAGAGATGGTGGTTTTCGTTGTCGTCGGAATCGGAATGTTGACAGCGGAGATAGCAAGAGGCTCTCCCACCGGCGAAGTCAACGCTACTCGGAGGAAGAAGATTAAACCGCCGGCAATTGTGAAAATCAACATCATTGACGAAACAATGGTTTTGTTTTCCAAAATGTTTTCTTTTATTTCTGTCGACAACAGCTAGGGCAAAATTTGTTTTCACTTTTTAAAATTTTATTTACTACAGAATTAGATGAACAATGGCAAAATTGTAGTAAAAAGGAACTATTAGGGTTAATTGGTCTTTATGTACCTATCTATCTTATTAAAGTAGAAGTACTTTAAGATTTTGTTTGGATACAAGAATAGGAGTAAAAAATAATTTTGTTTAACATTTTGTTTGGATACATGGATAGAAATAAATTAAATATTTCGAAATTTTATTTCCATATATAACACATTCTTATAAGTTCCTAAATTTAAGATAACCACCACTAATTGAAATCAAATATTTACATTCTTAGAAGTTCCTAAATTTAAGATAACCACTAATTGAAATCAAATATACAGATCGTGTGATACGCAAGCATTTCCGTTGAGCATAAATATAGAAATACAAAAGCTAACCGATGTTTACACATGTTAAAAGGTATATTCTTATTTATATGCCCAAGTATCTCGCCTATATCTAGACCTAATTAATTAGGATATTAAATGTAAACCTTTTTTCCGAGCAAAAATGTAAACCCTATATAATTTCGAAATCCACTAGCATATATATATACCAGTCTTCCTTCTTTTCAATGTGCTCACATATCAAAGCAACCAGCTTAAAAATAAATCTGCAAACATCGTTATGTGAAATAACAATGCAAACAAACTTCATCCATCACGAGCCCTAAACTAATATCTAGAGGTAGTATGATATTTTTTCTTTCTATTTTTTTAGTCCAAAGTAATTTAGGTTGGAGAGCATTCTAAAATAATCTTTGTTAAACCATTTTGTTTTTTTTGTTGGTGATTTTTCTTTTTCCAGTTACCAAACTAAACTATCAAACCTCAGATTATGTGCAATGAGCTTGGTATCGAACTCTCCCACGCTACCAAACGGTAGAGATTAAAGAAGAGGATGTGTTTAATTATGAACTTGCCGTATGTCTTCAAACATGTTCTTTGGCAAAGAAACGCTTGGACTGTTTGATGAGGAAAGAAGCTCGAGATTCACATTTTTCCCTGTGCTTTCAACATATTGTCATGGCTTTTTCCTCAACACGCTATTCTTCCCGAGATCCTGCCAAGAAATCGAACACGGTTTAATGATTTAGGAGTTATATTTTATATTCCAATTTGGTAATTGGGTTAATGATTTAGGAATTAGATTTTATATCCCAATTTTATAAATAGTAGACATTTAAAATTTTTATATAAAACAAAGTATATATTTTTTGCAGCATTTTAAGGTCATTTTCTGTGGTAGAACTTTAAACCCCAAACTTAATTGTATTATTATATATATTAACAATATATTGTAAATGTAGTCTTATATTTTTTTTGTTTAGTCACATATAATTAGTTAGAGGATACATATTCAAAAAGTTAAAATAGTCAATAATAATTCCCATAAAATTAGTATTTGTGTTATTTATATCAAAAAGAAATTTACGTATTTGTATGTATAGTTTTAGAAGGATTTAGTGTGTGGATCCTCTCATTTAAACCAAGATCCAACACTTGATCCCCACAAAAATAGAATAAATAGAGGTTACTAACAACTCAAGTGCCATAAATTATTCCTAAATATTCTCACATGTATTTAAATTTAGAAATTTTAAACTAATTTATATATTTGTTCATAAATTCTATAAATATTTAGCTTCGAGATCTCCTCATTTAAACAAAGATCACAAACTTGATCCCCACGAAAAAGTTAGTATATAGTTGGGCTACATTTTTTAATTTGGATTACGCCATTTTGATAGTACATTTTTTAACGGTGCCCGCCATTGTAGTTATTGTTATTTATTCTTTATATTTTATATCAAAACCATATCCAATTTTTATTTGATTTAACTAAATTAATATAACACTTAACTTAAAATCTACAAAATTTTGCTATAAAGAGGACGATGTTTCATGTACCAAAAATTTAAGTAATTTTTAATTATTCCATAACTAAATGCATATAAAATTAATATTCTTCTAACTAAACCTAAATTAGATGTAAAATGAATCAAATTTTTCACATACTTATAATTTAAAGTTTTGAAAATGTTTATATATTTCATAAAAACAAAAATCCGCCCAATATCCCCGCGGATATGTAGATCAGCCTCTAATATTATTTACGATATTAAAGTAGTAGAAATTGTACTCATAAACCTTTATTTTTCAAGATTTTATATATATACTATAAAAATAAAAACCCGCCCAGTCGGGCGGGTTAAAATCTAGTGTTAGATTATTTTGATTACAAAAAATTAAACTAGTAATTTAGCAAAATATTAGAGTTAATCTGAGTAATTTTCTCAAATCGAAATGGTGATTAAAAATTGCAGTGGTATTTTACAAATTAGATAATGTAGTAATTTGTGAAAAAAGAGCCTAACAATTGTCCCACAGTATTATCTGGAAAAAAAAGGAAGTTTGATGAAAAACAAAACCAATAAAAAGGGAGTATATTCATTTTCATTTACATGTTTGCTAAAATTTTATAATTAAGATAATATGAGTTAATTTCAAATTTTTAGTGATAAATGTTGGTATATCCAGTTTCAGAATTGTTAATATTATTCTTCTGTTAAAATCCAGAAATCTGAATATACAATTGAAAATGGTCACAGAAATAAGGATCTTTCTCCAAACCCAAAATATCTAAATTTAAAAACAGAGATTCTGTCTCCAAACATAATTCCTTCCCTGAGATGAAATTTAACAAAAACTAATCAAATCCTAATTATTTTCCCTGTCAAACATCCTAAAATTAGCAACCGAAATCAAATATAAATTAATTCAAAAATCGAAATAAAATAAAATTCTCTCTAACCAAAGATCGGTTTGCAAATTACAGTGATTCCGGTTTGTCGCAATTAACATACATATTTTTCAGCAACAGCTGAGATTCGCATAAATACTCCAATTTCTCTGCCATCCCTACGTGCATGCATCTCCCCATAACTCCAACGTTGCCATATTGTCTCGTCCACATGACTTGGACTGAGTTAGGACTCCAACGATCTTCTCGAACAACGATTCATCGCAAGGGATCGCTAAAGGACCGGCGTTGGAGAATCTATACTCCTCCTCAGCCTCTTCTAGTAGAGGTCGAAAGATCAGATGGTTCAGATGCTTCGCACGCACAGCGTATCTCCGCCTATTCTCGCCGACAGAAACAGCGACGTGTCCAGGAGGTACATCGGTAACAGGCAGATCGACAGAATCGATGTTGTGAGCTTTCTTCTGCCATTGTTTCAGCATCTGGCGGATCCGTACAACACTTCCGATCTTATTGTTCTTACCCATTTTCTCTGCCGACAATTGCTTCGTAAAAATGTAAGGAAAAGTCTGGAAAGATTATAAAAAATGAAAAAGGGTTAAAGAAAAAACATCTTAGGCGTTGGGTTCTCTAAGTTTAGGGATAGTTTCGACAAGCAGGGGAGTACTAAGAGGGAGCATGGGATATTTATAGGTCAGCTAGGGTTTTGTAAATGTCCCTTAACGTTTATTTAAATTACGAAAATTCTCTTTTGAAAGTGTGGAATTAATATATGTTTTTTTATTATTTGTCGCTCGTTTCAATATTTTTTTTTGTTTAAATTCTTATCCTTTTCTTGAAAAAACAAAATCCGTAGTATAATAGACTTACAAAATTAATCTCAGCCCAAAAAGATGAAATTAAATGTACAACAACTAGTTTACATACTGATCACTTAGCTATGAAAGTAGGGGAATGCATTAGACCTATAGAGTTCAAGATTCGTTATTTTATGCGTATCCTAGTTTCTTTCGTATCTATACTATTAAAGCAGCTGACAGTTTGTGAACCTGCTCCTGAAATCTCAGCCGAATTACCGAAAGTTCTATAAAATATTTGCAAAACAAGGCTTTTCATTAACATCTTCAACGTATTTCCAAAACATGGCTTCTCATTTACTAATAACAAAAATCGCAAGCCCAAGATATTTCTGTTTAATTTGAATTGTAAGCCCAATAATTTAAATATATTTTCACACAGAATGGGCTTTCAAATATCTTTACTAACCCATTTAGATTTTGATGGAATGTTTTATAGAAATATAAATTCAAAATCAATATTTAAATTTTTAAATAAAGTTGATTCTCCAAAATCAATATACAATTAATGAGTATAAATTTTTACAATACAAGTTTTTCCGTTATATATGTAAAATAGGTATCAATTACAAACGGGTCTTACAAATGCGTTTATTATTTCTATTGTGATCTAACAAACGAGTTAATAATTTTATCAACATAAAATAATTCTTTGTTTTCAAAAATATAGATGGAGATATTCTTATTTATAATATTAAGAGGTCCACAAAAAAAGTCCTCGCTTTTAAAGAAATTACAAAACATTCTTAAGATAATTACAAAACATGATTTTTTTAAAAAAAACTAAAACCGCAGACCCAATATATTTATGTTTAGTTTAAATTGCAAGCCTAATAAACACAATCTATTTTCAAATCGAATGAGCTTCCAATCTTTTTACTAACCCATCTAAACTCAATGGAATGTTTTATAGAAACATAAATTCAAAATCGACATATTAATATCTGACATATTAGTTGGCATTGATTATATTCTCTTGAATTGCTACAAACGGAAACAAACCCGTATGTTTTCCAAATTCTATTGATAGATATGGGTAAAAAGAGTATTTACCATAATGTGTCACTGAATTATATTTAGGCAGTCAATTTTCGATGGAATGTTTTATAGAAACAAAAATTCAAAATTAAAATCGACATATTAGTTGATATTGAAATGGAAACGGGATAGACATAAGATGTGATTTAAATAAGATTTTCCAACTTTCTCATTTATTAGTAAGATCCGATAATAAAAAGATTGTCTCCAACTTTCTCTCCAAGTTTCAACTATATATTATGTTTAATCGCACATATTTCGGGGTGGGATCAAAACAAATCCATGAATATTCTTAACAATAAATGTGAATGATAGTATATAAAAATAAGATTTTGTGATTTAAATAAGATTTTTTAAATAGTAATCCTAACTTATTAGTAAGATCCGATAATAAATACCACATCATATAATGTGCTCTTGAATTGATACAATAAATTTAAACATGTTGCAGCATATATTCTAATAATATTGTAGTATTTAATTTAGTTTCCAAATGCAATTAGCACCAAAAATTATGCTGCAAGCTAAACAATATCTCGGCATTAAAACCCTAAACATACATTCTCAATTCATTATACATATAATGGTATTCTCGATTCATTAGTTGACACATACACTTCTTTTTTTGTAAAATACACATAGACTTTTTGTTTTCATATGGTTTTAGTGTTTTATCTTCTTAACGAATTAGTGTTCTAATTTAAATTTCATGTTTGTTCTTATGCAGGTTTAATAGATCCTGGTATGATGGCTACAACTGAAATATATTTTCTGACTTATATGTAAGGTATTCTATAAGTTTTTTAGTCTTTTGATTAATTAACCTAAAATTTTCTTATTTGATTGGTTTAATATTAATTTTAATGGCGTTGTTATGTTCATCACCGGACAGTGACGAGCTCATCGGAACTGGGGTAGCATAAGGCAGATCGATAAACCTTCATGTATTATTTCCCGAGCACTGTAATCCCACCATGTGATCATCTCTGTAACAGTACTCCCTAGTTTATATATACATTTATCTCTCACTTTTAATCTTCTCTCGATTGATTAGTCTCTCTATATAGATCTAATATTCATGGTGAATTTTTATTTTCAGTAAGAGGTTTAAGCTTAAAGGACATTTGTATCCATGTCTTGAACCGTATGAGGAAGGAAAAATCCATGAAAAGATTTGATTTTTAATTATTTTTGTGAAACTCAACTGCTTTTTCCTTTGTGAGTTTATATTTTGGGTTTGTTTGGATCATAATTAAAGATATATTTGTAATTAGATTTTAATAATTTTTGGTGAATATTCGTGCAGGTACTAACAACATTAACATATGAAGAACTCGTGAATTTATATGTTGTTGAGTGTGACAGTTGGTGTTGTAAACGGTGTGTCTAAAATTTCTAAATCATAGACGAGGTATGCATAACTGAGGTATGCTTATCACGTGTATATTTTAGTTAGCTATTTTGTAAAATCTTGAAATTACTTTTAATGTATTTTAGTTGGCAATTTTCGATCCAGAAAATAATGATTAAGGATGGTTTTCCGGGAACCCATACGGGTTTGGTTCAGATCGATTTGCGTTTTGGGTTTTCAAGGTCAAAGATTTCAGCCCTATTAGGATGTTTCTAAATTTTTGTTTGAGTTTGATTCGGTTCTTTGCGGGTTGGGTTCGGGTTTGACAACCCATTTAAATTATTTTTAAAGTTTTAATTCACTATATGTTTTAAATTTCTCAAAATCTTTAAATAAAATAATATATTACCTATAAATTTAAATAACATATGTCAGAATACCTAAGTTTAATGTATCAATTGGTTTGATTTAAAATTCTAGATAGGAAATCAATAAATATTTCAAGTATTTTTGGTGATTAATTTGAGTATATTTTAACTATTTCAGATATTTATTTTTGACTATCTATATATATTTTCAAGTATTTTAAATCAATTTAAAAGTATCATTCTTGATGTTTTATATACGTTAAATCTAAAAATAATTAATATATATGTATCATTCTTGAGTATCATTCTTTATTTTTTTTTAATTTATCCTATTATTTTGTTTAGAACACTTTTTATGCATGATTTTTTTGCTTTCAATAATTTATGGACTCTTTATCCCTATTATTTCTAACACGAATTTAGAAAGCAATATAATTCTTCTATTTATATATAATAATACCAAATCAATCAATTAAACTCCGGTTTCAATCTTTACAACCGATAAATCTAAAAAATACAAATCTTAAAAAAACCATTAAAACATTTGATACATATTTTATGTTGAAATGCATTCGTTACAAAAAAAAATTGACAAAGGAAACAAATCCGCGCGCGGATCAAAATCTAGTCAATACTATTAAAGCAGATTGTCATTTTTCTAGGTGCCCTTTTTTGAGGTACCTTTTTTTTAGATGCCCTTCTGTTTTAATATTATTTACATTTTCTGCCACTGCATTATTTTTAAACTATGCTTTTATTTATATGTTTTACAAGTATTTACAGTTAATTAAAAATATATGGATATTGTTAGCAACTAACCTATCGAATATCTTTGTTTACCTTAAATTAATATATTTTACCACTTAATTACTTCGTCACATTCGCCCAAACTAACAAATCTGAAAATTGCTCTTGCTAAAAAGAAGCAATTCTTCTAGGGATCCGAGAGGATGAAGAATAGTTCGATTTCATCTACTGCTTTGAAAATTTAAAGATTTGGGTTCGTTTTAGAAAGCATGGCGAGAAGGATTTCTAATTAGCAGTTTCCTTAGGGATCTTTCGGTGTTTTTCACCCTTCATCATCGGTGGATATGAGATTCAGGAATGGAAACTTCTGAATCAGGATGGGGATTCAAAAAGGAAGATGAGACAGTGTGAGTATTACATAGAGATTTTAAAATTGGATATTTTTTGTTTGTAAAGAAGCATATGGGAAAAAACTGATTCGCAGGGAATATTTGGGATCAAGTGAAGATAAGGAGAATCAGTCAATTAAATCAAAGTTGACAGAGGTTTACAAGGTACAAGTTTTTATTTTATTTTGGTGATACAATACGAGAACGATATATGTTCAGCTGGTACGGGAAACGGAAGACTGTAGTTTTGGGATTTGGCAGGAAAAGATAGAGATTGCATTGCCTTCATCTATATAAAGGTCTCTGTCTAAGGTTTGCTGTGTTGTTGGTTGCTTTGCTGGTGGTGTCTTTTTTATGTTTTTGAGGTTGGAAATGCTATTTATAGCTTCAAGGAATAATAAGTATGATATGTTCTTTTATATCTGATTCTGTTAAGGAGGAGGGTTCTAGATAGTTCTAGAACTAACATAATATTGTATATGTAATATATATTATAGATAACTACAAAGAGGAGATCACGTAAGATTGTGATAAGGACTAAGTTGTTATACGGGTCTCCTCCATCTCGTTGTATATATATCACGTTAGGGTGATGATGTGAATGACAAGTATTTTTCCTCATATCTCTTGATTTACATGGTATCAGAGCCACCAAAAATAGTGTCTAATCGAGAGATTGTGAAAACATGAATGGAGATCTTGTAATTACGGCGGGTGCGGTAGCTGATGTGAAGATGTCTCCATACTATCTTGCTTCGTCTGATAATCCTGGTACGGCGATATCTCCGATGGTTTTGAATGGAGATAATTACACAGAGTGGGCTTCGGAATTGGAGAACGCTCTGAGAGCGAAACGTAAGGTTGGCTTCATCAACGGTAGCTTGAAGATGCCATCAGAGACGGACAAGCCGGTGGAGGCAGAGATGTGGAGAACTGCTAATTCGATGATCGTCGGGTGGATTAAAGCGTCTATCTCTCCAGCTATACAATCGACGGTTCCTTCTCACCTGATGCATTCAAGATGTGGAGCGAGCTGAAGAAGAGGTTCTCTGTGGGAAGCGCAGTTCGTGTCTATCAGCTCAAAGCGGAGCTGGCTTCGTGTAAGCAAGATGGGTCCTCTGTCATGGACTATTTTGGGAAGTTGTCAAATAAGTGGGAGGAGTTGCTGAACTGCCAACCACTTCCGACATGTAAGTGTGATGCGTCTGATGTGTATGCAAAGGCGTATGAGGAGGAGAAGGTGTACCAGTTCCTTATGGGTTTGGACGAGACGAGGTATGGTAACGTCTGTACAAACATTATTGGAATGGAGAGTTTACCAGACCTTAGCTCTGTGTATCAGAGAGTTGTTCGTGAAGAGAAGAGGATCAGTGGATCTCGTCTTGAACCGAAAGAAACTCCAGTTGGTTTCTTTAGCAGAGGAGATCAGCGTGGTGGAGAAGAAACTGCAGTAGGAGGTCGTCGAAGTTTGGTTGTGTGTAATAACTGTGGAAGGACGGGACATGAAAAAAAGGAGTGTTGGCAACTGATTGGTTTCCCTGAGTGGTTTACTGAGAGAAATCAAGCAGGAGGAAGAGGAGGTAGAGGTAGAGGTCGTGGAAGCAGATTCAATGGAGCAACGAGACGAAATGCGACCCAGGCTTCAGCGGCTACTGCTACGACATCTACAAATAACCAGAGTGGAGGAGTCCCACAGATAAGTGCAGAGCAATGGGCTTCCTTAACAGCACTTCTGGAACAACAAAAGCCTAACCCTGTACCGGACAAACTGAATGGTACGGTACAAACGGGTGAAGTGATAATTGACATTGGTGCCTCCCATCATATGACAGGAGATAACACACTGCTTACTGATGTTAAGAGTATCATACCGTGTCCTATAAATTTTGCTGATGGTAGTTATGTGATGGCTACAAAGAGTGGTAGTCTGAGACTATCAGCAAAGTTAACATTATTGAATGTTCTTTATGTCCCGAACCTTAATTGCACTCTTTTGTCTGTGGCGAAGTTGCTTAGACAGACATGATGTCTTGCGATGTTTACTGATACTCTGTGTTTTGCAGGACCGTTTTACGAGGACTCTGATTGGAGTCGGTGAAGTCAAAGGTGGTGTTTATGTTTATCAGGATGTAACAGTTGCTAGAGGTCACAGAGTCAGAGCGTCTGAGGATCATAATGTGTGGCATCGACGGCGGGACATCCTTCGTTTGGTGTTTTGAATTTTTTGTCTTTTATTTCTGGTGTTAAAGATGTTTCAAATAAGTTTGGTGGATGTGATATCTGTTTCCAATCCAAACAAACAAGAGAGGTGTTTTCTGAGAGTTCTAATAATAGTTTGAGTTCGTTTGATCTAATTCATATTGACCTTTGGGGACCATATCGTGTGCCTTCGTCTTGTGGTGCAGTATACTTTCTTACAATAGTTGATGACTACTCTAGGGCAGTGTGGATACACTTACTTCTGGAGAAGAGTGAAGTGAAAACCGTATTGCCTAACTTTGTTTCTCTAATCAGTCGACAGTTTGGAAAGATCGTGAAGACAGTAAGAAGTGATAATGAAACAGAGTTTACTTGCTTATCAAGATAATTTGCGGAGAAAGGGATTCTACATCATACCTCCTGTGTATACACACCACAGCAAAACGGGAGAGTGGAGCGAAAACATCGCCATATCTTAAATGTTGCGCGATCACTGTTGTTTCAAGCTAACATTCCTGGAAAATTCTGGGGCGAGAGCGTTTTGGCTGCAGCACATCTGATAAATAGGACTCCCACGAAGGTATTACATGGTAAAATACCATATGAATGTCTGTACGGGAAGAAACCATCATATGAGGACATCAAGACGTTTGGCTGCTTGTGTTTTGTACACAATTTAAGGAGAGACAGAGATAAGTTTGGGGCACGTAGCAAACGCTGTATGTTCGTAGGTTATCCATTTGGAAAAAAAGGATGGAAACTGTATGATCTTGACAAGGAGAAGTTCTTGGTATCTCGCGACGTTGTGTTTGATGAGACAACATACCCATATGTTGATAATGTAGAGGCCGTGTTACCTGCACCTGTTCCAGTGATAGTTGCGAACGATGATGAGCTAGTCGAGTCTGAGATTCTTGAAGATAGGGGGAGTGAGATCTCAACAGAGAAGCAGATACCGACTGTGGTAACAGAACAAGACTCGATGACAGAGAGTACAAGTGGAGCAGATCAACCTCCAGTTGCGACAATGGAGCCATTGGGGAGGGGTCATCGTGAGACAAAACTACCAGTGAAGCTCCGAGACTATGTTCTGTATAATGCACAGTCTACGCCTGATAAACATAACACCATCTCGACACCCGGTTTACAGTCAGAGTCGTCGTCAACGTGTCCAGGTATAACACTGTACCCTATTGCTTCTTATGTGAGTGATGATAAGTTTTCAGATGAGCATTAGGCATTTCTAGCTGCTGTAAGTGCAGGTGTGATACCTAAGAACTACAAAGAAGCGTTTAAAGATAAGAGATGGAGAAAGGCAGTGAAAGTTGAGGTTGATGCACTTGAGCTAAGTAGGACATGGGACGTAGTTGACTTGCCTGAAGGGAAGAAGGCAATTGGGAGCAAGTGGGTCTTTACCATTAAGTATAATGCAGATGGGACTATCGAGAGGTACAAAGGCAGACTGGTGTGTTGTGGAAATCATCAAACTGAAGGAGAAGATTATGATGAGACATTTGCACCTGTTGCAAAGATGGATACAGTGAGGACTCTCTTGGAAGTTGCTGTGGCAAGGAATTGGGAGGTGCATCAGATGGATGTTCATAATGCCTTCCTCCATGGAGAGTTGGAAGAAGAAGTATACATGAGGTTACCACCAGGGTTCCAGTCGGATGATCCAAAGAAGGTTTGCAAGCTGAGAAAATCACTTTATGGCTTGAAACAAGCACCTAGGTGCTGGTTTGAGAAGTTATCCAAAGCACTTGAAGGATTTGGGTTCGTACAGTCATATGAGGACTACTCTTTGTTCATATACATTAAAGGAGGAAAGAGTTTGAGAGTCTTGATTTATGTAGATGACTTAATAATTACTGGTGATGATATGGAGATGATGACGAGATTCAAGAAGTACCTGAGTGAGTGCTTCCATATGAAGGATCTTGGGAAAGCAAAATATTTCCTTGGTGTAGAGATAGCAAGAAGTCCTCAAGGAATGTATCTTACACAAAGAAAATATGCTTTGGACATTGTAAACGAATTGGGGATGCTTGGGAGTAAGCCGGTGGCGACTCCTATGGAAGTGAATCACAAACTTCTGAAGGATACGAGTCCGTTGTTGATAGATCCAGTACGCTTCCGAAGGGTGGTAGGAAAACTTGTGTACCTTACTATCACACGTCCATACCTGTGATATGCTGTTCATGTGTTATCACAGGTAATGCATGAGCCTAGAGAGGCGCATTGGGATGCAGCTATGAGGATTCTTAGGTATTTGAAAGGAAGTCCAGGCCAAGGGATTATGTTGAGAGCAGATAGTGATCTGAGGGTGCGAGCTTATTGTGACTCAGACTGGAATTCTTGTCCTCGTACTAGACGTTCTCTGTTGGCGTATATGGTGCAGTTGGGTAACTCACCAGTAGCGTGGAGGACAAAGAAGCAAGATACGGTGTCACATTTGTCAGCTGAGGCGGAGTATAGGGCCATGTCTGATGCTTTGAAGGAACTGAAGTGGTTGAAGAGGTTGTTAGCGGATTTGGGTGTCAAACATGAGGCACCAATGGAGCTATATTGTGATAGCAAGTCGGCTATTTACATTGCGGCAAATCCGGTATTCCATGAGCGAACGAAACATATAGAGTCGGATTGTCATGCGGTTAGAGATGCAGTGAAGGCGAAGCTTTTTTCCACAGTACACGTACGAACAAACGAACAGCTAACAGACATCATGACGAAGGCGTTGGGGAGCTCGGCATTTCGTTACTTGCTGTCCAAGTTTGGAGTGTGTAACTTGCACTCTCCAACTTGAGGGGGAGTGTTAAGGAGGAGGGTTCTAGATAGTTCTAGAACAGATATTGTATATGTAATATATATTATAGATAACTATAAAGAGGAGATCACGTAAGATTGTGATAAGGACTAAGTTGTTATACGGGTCTCCTCCATCTCGTTGTATATATATCACGTTAGGGTGATGATGTGAATGACAAGTATTCTTCCTCATATCTCTTGATTTACAGATTCTGTCAGAAATATGGTTTCTTTTAACTTGGATTGCAGAGAACAGCTGGACTGATCTCTGTTTATTGGTACATTCTGATCATAGGTGAAACAACTGGTTTTGTTATGTGTGGAGACGGATGGATTAATAGGAATGGTGTGGTTCTTTATCTGAAAAGAGGAGGGACTTGAACTAACTTTTCAGAAAATTTGAGAAACTGTTGCTATGGGGGATGAAGGATGGTTTTAAGAGGAAACTACGATTATGTAATACTACCGATACATATCCCTTTCATGTATTTGGTTGCTATTATTTGACTGAGGAGATTAGATGGATATGTGATGTATGTAGGTTTATGTGTTTCTGCAGTGACAAGGATTATATATCAAGTGGATCACTGGAGAGAAGATTAGAAAACAGTAAGGAGGAACAATACCCGGTACCAAGATTTTGTTTATGCATAAATTTGAAGATGAAGTTATAGGTGTAAATACATATATTTACTTGAGAACAGGGCAGGTCTAAAGAATTTTTGTATTATAAAAGGGAGTCTGGTTTCTCAAATATTATTGTGCTTTTTCGGGTTTCCAGGTTTTGGAAAATGTTTTATGCTATCTGGCTTACTACTCTTAATTTTTACATTTTGAAATTGTAATTTTTTACATGCACGCACATTTGTATCATATGTATTAACGATGCTTGTCATTGCTTACACCATCATGCTCCAACACTAACTATGTAAAATATGATTTGCGTTATCATTATAGTTGCAAATCTTTTTCAAATCAATAATAAAAAGTAGATACAAAAAAATCAGAAGTTTTAAACATTTATATCAAATATACTTAAATAACAAACAAGCGGCTAGTCATTATTGTTACAAATCTTCCACATATCAATAACAAAAAAAAACAAGAAATCAGAAGATTTTAACAAACGGTGGAATATAATGAGTCAGAAAATATTATTTTCCATAATATAAATTAGCTTGAAGCTACAAAATATTCTCTAACTATATTGTTGTGAATCAGTATAGTTAGCTTGAAAATAAACTGAATAAAAATTGGTAATTTAAGTATTTATTAATATTTTTATTTTCAGTACTATTAAAACACAATTTTTTTGTTGATGTTCCCTTGTGTTTTGTAGCTATTTACAGCTATAATACTGCATTTAAAATTCAACCAAAATATATAAAGATATTAGAAAGATCTGTATATGATAATTTTCATTTTTTTCCTTAAAAGAAACAATAACTCCAGATTTTTTTCATCTTGACATATAAATATATTAATAACATCAATTTTTGAGGAATTCTCCTAAATAAGTATTTTCATGTTTTTGTCACAAAAAAGACAATAAAAATAAAAATGGTTGCAAATCTTTTTCAAATCAATAATAAAAATTAGATACAATAAATCAGAAATTTTGAACATTTATATCAAATATACTTAAATAAAAGACTAGCGGCCAGTCATTATAGTTACAAATCTTCCACATATCAATAACAAAAAAAAAACAAGAAAACAGAAGATTTTAACAAACGGTGGAATATAATGAGTGAGAAAATATTATTTTCCATAACATAAATTAGCTTGATGCTACAAAATATCCTCTAACTATATTGTTGTGAATCAGTATTGTTAGCTTGAAAATAAATTGAATAAAAATAGGTAATTTAAGTATTTATAAATATTTTTATTTTCAATACTATTAAACACACAATTTTTTTGTTGATGTTCCCTTGTGTTTTGTAGTTTTTTACAGCTATACTACTGCATTTAAAATTCAACCAAAATATATAAAAATATTAGAAATATCTATAAATGGTAATTTTCTTTTTTTTCCTTAAAAGAAACAATAACTCCAGATTTTTCTCATCTTGACATATAAATATATTAATAACATCAATTTTTGAGGAATTCTCCTAAATAAGTATTTTCATGTTTTTGTCACAAAACAAGACCATAAAAAGGAAAATGATCAAAATATTCCATTTAATAGATAAAAGAATCTTAAACCCTAAATATATAAATGCAAATAAATTAATAAATAAATATATAAACAAAAATAATAATTTTTTCATAGTTTGAAATTATATGTTTTCAGATTCGAACTTTTACTAAATTTTGGTTTTTCTGATTTTTTTTATTATTTTTTGTCAAATTTATTTGTAAAAATGTTTGTAAAATTAATTTCAAATTTTAATATTTATTTTTTATTTTATAAATTTTAAATGTTAACCTCAAAATCCAACCCCTTAATTCTAAACACTAAGGGATAGATAAGTTAAACCTAAGAATAAAAGTGTATATTTATTTCTTTAATAACATATTTTGGCCGTTTTGATATATACACACTATATTTGTGACAAAAACTATTTTAGGACTATCATCGAATTATTCTCTTTGTATTTTGTGGAAACAATTTGAATTTGTTCACCAATTATTCAGTTAGTTAATTCAAAATAAAATTAATTAACTACGCCATACTTCAAATTCGGTTCACTTCCGGTTTTATGAAAAAATGAAAAATTGACTCGAACCAACGTTACCTGAATCAATATGATCCGAAAAATATATGGTTCCTAAATGGGTCCTAATATCTCAAGCCTAAGGTTGTTTAAAGAAAAAAAAAACACCTCAAACATAACAATTTGAAAAATTAATAACTCGAACCAACATGAACCTAAAGCCCTTTAAGTCCATTATTATTAGTCGTTAAAATAAATTATTCTCAATTATAGATGTGGAAAAAATATTAAAAAATTAGACAAAAATGGGTAACTTTTAAATTGTAAAACAAAAATATTCCCATCCTCTGGAGGACGGGTCATAATCTAGTATAAGCTTATAACAACACATAACTGCTCTATTAATAAAGTTTGGCGAGCAAAAATAAGATTAAAATTATTAAATCACATATTTAAATAATGAAAAATATCAAGTAAACAAACACACGTATCAGATAGCTTTGATTCATGCAACTGCAAGATATATCTTTTGAAAAATATTTTGTAATCTGTTGTTCATATTTTTTTTTCCTTAGGCCAACCGCATCGGCGGATCTAAAGCCGAGTTCGTACGAATTTTAAAAGAAAAAATTATTAAAATAATCATGTTTTGTTGAATCTGCGTTGCATGAGTTCACTTCGACGATACGGGATCGTTATTATTTTGCGGATCCCACGCCACGTGGCAGTTTGCAATTGATCCGTTTATTTAATTTTTTTTTCTTACAATCAAATGAAAAAAATAAAAAAAAAATATTAAAAAATAAGTTATGACCCTCTCCCCCGCGGATTACCAATCCTGATGTCCTTACGAATTTGAAGAGCAGGCTGTCACTGACCGGTAGGCCTGGGCACGGATCGGATATCTGGGTTTTTGAAGGTATTTGTGATTTGCTTCGTATGTTACGGATATCTAATTTTGATATTTGCTTTGCTTCGGAGAAATACGGATATTCAGAAAAACGGATATCCGGAAAATAATTAGATATTTGCGGATATTTGCGAATACTTACGGATATCTCATATGTTTTGATTAATACAAATAATCTTAAAATTTCGATGCATATTTGTTTTGTCTAATATATTTTTAACGTGATATATAAAATAAAAATTAAAAAAATTAGTAAATCTACATATTTTGTAAACATTTTAAACTTAGTTAACAATTATAATAACACAAAACTTAAGAGAAAAAATATAATTGTCTTAAAATATATTTTTTTCTTTTTATGTACTACTTTTATACAAATAATAATGTAAATATAATCTGTCAAATCATATGTCAGAATAATAATTATATAGTTTTATACATATATAACTTTAAATATAATCAAGATATACATGTACTTATATATTGCCGGATCGGATCGGATATCCGCTTCCCAAAATTTAAATATTTGTGATTTGCTTCGTTTTTAACGGATATTGAATTTTAGTATTTGCTTCGATTTGTAAAGTTACGGATATCCGGATTTTTCGGATCGGATCGAAACGAATAACGAATCGAATCAAAATTTACGGATATTTTGCCCACCCCTACCGACCGGTAAAAAACTAAAAATGTTCAGACGGGACCACTTGATTAGGGGCAATATAATTTATTTCTCTAAATGCTTGCCAGGCCTTATATTCTTGATTTGGAAATGTTGTTGGACAATATCGTTTTTTAAGGAATGATTGGACAACCAAGTTTGAAACCATGAGAATTTCGAAGCATAGTTCATTTTACTCTGTTCATAAGTTAGTGTAACGGTGTGGTAAAAAAAATAAGCCGTTATATCCAGTGGCGGATCTAGACCAACATTTTGATGGGGGCAAATAATTAATATATATATATATATAATATTAAATTAATCCATATTAAATATATGTATATATATATATATTATTTAAAAATTATTGTAAACTTTTTATTAATAAAAAATAAGTGAACTTTGATTTTGTTCGTCTCATAAAACATTTTATAAATAATTTATTTTTACAAACGTAACTCACAATAATATACTGTTACAACTAAAATTAATTTGAATAAATATAAATAGTAGTCTTCTAATTTACAAATTTGTAACATTATATCAATATCTTACAAAACTTTATTTTTCTTTTTTGTCAACACAAAACTTGCTTATAATCAAATAACCATCATATCACAAGGAACTAAATTCTAAAATATTATATAAAAATTAATGTATTAATTAATTTTAGTTTTTATTACCAATTGCTAATGTCTACTATTAAAAGAATGGGCTTAAAATGTGCTATAAGGTTGAAATATACAAATGAAATGTAGTTTAAAATAGAAAGAACTATTAAAAACAAATAAAGAAAGACAAAGATATGCTAACAGAATAATAATATTAACAATAAAAAAGGTAGGAACAATCTCGCTAAATAATTGCGGTGAAGAAAGATATTGCAAAAGTAGATGTGGCAAACGAGACATTAAATGTACACAAAGACGTAAAAGTAAAACCAGAAAAAATGCTATGCGATGGCGTCGTACCCGGCAAGAAGCCGATGAAACCATTGTTACCTTTACCAACTATACCACAAAGAGTTATTGTTACCTTGCTACAAAAGAAACATTTATAAAGTAGTTGGAGGCACGTACCCCCGTTCCCTATACTGTAGATCCGCCCCTGGTTATATCTGCTTTTGTTGTCATGTTGTTCTGCTAGTAGAGAAAAGCAAAGCGATTGGTTTCAAATCTCATATATCTAAACAAATCCGAAACTAAGAGCATTTCCAATGTACATTTCTATATTTTCCTCTAAAATAGAGATCTCTATTATAGAGGTGAATTTGCTCTAATGTATGCCTCTATAATAGAGTTTCTCTATTTTAGAGAAAAATATAGAGGAATCTCACTTTTTGCCTCTATATATAAAGGTGAAAATAGCAAATCTCTATATTTTCCCCTATAAATAGAGAAACTCTATTATAGAGGCATACATTGGAGCAAATCCACCTCTATAATAGAGTTTTTCTATTTTAGAGAAAAATATAGAGATAGAAATAGAGGTGGGTTGGAGATGGTCTAAGCCGAACTGAGATAAAACAAACCAATTTTAAAAACGTTTCTTAGTAAAAATATTAAAATAAAAAAAAAAGTCAAAACTGAATCTATGTTTGCACAGATTGCTCTAAATTCGTAAATATATTGTCTTCTTTAGCCGGTGAAACTACGTTTTTTTTTAGTTTACAAAAAAAAGGAGAACTGGCTTTAATAACCAAACAAAAACCTACTAACTATCTAAAAACACCTTTTCTCTCCTACTTTATCTTCCTTTTTTAACAACTATTTATTCATTAACTATTAAAACTACAAACATAATATCCAGAATAATAAAATAACAAACATAAAATAATACAAATAACATAGTATAGATAAAGAAAATATACATGTTTTTTCTTCAAATGTCTTTTTTAACAGAGAAACAACACTGTTAATTTTCTTGCAATCTTCAAATTTATATCGCATTGTATAGATCCGATTCTTTTGTTGTATAACATTGGCCAAATCTCATATTAGGTCTATAGATATTTTTTGGAACATGATCCAATATATTGATTCATCCTAAATAAATAAAAATTGAGACCGTCAATCTTCAACGATTATAAGAATATCGTCATACAACAAAAAGAATATACCTTGAAGCCCCGAACCATTGACTAAACACCATCATCTCCTTTCGTAGTTTCTTTGCTGGATTATCTTCCATTAATAAAAGAAAGATAAACAAACAATTGTGAGAACGTTTAGTTAGTTTTGGTATGTACATATCCCAACGTTCTTTCACATTCCAAAGAAACTGGTAGTCGAACATAGACATAATGACCATGCCGGAGATAACAGATGCGTAGTGGATGTAGCCCATGCAGCATCCCATTCGAATCGACTTTGTAAGGATTCTGATTTGAATTCGGAAAAGACTGAGATTGATCCATTGACAAATAGGAACAGAAAAGATTCCTGGAAACGTAACTGATGTGAGAATCAATATAATTAACATTGATGTAGTCTTCAGAGAATGATTCCAGAAAGAAAATAAAAACTGATGAAAAAAGTGGTCGATATTGTATAAATATTTGTGTGAATTTCTCATGACTCCCTCATTTTTGTCTTCTTCCACATTGCTTATTACAGGAAACGTGGATAGATGACTTCTACTGTCTAAATCAGTGAAGAAGATTGATAAATGACAAAATAGAGATCATCGCCAATCTGATCGCCAACAAAAAGAGAGAGAGAACAGAGCGGTTGTGAACAGTTAAAAATATACCAATTCTTTCTCTTCGAAAAAGATCCTTCTACTTTCTCTTCCTATCTCTCTCTAACATCTCTCTAAAAATCTAATTGTTCTTTTTTGGTTATTAAGCAAAAAAGCCCAAAAAAAAGAAACGACTTTCTCGATTCTTTTTTGTTTGTCAGCAACGTTTTAGCGTTGATATAGGTATTTATAAGCCTGGGCGTTTGGGTCTGATTTTTCGGGTTTTCGGATTTTCGGATTTACACTCTTAGGTCCCATACTATAAATTTATTAGTATGAGTCGGGTTCGGATAATAACACTTCGGGTTTTGTTCAAAATTGTATTGCATCCTAAAACCCATAATGTAACCATATATTATACGGGTTCGGGGTTATATCGGTCCGGTTCAGATATAACCAAAGAAAAAAGCAAAAAAACTGAAGCAAAACATACAGAAAAATATCTAAATTAAATAAAAATAATCTATTACACTCAAAATCGATAAAATAACAATAAATGTTTAATCAAGCATGAAAACAAACATCATTTGTAAACAATATGTATTACCTTATAGAGAGTAGATTTTTTATTTCAATTAGCAAATTATAAAATATTTATTTATAACTAATTGTGTATTTAAAGCATTTCTTAAAATTTTAAGAGTTATTATTATATATCATATTACCACAAATATTGAATTTAATAATTAAATATTTATATATATATATTTTTCAAATATTTATATTGACTATTAATTTCAGATGTTTTGGGTTATCCGTTCGGGTTCGGTTAATAACATTTCGGGTTCAGATTTTTTTATGCCATCCTATAAGACCCATTCGGGTATTTTTATATTTTGGGTCGGATAACGGGTCGGGTTTTTCGGTTTGGATTCTGTTAGAATTTTATGTCCAGGCCTAGGTATTTAGAAGCTGACATGTTAATAAAATGGGCTTATAACAGGCCCAGGCCTATAATGACATTGTTATCCCGACAAGCAACGTTGTCCCCTTCCACTCATCTGAAAAAAAAACAAAGACAAAACAAATCTCAGAAAATAAATAAAATCAGAGCGATATATCTAATCTCACCATCTCTCTCTATCTCTCTCGCCAGATTTCAATCATCGACTCGATTCCAGATCCGAGAGATACAAACATCGAAACATGTCTACCTTCAGCGGCGATGAAACAGCTCCCTTCTTCGGTTTCCTCGGCGCCGCTGCCGCTCTCGTCTTCTCCTGTAATTTCCTCTTTCTCTCTCTCTCTATTTTCATCGTTGTTCGTGATCGTCTTCCTTGTTTCTTGGAAAAAAACTGTTTTGAGATTCGTATAATTGTGTAGGAAAATTGCTTTAGATTCGTATAGCACGCACACATGATTTATTGAATATCGCTTGTATGATTGATTGAAGAACTAGTCTCTTAGGTTCGATCTGCTTCAAAGTCAAATGAATGTGTGATTGACCTTGGATCATGTGATTGACCAATGCTTTTCAGTCATTAATTATATTGTAATTAAGTCATTCTTATTTGGCTGTTAAATCTTAGTAGAGATCTAAGGGGTCATAGGTTCAAATCCCCTTCAGGGAAGTCTGCACTAAATTACTTTTTTAGTCAGTAAAAAAAATTGTTGATATTTTGGACATGGTGTTTAAATCTGTGAATTTTCATTGGAGTGGATAGGTATGGGAGCTGCATATGGAACCGCGAAGAGTGGGGTTGGTGTGGCTTCGATGGGAGTGATGAGACCCGAGCTTGTGATGAAATCCATCGTCCCTGTTGTTATGGCTGGTGTGTTGGGTATCTACGGTTTGATTATTGCTGTTATCATCAGTACCGGGATTAACCCCAAGGCTAAGTCTTACTACCTCTTCGACGGATACGCTCATCTCTCCTCCGGTCTTGCTTGTGGTCTTGCCGGTCTCTCAGCTGGAATGGCCATTGGTATTGTGGGTGATGCTGGTGTCAGGTTTGTTCCCCCTCCTTGCAACTTTATAGAACATTTCACATATATATATATATATAACATTTGGTGATTGACTAGTCTGTTTGCAATTATTTTTTTTTTTGTTCAGGGCAAATGCTCAGCAGCCTAAGCTCTTTGTCGGAATGATCCTTATCCTTATTTTCGCAGAAGCGCTTGCTCTTTACGGGCTTATTGTAGGTATCATCCTTTCCTCTAGAGCTGGTCAGTCTAGAGCTGAATGAGAAAGTAATCACAAGATTTTACCCCAATGGTACTACTTCTTTTGCTTTCTATGTGCGTTCTTTTAGTATGTGTCGGTCATCGAAACGAAACATTTACTGGATTCTTGGAACTTTGTTTCAGAAGCAACACCAGCTATGGGTTATTTATTGTTTGGTTATGTAATAAAGAGCTCAGAGGAGCTTGATATGTTTTTTTTTTTTTTTTGTATTCTTGTATTGTCCTGAGGAAGTTAAAATACATTTATTTGTAAAGAACTTTGCTTTCTGAAACCATATCGAGTTTTGTGATTTGTCTGTGATGTGTGTCTTGCTCTCCTGTGGACCTGTGGTGTTTGTTCCAACGTCGTTGCTTTGTTTTCTTGGAAAGGTTTTACGTTTATTTCTCTTTTTACATTCATGTTGATCTTTTTGTGACAAAAGTTCAAAGAAAGATTTATTTACTTTTTTCTTTTCTTGTACACATTTCTCTCTGTGATTTAGGTTTTGATTATTTAAATAGAAACTCTGATGTTTGCGTTTATATGTGAAGATATTTTTTTTGTTTGAAGACAAAAAGTTCTATGATATGCAGTATGCTAATTAAATAATAATATAAACGCTTGAAAATTAATTTTTTTTTTCTTTCTTTTTTCCAAAGAATGTAAAGATCATTTAACAAAATGAAGGTTGAGGTTACCAAATACCAAATGCAGTAAACAAAATCTCTCGTTTTTTATCAAGAAAAAAGCTCTCGTTTTTAATAACAATTTTAAAAAATTCACAACCTTTCGTTTGGTTATCACTAATTCACTATAGTGTCTTGTTTTTCACGTGTTTAAGTCCTCCTGGAATTTTGTACCGTGTCACTTTCACAATAAATTTTGTACAAGTGCATAAATGTGCTTAGTTGTTTAACTACTACGTCGAAGATATGGTCGCAGCCGTTTAATGCAGGGCCACAAACCAAGACCTCGCCCTTTGGAACCTCTATTAGACTATTTACCTTTTGGAAATAGAAAATCTATATTTTGTTGTATATGAAAAGATTGTGGATCAAGGGATACTATTTTCATAGAAATTTTAATTATCTACAGATTTTGATTATCTTAAGACCCATGTGAGGTGACAGCAATGACCGTTATACATTTGAATTTGAATACGCCGTTTTACAATCCTATATAGTTCCTATAGTTTTCAGTTGTTGAACTATCATATTTGAAGGGTTTGTAAAGAGTTCGGAAGTTCTACAACATGTATGATATCATTATTTTTAACAATTTATTTGGTAGGTTGATTCCTAACAAATAAATAAGACATTCAGAGAAAATAGCAACACTTTTAGCAGTGATTACTTTTCCCTTTACCTATAGTATATTCTCATACTAATACCATTGAGCTGAATCAAGTTTTGTCCATCACTTCGTAAGAATATTATATAGTGGCAATCAGACAAAATTAAAGGTAGACGTTTCTTTTTTTGGTGTCATAATATTAGACATGACGGATGCCAAAAGCATGTGAGTCTTATAAAAGTACAAAACTACGAGTAAAGATGCGGTCGAGATTTTACAATAAAAAGGATGCGGTCGAGAGACCTTACGGACGACAGCTAATTAGTTTTGCATATATAAATATAAACTCTATATTACAAAATGTGGTAAATTAATGCAAACATATATAATACCGTTTTAAGCAATTAATATTTACAGTATAACCTCTTTAAATTAATATTCTATAAATTAATAAATTTTTTTGGTATCGAATTGGCCGATTCAAAATATGACACAAATCGATAAAATAATATTTTTTAGAATATCCTATATAAATATATGGTCCCATTAAAATTATAAATTAATAATATATCTATATATATATATGCATTTCATATAAGTACTAAACATTATATTGCTGCTTTTATATTCACTATGAAAATTATTCTATTTTTTCTTAACATTTCTGTTTATTTTGATAATATTTAGTAAATTGTATCAAAAATCATATATAAGTTATACGAAACATAAAAATATAAACTAAGTAATATAATAAAACAATACGGAAGTCATATTTCTAAAATTTTATTAATGTATATACGAGGAAATATTTTATAAATAAAAATATTCGAAAATAGAAAACATCTAAAACGAAAACTTTTTGTAAATTAATATCACTACAAATTAATAAATTTTAAAGTCTCAACATCATTAATTTATAGAGGTTTTAATGCAGCTATTTTGTGATAAACTAAATTGTCATTTGGTTGATTAGATGAAGCAAATAACGATATACTGTAGAAGTTGTATGCTCTCACTAAACTATTTAATAAAATGATATGTAAAGTAGTATGAGCATAAAATTATTATAAAATTAGTATAAAATATATAATATATTTATTTTTAAATGAATTATATATTTTTTTATTATTGAATATATTTCTAATACATAGTAATATGTAAAATTGAATAATTAATTTATTTTATTTAATAATATTAATACATATGTTATATCTAAGATAAATTTATACTTTTCAAATACTTTTTTAAAATTAAAACATTTTAAATGATATTTAGTTTTTAAAATAAAATATGCTTTTTAAAATAAAATTCTTTTTAAATTTAAAATATATTTATAAAAAATAGATAATATTTTATATTTAAAAAATATTTTAAATATAAAATATTGTTTATTTTAATGTACATTTTTTTTTTAAAATAGAATTTTTTTTGGATATATACATAATTTTATGATATTATTAAATAAATATTTTGACCAAAATATATATTAATTATCTATATTTCTTGATTATTATAAATTATAAATGAAAATGTTCAACTAAATCATTATGAGTCTGTGTTTTTGATGACAAACAAAAGAAAATGTTCAACTAAAAACTTCACATAAGAACACTGAGCAAAGAATATTTAGAAAACATAACATTTGGTAAATGGTAGTCTAAATGTTTCTTTTAACAAGTATTGATTGAATAATAAGGAGTATGATGATTATGCTAATGCTACGTCAGTTAAGGTCTATTAAAAATTCAAGATCGAATAGATCGTCGATATAATCTTTTGGAAGATTAATTGGGCCTCAGCCTAAATACCCCAGACTAAAATTCAAATAGAACAACTAAGACTTAACCATATACAATGATTTACATTAGCAACATAGTCCACTTAAAATGATGTGTGTGACATGACATTAAATAGGTTGGTTAATTTTGAATCACAAAAATAGGTTGGCTAATACCTTAATGATTATAATATTACGAAAAAAATTCAGATGAATGCATATGATAAAAGAGGACAAAAATCACCGGAGGAGAAGTTGTCGTGTTGGTCCAGATTACGGATCTACTTTTCTCTAGTGCAAATTATTAATTTCACATGTGATCATGCGGATATAAGTATATTGTTTGTGGTCTATTAAAATATCCAAAGGTATCCCGTAGACTACAAGTCTGTGTTTTTAATAAATTCAAATTTAACCTTAGAAAAAGTAAGATAGTAAAAGTAAAATGAATATGAAAAAAAAGAGTAGGTTCAATCAACCGATTTACACACGGCAAGTTAGAGTAGATTATCGAGAGTACACAAGTCATTGCGTAGCTTTAATGGACCATCACAACCACATGACAACGAATCTCCCAAATCATACATTCATACGTCAGGTAATTAAAAACTGGTACGAAAGTATGTTGGCTGATGCGATACTGGGATTAACGGTCTTAATAAAAATTATATAAACTTCATGACTCGTTTTTTTAACGTCTAGTCATCATTAATAGAAAGAAACAGAGTACGAATGGTTACAAACAAAGTCCATCTACTGAACATTACACACTGAAACAAGACAATTCAAACTCATGCCCATAAGACTGCAAGAAAACGGAGCATTCCCCATACACCACTTCACCCGAATGGAGGAAATATCAAAGGGAGCAACTTTCATTTACAAACAGTTCAAACAACCAGGCAGAGGGTCCCAGTCACTATGTATGATTGACACCGATCCTGCCTTGTTACGCTTTGCGCGATGAAAGTTGCGCGATGAAAGTTGCTCCTCTGTTCTCCTCACATCGAACCTTCTTCAGCTGATACTCATTCACCAGTTCAAGCTTCCTTTTCACTTCGTCAACCTGATAACTCAACGCTGGCCAGTCATTAAGTTTTCGCACTGCCAAGAAAAGGTCATGAAAATCTCCCGCAAAGATAATCTTGTTCAGATGCATACTCAACATGCTCTCTAGGGACCACATAAGCGTTGCGAATATCGCCTCATCAAGGGACTTGACATTTGAGAAAGCTCTCCTACTGTGGCTCTGTACAACCCCTCTGTGATTGCGTACAACCCAAGCAACCCCTAATCTGCTCGTATGTTTAATCCACTCAAAGGCAATATCATGAGCCATCCCTGCACCGAAGGTGACAATTTAAGGGGAGTCTTAACCTATTTATCTCGTGTCTCTATCTGAGCTTCCTCTTCTACAGATTGCGCTAAGAACCACTCCTCCTTTTCTGTTTTTGCCTTTTCTTGTATCTCTTGTGGTGACCACCGAACACCGTTGAATAGAATATCGTTTCTGCTCTTCCAGATAAACCAAATGATCCATGGCCACGACTTTTTGTCCTCAATGTCACCCCTTGGAACCGAAGCCACTCTTAACAGGTAGTGAATGTTACTAAACAAAGATCCACTCTGGAAATCAAACGATGGGTGGAGGATACCTGATAAAGCCCAAACATGTCTTCCTACCGGACAATGAAAGAGCAAATGAAGAATGGATTCACCTTCAAAGCCACAAAGTTGACATCTATCATCCACCTTCATTCCTCTATTGAGAATCAGTTCAGCAACTGGCAAAGCATCACTCAACGCCTTCCACAGGAAAGTTTTGTCTTTGGGGGAGCATGAATCTTCCAAATTTCCTCTTTGAGAGGGTTAATCGAAGGAAGGGAAAGGACCTCAGGGTATTCCTCTTTGAGCTTTAGGTCCCGAGCCAACCAATACGCCGATTTCACCGTCAATTTACCACTCTTGTTGTGTTTCCACACAAAGAAATCGCTTCTCATCACCGCTGGTTGTTTAGCTAAGATCAACTCAACATCTCCTGGAACGAATGTCTCCTGCAACGCTTGTACATTCAATCTTCTTGTAGCACTGTCAATCAGAGCACTTGTTCGGAGGTTTACATCAAAAGTGCAGTTTTTAATCCACAGAGCTCTCATACCACACTCTGGATCCTCTAACCATTTTCAATCCAGACCATTTGTCAATCCAGACCCTGGTGTTTAACCCGTCACCAATTTGTCTCTTCAGCCCTTTTTGCAGCAAATCTCTTGCAGACAATAGACTACAGCAAGCATAGGATGGTCTGGTCCCTATCACCGCATCTAAAAATTCCGAATTGGGATAATATCGGCTCTTAAGAAACCGTGCCATCAAGCTTTCCGGTTTATTCACCATTCTCCAAACATCTTTAGCCAATAAGGCCTAATTGAAGCTTTCAAGATCCTTGAAACCTATGCCACCAAGAGATTTTGGTAAACACAAGGTGTCCCAAGAGATCCAATGTATCTTTCTGTGATGTAAATCATATTCTTGATGTTCTGAAAGACTATCATGGGTAATCTGAAGCATGACATCGCGTAGACTGGCAGTACAGAAGCCGTTGTCTTTAAGAGAATTTCCTTTCCACCTTGAGATAACTTGCGCAAGAACCAACTGTCTAAACGACATTGAGTCATGTTCTTAAGATACGATAACAGTTCCACCTTAGAGCCCGAGAAACACTCTGGTAAACCTAAGTAAGAACCAGTGCCTCCTTCATTGAAAATCCCCAAAATTTCTTGAATTTCACCTTTTACTACTACAGGGATCAACTTCCCAAAAGAAAGTGAAGATTTTTCCAAGTTTATGCACTGTCTCGTGGCATCACCGTAGAAATTTAAGATTCTTTTCAGGTTTCTGCATTGTCCTGGTCTTGCTTGACAGAGAAACAAGCTGTCGTCAGCGAAGACTAGGTGATGAATAGACGGTCCTGAATCAGCGAAACTCATCCCCTTGATCAGATCATTCCTCTCCGCGACGTTCAGCATATGCGTAAGACCCTCTGCGCATAATACAAAGAGAAATGGCGATAGAGGATCACCATGTCTAATCCCTCTAGATGGAGAGATGGGACCAAAGGGCTGGTCGTTGATTAGAACCGCAAAGGAGACAGAGGTGATGCACATCATGATCCAGTTAATCCACTGTTGGTGAAATCCCATAGCCTTCATCAAATCTCTCAAGTAACCCTACTCAACCCTATCATATGCTTTTGACATGTCGGTTTTAACCGCTACATATTCAGCAGCAACTGATGGGTAAGCGTTTAAGGTGTGGACTGCTTCATGTGCTATAAGTATGTTGTCTTGAATCAACCTATCAGCCACGAACGCAGATTGATTCACGGAGACAAGGGAGCTGAGAAAAGGTTGCAACCTCCTGACGAGTATTTTAGACACCGTTTTGTACAGAACCGAACATAGACTTATAAGACGTAGCTCAGTCATGTATTCTGGATTTGGAGTCTTGGGCAACAAGTAGATATATGTGAAATTCCAATCATCATGAATACTCCCTTTCTCAAACACGTCTTGAATCTCCTGTGTCACTGAATCTCCAATGATATGACAAAACTAGGCATGGGCATTTTAACCTGGCCGAAGATCCGACCCGGAACCGGTCTAAAAATACCCGACCCGGACCCGATCCAAAAGTTTATAAGTACTTTTTGGGTCTAATTTTTTTATACCCGAATAAATCCGGACCCGAAGAGAACCAACCCGTATAGACCCGGACTCGAAAATAACCGATCTGAATAGACCCGACCCGATAAGAACCGATGTGTATCCGACTTAAAAACATGTATATTCAAAACTATGATTTTGTTGTGTTCTATTTTGTCTATATATATAATTTTTGTTAATTGAAATTTTTTTGGTTAACAATATTTATTATTATTTTGTAACATTTTAAGTAATATGAAGTTTTTAAATATAAAATTTAGAGTTTAAAAATATTTTATGTTAATTAGTAACAGGTTTTAAAATTATAGACCCGAACCGACCTAGACCCGACAAGAACCGACTCGGAACCGACCCGAAAAATAATAAGAAGTACATATATGGGTCTAAACTTTTAGGATCCGGAAGATCCGGACCCGATAGGACCCGACCCAAACCCGACCCGAGGACCCGGATGCCCAGGCCTAGCCAAAACTTCTGAAAAAACAATCCCGTCATTCCATCAGGTCCCAGAGCACTCTCTGCTTCTATGGAAAAAATGGCCTCACACACTTCTTCTTCAGACAACATAGCAATCAGTGATTTATTCATCTCTCTGTCACCTTGGATGGCATACTCTGAAACACTGGTTAATACAACGGCGGGTTGGACGTTAAGAAGGGATCCGAAAAGTAATCAATTGCTACCTCTGCCTTCGCCGCATCAGACCATTGCTCTTGTCCATTCTTGTCAATCAGTTTAATCAGATGGCATCGAGATCGGTTCGCCTTCACAGAGTTGTGAAAAAAAAATGAATTTCGATCACCCAACCTTAGCCATCGATCTATGCTCTTTTGATGCCAAAACATCTCTTCCTCTCGGTAAGCTTGCATCAATTCTTTTTTGATGTTGTTGACTACAAACCAACAAGAGTAAGGCTTGGAATGGAAGTATCTAATCTTTCCTGAAGCAGATTGATCTTGTCCTTGGCATTAAACCTCCTCTTTCTCTTCCAGGTACTCATAATACTTCTACATTTACGTATCTTGAACGCCACTGCATTTGGAGCTCTCTGTAACGAAGTTCCCTCCACTTCTGCCTTAACATCAAGATGATGCAATAACCTTTTTTCAAATTTGAACTGACCTCTAGGCGCCTGTGGATTAGCTCTCAGATTAACCCACACTGGTCTATGGTCAGATCCTCTCTTGTTCAGGAAGGTTTGGTTAGAACCAGTGAAAAGATTAAACCAAGCCTTGTTACCAAAGCATCTGTCTAATCTGCATCGAATCCACTTCTTCCATCTCATACCACCCTAAGTAAATCGATCTTCTTTGCTACTGAGCTTCTCCATACCAGACACTTTTAACATATCAGCAAAAAATTGGAATGAGATTTGCTTTCTCTTAGGACCACCAATCTTCTCCTCATTGTTGAGGATTTCATTGAAATCTCCTACTAAACTCCAAGGTAAGTCCTTTCAATGCTTAATCTCGACAATCTTTCCCAAACTACACTTCTCTCCTCTGTGGCCGGTTCACCGTAAACACAGGTTAAGAAGAACGAAAGATCTCCGAATCAATCAAAAAGGTCCACAATATTCTTGTCCGATTTTTGAATACAAATGTTAACATTTTTCTTCCACATGATAGCAAGACCCCCACTGTATCCAACATGATTAACAGTAGTAACTCTATCATAACCCAACCAAACCTTTAAATCAACAACTACATTCCGACATTTTTTAGTTTCCATCAAGAACAAAATCTCCAGGAAATGGTATTGACGCATCTCCCACAGTCGTTGAACTGTCAAACCTTGAAGCCGTCCCAAGCCTTGACAATTCCAGCTCATAAAGCTCATTGGGCGTTGGGCAATCCCCCATTTTGGATCACCTTTAAGCATACAGCCTTGTTTGTAGAACTTGGTTCCAACTCCTCTACTGAGGATTTTCTTTTCTTGGTTCCCACGACTTGAGTTTCTTCTTCAGGAACTGCTCAAAGATTAGAAACCTTCTTGTTCACTTCTCTGCTCCATTGAAGACGAATAGCTTTAGGAGGTTTTTTTCTTGGCGCCGCTCATTTCCTGACTATCTCGGTAGAGACAGATGTATCTGGCATTCCCATTGACTTCATAGATTTCTCCCCTTCAGATTTCTCACTGAAGTCAAACACAATCCCTTTGTCTTTTCTTAGATTAGAAGTGATCAAACGAGGAGCTTCCAATCTCAAGAATGATCTCTGAGTCATGAAATCATTCTCAGCAAATTTCACTGATTGTTGGACTCTATCAACTTTAACCGAGTGACTATTTCTTGTATCCGCCTTCAGGTAACGACGCATCTCCTCCAACACCTCCAGAGCCATCTTTCTTCTACCAGTTTCAAGGTCAAGATCCACCTGAGATTTTTCTAAGACACCATATAGAATATCATCTTCCTGAAGAAAGGATTTCTTGGCTGTCAAGTTTTCTGAGACTCTCTCTCTCTCCTCAATCTCGAGTCTTCTTGCATTCGTCTCACCTCCAGAGGACAGAAATCTTTCTCATGATTGAGATGTTGGCATGTGTAGCAGAGGTTTTAAACTTTCTCATAGTGAAATCGTATCACCGCCTCAATCCCTCCTTTTAGAGTAACGACTTTGGTAGCTCGAAGAGGGTAAGCCACATTGAACTTGATTTGAACCCTAATGAAGTTTTGAGTCACCGGTTTAGCAGGGTCAAAGGCTACTGCCATCGTCTTTTCCACCAAATATCTCAAGGCCGTGAGAGCAGTTGTAGTGTAGCAGTTCACAAGAATACTGCTTATTTGAACCCATATAGAGACGTACTGGAGGTAGTATTCAGGAGGGTGTTCCACCCATCTCTCTAGCACAATCACCCAGTCATTAAAGGTGTGAACACCTCTCTCCAAGACATCCAAGAGGTCGTGTTCGGTCTGGAATATGAACTGATTTTTTTCTTGAGACAGTGCTATCCCTCGCACTTTACCTTTCTTGAACCATTTTCTAGGCATCTTCATAATCAATTGTGACATCTTTTGATACTGAGGGTTGAAAAGCCTTCTGATGAGGTTCAATTTGTTTTCTTCCGCTGAACTGAATCCAGGGAGGTCCGGCATGACGAACGGAGTGTCTTCTTCATCCAACGAAAACGCCATTAAGACTTTGTCCATAGCAAGCGACATTGTTTAAATACTCTGTTTTCACCCACTTCACAATAAATTCTCACCAACTCAACCCAGCTGTTTTTCCAACTTCATGACTCGTTACGAATATCATTGATTTGAGCAATATTTATTTAATTAGGTTATTTTGATAGAAAAAGGGGAATAGAATAGTGCATGGTATAAAAGATCAAATCAAAGAGCACTGTTTTACGATTGCTTTAAGAGTGGTGTACGTGGGTAGTCCGCGTGAGTAAACGCAGTTTACCGCCGTCAACACGCGTTTTTCCTTCCTTATTCTATTGAATATTCTAATTGTAAGTTGCCAAAACTCTATCAACTTGAGAGATGCAGATGCTCATGAAACTGTTTTTTTCTCAATTTATTTGTTACTTAAACTATTAGTGTTTACAATTGGTGGATACATAGAATTTGTAGATAGCATGTTGTATTTAGTTTTGCTGAATTATTGGAAAAGGAGAAACCACATGATATATATGATACTTCCTTGTTTCTCTGTTCTTAACATCATACTATATATGTGGTAAAAAAAATCATACTATATGGATTAAATCATTGAATAGTTATATGATTTAATGGATTGAATAGCTTCTATTATCTCATTTTCCTAAACGTCGCCCAGTCACATAAAAAATACGTATACATAAAACAAAACTGATTGCACATTATAAACTCAATAGAAGAACAAACACTTCGGAGGAAAAGGAGGTTAAAGGGTATTGAATAATTACACAATTATAAGGAATGGGGAGACTTTAATTAGGAACCCAGAGAATTGAAAAGCATATCCATCCGCCCATTCCAATACATCAAATTATCAATGTCCTTTATATCATAGCCGTGGGACTGTATTCGCTAGATAATATATTTTTATTGCATGCAAATTACAAATACCTCCCTTAGAGCATCTCCACGATCAACATTATAACTTCAAAACTAAAGTTTTACATATTCCAAGAACAATCTCAAAATACTTTGTATTTTGAAATCTCAAATATAAAGTTTCATTGTGCAAAACCTTATATTTGAAATTTCATAATTTTTTGTTCTTGTACTTGTATGTCTTTTAAATAATTTGATAACTTTTTTCTTTATCATTTTAGTATAATACAGTTTTATAGCTCTTATATATATTCTTATAAACCTAAGTTTTATATGTAAATTTAAATAATATAAAATTATTAAATCAAAATCAAAGCAAAATATTAATATTAAGCAAATACTGTACAAGACACTATTACATCAAATAAGTTAATACAAAATACAACAAAGTAAAATGCATAAAACAAAAAATGCATAAATAAGCTAAATATTACAATTGTATTAATATTCATGTAAGCTTGATCCCTAACCTCTAATCTCACCAAAAAAAATTCCATAAAAGTTGGTCCATTCAGAAGTTGTTGTAGTTCTTGATTCTTTTTTTATGTGATCTAATAAAATCACGAGTAATATGATCACTCCTAGAGACTATGTGTTCTACAATCAAGGTTGTCTATCATAAAAGGACCATATTGCTTTTGGGAGAAAAAAGTATCGCAAGATATGATGATACTATGCATTATAATTCATAACATGATAATTAAAGATGAATGTGATATCAACACACCGATTAGAGATGCAATAGCGGTGTTAGTGCTACAAGTTGAAATGAATGTAAACAAAATTACTTGTTTTCAACAATTTAACCTCGTAATCGATAAATAAAAAGTAAAAAAAATCCCATTTATCGCTTTAAAATACACAAATTAATCATATATGAGAGTATTATGGAATAATAATAAATAGTTATGTATTTTTAGAGAAAATGATTTCTTTTTAAGTTTTTAACTTTATATGTAATTTGTTATTATAACGTAATAGTTTATTAAAAATATTGATTATAATACTTTAATTGTATGTTTTTAGTTGTTATATAGTTTTCTGCTTTTATTTGAATATTATATAAAACAAAAACTATAATATAAAAATCTAAAAAAATTATTAAGATTTATCGAAAATACTTTTAAATCTCAATTATAAGATTCAGAAAATCTCTTGCTTTTGGATATGCTCTTAAAAAATTGCAGAGATAAAAAATAAATGTTTCTATATTTGTTTCTGAAAATTAGATCTCTAGGGTTTTTCTTATTTCACTAAGATATTTTTTATCCAAACATAAATCAATTAATTTGCATTTATCATTATGATAACTTATTTAAATGCAAGTTTTTGTAGTGTCAAAACAAAATTTGACTGCAAACATAAAAATCAGAAAGCCACAAAGTCTAACTATCACTATACGATATTAACGATTTAAACTTATAAAGTATATAGGATATTGTAAACTATTAACTTAAATTTACTTTGAGCAATTGCTCTTGTTTATATACATGACTGAGAAGATAAAGAATATTTGGACAAATATCGATAGATCAATTTTGAACTGAACATATAATAAATCGAGTTGGATTGTTTGGATCGAATTCTGATACCATGTAAAGTAGATATGATATTGTAAACAGTTTACTTGAATTTACTTTGAGCAATTGCTTTTGTTTATATACACGATAAAACCTAAACCTTAGAAGATAAGGACAAGTAGAACTTATCTACAACTGATATATACAACTCTTATTTAGATAAACTCGAATGTAAACATAGTATATATCTCGCAATAAAACTGAAGTTAAAATTTAGTTAGAAATATGAAAACATCTTATATATTGAAATATCAAAAATTATTTAAAACAATCTACAATTTAGAATGGATGAGTGTTTTCTTTAGAGAACTAGAAAGCACATATACAATTCGATGTTAGAAAAAAAGTTAGGATGATAATTAACTTAATCGGTGTCTTGTTCTAAATAGCATTGCTATTGTTAGTTTAAAAAAAGTAGCATTGTTATTGTTGTTAAAAGAGAAAAAAATGTAATATGGTGATTTATTTTATAGATCGCCGACATATGAATTGAAGTTACGCCCAAGCTAAAGCATGGTCCGTGAAGTTATGCCCGGGAAGGCTTGGTTGGGTTGCAACACGCCAACATCCAATTAAACAGCACACGTATAAAATAAACTGCTCCGCCACGCGGCGACTGCTAGCCAAGTGTTCGTGACCAAAAGAGAATCTTGTTCTTATAAAAAGTATTATAACAGAACCACAGACCCAATAATTAGTTAATTAAATGATTATAATTTTATATTTATATCTCTTTTTTTACCGAAAAATAATATTTTATCTGTTTTTTTTTTGTCAACAGTTTTATATTTAAATCTCAAAATGAAAAATGTGGAAAAGTAAACATATGATGGAGAGTGTAGAGGAAAATTTTTTTTACGAAATTAAACGTTGCCAGGTAATGTGGAGAAATATAGACCTAGTAACAACAGGAAACCATTTTCTCTCTTTTTCTATCTAACAAACCACATATGAATTTCAGTCCACATGTTGAAAAAGGATAACTCTAACATAAACGAGTAAGATACATTTTCTTTTTAAGTAAGATACATATTCTTATCAAATCATAATTTCCTTTTCATTTATTTTGACAATTTTCCCAGATTATGGTAACTTTAGATATGAAATATATTTTGTTAAAATGGTGTGTCACATATTACAACATCATTTGATTTATTTTTTTTTCAAAAGAAAAACATCATTTGATTTTCAGCACCCGAATCTATAGCATAGGAAACTAAATAAAAGATAAGATTGTTCAGCGTTCTTCCTTTATTCGGTGTAAAAGTGATAAAAAAGCGTTGAAAAACATGATTTTTTTAAAAAAAACAAGAGATATCATAATAGGCCCTACGGCCCACTTGCCTCTGTCGTAACCTTCTCCTCTTCCTATATAAACAAGAGCAAGTTCCCTTCATCAACCTCACGCCTCCCCTTCTCATCAATCTCAACAACCTTCGGTCTCTATTTTCCTCCGCATTCTCCGGAGAAAAACTCTCACATTCTCTTCCCTGCTTCATATCTCTGCATGATATAAAGGCAACAAAACTCATTGTTCATTTCCTTCTTTTGGTTTATTCTCACCATAAATTTATCAAGTCTTCACCTGAACATTCACCGTGGAGATTCTGGCATCGGGACGGGGTGCTAGAGGTGGGTTTCACGGCGGAGACAGATCCATCTTCCCCCTTCTTCTGAGGGGATAGCCGAGGCTCCGGCCTCGGCGGTTTTCACGCCCCTACCTTCACAAAATCTTTGTTAAATTGTTATCATCTCTCATAGAGATTAAAGAAACGATGCCTGCTCTAGCTTACCTCGACACCACCGCCTCCCTTCCTCCACCGCCGTCGTCACCAACCTCCGCCGCCGTTGTTGACGCCTCCTGCCGCTGGACCACCTCCCTCTCCTCCTCTCTCTACCGGATCGACGGATGGGGAGCTCCTTACTTCACAGCCAACACCTCCGGCAACATCTCAATCCGTCCTCACGGATCCAACACTCTCCCTCACCAAGAAATCGATCTCTTGAAAGTCGTTAAGAAAGTAACTGATCCTAAACCGTCAGGCGGTTTGGGATTAAATCTCCCGGTTATCGTCCGGTTCCCCGACGTATTAAAAAACCGCCTCGAGTGTCTCCAGTCCGCGTTCGATCTCGCGGTACAAACCCAGGGGTACGGTTCTCATTACCAAGGGGTGTATCCGGTTAAGTGCAACCAAGACCGGTTCATCGTGGAGGATATCGTTAAATTCGGATCTGGATTCCGGTTCGGTTTGGAAGCTGGATCTAAACCGGAGATCCTCCTCGCGATGAGCTGCTTAATCAACAAAGGTAACCACCGCGAGGCCTTTCTTGTGTGTAACGGTTTTAAAGACGTTGAGTATGTCTCTCTGGCTTTGCTCGGGAGGAAGCTAGCGTTGAACACTGTGATTGTGCTTGAGCAAGAGGAGGAGCTTGATCTCGTTATTGATCTGAGTAGAAAGATGAATGTGAGGCCTGTGATTGGGCTGCGTGCTAAGCTGAGGACCAAGCACTCTGGTCATTTCGGAGCGACGTCTGGTGAGAAGGGGAAGTTCGGTTTGACGACTGGTCAGATTGTTAGTGTTGTGAGGAGGCTTAGGGAAGCTTGTATGCTTGATTGTCTCCAGCTTCTTCATTTTCATATCGGCTCGCAGATTCCAACGACGGGGTTGCTCTCTGATGGTGTTGGGGAGGCTGCTCAGCTTTACTGTGAGCTTGTTCGTCTTGGTGCGGGTATGAAGGTTATTGATGTTGGTGGGGGGTTGGGGATTGATTATGATGGTTCTAAGTCTGGAGAGTCTGATCTCTCTGTTGGGTATACTCTGGAGGAGTATGCTGAAGCTGTTGTGGCGTCTGTTAAGTCTGTTTGCGACAGGAGATCTGTAAAGCATCCGGTGATATGTAGTGAAAGCGGGAGAGCGATTGTCTCTCATCATTCGGTGTTGATCTTTGAAGCTGTTGCCGCTGGTAAACCAATGGGTCAGGAGGCTGATCAAGTGATGCATGATGATATTCAGTATTTGCTTGAATCTGAGGAGACTAGGGATGATTATGAGGATCTGTACGCTGCTGTGATGCGTGGGGATCAAGAAAGCTGCCTCATTTATGTCGACAAGCTGAAGCAGAGATGTGTTGAGGGTTTCAAGGACGGTGTTTTGAGCATCGAGCAGTTGGCTTCTGTTGATGGGTTATGCGAGTGGGTGTTGAAGGCTATAGGCGCGTCTGATTTGGTTCAGACTTACAATATCAACCTGTCTGTTTTCACTTCGATTCCTGATTTCTGGGGGATTGATCAGCTGTTTCCTATAGTTCCTATCCATAGGCTAGACCAAAGGCCCGGGGCTCGTGGGGTCTTGTCGGATTTGACGTGTGACAGTGATGGGAAGATTGATAAGTTCATAGGCGGAGAGTCCAGCTTGCCGTTGCACGAGCTAGACGGCGGTGAAGGAGGAAGGTACTTCTTGGGTATGTTTCTTGGAGGGGCTTATGAGGAGGCGCTAGGTGGGGTTCATAATTTGTTTGGCGGGCCAAGCGTTGTCAGGGTCTCTCAGAGCGATGGACCACATAGCTTTGCGGTGACCAGAGCCGTCCCTGGGCAGTCTTCTGCTGATGTTCTCCGAGCGGTGCAGCACGAGCCTGAGCTGATGTTTCAGAGTCTGAAGCACAGAGCAGAGAAGTTGATGCATACCAAAGGTGGTGGTGAAGATGAAGATGATGAGGAGGAATTGAACAACGTTGTGGCTTGTCTTGATCGTTCCTTCAACAACATGCCGTATCTTGCGACCGAGCAGGCATCTCTGAGTAACTCTCTTTCAGCTGCGATTAGTAACCTCGGCTTTTACTACAGCGACGAAGACGGCTTCGACTACCTTTCCGCGTGACAAAGGTTGTCGTGTGGTTTGTTATTGCATTATAAATTTATAATAAATCGTCATTGTACGATATCTTTAGTTTCTTTTAAAAATAATAATCATATGGTGAGATCCATAGTTGTTTGGGAAATTCGGATCTGTGTATCCTATTTCATTTCTGTATTAAATAAAAGACCATTTCATTAACTTCTTAAAACCAAATTCAAACGATGAACGACATTGTCTTCGTTTGAAAAAAAGAACAACATAGTCTTCTGGTCTACCACTAGATTATTATTAGTCTCTTTCAATCGATGAATTGTATGCAATGCTTCAAGTAGTCCTTCATTATCTTAGGCGTTAGGTTTGGCCGCATCTTGAAGACTGGAACGCCATCGTGGACGATGTGGTTGTTAGCAAAGAGAGCAAGACAACATTCACATGTTACATATGCTAGACTCTGACATGTATTTGTTGTTATTGACTCACTTCTTTATTGATTAAGCTTTGGGAAGCGGTTGAATATTAAGTGGCTCACGTTTGTATTGTATTTTTCTTTATACTTTAGAACACGGCTTGGAAATATATTTTTCATTTTACGTGGAGGAAACTTTGGACAAAAAATGCATATTCAAGATAGTGTGTTGTCTTTGTTCTAGCTGTCAGGTTGTTGGCGATCATCCCAAAAGAGCATATAACAATCCAAGATAAGATAAGAAAGGAATCAAATTTAAATGTAAAACGCTTTACGCCCGCTTTACGACGATATATCGTTCATGTTATCAATTTGTAGATGATCGTGTCGTGTCACTTTTGTGTTTTGTTCTTGTTCATATATATATTAGAAAACATATCATGGTTGATATATAAATTGGAATCATCCTTCAAAATACAAAAACTGGAATCATATTTATATATTTCTAAAGAGAGAGTGAAACAGAAGAATAAGAAAGAAAAAAAAAGATTGTTTATCCCCTATTAGATAAATTTTACATGATTTATTCAACACTATCATCTACCTATAAAAAGAAGATGACAAGCTGAACGATGAAGGTGAGATAGAAAGATCGATCACACTCATGAAGATTGAGCTAGATTTAGAGAAGAAGATTTGTATATTAATGTCATATACATCACGCTACAAGAAATGTAAAGTGGTACATCAGTCTGATAATGTGAATGAGATCATACATTGAGATGCATTCATTTATGACTACCATATCTTATAGAGAAGATGTCACTAACATTGCAAATTATTATACTTTTCACAACTGCACACTGCAAAATATTAGATTATAACTAAATATCATGTTACATAGACATAACCCAAATGTAGTGCAGCTAAAACGATTGTAGACTATGAAACTTCTGATGAAAGATAAGCAACATGTAGCACAAATAGTATTATATCTTGCTTGAGGGGTACATAAGATAAAGTTCACTTAACAGAGAAAATTAAAGCTAGTAGCATCTTAAAAGTCCGTCTCTGTATACATGTGATATAACCTTTATAATGTCACGTATATGATTGATTTACAAAGTGTAAATTATCATTCCTTATATCAAACATTTAAAACATTCTATGAAATTATCTAGGTATTTATTTAAGGAGATGAAAGATAATTCAAGAAAATGGATTAAGTTCGGACCAAAATATGATCAGTGATTTGATTGTCCAATAATGCGACTCAAATCAAGTTTAGTTCTCAACCTAGTCCACACTAATCTCACATTTACTTTTCTGCAAGGCTGATGAAAAAGAATGCGATGCAAATAAACATTGTCTGAGAGTTGAAGTATTTCTCTAAAAGTAAAGGCCAAGATGCTTAGTTATCTCAAGTAATTTGTAATTTTATATACTTTCCATGTCAACATTATCTCATGACCAAATATACCTCTGTTCTGATAATTTCTCCGAAGAGACTCGTTGACATTTCAAGGTTTAAGGATAACAATATGGAGCAGTTTTGGCATTTAGGCCTCCAGATGAAAGAGAACTCAAAACTATTGTAACTAAACATAGTGTTGAAGTATTTTCTAAAACACAAGTTGCTTAGTTTTCTCAAGTAATTTTATATGGTTTCCATTTCAGCATCTCAAATGCTCTCTCTATGATCTTATAATTTTTCTCTAAATAGAACCAACGATGATGATTCGGATAAGCTCTGGAAAGATACAGTCGGCGAAGAGACTGGGAAAACAGTTGAGAGTGGTAATACAGTAACTTTCCTCTTCTGCTGAAAAGAGTTACTTGATGACTTGCAGCTCGTCCTAAGCATGTCCATTGTAAATCTCCCTCTTTCTCTCCTCATCTTTCAAAAAAAAAAAGAGAGAGTGTGTGTGTGACACAGAATACACATTACTTGTCTCTTAAAAATCATTTGTTAATGTTTTGAATTCTAGTGATAATGTATTAAATTGCTTTCCATGATACTCAGAAATGTGTTGAGTATATTTTCTAACGAACGGTTAAAGCAAAACGCCAATCCCCAAACCTTTAAACTTTATTATTAAAACAGCAATAGTCCTCAAATAAGGTGTAACAAATAACAGTAAACAAAAAAATGAAAAGCCAACAAACTGATAAAACCCACACGGAACCTGTGATCGAGAAGACACATTCATAGCCATAACTAGCTAAACTCTTTATGTTATAAACTTAGAATCAACTATATAGTCTACAAAGGCGCGGACTGTGCATTCAGTCTCAAAAGCTTCATTGTATTCTCCAACACCTCGGATTTCAACTCTTTGGAGAGTGTTTCTTTCGGGACTGAAGTAGAAAACACAAAACGGTGTAGATGTAACCTTCTCTGAAAGAACAATCTCACCTGTAGTAGTCACTCCAACAACGAAAACATTGTCGATATCGCTCACGGGTAATGTGTAGACATATTTCGACCATTCTTTTCTCTCAACATCCTCTAGAATCCACATACACAACTCAATGGCATCGGAGTCATTATATGTCAAGTCTATCCCACCCAATTTACCCTTATAGTTGATTAGTTTAGTAGCTTTTGGATCACCAAAGCATTCTGCTTTAACAAACTTGAATTTCTCAGACCTAACATCAAAGCAAATTATCATGTAAGGCCTCTCCTCTTTTGTGTAACCATCGGCTTTACCTATGTAATACAAAACCCCATTGATGCATATCCCATTGATCCGTACATTATCTTTCAAAGGCTGATGTCTTAACCCACATTTGATCTTCCTCCACTTCTTCTTTTTTCTTGTTCCTAACGTCAGAATTCTATGGTCATCAGGACCACCGATATAAGCCATGAACAATACTTTGAATTGCTTTTTAATTGGATCAAAACCTAAAAAGCTATTGGTCTTTCTGTATCTATTCAGGTCAGGTAAATTCTCGTACTCTCCTGTGTTTAAATTGTACAGCATACGCTCATAAGATAAAATATAGACCAAACCAGAAGTAAGCGCAACTAATCCTGGCGACTTGAACTTCATGAGAAAATCAGCAGCTACAACGGGAGAAGACTTCTCATATGGATACTGAGGATGTGGCGAGGAGAAGAAGAGCATCTCCCCTTTGGTTCGTTTGAGTGCGAGTAAAAGACGTGGACGGGTAAGTATGGACAGCCATAGCTTTGACACGCAACGAAACCTTGCCATTGACTTTCCAGGCAATCTTAAGAGTATCTCGGGAATGAGATCGGTCGGGATGGAATCATAATGTTTTCTAGACATGATCGTTTAAGAATTCTGCGGATATTGCTGAGAGAGAAAGAGAGATTCGTAGCATTGTAAATAAGTTCAAGGTTAGGATTTCGACCTTAATATATGGTTCTAACTTGGGCGGTCCATTTTAAAAGAAAGGCCCGGGCTTCACCACCGAATATACTTATGGAAAAACATGTGACGGTGGAAATAATTCCTTTTAAAAACCCTTTCACGAAAAAAAAAAGAAAAAAAACTAAACCTTTCCAAACACTTACGTGTCCTTGTGATCTCTCTGCACGGATCAATACTAGTTCTGTGAGTTATCTTCTTGTCACTGTCATCTCTCCACTAGTTTCAATATTGTTATAGGAGGGTTTGATGGATTTCATAACTTAATCTTCTCGTCCTTGTTGGGTTTTAATTCGCGATCCTTTGCTTATGTTAAGTTTAATTGGTTATTTTTCCTATGGATTTATGATTTTTGAATTTATTCACATATTATTGATTTTTTTATCTTACGAAAGAGATGGAGATGGAATGGCGGAGCCTCTAAATTTGAAGAGGCTCCAACATGTTTGCTGGAACATTGAGAATTGTCCGATTTCCAAAGGTTGCAAAGCTGAAGAGATCTGTCAGAAGATAAGCTCGGCATTGAGCAAGTTGAACTACCGTGGCCCAATCTCTATCTCTGCCTATGGCAATATGAATTACATTCCTCCTTCTATCAAGAAAGCTCTCTTTTCAACTGGAGTTGTTCTTAATCACGTCCATGTCAATTCCAGTTAATCTTCCGAGTCATCTCTCTCTCTCTTTTTTTTCAGAAAAACTTGGATCATGTATGTGTCATTTTATCTCCGATTTTTTAATATGGCTGTGTTTTTTTTTGTTCTTAAGAGTTTGATATGTTAATAACCATATGATCTATTATCTAACATATTTTTATATTTTGAAACAGGAGGGTCTAGCTTACATATTTTCAGCAAATTATTGGATTGGAGACGTCATCCAAATCCATCTAATTTAATGCTCATATCCCGTGACGAATCTCTCCCTTATGATCTTAGCGAATTGCAAAGTGATCCACACAACAACGTTCTTCTAGCGCATCCTCCAAATGCTTCAGAGTCATTTGTCGCTTCTGCAAAGACCACATGGCTGTGGAATAGCTTGTGTAAGAACATTATATAACTCAGCCAAGTAAGTCATAATTCTCTTATTTTCATCAGCTGTGTACAAATGTAACTCAAAGCACTGTAACAGTTGACACAAACAAAAACCATTATACAGTATTTTTAAAAGGACGGCTTTTGAGTTTATCTAGTCTTAAATGTTTGTTTAATAAGAAACAATTAGATTATAAGAGATTCAGCTCCCATATTTATAAGAGTTGCTCACAACAACTTGAGAGAGGACCAAACAACTCCATACCTCTCGTATAGCTTTCCATCATTTTAGCTGCGTCTTTAATTTCTTCTTTTGTAATCCATCGGTCCAAGTCCTCTCCGATGCTCTCATAAACAGTCACCAAGTATTGTGTGGTATATCTTCCCCTAATTACGACCACAATGAAGTATTTGTATGGAGCAGTGTTTGAAATCTCTTTAATTTCACTCACTTAGTAAATCAGTCACTTATTGTAGGATTTTGAATATGATCATAACAGTGTCATCAATGATAAATCTGGTTTTATGGTTTTAATTTTATGACATGTGTGAATTGGCACAAATGAGCCCAGTGTTAGCATAAGAGAATGTTGGAATAAGAAGATTCTAGGAAGCTTACTTCTTTTATTAGGTATGTGAGAGCAAAAATAGTATTGAATTTATATTAAATTGTATTAAAACACTATAAATAGTATATAATCATAAACCTTAGTTATAACTCTACCCCCATGTTTAAATACTAAACCCTAAGTCCTAATTTATAAACCCTAACCCCAAATATAAAATATAATATGTACTTATAATATTTTTAATATAGTTAAAACCTGAAATACTTATAATAAAAATAAAATAGAACATATCACATGGTCTAGTACATATATAAGAAAATAAATTTGGTCTATTTGTGTACATCTAAAATTGATTCTAATAATTATAGGTATATATCCAATAAAATATTAAACAGATTATAAATTATAATGTATGCATGTGAGCATACTCTTCCAAAACATAAATAGAATGGACTACTAAATGGTATAGTACATGTCGAGTAAATTATCAAATGGTTAAAAAATACTATACAATGTATGTGTTAAATTAGCAACTAGAATACTATGTTTGCACGATGATGGTTATGAAGGATTGGTAGGTAAATAGGAAAGATGTAGTAGAAATTACAGATTTGGTGGTACTCGTAGTGGATATAATGATGATAGACGTGTGATGGATGTAGACATGAAAGAGTTGATGGTGATTACAAGCGGTGATGGTTGTTATGGAAGATGAGATAGTGGTTGAAGCGGCGGTAGAGTGGTGGTGGTGATTACAGTAGTGGCGGTAACCGGAGCGGCGATGGTGGTTTATGACAATGCGTGGTCGTGGTTTCTGATGAGATCGTGTTCGTGGATATGGAAAAGCTAGCACATGATGGTGGCCATGGTCATGATACTATGGTGAAAGATGATGTGATAACTATGAGCTTTGGATAAGTAATAATGGCTAGAGAGAAGTATAGCCGGAAGAAAATAAAACAAAAATACATACAAATGTTAGAAACTTTTTATTTTATTTTTTTGGTCAGTTTCTTAATTATAGTTAGTTTCTAAACCCTTCATTATATGCTAAAGCCTGAAATGCACCAGCGGGCCATCTGACCTGGGTCTTATACAAGCCTTACATGTACGTTGTCTTTATACATTCACGTGCATCTTTTCATTGGTTATTTTTCCTTTTCCACTGTTTTATGCCTGTGTAGAATGTGGACAAGCCCACCATCTAGTGATTTAAAAATTCAAAGAAACAATACTAAAGAGGGCAAGATTATCCCTAGGACTTTTTGGGTCCTTAATTTTTTTTTCCAAAGCAAATAGTGTTAAGGACATTGCAAAACGTTCCTTAATTAAGGAATTCTCTCCTTTGGTCCTCCTTAGATTTAATGATTTGTGGCCCTCTCCTTCTTTAAGAACCACTTAAGGACTTGGCAATAATTTTGCCCTAAGAAGAAGAATTTTAAACTTATACCTTTACTAAAAAGAGGTTTATGAAAACGCAACAAGGATCAAACATTATTTTGACGTTAAACACAATCAAGACATGCATGTAATTGAAAACAAGAAAGACAATAATGAAAAGCCAACCAAGTGATAGACTTTCACACAAAATCTATTAATGAGAGAGCACTCAAACTCACACACACACACAACTTCTTGTTTTACTCATAGGTTTTGAAAGCCAGAACATCCATGACTCATGATGAGATGGATGATTGGCAGCTAAAGAGCAGCCGAGGATGTTATGAGATGGAAGAAATATAAACCGAGTAGAAACAATAGTGTCTTAACTCAAACGAAACATCTTAGAAAACTACAATTGGTCCCACAAAGTTTCAACCTTGAAAGCCTTTAGTTTATCTTCTGAACCATAGCCACAAGATGCTTCAAATCTGCAGTAGATAACAAAACACCACTGAAACTTTAACATCGTAGAGGTTCCATTGAAGGGGGACATTTATGAGACTGACACGAAACTAGTTTAGAAGGTGACAATGAGAGCATCTGATAATCATCCAACTTACTTTATTGATGGGTATGAAAAAAAATAGATTTATGGGTTGTCTTCTTGACCATAGTTGTACACAATCTCAATCTGCACCAGTGAGAAAAGGAAGATGAGTACTTTGAGAATAGGAAAATGAGATCATAACGGTGTAAGCAAAAAGGGTTGAGAAGAAAGATTTACCCCAGCAGGCGGAGTAGGGTTTCTACAGAACTTTGAGCCACCAGGAGCCCATGGAACTACAAAGGAGAAAAAAGTGAGTTATTTAGAATCCAATTCAAGAAATGTACCGTTATAACCTGAGAGGAACTTCTACAAATATACCCTATCATGATTTGATAAATGCTTACCGATATAAGGATCAGGGTGTCGCCATTTGTTGTATTCTGCTTCACCATGAGCAATCAGTTTGTCGATTCTGTCAACATCCTCCTACAACATACACCCACAAATCAAAGGATGAACAATGAGAAACGAAGACAATAGAATCAGAAGGTAAATTCGCAATCACCAATAAGCCTAAGTGGATGACACAGAAACATTAAGCTAATGGATTGCAAAAAGCAAATTTCACTCTACATAGTAATGAATGGAGATAACCAACTCAACACAAGAACTATGGAACACTTTAATTCCAGCAGATATGTAAACAGAACAAATAAAAGAGCAAGCTTTATCATGTTTAACGTCTACAGACACACTTACACGTTAATGCTCTTTTCTCTAAAGTCTCTAACTTTACCAAACAGCATACAATATAATTCCATTTCAGAAGATCACTGAACAATTCAATTAACAATAAAACAAAGAAACAGAGTATGAAATGAAGAAAGAGAACAATACCACATCTTGGTTGGCGTTGAACTTCTCACGCAGATCAGAAGCCTGAAAAGGAACGAAGACCAACGAATTCAAAAACCCAAAACGCGAGATCGGCGAAAGACACAGAGAGAAGACCAAAAAAAGTCCAAATTCGATTCGGAGATCTGAGGAGAAAAACTTACGTCGCGGTAGAAAATGTGGCGATGAACAGCCCAGTTCAGAGTATCCTTCAGGGCACGGCGATAGAGGATTCGAACCCTTTCCTTTTGCGCCGCTCTCCGCGCGAAATACGCCGCCGTTGAAACTCCGCTCATTTTTTTCTCTCTGATTCCGATTGCTCTCGAGTCTCCTCTGTTTCTTTCTCTATCTAATTTCTCATTTCCAGCTTGTGAGAAACCTTCTGTCTTGTGCAGAGGGACCCAGAAGAAAGTTTAAAGATGGGCCTGGAATATACAACAAAGAGATCAGCCCATGAAAATTACAAGCCCCTCTGAAAAATTTCCTCCATGTCCCTCCGAACGAGATAGGTTAACAGTTGAACTAAACCAAATCAAAAATCATGTTCTTTTATGACCTAACATAAACAAGTAAACTGAAAAAGGAAGAGACCAAAAAGAGACTCCGTTGCCGGGACTCGAACCCGGGTCTCTCGGGTGAGAGCCGAGTATCCTGACCAGCTAGACTACAACGGATTGTTGACTCAGTCAGGAAACTTAGCTAGTTCTCCAGTACAGATTTAGAAAGTACCAAATTTGATTCTGAAGTCATAAAGCTCGTAAGTCGTAACTGAGGCTTGCTTTTGACTTTTCAGTTCATTGTACCCTCTCTCCCTCTGTCATTGTTGTAATATGTTATTTTTTTTTGATATAGAGATCGTTTACGCATAAATGTTTAATATTTTGTGAAAAAAAAATTCACTTGGAAGAAGCTAGACACAGCACCAATTTGTAGAGTTCAATGGTTCATTATCCATAACGATTTTGACGTTTAATTTGATATTGAGATTCAGTTTATAAATAAATTATTTGTGGATGTACTGACCAAAGGGGTCCATGGACCTGTAGTCCTTCTAGTGTTGGTCTTTATGTAGCAGTTGATATACATAAAGAACTTGTGGCTCGAAGATATAGACCGGTAAATGATACTATGTGCTAATATAATGTGTTTAATCATGTTGTCACCACAGTCTATATTTTAAAATTTTATGCTTACAAAAGGGATTTGTGTTAGTGTTGCTTTGTAATATAACTCTTTAACTATTCTTTGATTCTCTGTAAAGGATAAAATAGTATATATACAGTTTACATGAGGTAGAAAGAAAACCAATGGCCACACGGTATATATGCAAAATAGAACTATTCTTTGTTTTGTTATTACAAGAAAATTGTTGTGTATCACAGGAGAAGACTTCTCATATGGACACTGAAGATGTGGCGAGGAGAAGAAGAGCAACTCCCGTTGGTTCGTTCGAGTACGAATAAAAGACGCGGACGTGTAAGTATGGACAGCCATAGCTTTGACACGCAACGAAACCTTGCCACTGACTTTCCAGGCAATCTTAAGAGTATCTCGGGAATGAGATCGGTCGGGATGGAATCATAATGTTTTCTTCTAGACATGATCGTTTGAATTCTGCGGATTTGCCATTTGAATTATATGAGAGATACATGTAGAATTATAAATAAGTTCAAGGTTAGGGTTTCGACCTTAATATATGGTTCTAACTTGGGTGGCCCGTTTTAAGAGAAAAGCCCGGCTTCACCACCGACTATACTTATGGAAAAACATGTGACGGTGAGAATACTTCCTCTTACAAAACCCCTAAAGCACGAAAAGAAAGAAGAAGAAAAAAACTAAACGTCTATTATCTTTCGTCCTGGTGATCTCTCTGTAGGGATCAATACTAATACTGTGAGTTATCTTCTCGTCACTGTTTTCTCTCCTCTAGTTTCAATAGTATTATTATAGGAGGGTTTTGATGGATTTCAGAACTTAGGGTTAAGGTTTCTATGTTTCGTATCAAACAATGAAACATTGAGGAGTAATGTCTATATATATATATATATTTTTATTTTATTTTTTTGTAAGAAGTTATGTCTATATTCTCGTCCCTGTTATCTGGGTTTTAATTCCTGACACTTAGCTCATTAAGTTTATTTGGTTATTTTCCCTACTGATATCCGAATTTATTTACTTATGATTGATTTTTATGTTTAGTCTTAGGGATGGAGATGGCGGATGCTAAATTTGAAGAGGCTGCAACGTGGGTTTGTTGGGACATTGATAACTGTCCAATTCCTAAGGGTTGCAAAGCTGAGGAGATATCTCAGAAGATAAATTCAGCTTTGAGTAAGTTGAACTACCGTGGCCCAATCTCTATCTCTGCTTATGGCAACATGAATCACATTCCTCCTTCCGTCAAGAAAGCTCTCTCTTCCAGTGGGGTTGTTCTTAATCACGTCCATGTCAACTCCAGTTAATCTTCTTGATTATCCTCTTTCTCTCTCTTGATTAGAAAAATCATCTTTATCTCTGATTATTTAAAAAATAAGTAAGACACTGATTTAAGGATTCTTAATATGGCTGTGTTTTTTCTTTCTTTTGTTCTTGCAAAGAGCTCGATATGTTTATAACCATGTGATATTGTCTCACATCTTTTATCTTTATATGTTTTGAAACAGGAGATTCTAGTTTACACATTTTCCAGGAATTATTGGATTGGGCATATAATGCAGATATACCTAATTTAATGTTCATCTCCCGTGACGAATCTCTCTCTTCTTATCTTAGGGAATGGCAAACAGATCGACACAAAAATGTTCTTCTCGCACATCCTCCAAATGTTTCAGACTCATTCGTCGCTTCTGCAAAGACCTCATGGCTGTGGAATAGATTGTGTAAGAACCTTATATAAGCCAGCCGAATATGCTTTAATTTGCTTTTTTCATCAACTGTGTTCAAATGCAACTCAATGCTCTGTAAAAGTTGACATAAACAAAAACCATTATATTTTAAAAGGACGGCTTTTGAGTTTCGCTAGTGTTTAAATGTTTGGTAAGAACAGTTAGATTATAAGAGATTCAACCGTCATATATAATCGTCTTTCTTTTTTTTGGTAAAATATAATCGTCTTTCTTCTTCTCGATACTGGTGGTAATCGCTCAGAACAGCTTGAGAGAAGACCAAACTAATCCATATCTGTGTTGATTTTGATTTTCATAAACTTTTAATTTGTTCCCCACTTGCTACTGAGCCCGTGTTAGCATAAGAAAATGTTGCGATAAAAAGATACCTTGGGAGACTTTTCTTTTCTTTTTTGGTATAAGTTTTAAGCAGATATACTATATGCTTAAATGCACCAGCAGGGCATCTAAACCGGACGTTGTTCAAAAGAAGAAAAAAAGGGCATCTAAACCGGGCCTTATACAAACCTTACGAGTTATGAGACTTGTACGTTGTCTTTATATATTCACATGCACCGCTCTCCGCGCAAAATGCGCCGCCGTTGAAACTCTGCTCGTTTTTTTTCTGATTCCGATTGCTCTCGAGTCTCCCTCTGTTTTTCTTCTTCTTCCTATCTAATTACTGATTTACAACTACTGAGAAACCTTCTGTTGGATGCAGAGAGACCGAGAGGCACGTAATAATTACAAGCCCATCTGAAAAATATCCTTTATGTCCCCTCTGAAAAGGATGGAGGAACTAGGCCCTTGAGAAACGGATTTAAGAACGTAAGATAGGTTAACAGTTGAACTGAACCAAACCAAAACCATGTTCTTTTAGAGCCTAACATAAACAAGTAAACTAAAAACCGAGAAGACAAAAAAATACTCCGCTGCCGGTACTCAAACCCAGGTCTCTAGGGTGAGAGCCGAGTATCCTGACCAGCTAGACTACAACGGATTATTGACTCAGTCAGAAAACTTAGTTAGTTGTTTTAAAAAGATTTAGAAAGTACCAAATTTGATTCTGAAGTCATAAAGCTCGTGACTATGTGAGGCTTGCTTTTGACATTTTAATACATTTTACTCTCTCTGTCTCTCTCTCTTTCATTCTTGCAATATACTAAGACCATGATCATCGCATGGTCCTTAGAAGGTCTTTAGGGCATATTTATTGGTTGGACACATCTTTGTGTCCTTGTATTATTTAATTAGTATTTTGATGGTAAGAGAAAAATGGAAGGACAATCTTAAATGAGTTGATTACTGGTTGAACAAATATAAAAATCTTTAAGTCTCTTTTATTAGTAATTAGGGGTTTGCCGGCGCGTAGCGCCGATTTCGGTAACATTGATATGATTTGACTATGATTTTATAATCTAGAACATTTCTCAACAGTATTTTAGAAAACAAATTATGTACATGATCATATGAAATTTATTAATTTGATTGTAGTCTTTATAAAGTTACTATGATCAAAGAAATTCAAGTTTAAATATATGTATGACAATTTGAAAGTGTAATAGATGAATTTTTTATTATTTGATTGAAACTTATTAATTTAAAGTATTATTTAGATCATTTAAATGTGGACTTCGTCTTACAATGATATTAAATTAAAGTTTATGCATATATATTTATATGAATATGTTGTTAAAATATTACTTTTCACATTTTATATATATATATATATCAATAATTTGATGTGATAGTAAACATGCCTACAAGTTTAAATTGGTAAATCCATGCTACTTAGATAAATTGCATTTTTTTATTTATCTTTATTTTGCATCATTTCATTTGGAATAAGATGAACTTTTTTGTCACGTTTAATACTATCAGCTTTGTATTTATTCGGTTCAACTCGGGTTACTCTTCAGTTATCGGCTAAAATAGAACCGAACCCAAAACCCAAAGAAAATGAAATCGATCGTGTTTTTGGCTAGATCTGTAACTGAACCGATATTCTTACTTCGGATCGGGTTCGAGATTTATGCCCAAACCTAGTTTTGTATATTGGGGTGATGGGGAGGTGTTATAATAGTTTGATGCTTTGGTCTCTGTTATGTTGGTTTCAATAAATTATATTTTGTGAGAGGTGCTTATGATGATAATTTCAAATAATCATAGGTGTTATATTAACCACCAGTTTTTTCTCGCTCTGAATTTGTCAAAATAAGAAGTTTTGACAATATCAATTTAACCAATCAGATATATATTGACCGTAAAGATACATTCAAATTGGTACAATGTATTTTTAATCCTAAATCTTAGTAATAAGAATTTGAAAATTTTGATATTTATTATTGTTGAATAATTTTTTTTGGATGTTCTAATTAAGTGATCATCTCTATTTGTGAGCATTATTTAATGTTTTTATTGTGTTATATCGTAACAGGTGATATGTTATATATATACATATATATATTTGTTTGTGTTTTTCAATAATATGTTTTGTGTATATAATAGTAAATCATTTGATGTAAAGCATATTAAATTTCAATAATTTGCATTTGTTGTTTTAAGATTAACAGTTTAACGTTATAAATTATATTTTATTTTTTATTTGAATTATTTGAACAATATTCTTTAAGATTTTTTTATGTTCCCTCCATATTTTGACATTAAACCGTCAATATCTATGTATTTTGCTTACCTTTTCCATGTGCTTTGCTTCTCACTCTCATCAATACTCATCTTTGTGCGTTTTTTCTTCTTCAGGTTGTTTGGTATTTGTTATAGATTTAGTTTATAAGTTTCATGTTGTGTGATTGTTACTCACAGCGTTATATGTTGTTCCAGTCAATATTAGTTGCTTCGTTTCTTATTTATATTTTTGTTGATGTTAGGAAGTTTATCTCCTTAGGTTGGGTCAGAGTCTAGTCGTCTTTGATGTTGATTTCTTCTTCGTTAACTTACATGGATGATGTAATTATATGATCATCTCTATTTGTGGGCATTATTTAATGTTTTTATTGTGTTATATCGTAACAGGTGATATGTTTATATATATATATATATATATATATATATATATATATATATATATTTGTTTGTGTTTTTCAATAATATGTTTTGTGTATATAATAGTAAACCACTTGATGTAAAGCATATTAAATTTCAATAATTTGCATTTGTTGTTTTAATATTAACAGTTTAACGTTATAAATTATATTTTATTTATTATTTGAATTATTTGAACATTATTCTTTAAGATTTTTTTTTGTTTTCTCTCCATATTTTGACATTAAACCGTCAATATCTATGTATTTTGCTTATCTTTTCCATGTGCTTTGCTTCTCACTCTAATCAATACTCATCTTTGTGCGCTTGTTCTTCCTCAGGTTGTTTGGTATTTGTTATACATTGAGTTTATAAGTTTCATGTTGTGTGGTTGTTACTCACATCGTTATAGGTTGTTCCAGTCAATATTGGTTGCTTCGTTTCTTATTTATATTTTTGTTGATGTTAGGAAGTTTATCTCCTTAGGTTGGGTCAGAGTCTAGTCGTCTTTGATGTTGATTTCTTCTTCGTTAACTTACCGTCGATAATTCCTGTTCGATTTGGTTTTAAGATCAAGTTTTTGATCATCTGACTTATATGCTCTCTTTCATAGTTTGAGGTTGGCTCCACGATTTGCTGATTTCATCAGTGTTCGCGTCTCTAGTGGCTTTCTATTTTTCCGAATTTGCGACTATCTAAAAGATAGTGTTTTCTTCTCCTTCTTTTCTTAGTATAAGTGTGCGAAGTTAGATTCTCGAAATTTAGTCTTTTTATCTAGAGTTTTGTGGTTCTCCGCTGGCATGAACATTTTTTTCTGTGCTTGTTTAGTTTGTGAGGTGATTCGTACATATTAGCTGGTGGCTGCGCTTATGGTGTGTTAAATATTTGTCTTTTTCTTTCATGGCGATTTTTACCTTCTGTTGAGTATTCTTCTTCTAACACGCTTTCTTGGATCTTTGTGTTGGTCTTTGATCGTGTTTCTTTGTATTCGAAAGATGTTTTGTCTCGAAGTTTATCTTGATCTCATTGCTATAACCAAAACATTCTATGATTGAGTGAGCTAAGTTAGTTTATGTTCTTAATATTGTTTCAGTTCTAAACATTTACTTAGTGTGTCTTTGACATTTTTTTCCTCTATGATTATAGAGATTTTATGTTTCTATTATGAGTTGTGTTTCTAGTTTATTTTTCTTAACTTGGTCAATATTAAAATAAATATATCATTTTTAAATGAAATAATAGAAAATAGTAAAAACTAATAAAATAGTGAAGTTTAAGTTACTTTTAGTTGTGAATAAATTAAATTTTAAAAATATATTTATATTATTTAATTTATTATTATTTTTTTAATTAATAAAATGGATTATCAAACTTAAAAAGATGATGATTATTGTGAAAATAATTAGATAGTGCACAATTACAAAGTGGTGAACTAAATTGTAATAATCTAAAAGAATAAGAATTTAAAATGTAAAAATATAGAAGAAAGGGACACATGTCAACAAAGCCCCCTTACACATGTCTTAAGAAGAGAGAAAAGTCTATTTTATATACATAGATTAAAAGTTAGTAAATTAATGAAACATTTTGAATAATAATGACATATATAACATAAGTTTAAATGGAGCATACAACATTAAAATTAAAAACATAAAAAAGTACAAAGTTAGAAAAACAATTACAAATTACATTAATAAAAGGCAACAAACATTTTTATTGAAGATATCCAAATTTATCTCATATATTTTCTATCAAATCTAATTTTAATTGTTGATGAATTTGAGGATCCCGAACTTTTTTGCGACGACCCAATATGTTGCCGGATTTTGAAGCCTTTTTAACGGAAAATGTAAAATCTTCATCTTGAAATTCTTCGACAGTGTGTTCATCTCGTTCATCTTGAACAATCATATTATAGAGAATGAGACATGCTTTCATAATATTTCAAATTCTAGTTTTATCCAATAATTTAGATGGATTTTTAACAACGGCGAACCTAGCTTGGAGGACACCAAATGCCCGCTCAACATCTTTTCGGACGGATTCTTGTTTTGTAGCAAATAAAGTATTTTTCTCACCTTGTAGTAGTTGGATAGATTGAATAAAAGTTGACCAATTTGGATAAATACCATCAGCGAGATAATAAGCCAAATGGTACTTCCTTCCGTTGACATTGAAGTTTACTTCCGGAGCTATTTCGTTAACAATGTCATCAAAAACAGGTGATCGATCAAGTATATTAAGACTGTTCATAGTACCTGGAGCTCCAAAAAAAGCGTGCCATATCTAGAGGTCATGATCTGCAACCGCCTCCAACACAATTGTTGGGTTTCCCGTTCCTCGAGAATACATTCCTTTCCAAGCGTGTGGGCAATTCTTCCACTCCCAGTACATACACTCGATGCTTCTAATCATCCCGGGAAATCCTCGTTCTTCATTAACTTGGAGTAGTCTTTGAAGATCCTCCGTTGTGGGATGTCTGAGGTATTCATCGGCAAACAAGTTGATTATTCCAGCGGTAAATTGGTGTAAACACTTCCAAGATGTGGTATTACCAACTCGTACATATTCGTCAACTGTATCCGTCGCACCACCATACGCCAATTGACGAATTGTTGCGGTACATTTCTGAAGTGGAGTTAGACTATCCCGTCCGGCTGCATCTTCCGTCTGTTGAAAATACTCGACTTCTGTAGACAGACGATGCACAATGTGTAAGAACAATGGCTTGTTCATTCGAAACCGTCGGCAGAATAGATTTTGCGTGTATGTTGAAGTATCACTAAAATAATCATTCCAGATTTTCTTGTGGCCTTCTTCCCGAATTCTCTCGATAAAAATATGTTTTTCGCTCTTTTGGTTCCGGGAAAAAATCTTCGTTTTCCCAAAAATCATCAAACATGGAATCAAATACATCATCATCATCTTTGTGGTAATGATAATGTGATGAAGATGCCATATAAAAATGTTTAAAAAAGACAGAAGAAAACATTTAAAGAGTAGAGAAGATTGGTAATGAGTTGAGAAGCGATGATTTTTAATGAAGAAGCATACATCTGATACTTATAGGGTAGAAGCCGTGATAATGTTCTCGTGAGCACACAGAATTATGATCCGTGATCACACACAGACATTACACACACACATTACACAATTATGACCCGTGATCAATCACTGCCATAAAGGACAAGCCCATGATTTTTTTTCCCACGAAAATACTGACCCGTGCATGATCACACACACACATTACAAAGTTACAAAGTTATCAAGTCATTACAAAGTGATTTTTTTCCCACGAGAATACTGACCCGTGATTTACACAAAGTTACAAAGTTATCAAGTCATTACACATTACAAATACATTAAAGTCATTACACAAACCAAATACATTCAAGTCATTACAAATTACAAAGTTATCAAAGTCATTACACAACTACCATACAACAAAGGAACTAAACCTGATTTAGATAACTATGAGGACGATTCCTATTAAAACTAATACAACTACCATAACCGCAATCAAGATATCAAACCGTGAGCTTTATTTATTCCCGGACAACTCACTCACCATGTTCTCAAGCCTAAGCAGCCTCTGATCAGTCTCATAGTCACTCAAGCAGTTCAGAGAATCAACCTTTTCGGCTAACTGAAGTGTGTGTCTATCTTTGGCTCTCATCTCCTCCATAACAGCTTCATCCCACCATTTCCACACATGGCACTCTCCATCATCGACATTAGCACATGTGTAGTATCTTCTGCATGGATGAACTCTACTGTAAGATGTAGCTAGCTTCGGCTGACTACCACAATAGCACGTCTGCGGGAAACCAAATTCAACCTCAGGCTGCGGAGGGTACAGAAGCTCCTCACCATACATATTGCTTAACTCAGCCTGGTCTTGCTGAATAAGAGCCTCTATCTCCTTGTCCTCACTGTCCGTTTCATCCCCATAAACCTCTTCAGATTGGGAAGGTTGCGTGTAGCTGTAGTTGTAGGATCCCCCCATTGTTAATGAATCCTGCAAAAATTCAATTTAATTAACCAACGACCAAGTTCAAAACCCACAAAGCACTTTCATAACATAAATATATTGATTAATGAAGATAGACATACTTAGCAACCAGGAAGAACATTACAAATTACGAAATTAAAACATTCAAGATATTAATTAAAACATACATAAAACACCGCGACAAAGACAACATTCAAGAGGTTTTTTTTTTTAGACTTTGGAAATTTTCAATATGGCTCTAGAAATACTCGGCGAGGAGCTTGTTTTTTGCAACTTCTCCAGGCTCAGTGAGGGGTTCTTTTTTGGCAAGTAGAGTGTCTAATATGGCAAGCTTTGACATTTTCTCTTTATTCAACTGGTCATCTTTCTTCATTTCCCAAATGGTTGTATACTCTTCAACCGACTTCCCTGACCATTCCTCCTTTTAGATTTTGCAGCCTTCACACCTTGAGGCCGGATCTCATTGTCACCAACACTGGCGGTGGAAGCTGAAGGTTGGGAACCTGTTTCACCACATTTCCTCTTTGAACTTGCAGGTGCTTTAGTAGTGTTGAGGCTAAGCCATTTCTGCTCATACCTCAACACACACCAAGCATGTTCTAGTGTAAATTTGGATCCCTGATCAGCGTAGAAGAGGTCATGGGCCACCTTCAGCCCATCATTATCATTCTGACCACTCGAACTTTGTCTCTCTGCAGCCGCATAGGCACCACAAAACTTATTAGTTTGATCATTGATTCTGGGCCACTTCTGCTTATAACCGAGAGGTTCACTACTTTGACAACCATCTCTTCCATGTACTGCTGAAAAGAAATGTTCTCCTACTCGATTCCAGAATGCATTTTTAGATTGGTTAGTGCCGACAATAGGATCTTTAGATGTGTTTAACCAGGCACTGATTAGAAGCTCGTCGTCAGATGGGGTCCATTTGTGTCTCTTCCCACGCTCCAGGGGAATGTCTGTAGGTGTAGTTAGAGCCTCACATTGTTGTGAACTGAATTGAGGGGTTTCTGAAGATCCAGAATGAAAACTCTCATAAGGATAGTTTTCGTGTTGACTGTGAAGAAGGCCCATATAACTAGAGGACTGGATAAATGGATTCATATCAGTAAGAAGTGATAAAAGATTTTTGAAGAGAGAAGAGATTATAAAAGAGAAAGCGGATGTTTGGGGTTTCAAGGTTAAGAGAGCAAGAAGATGATGGAGATAAAAAGATCGAGAGGAGAATGATGGTTTAATAGGTGAAACTGTAATGCCACCCATAATTAATTACCTAAATACCAAAGTACATCTCAGTTATTACACATTACACAACCAACCTTTACAAAGTGCATTAAGTTACCGTTAATGATAAGCAAACATACTAGAGTTGCTCCCAAACATCCTAGGCTATCACTTCATTATGGACAAGCAAGCAATAAATGTATACAAACTACCATAGTCCTTTACAGAAACAAGAGTTGGTTTTAGACGATTTGGTTGCAATAAAACTAGAGAGTTATTTCAGGATACAAACTAGATAACTATCATGTCATTAACCAAACTAGATTACTTGAGAGCTGAAGAGAAAGTCAAATACCTTAAAGTTTGGACGAATTGATTGTTCTTCAGCTGTATCATATCCGGGTAATTGCAGAAGAACCTCACCTAATAATAACATACTCATAAATTCAGTGAAATCAAATAAGTGATGATTTCCGAAACAATAAAGCACAATTCACCTCACAGAACATCTAGACTTGAACGAACACATCTCAGTTTCATCAAATAAGCTCACTCTCTCACAGATTATAAAACCCTAAATCTATAATTCATCTCACAGAACATCTAGACTTGAACGAACACATCTCAGTTTCATCAAATTGTTGTGAACTAGTTTACAAATAATTAAAGCGATCAAAATTCAATATCAGTTTCATCAAATAAGCTCACTCTCTCACAGACTATAAAACCCTAAAATTCAAGATCGAAATCCAAATACTAAAGTAGGGATGAGAGAGACAACCAAATACATGCAACGACTCGATACAGAGGAGGAACACGTACTCTATTCACCTTCGATTCGAGGTATACACTGTTCAGAGGAGAACCGTCGAGAGGTGAACCATCGAGACAAGAAACGTCGAGAGGAGAACGACAAGAGAAGAAACGTGGAGAGGAGAACCGTCGAGACGAGAATCCTCGACAGAGAACCCGCGAGAGAGAACTGTCACACTTCTGTCTGTTAATCACCCTTCGAATCGCCGTCGACATAGAACGAAGAAGAAGACGGAACCCAATCTTGTTCCCAAATCAATTTTGCCCTTCGATTTGTTTTCCTCCCACTCGCATCACGACACGTATCGCCTAAGGACGAGCAAGACACTTTCTTAATCAAAAGGCGTCTGAGTTATTATTGTGTATTTATCATTTAATTAAATCAGATATATGCTACGGACGTTAAGTTTGTCCACCGATAAATATGCCTTTAGAAGAAAGGGGGACCACAAATCACAGGGACCGAGAGAGACAAGTGGAAAAAGTTGTTAACCAAGAAACGTACGTCATCGTCTTTGTTGTGTCGTCTTTGTTGTTCTTCCTGCGTCCTTTGTTTTTCTGGTTTTAAAGACCCAAAATCGTCCTTCTGATATTTATGCTCAAATATCTTTTTTTTTTTGATGTGGAGATCGTTTACGCATAAATGTTTAGTATTACAACGTTTGCAAATATAATACCATGTTTTGTGAGAAAAAATCACTTGGAAGAAGTTAAACAGCACCAATTTGTAGAGTTCAACCGTTCATTCTCCATTTTGTACATAGAAAGATTTTGACGTTTAATTTGATATTGAGATTCAGTTTATACATAAATTATTTGTGGATGTACTAACCAAAGGGGTCCATGGACCTGTAGTCCTTCTAGTGCTAGTCTTTTTGTAGCAGTTGATAGACATAAGAACTTGTGTCTCGAATATTTAGCCCAGGTTAATGATACGATGTGCTTAATCATGTTGTCACCACAGTCTATATTTTAAGATTTTATGCTCACAAAAGGGGGATTTGTGTTAATGTTGCTTTGTAGTATAACTCTTTAACTATTCTTTGATTCTTTGTAAAGGATAAAATAATATACTGTTTACATGAGGCAGAAAGAAAACCAATGGCCACACGGTGAATATGCAAAATAGACTATTATTTATTTTGTTATTACAAGAAAATTGTTGTGGAATTTCAGAATAGCTCATTAATTTTGCATTTATTTTGTCAGAGTGATAGTTTGCAAAATACTTCAAAAAGTCTATAGCACTTCCCTCATTCTAAGTAGTAGTGGTGGTGGTCTAACTCTAACATCATTAAAAAAGTACATAATCTTGTTTATAGAAAACAACCTTTCAAGTACACTAATTCCAAAACAGCTTAACACGTTTCGGACCAAGTTGTTAAATTATACAAAACTAGAGATAATGTTTAAACAAGTAGGTTTTCATTTACCTAAGTCTTCTCTACCACTTAGCTGCCAAGTTTGACTTCGTCTGATTAATTAGTAGCTTCTCCGCTTTCTTCACTTAACTCTTTACTCTTTCTCAGTTCCATAACCTTCCTATGAAGATTTGAGTGGATCTCATTCGAGAACGTCGGACTATCGGCCGGTCTGTACTCTGGACAGAGCCTACCGGACTTAAACCGGACTCCACATGCATTGCATAAGGTTTTTGGACCGGCCGGACCGGTTCTCCATTGAGGTGTGGTGTTTGTGCCACAATGGCTGCATCCTCTTTGAAACACAAGCGCCGTTTCTAGTTTCTTCTTCTTACGCTGCTCTCCTGTTGCATGTTGATTAGTTGAAACGAGTGGCCAAACCCGGACGCCGGTTAAGCTGTTCCGAGACCGTTTGGTTCTTGGTTTAACCGGAATTGAAGATGAGAAGCTTGGTTTGGCTTTGTGGGTTTGTGTGAAGAGAAGTGAGACTTCTGGTGAAGAACACTCATCCAGAACACGAGATACCCATTCAAGCTCTTCTACATCTTCATCCTAAAAAATCAGAAAATATTTTTTTTTTTAAATCAGAAAAATCAGCTAAGTTTCTTTTTAATTATAAGAAAAAGAAATATACCGGCACAGAAGGAAGTTGATCAAAGATGCAAGGTTGTGAACTAAAGATACAACAGTCTTGTTCCTGTTCTTCTTGTGAAGAACAAACAGAGACAAGTTCTTCTTCTTCTTGACCTTCTTCTGAGAAATCGAGAAAACACTCGATAGAAAAATCTTCAGCAGAAGAAGTTCGGCTTAGTTCCTCAGACACAACCACATGCTGCTTTATAACTTCTCCTCTTAGACTTGGCTTTAGGGCTCTAGCTTCTGTCAATAGCTCCATTCGCTCTGGACATATATTTAAGTTCTCACTATTACAACACAACCATACACATAACACATAATAAACAAGAAGAAAAATAGCTAAACCGTCTGCGCATGCAAGCTTGCGAGACATTAGAAAGATGAGAGCAGTTTAGATGTATGTTGAGGGGATATGCTCATCATAGTTCTTTACCTGAAAGGCTGAGAGAAGGCGAAAACAAAAGAGGAGTACTAGTAGAGAGATGGGCAAGTCAGAGAGGGCGCTGAAACTTAAGGATGTTTCTTGAAGGAGTTAAAAGGTTAAAAAAACAGAGGATTGTGTTTTTGTGTGCTGAGCTTCCGTCCCCCCCCCCTTTATTTTCTTAAGGATGTTTCTTGAAAACAAAAGAGGAGTACTAGTAGAGAGATGGGCAAGTCAGAGAGGGCGCTGAAACTTAAGGATGTTTCTTGAAGGAGTTAAAAGGTTAAAAAAACAGAGGATTGTGTTTTTGTGTGCTGAGCTTCCGTCCCCCCCCCCCTTAATTTTCTTCTCTTAATAGTTTTTAGGTTGTGGAATATTACAAAATCTTCTTTCACGAATGATCCTAAATTAGTGTTTCAGAATCAATGCTTTTATACGCATTCTTTATTTGCCTCTTTATTTTGGTGTAACATGATGTGTCCTTTATTTCTTAATTTTTGAGTCTGATTTTTGGTTTTGTTTGTTTCTATACATGTTAGTTTATATAGGGTTTATTTAGTAATGACCCATTTAACTATTTATTTTCTCCCCAGTGTATTTCATTTCAATTAGTTGAAAACTATTTTTTTTTCTCTTTTATGCATCTAGATTGTTGAGTATAATCGGAAAGAATTGCTGTGACTGTGTGTGACCTCACGAGGCTCAAATCATGTTATGTTGTTACGTGTGACCTCACGACTGTTTGTGCTTGCGTTTTTGTGGCTGCTTAACTTTCCTTTTATAATCCACAACCCACACACAGGAAAATTGTAAGATTTAGTTATCAGATTTTTTTGTAAATCCAAACAAAAGCAATATTTTACTTTTTAAAAAGTCCATACGTCAAGATTTTTCTCTTGTTGCCTTCGTTTTTTTCTTTGGACCTAATCAAAGAGTTCGCTACGTGTATGTCTGCTGCTTATCCTTCGTCACAAATTGATAAGTTAGGTCTATTTCACATTATTCAATGCAATTTGATTGATTTTCTATAATATATTGTTCGTTTTCTTAATTGTTGTGAAGGGGTTAATCATGCTTCTTGTCGATGCTTATTATCTTGCCTTACCAAAAAGCCAAAAGGGTTGACCATTTTCTTCTTTACGAAATGCTGAACCATTTTTACAATGGAGAACTTTGCTATTTCATGCTAGTATTAGCAAATGTGTTCATGATACTAACTATATTTACCGTGCGTGCTCTCTTACCCAAAAAAATATTTACCGTGCTCTCTTCAGGGACAGATGTACTTTAAGACGAACGGGGTCACCCCGACTAAAATTTGTTTTTCTTTAAATAACCATCTTAAAATTAGCTCAGTTTCATTAGTGTCCCGACTAATTTCATTAACGTATATGTTAATGAAAAAAAAGTTTATGTTAATGCCCTCGAGTAAAAAACTCTCCTTGATCTGTCCCCTGGCTCTCTTGTACCCGAGATCAATATAAGAAGGTCATGGTGGCTCCCTCTACATAGCCCTTAGTTACATTTGTAAGTTATCTAATACATGGATTCATCCAAAAGTTATTATGTTAACATTTTTTTGACTAAGTTATTATGTTAACATTTTACTCCAAGATGTAGAAATAACAGTATTTTACCGTTTGTAAGTTTACGTTACTACGAAGAACACTCCCATAAAGTCCCTAAAGGGTTAAAAATAAAGGCGATATACTATCCAACAAATCCTCGATTTATTGCTACATGTATAAAAAGATATAAATTCAAACAAAATAAACAAATTCAAATTCGATTCAAACACTAAATATTTATACACAAAATCAGCATAAAATAAAGCTCACAATACGAAACCTAAAAAGCAATTTACCTATCACTGCCAAACAAAAAAGAGAGAAGCGTGGGTTTTGGTAGTGATGGGAATGGAGAAGATGCAAACCACCGTTGGAGTGGAGTGCACCAAAGCAACCACTATAGCCAAATCCCGTAAGGATTAAACAATAATAAAAAATAAAAGATCAGTATCAAAATAAATTATTTTAATTTCTAGTTATGAAATGTTTCCTTTTATAGTTTGTTCAAATTAAAATCAACAGCGACTATTAGCTTGGGGGATATTATAAAAGCTATATATATTGCTGCTTCTAGACTACAGAGTCCTGATCAGGAAACTTCTTTTGCCAGATGTAAATGTACTACAAATGATTGTGAAATCTTATTATATAAAGCTTAGTTTTCAAAGTTACTAATTAACATGATCGCGACACATGTCAATTATATATATTTAAGATTGTGACATGTGTCAAACTATTAAATAATTTTTTTTAGAAAATTTCTTTTTTAAAATCCTATACAAAAAAATATTATTAAAACAATTAATTTAATACTAATTTTCCTTTTTCAAAATCCTAAAGAGATGATAATTATAAAACTTTTTTTGATAGTAATAACGATTATTGTTTTAAAAAAATGATTTAAAAGTAATTTTCTAGACATTTTCATTTTAAAAAAAAAATCACAAGAAAAAATAATTGTAAAATAAATTATTTAATACTAATTTTCCTTTTCTAAAATCCTAAATAAATGATAATTGTAAAACATTATTGATAGGATAATTTGATAATAAATGTTATTTTCTAAAATCATAAAATAAGAATGTCTTTTAAAAACAATTAATTTAATGCTAATTTTCCTTTTTCAAAATCCTAAATAGATGATAATTATAAAATATTTTTGATAGTAATAACGATTATTGTTTTTTAAAAAATAAAAAAAAAATATTTAAAAATAATTTTCTCGACATTTTCATTTTATAAAAAAATCAAAAGAAAAACTATTTGTAAAATAATTTATTTAATACTAATTTTCATTTTCTAAAATCCTAAATAAATGATAATTGTAAAACATTATTGATAGAATTATTTGATAGTAACTGTTTTTTTTCTAAAATCATAAAATAAGAATTTCTTAAAAGAATTTTTAAAAGTAGTTTTCCTTTCTTCAAATCCTAATAAAAAGGATTTGTAGAATAATTATTCAAATAATCAATTTTCCTTTCTAAATTCCATTTTAAAATCCTAAACAAAAGGCAATTGCAAAATATTATTTGATAGTAGTTTTACGTTTTTTTTTAAAAAAATTGTAGAATAATTATTTAAACAATCATATTTCCAATTTAAATTGTTAATTTTCTTTTTAAAAACCATTAACCAAAGGGTAATACAATTAGATACCAAATTAAGCTCCAGTCATTTGAACATATTAATTGTTAATATGTTGAAATTTTTATGGATTCTAAATCACAAACCTGATATTTAAATAAGTGTTCCAGTCATGCTACTAAGTAACTTTGCAATGGAAAAATGTTACTAATAACTAGTTTAGACAAAAAGATTTTTGAAATGAAAATTATAATCAGTACTTATATTAAAAAAAGTTTTTTTCTTTTTAGAAGAAGTTTAATGCTAATAAATGCGAGATGACTTTTAAAACTGAAAACGTCAATACTCTATATGAATTTGCTATGCAATGACTATCAAGAAAAAATAGTATCAAAGCTTCTACAGAGTTGATCTATATCTGCCAAATCCAGTCTTTACTCATGAGCAATTGTACGTCGCACTATTAAAACTCACTACAACTGCAAAGCTTCAGATTCTTAAAGTATGAACAAATAACAAGAATAGTGTTCTACAAAATATTGTATATCAATTTTTTTTATAGCATATAATCTAGAGAAATAGAGGTAAAAGTCACAACATTATTGCTAAAGTAAACAATATAGATGTTTATCTCGCAATATATTTAATTTTAGCTGGCTATCAATAATACATATTGATTGATGTCGTGTAATATTAATATTTTGAATTGCATTATTTTTTCTTTGTCTTAAACAATATACAAAATATAAGAAATTTATGATTATTTATGTTTCAATAAAATTCGATTAATATTATTTAAAGAATAATCAAAAGTGAAATAGTTTAAAAAAAGTTATATGCTATTTAACATCATGATTATTGAAATAAAAATACAAATAAAAAACACATTATTATTACTGTAATAAGTCTTACATCAATATATACTCAAAAATCCAAGAATTAATGTGAAAAAAAAATTCATTATTTTTATGGTGTCGAGAAAGTAAAACTTCTGTTGAAATCCGTGCAACGCACGGATCCTTATCTAGTTGAATTATAAACCTTGGAACTCAAACTTAAACTTGATATTCTGCAAGAAGTTATTCATATCAAAAATCAATTCCCAGGTAAGGCAATAAACCATACCATAGCCCAACCAGTTATAATAAAAAGTGTTTCAAAAATAGTGGAATGATAGGGGATGGAACGAAAAAAAGAGATATGGGATGGAATGACATACTTCTTCAAAGTTCAAAACCTTGATAAATTATTTATTTATTTAATACACATAGTTTTCATGAGTTTGCTATGATATAAGAGGAGGCGTAGTTAATCTTGGAGGGAAATTTGGGCTTTATTTTTTGAAGGAGTCGCTACGATCAATTAGTTTGGTAGTGATTTTTTAGGCCAACCTTATTTAGTACTAGACGTAAGCTCGTTGCGTTGCAACGAGTTTTGTTTGATGTTTTAATTTAATAATTAGTTGTTTTAATAAATAAGTTGTTAAAATTTTATTATGTTAGGATTTGTTCTAAAGGGATAACATTCTATTTTATAAATCTCCTTTTTATTTACAATTTAAATATACAAATACTATTAAATACTCTTTTACTTTTTTTTGTTTAGGATAAAAAAAGGTAAATTACTGTTATATAAACTTTTAGAATTTATCTTTTCTTTAGAATTTTTTAAAAAAATTACTATCAAATAATTATTTCTAGTTTATAATAAATAATTTAAAAATTACTATTTTTACGATTTATATCAATACTATTTTACAGTTCTTTTATTAGCTGTATAATTTTTAGTATCATGTTAATCTTCAAATTCTCTCTTAAATATTATCAAATAATTATTTACAATTCTATTTTGGTTATGACTTAAAAATATGATACAAATTATCAAAAATTCCTTTACAGTTTCTAGGGTTTTATAAAATAAATTAGTATTAAATAATCTTTTACAATTCTCTAGGATTAAAAAAAAGAAAATTACTATCAAATAATTATGTCCAGTATATATTAACTATTTTTAAAAGTTGACATTTTCAAGGTTAGGCTTTCTCAATACCAGTAATATGTTTTCAATTTTTCTTTTTAATTATTTTTCTTAGTATCATATTTATCAATAATTTTTCAAAGTAAAAATTACTAGTAAGTCAAATTTTACAATTCTCTCTGATCAGGATTTTTTTTTAAAAAATATTATTTGGTTAATTAAAAAGAAAAATATTTTATGAATCTCTTTTATTTAGGATTTTAGGGAAAAAAAAGTTATTTTCACATAATGGCATATTTTAATTGTTTTAACTGATATATGTCACAATCATATCGGGTGAAATATGTTTTTCATTTTGGTTTATATTTTTTTAACACAAAAATATTAAAAGTAAAATTAGTTAATTATACAAAAAATAAGATTACTTTTACAGTTTTTTTTTCTTAAAACTTTAAGAAAAGGAAAATTAATTATTTTATAATTGGTTTTTCTTTGATATTCTTATACAACTAACTTATTTTCATATTTTTTTATTAATTATATATATATATATATCACATACATTATTTGAGAATTGATTTTCTCACATATCCTCTGAACAGTGATAAATACCATAAGATTTAATAAAGATAAGAGAAAAAATTAAGTTGTATCAAGTAATTAAAAAAAAAATACTCAGGTAGCTTAAACCTAAATATAAATGTGAACTATTTGTAACTATTTTTTGTCATAAATGTTTAACATACAAATATCTATTAGAAAAGGAAAATTAGTTACTTATAAGAAATAATAAGAGTACTTTTTTAATTTTCTTTTTGTTTAGAATTTTTAAAAATGAATGTTATTTATTTTATAGTTATTTTTTCTATATGATTTTATTAAAAATTTATTATACTTGTAGGGTTTTATAATTCGTTTCTGTTTAATATTTTTGCTTAACAGTCAATATTTATCTTTAATAATTCTCTTTCTTTAATATCTTTGAAAACAATATATATATATATATATATATATATATATATATATATATATATATATTGTAAAAATAATTACTTTCAAACAGATTCTTATAATTATTTTTATACTATTTTAAAAAGAAGCAATTACTATCAAATTTTTAAATAATATATAATTTTAAAGACTATGTAATTGTAAACATAATAGCTTCTTACAATGATTTTTTCTTTAGAACTTTTTTTATGATGAAAATTACTATCAAAAACTTTTCTTTCAAATATAATGTAAAAAACTATATAATAGTAATTTTAGTTTTCTAAGATCTTATTTTGTAATGGAAATTTTACTTTCATCAATCTCTTTTAAATCCTAAACGAAAGATAATTGTATCATATTTTTGACACTTGTCACAAATATTTTGAAATAAACTACAATTTTGTTGCATAATTCTATTTTCATGATTTAAAAAAAATGAAAAATTAGAATTTTTTAAAAAGGAAAATTGTTTTCATATAGTTTATACAATTTAATTTATTTATTTATTATTTTTTATAGGAATCTTACTATTAGATAATTATAAGTATAGAATTTTTATTTTTGTTAACAATATATTGTTTAAAATTTAAAAAGGAAAAACTATTAAATAAATATTATAATTCTATTTGTTCATATTTTTTTTAAAAAATGAAAATTATTTTCGTCTAACTTTTACAATTTTATTTTATTTGGATATAAAAAAGGAAAAAATACTATTAATTAACTATTTATATAAAAGTTAGTAGTTAACACATGTCACAATCTTAAATATAATTGACATGTGTCACGATCATGTTAATTAGTAACTTTGAAAACTAAGTTTTATATAATAAGATTTGGTGTATATATATTCTCCTTTTATGTGAAAAGTTATCTTATTATATAAAGCTTGGTTTCAAAGTTACTAATTAACATGATTGTGACATGTGACAATTATATATTTAAGATTGTAACATTTGTTAAGTAATTATTTTATATAAATAATTATTTAATATGGTTTTCCTTTTTTATATCCAAAAAGAAAATTATAAAAGATATACAAAAATAAATTTCCCTTTTTAAAAAATCACGATAATTGAATTATAATAGTTATTTAATAGTAATTTTTCCTTTTTAAGTTTTAAAAAAAATTGTTAAGGAAAAAAATTATGTATAATAATTATTTAATAGGGAGTTTCCTTTTTTAAATAATAAAAAAATAAAGTTGTATAAGTTATAGTAAAATAAATTTCCTTTTTAAGAAATTATAATTTTCCTTTTGTAAATCATTAAAAATAGAATTGTGAAAGAAAATAGTAGTTTAAAATTTTTAAAACGAATTATAAGAACCTGAAAATACAAAAAATATATTTTATAATAAATCTAAATATTTTCTGTTATTAAAATTATAAAGAAAAGAGAGTTGTAAAAAAATATTTTTTTCTGATAATTAACTAATTTTATATGGAAGTTCCAATAGTCCATGTTTCACTAAATGTTTTTACACATAACAACTGTATATTTAGGAATATGACATGTGTTAAATAATAATTTTATATAAATAATTAATTAATAGTATTTTTCCTTTTTAAGTTTTAAACAAAATATTACAAATAAAAACATTTTCATACACATAATTAATTAATATTATTTTTCATTTTATAACCAAAAAATTGTAAAAACTATACGAAAATAATTTTCCCTTTTTAAAAAAAAACTTTAACAAATAGAATGATAATAGCTATTTAATAGTATTTTTCCTTTTTAAGTTTAAAACCAAATATTGTAAGCAAAAAATAATTCTATACTAATAATTATTTAATTGTGAGTTTCCTTTTTAAAATAATAAAAAAATAAAATTGTATAGGCTTTATGAATATAATTTTCCTTTTAAGGAAATTCTAATAGTAGTTTCAAATTTTTAAAACGAATTATAAGAACCTGAAATTACAAAACAAAATATTTTATAATAAATATAAATATTTCCCCTTATTAAAATTATAAAAAAAAGAGATTTAAAAAAAATTATTTTTCGATAATTAACTAATTTTATATGGAATTTCCAATAGTCCATGTTTCACTAAATGTTTTTACACATGACAACTGTATATTTAAGAATATGACATGTGTTAAATAATAATTTTATATAAATAATTAATTAATAGTATTTTTTCTTTTTAAGTTTTAAACAAAATATTGCAAATAAAAAAATATTTCATACAAAGAATTAATTAATATCATTTTTCATTTTATAACCAAAAAATTGTAAAAGCTATACGAAAATAATTTTCCTTTTTTAAAAAAAAAACTTGAACAATAAGAATGATAATAGATATTTAATAGTATTTTTTCTTTTAAGTTTAAAACCAAATATTGTAAACGAAAAATAATTCTATACTAATAATTATTTAATAGTGAGTTTCCTTTTTAAAATAATAAACAAATAAAATTGTATAAGCTATATGAATATAATTTTCCTTTTAAAGAAATTCTAATTTTCTTTTTTTTTAAATCGTGAAAAACAGAATTATGAAAGAAAATAGTAGTTTAAAGTTTTAAAATGAATTATAAAAACCTGAGATTATAACATATTATTCTATATAAATCTAAATATTTTTCCTTTTTAAAATTCTAAGCAAAAGAGAAAAGAGAGTTGTAAGAACAATCTTATTATTTTTTTATAATTAGATATTGTTTTCGGAAGTCCCAGTAGTCCATGTTTGGCCAATGGTTAGTGTTTATATTTTGCGTCGTTTAGGTTTCAAGTTTGAGAGAAAGCAAATTATTAGTTTATTGGCAAAAAAGTTTATATGATATGTTCAACATTTATGTAAAGAATACCATCTAATGTAGAACCTATGAAACAACTCATGATAATATAGTCAGACGCAGATCCACATCAGATATGTAGAATTTTTAACTGTAGATATGTCTATGTAATGTTTTTTATAATTTATATTAACATAATTAATCAGCATTAACAAAAAAGAGTTTTTTTATATCATCGATATATATTGATCAATAAGTTCAAAACTAATAGTTAAAAAAATACATTTAGTTTTTTTTCTTTTATTAAAAATCTTATACATGTATAATTATGTAATTAATCTGTTATATACAGAAAATTATATAGGGATATATGCATATTTATCTCCTGGAAAATTTTGTTACTATAACTACATGTCCAAAGTGAGAAAAATTTAATAATCATTTATCTTTTAAAACATGACTCCAAAATATATATCTGATCTTTACTATCATATATTTGAAATGAAATTACAAAAACTTTTTAATGATTGTATCTTCTTCATGTCTGCATGTATTACACATTATTTTTATAAATAGTTATTCACACAACTAAGATTTAGAAACATGGTCTTTAGAATACACTATCACAAGAATCAAAGTAGTATCAAACTGTATAAAGTATTAATAGTTTTGTTACTATAATTGCATTAAAAAGAGTTAATTCATAATGTTATCTATTGATTAAACAACTAAGGTTATTTCCAATTCACCCATATATTCATATTTATATTCTCTTCTAAAATATACAAATTATATTATAAAGATAGATTTGTTCCAGTGTGTGATTATATGCAAAATAGAATTCCTTTATTTTTAGTGGAAAATATAGAGATATGGCATTTTTGGTTATTAATAAAGAGATGAAAATATCTTTTCATTACATTTTTTTCCTTAAAATATAAAAAATTTATAGCAGAATCAGACAATGGAGAGATTCACATTTACAATATAACTCTACTTTATGAAAAAAATAGATAAATGTATAGAGTTGGGAGCTATAAATAATTTAAAGATGAATACACTATACAAACCAAAGTATATAAATGCTAACAAATGCATAAAAATATTTTTAGATTCTACAATGACAACACAAAACATTACTAAATTGTTATAGAAGCATTAGAATATATTTGTACAACAAGAATAACATAGAAAATTAATACAAACATGAATTAAATTAAGAGCTTAAGAAAGTGAATGACGGTATCATCAACTCAACTGACATGATTCAACTTTTAAACTCTTTGTATTTTGTATTTCTTTACGTTGAGTTCGATTTGAATTTTCGGGAATATATTTTTTCTCTAACTTCATGTATAAAGTTGGTAATAACTCACTTCACTTATGCACCATAATTGTTAAAATAGGAGTATTAACCAAAAATTATGTGAAAAAAATAATTTTTATATCTAAAATAATTTTTACACAATATATACAAAATCATACAATATAATTGAAATATTAATCTAAATTCGTGCAACGCACGAATCCATATCTAGTTATCACTAAAAAGAAAGAGAGTAGGCTAGTAAAGTGAGGAGTGGCGAGGGTGGGAAGGGGCAAAAAGGAGAACGTGTCGCATTTCCCTCTTACTGCTCGATACCATTAGCATTCATACTCTTTCTCTTGTTCCAATTTATTACTATTTTTTAATGTCAATGGAGATGGAACAGCTAGCTTCAAATCTTGTAATAAATGCAAGTTGTTTCTAGAGTTAATGATCGTTGTATTCCTCTGTTCACACAATACCGGTCAATCACTCATCAGTAACTTTAAGAAATTTAGCTACACCCAATCTACAAAAGTCTGTGTGACCGTATATTCTACTTAATCGTAAGTTTTTTTTTAAATAAAAGCAGTCAGTTTACATGCAATTGATGTAACTAAAACGTTTGTGTCTTCGTTTTTACCCCAAAAATGAGAGAACAATTATCAGACAAAACACAAGACCAAACTGGAAAAGGAAGCCAATACAAAAGTCGCACAACATAATCATTTGAATTTTTAACTAAACACAAATCATTTGAATAACTGAATGTCGACAAACAATGTAGTCATTCGTCAGAAACTATAGTCAAGAAAATATCATAGCAAAGCAGACATAATAACATTCATCAAATTAAAGACAAAGGTACAGAAAGATGCGAGTAAAACTTGTGAAAGAGATAGGACTCCGCCAAAATTATTTAAAGAGCAAGGAACAAAAATACAGCTGGGGCATCAAAAAATTGAACAGTTAGCTAATTGCCTAATTAACAAAAACAGAATTTGAAAATGCATAATGCAAAATCAGTTATATATTTTCTTCCCAACATTTTAAGAAAATCAAGGAAATGAAGACAATATAAAAATTTTGATAAACAAGAGCAATAATCCATCAAAAAGGGTACAAAAACAGTCGCACTGTAGTAAAAGTTATCTCAGCAAAAACTAAACAACAATTGCGACATAACACTAGTTTTTCTTGCCAACATGAAAAAAAACAGATCTATAATCTTTCTAAGCTCCGATAATTTCAGTTGGTTCCTCGGCCACCGTCTCATCAGCTGGCCTGTCTACCTTCACACCAACATCCTCCGCTGTGTAGTCACCATGAACCTAACAAGAAAAAACAACAAAACAGAGTTAAGATTTGATCAACGGTTAAAACCTAAGATCACAACATTTAGTTTCCAACTCACCTCCATGAGCTTTCCAAGGTCGAACTTAGGAGCCTTGAGGATCTTGACTTTGCGGATGAACACATTCTGCAATGGGTAGATGTTCTGTGTTGCCTTCTCAATCGCCTTCCCAATGGACTCAGGGATGAACTTGGCCACAAGCTCCTTAAGGTCACATGATGAAGCCTCCTTCACCATAATCTCGCTCATCTTTCTGCGGATCTACAATATGATCCAAAACACAACATTAAAAAGAATGTGTGACTTCTACACAAACTAAAAACACATGCTATGTCGTGGTTATATTATTATTTACCTGGCGGACTTGGCTGGACTGAGCATAGCAAGTACGCTTCACCTGGTTAGCACGCCTCTTGGTGAAACCAATGCAGAACATCCTCAAGGTGTAGCTGTCAGTGGTCTTCACATCGACATGGGCTTCGATCAAAGTCTGCCACTTCTTCACCAACGACCTCAGCTTGTCGGTTGTGAAATCCATACCCTAACAGAACGTAACATAACAGATCATTGTTTGACTTAGCTAATTTTAAAAAGATAAAGTTCAAAGCTTTGATCATTAGCTTACCCAGAACTGGGTCAAGACATTCCTGCCCTGAACGTCTTCAGCTCTGAGACGGATCTTCCTGTAAGCATGATCCTCATCGCTTTGGAGATCAGCAAGAGAGACCTCGAAAACCCTGTGTTTCAACCCCTCGGAGGCAATCTGTTCGGACATTTGAGCAAACCCAGAAGAAAAAGGTTAAGATTTTGACAAAAACAAACAATAGAATATTCCGACACGACGCAATTCTTGTAATGAAACCAAACCAAAAGCTCTAAACCACTAAAACCTATAGAACAAGAAACCTAATCTATCTCAAGAGTAGTAGTAACAGAAGAAGAAGACATGATTACCTTTGTACCCTGAGTTCTGGAGACAAGGGTCTTTCCCACATTTCTGTGAGTGAAGTTGGATGGGGCCTTGATGTCATACCAATCCTTCTTGGAGAAAGGATCAACACTGAATTAAAAAAAAACAAAGACTTTGTAATTAATAACCAGATGGAATATCGAAATCTGAAACTCAAAAATATTGGTAAAATGACGGTTACTTACATCTTCTTCTTGCCTCCTTTACGGCCCTTGGAGATCCTCTTGTTCTTCCTATTACAAATCCGAATACTCGTTGATCAGAAAATGATATTAATAATAATGTAAGCTATCGAATGAGAGATGTAGATAGAGTAATTTACCCGACAGCCATGGTTAGAGAGCAACAGTGTGTGTGAGGAGGAAGCGGCTTCAACAACTGGAGAGGAAGGAAGACCTAATTATACTTGTGGCTTCTCATTTATATATCTCTAGGGTTTTCTTAGCGGGCCCAGTTTTTTGTTTCCCGTTTTGAATTTCTAAGCCCAATAGGCCTAAAGAGCCCAATACAATAAACTTTTGGATGCTTCTTTTGAAGAAGACTTTCTACCTTTGATCTCATCGTGTTCAAACAAACGACATTTGACGATTTTTTGAATCTCTTCTTCGTCGAGCTCTTATTTGGTAATCGGAGAGGGTACTCCAAGGGTGAAAGAAAGATACAAGGAGAAAGAGAACAAAAAAAAATAGGAAGAGTAGTGATCTGAGTTTTGAGGAATGGATGCAATAAGAAAACAAGCAAGCAGGATCAGGGAACAAGTCGCAAGACAGGTGACAAAAAAGCTTCTAACTTTGTTTAGGTCACACGTTTCTATTGCTGCCCAGATTTTTTACTTCTCTCAATTTTTGTTTTGTTTGTTGGTCACGGGTGAATCAATCAATAAAGGGGATACCTTTTTCGGATCGATGATGATTTTTGACTTACTGTGTACTTGGATCTGAGCTGTGCCTTATGTTTTCGGTTGGTTTGAATTCATTGTGATTGTTATGAATATTACTCTGATTCGAATTAATATTCAAATCTTCATTTAGCATTGTCTTGTTATATATGTCAACATCAGAAGTTTCATGATGAATTTTTTTTTGTATAAATAATAATATGATTCACATTTATGAGAAGAGAAGATTTTGCAGTCATGGGTTGTCTTGGTTCTACATAGTATTACTGAAAATATAAATGATGTAGTCTCTGAAAATTTTGACATATGTAATTTCCCCTGCGTTGATGGGTTTGCATAATGCTAATTTTAAATACAAATGACCATGAGATTGAGTTTAGTAAACTGACTTAGTTGTTGTGGTGGAATGGTTAAGGCTGTCTTCAAGCAATTTGGAGGAGGACATGGCTCTGGTTTATCGGATGATGCTGAACTCCACCAGCATCAGAAACTAGAAAAGCTTTACATATCCACCCGTGCTGCCAAGGTTTTTACTTAAAGGCCCTTTGACTTTTTGAATTTTTGTATACTTCAGATTTGGACTCATTACATTCTTCATTTCCAGCATTACCAAAGAGATATTGTTCGCGGCGTGGAAGGTTATATAGTCACCGGGTCAAAACAAGTTGAAATTGGTGATTAATTTACCCTTGGGTGTTGTTGATTTATGGAATCTTATTATGTCTGCTGTAGACTTAAATTTTTCTCACATGCCTGTCTTTCATTGTGTTGTTCTTCAGGAACGAAGCTCTCTGAGGATAGCAAGAAGTATGGTTCAGAGAATACATGTACAAATGGTAACGTATTAACAAGGGCTGCATTGAGCTACGGACGTGCTCGAGCGGAAATGGAGAAGGAGCGTGGAAATATGTTGAAGGCTCTTGGTACACAGGTTTGTCTTTCTCATCCTTCCTTCAAAAGTCTTATAACTGTTAAGAAAGTTGTTCATGTCAAGTCATATCTTCATTCATGTAATGGAACTATACAAAAATAACAATGTACCTATAAGTAATCCTTAAAGTCAATTAGTGTCATGCTGTTCACTTGCTTCTTTTTTTATTGCACTTTGGGTACTACGGTCACATGTCAATCGGGAATTTAAAACCTTGAAACTGTTAGGTTGCTGAGCCATTACGGGCAATGGTCTTGGGAGCTCCATTGGAGGATGCAAGACATCTTGCTCAACGTTATGACAGAATGCGCCAAGAAGCTGAAGCTCAGGTAAGAATTTGATCATCTTTCGTCGAATTATGAGAGTTTTCCTCTTTCTAAAACTAGCCATTTATTATCACTAGCATGATAGAATTTTATTCGTGTGCCCGTTTTTTAATCTAAACAGGCTACAGAAGTTGCAAGGCGCCAAGCAAAGGCGAGAGAGCAAGGGAATCCCGACCTCTTTATGAAACTGGAATCTGCTGAAGCAAAACTTCAAGACCTAAAGTCAAATATGACAACATTGGGGAAGGAAGCCGCTTCTGCTTTATCTTCCGTTGAAGATCAACAACAAAAAATGACTCTTGAACGACTTATTTCCATGGTAGCGTGATTGGTTTTTTATATCAACTTTGATTTACTTACCCATATGTACTTCTTCTGAGACCACTGTATTGTTCATTCATTTTCTCAAGGTTGAATCCGAACGTGGCTACCATCAAAGAGTCCTCCAAATACTTGATCAGCTAGAGGGAGAGGTTTGTGTGATAGTATTATACGAGTTTTGTCGAACAATCAGTTCATCAACTAGAGGAAAATTAAAGATTATTTAAACCTACAGATGGTATCTGAGAGGCAACGTATTGAAGCTCCTACTACTCCCTCAACTACAGACAACAATCACAACATGCCGCCACCTCCATCATACGAGGAAGCGAATGGTGTATTTGCATCTCACATGCATGACACGCCAACAGATAGCATGGGTTACTTCTTAGGAGAGGTATGCTACTCAGCCTTCATTGTCTACTGCTTTTGTTTTTTTTTCTCTCTCATAAATGTCCGATTCCTTCATTTGCAAGTTAAAAACTTTTGTGTATACTGTTAGTAAAAGTTTCAAAGATTAATAGAGGTTTATAAACTGTTTCTGATTGGAGAAGCGAAAGAGAGACTACATCTAGTTCTATATTGATCTATTGTATTATGTCCCTCTTTGATAAAACATTTGCAGGTCTTGTTCCCATATCACGGTGTGACAAATGTCGAGCTCAGCTTATCGACTGGTGAATACGTTGTTGTTAGAAAGGTTTGATAGTAAACCAGCCCCACCAAATTGAACTGATACACTTTTCAAGAGTGATTATGTGATAACACATTAGTCTGTTGGTCACTGTCAGGTTACAGGAAGCGGATGGGCAGAAGGTGAATGCAAAGGCAAAGCCGGTTGGTTCCCTTTTGAGTACATTGAAAGACGGGAACGAGTTCTTGCTAGCAAAGTGTCTGAAGTCTTTTGAGACAAAAGAAAAAATTGAAGGTAATGTTGTGGCTCTCTTTGTTGGTTATGGTTCTGTAGAAGCATTGTGCGTGTTGTAGAAAAAAAAACAAAAGAAGAAGAGAGAAATGATCCACCGGCTAAACAGAAGTCCATGTTCATGAGGATAACCGTTGTTGCATCTCAGCCATTTTTCAAATTTGATAGTTTTGCCAATTGGCTATGAGTTTGTTCATTCTTTAGGTATCATCTCATTATTGTATCTGGATCCTCTGTATCTATCATCTTTGTGTAATACACTTCCTTTTTGGGTTTCATCTATGACCTGTTCAATTAATTACCTTCACATAATGATTCTCTTTTCAAACGTTCTTACAAATTTGTGGGTTCATGTCAGTTTTTGTTCAGTTTACGCAAATGATGGAATCTGGAGTTTGAATATATTTACGTGCAATTCAATATCAAATTTAATTTCCAATTTGAATTGCGATTAACAAAAGTCATTGGCAATATATATATGTATTTTTTTTTTCTTTTTTGACCTCAACATTAACAAGAAAGATACAATAAAGAAATATATGATTATTCAAACTATATGGGTTGAGACCAAGCCAAGTTTAATCTCTCTTGTTCTGGAAACAATCTTGAATGGAAAATCGGTTCTAAGAAAAAAGAGTGGCGTGTACAAGAATGAGCCTACGAATCACAATGTCCATCACTGATCACACTCAGTTTGCTCTGAGATATGCAAAGACTATGGCCAGTAGAATCACAAGCATTACAATCTGCATTTTCAGGATGATGATAAGTACGGTATCTATTAAAACAAAGAGCTCTGTGATAACTCTATGGAAAAAGGGAATGGTAACTTACATAGACATTGTAGGATTGTCCTTTGTCACTAATATAAGATTTTCTGAGAGGAAGATAGACAAAAGATTCATCAGAAACCCAACCAAACAAAAAGCTATGATAATTTCATTCTATTCTTGACTAGTTTCTTAATGCGACATCTTTTGGAGTTCAAACGCAAAAGCCGATTAATATAATGCAGCCTTTGGGATCAAAGAAGTGATCTCATGTCACCACAAAACAGAAAGTAGTTCTATCTTTGCTTTAGTGACTTTGGATCCTCTATTAAAAAAAGTAGACTTGGGAAAAAATAAGTTGACAATTTTTTGACAGGCCTTAATCTCTAAATCTAAATTATCTAGAAGACATACCTCTTATTAAGGACTCCAGTGTCTCTGCAGATTTTCTGAACGGCATCAAGTCGGTTTAGCGTCATACTGGCATTTGGATCGTTCTTTTCGACCTATGTACATATCATACACATTCTACCATCATCTTCCAAAGGCAGAACAGAGTGAACAATCAAATAACAAAATACGAACTTATGACATACCTTAGATTTGAGCATGCATGAAAAATCATAGAAAGCACCATAGACATCAGCCATTGTCTTTGTGCGATCTATGACTTTGGCAGTTAGACCTGAACAATAGAAACTTATAAAAAATGCTTGTAACACGTTCCCAAGATTGTTGATAAATGATAAGATGGTAGGAATGCAAACCAAACTCAAGATAAACACCTTACCCCGCCTCAGTTTCACAACTCCTCTAAATACTTGTACATTGTTATAGCACAATGCAAGTGTTCCAATCGCCATAATCTGCTCAAGGAAACACATCCAAGCAAAATAGATATTAGCTTCCAGGATATTCTATATCTATGCAAGCGCACTTAAAGAGGAGAATATTTATTTATTTTTCTGACCTGAGGGATAGCACAGAACCGAAATATTGAAGGATCACGCAAGGCAGCCATGTAATTCAGGCAGTCTTCAATATGCGTCAATGCATTGGTGACCATTTCATTCAAGCAATGCACTGCTTTCGTTGAATTTTCTTCGTACTTTAAGTCCTACATTGGGATATAGAGTTGACCAAAAAAGAAGGAAGAGCATTGTTAGTATGTTAACATCAGACCTGAGATGAGAGATCGAGAATTGTATATTTACGGACCTCTAACTTGTCAGCATATTTGCCCCAAATCTTGCGAGGCCAAAACATGCGGGACTTTGGTATTTCATTAATGTCCTCAAGATAATCTCTGATAATGTTTGTTTTCTGCAAAACCAATGTTAAATGAATTATTCAAGGATATAAATTGTCAAAGGTTGCAATGATTTGAGGAACAAACACTCTACACGTCATAATACACTGTGGTACCTGAAGAAATAAACCCATTGAATTGGAGATCTGCTCCCAATCTGGCAACAAAACTTCAGTTCCCGAAGCGAGGAAGAGTTTAGACAGACCTAAACCCACAAGTCCAGCAACATAGTGGCAGTACTCATCGTAGTCATCAACAGTTTCTACCTGTGTATAACAGGGATAACTGGATAAGTACACAAATCATTTCAGTTATTCATGAAACAGCCTAATAGGTTTTGATAATTTCACGGTTCTAAATGTAACAGAGACCAACAAAATGTTTGTATCACAGACCTCTTGGCAGATAAACTTGGCCATTCCTGCACCCATTCGTTTAGTAATTTCCTCGATAGCCTCTTGATACCTTCACATACGAAGGCATAAGTCAAACATAATAATTATTAGTATTGTCAGTAAATACAGAAGTGCATAGAGCATATAATAGTAGGAAATTTCAACAAATACAGTAACTCAGTCGATAAACGTGACCCGACATTCGGTACAATTTAAAAAACACAACAGAAGTGCATAGAGCATATAATAGTAGGACTAACCCTTTTTCAAGTTCCAAAAAAGCTGCAGCAACGTGGTGAAATTGGTCCATCAAAACCTTGTACTCCTTCGTACCACCTAATGTTGAATTGAGTAAAATCTGTAAGTCAAACAGTAAGATACCAAAGGCATGTGAAATATGGAGATTGAAAGAATCGTCAGACTTGCATGAATAGTGCCAGTCAGTATCGTAGATGTGACGGTGGAAAGCTATCAAGATGGGCAGCTTCTCATCAGTTGGTATGCTTGTATCATCCTCTGTAATAGCAAAAGAAAAATGATATTAGCCACAGGGGCATGACGAAAGGAAGATGGATCTAACATGAATCCATTTGAAAACAAAAGTCAAGAGACACTAACCGACAGTATCAAGAGCTCGGAGAACCAAGTAGAACACACACACCTACAAGAATAAAAAGACAATTGAAAAAGAGATACTACAAGATCAAACACAACTACATATTGATGCCATATGAAGGAAGCAAGAAATGTATAAAAACAAACAAAAATACATAATCCAAGAAAGACTGATATGATATAGTACAAGAGGTAATAATAACCAACGCATATGTACGAAATTTCAAGAAACAATAGATTCTCAGCTCAAGAAAAACAATCTCCATTTACTGCAGCTCACTCAAACTAGCTCTAATCTGATAACCAACTTACAGAAGTCTGCAGAACTAATTCTAAAGGATGCCAACATATAGTCCCACATAGATAAATATACACAAATTACGCGTTACCTGATCCAAGAAAGGCTCAAGTGGCATAACACAAGAGGTTCAAGAAAACAATAGACTCCCATTTCAAAAAAAAAACAATATCCATTAACTGCAACTCACACAAGCTGGCTGTAATCCGACAAAATCAAGTTACAGCAATCTACAGAACAAAGTGTAACACAAACTCTAAACATATATAATCCCCCACATGGATACATTTAATGTCACCGATTCTACACAATAATAAACATTTATATAACCCACACATCTACACAATAAATGTAAGTTCAGATATTTATATTCCTTCACAAAATGCCAATAACACACATATGTATAGAATATGGTTTTAGAGGCGGAGAGGAACGTACAGCGTTACGAAGGTCGGTACCTAGTTGCTGGATAACGAGAGAGAAGCTTCTAGAAACCTTGTGGAGCATTGAATAGCAGAATCCCCAGTGCGGCTCGGGTGGGATCTGCTTCTCCGCTTTCTCGATCGCTCTTTTCATCTTCAAGAGAGGATACACATCATCCGGATATCTCAGGAACGTCCCCAAGCTCCCCATTGAAAATCACAAACAGAGCTCAACGAACGATCAATCTCTGCGTCCGTCGTCTGGTCTCCACGGTGACAACTATGCAAAAGACAAAACGAAACTTGTGTTCTTCTGCTACGAGAGAGACCCCATCTGAGATTCAGAGAAGATCCTAAACCAAGGGCCCAGATCGTTTTACAGTTGTATATTTTTTAAATTTGACTGGGCCAATAAGTAAAGATTACGTGGCGAAATATTATTGGTTTATTTTACGTATCCTCCTCCACAGACCCAGTTCAACTATCAAATGGTGGCTTTTTTTTCTGATATTCGGTTATCTCCGGTTAAGAATAAACAGTTGAAAATTGAAAAAAAAAAGTAACAATCTAGGGTCATCATCACCAAGATGGGTCCTGCTGTTGCTGAAGATGAAGATCAAAGACAAGGAGCTCAAGAATTTACAGAAGAGCGGACCAAACCGGATCATGGACGTACGTGGGTCTGGTGTGAAAACTTGTGGGATGGTCCAGAGAGGTTCAGTTCATGACGGTTTAGCATACATATCATGTCTGGCTGAGATGTGTGGATTTGCTAGTGGTGTCAGGTGTGTCATAAACTCTAGTCTCTAGGACTTCATGATTTTCGAGGACATGATAACTTATGTTGTACATATGTCTAGTGAGGCGTACCGAGATGAACTGGAGTATGTAAACTCTAACTTGAAGAAGAAGGAAACAATGGAGAGGAATAAAGAGTAGGTGTGAGTGATGTTTATGATAAGTCTGGATTCTCTAGTGGAGGAAATTTGGTTAGATAATTTTTTTTAGGAATTATTTATAGTATAAAGAAACATTCTTTTGTGTAGGAAAATGTAAGTGGGTTAGGCCGGAGCAAACAACATATATGGGATTTGAATTGTGTCAGCTGCAAGAGATGAACATTAATCCTGGTTTCCTGTAAACAAACGCATTACTGTTCGTTAGAGGGTATACATGAGCGATTTTTTGGAGGGGATGCACATATAAAGTTTGTATCCGTTTTATATTTTTTTGAATTTCTATTCAGTACTGATTTTCGGCCAAAAAATCAGTAAAATACATTGCATTATGCATTATAAAATTAAATTTTCAAACAAAATCCAGTTAAAATAGCTTTATCTCTAACTTTATAGAAATACATTTTTGTCAAAAATAAATAAAGACAGTCTTTTTCTGTGTATGAGGAAGTCATTAATTATTGCTATTGACATTACAATCAGGCACGAGATGAGATTAAAATTAAACTCAACTGGAAGTTAAGGATAGACATTTTATCCATTTAATTTGATTTGATTGGTTATTCATTTTGATTCAATTCCAAAAATCTAGAGATATGTAACCATTCGGAGAAAAACAACTAATAAAACTCAATATCTATTAAAAATAAACAAATCACAAATACTAAAAATAATTAAAAAATAATATCTGTTCTGTTATGCTTTATATAACTAAATATATATTTAATATTAAATATATAACTTTTGTAATTCTTATTTAACATATAATTTTGTTAATTTTATTTATAAACGTATTAAATTAAGAAAGGAATATATGGTCTTTATAAAAAATAAAATTTTCTAAAGTTTGTGCATGTTTTATGAAAAAGTTTAATTAATTTCAAGATTTATGAAACATGTAATTTCACTAAAATTTTATTTTATATTATGTAAAGATATCTTTATAAAAAACGTGTATTGTTTCTTTTCTAAATTTACTTGTTGGATGAGATATTCATAAATATTTACTCCCTCCGACCCATTTTAAGTGGTGTTTAAGGGTTTTTATTTTGTCCCAAAATAATTGATATTCTCACTTTTCTAGACAAAATTTAATGTTGATTAAAATTTATAGCCAATTACAAAATGTTGTATCTTTTTTCTATTGGTGAAACTATTTTATTTAATGCTATTTTTATAAAATCAAGATAAATTACATAGAATTTAATGTTTTCTTAATCTTTGTGAAAAAAACCTTAAAACCCACTTAAAATGGGATATCCCTAACTAGCTATGAGGCAAATCACAAACACTAAAAATTATGGCATTGTCCCGTTTGAAAAATGTAACTTCCAGAAGCTTACATTTTCAACAAATAATATGTAGATTTGCTTATGAACCAATATGTAGATTTGCTTACATCTAAAATCGGAAAATCAGAAATTACAACTACGGAAAAACTATGAAGCAAATCTTGTGGAATTAGATATTCATGTCCAACTCTCGACCAATATATGTATCATTATATGTTGAAAAACTACGAAGCAAATCACAAATAAATAAAGATATCTATTTTTGTGAATCATATATATGGACTTCCTTAAAACATTTGATAATGCTTCTGATTTGTTTTAGATGTAAATGAATATCATAAAAGCCTTATAAATTGCAAATTACATGATATAAATCCATATATTGTACTGATGAAGGAGACATGCACTTCCACAAACTCACTTCTATGAGCAAAGATTATATAATCGTTTACTATATAACATATCTTGGAACTATGATGATTATTGGAACATCATTCGAACTTATTGCAATGCTATGGTAGATATATATCATACATCTCTTAAAGTCGGATCCTATATAAAGTCGAACCCTAATATGAGTCCTGTGTGATCAGTTGGGAATAAGCTTGGAAGGAGGCCTGTCGAGCTTATGTTTAGGGCTGAAGTGACCATAGTCTCTCGAATTCATCCTCAGAATCCTTTCATGTTCATGTATCCTTCTTTCCACCATCTGTCCACATAGAGAGCATATTCACTCACCAACGTATCATTCTTGTTATTCTTGAAATCATCTAATTAGTTCTTGAAAATCAGACTATTTTGCTTTTAGAGATAATAACAAGAAATACCAACGTTTAGTTTTGGGTTAAAACGACTAACCTCTTGATGATTATCCTCTTGGCTATAAATTAAGATGGATGGTCGGCCTATAAAACGAAAATAAAGAGATTTTTTTGTTCTTCATATTCAATATGAGTACCATTCCAAATAATACTAACACGTACAGACGTACTATGCCTAAAAATGAACCACTAATAAGTATTTAGAAACGCACATGTGCAGCCCAAGTCATAATAATCTTACTCTCTCCAAAAGACTCAGCACATAATAGGCACATGAAGATGCCGAGAAAAGCTGCAAATAAAGGTTGTATATATAGAGGTAAGAAACAAACCTGCAGAAGAGAGAGCAAACGCTGAAGCTGAAACAAGAAGAAAGACGAAACCTAGCTTCTTCACCAGTGGCAATAAACCCATCTTCTTCTCTCTTCTTACGAAAAGCAAGTTAATGAAAGTGTTTTATGTGCTCTTGAGTTATATCTTGTGGAATTAGATACACAATATCAAAAAAGAACACCATGCGTTTTGTTTATCACTATATATAATCTAGAAGAAAATAACAACACCACAGGTTAACTCTGCTTTAAATAATCAATGGCTTTACATACCTTTAGAGATTAGTTAGTGTGTTTATAATGAAGCTGCACCAATCATAAAAAGAAAAGAAAAAAACAGCACTACAAATTTGATTTATCCACCATTTAATTAATGCAAATGTCGCGTAATGCTTTTGGTTTTATAATTCATGAAAATGGTAGGATTGGAGAAAAAGTTGAAAGGAGACCACTTTCCTGTTGTTGGTCACAATTAGTCTAAAGAAGTTAGAAGCTTGATTATTTATTTATATGTTTTATATGAGTGGATTTCATTGTTTGATTTGTAGAAAACAACCATCCAACTCAATTATGAAACCATCAAATAGTAGAATCCTTGAAGACTAGATACCCAATAGTCTTATAGCTTCCTATCAAGAGGAATCGCTAGATATAATCAACTGAACGAATATAATGGTATGAATCCTCTGGTAATTATTATATATGATGATATAAACTATTGTGCTAATTCAGAAAAAAACTGTACTAATTCAATGGGTTACTGATTGAGATAATGGAAAAGGGATAGTTGTTTTGTTGAACTTTAATTTGATGAACTGATTCGCCACAATAAATAAAATATATCGATAGCTGATTAATTGAGATCCTGAAAGAGAACAACGCTGTTTGAACGTTGCTTTAATGGACTGATTGGTCACTATAATTAATACTCGACGTATTATCTTATGGTTTCACTTAAAGTAGGATGTAAAGATGATTTAGTGGATGATGACCGGACTCTCACGATTCTGATTGAAGGAGCTTGACTTTTTTTTTGAAACACTGAAGGAGCTTGACTAGTAAGTGATAATATCGTGTTTATAATTAACATGTACGTCGGCCCTATGTTTTGACTTTTGAGGCTTTATAATGGCTGTGGTTTCCTTATCTGTAAGATAATATTGGGCCTCAAAAAAAAAAGAAAAAAATGTTGGGCCTTTCAATTAATTAACTTCATCTCGCATACGTTTCATAAGCTTCTGACTTTCAAAGCCTTGTAGGTTTAGGTCTACCGATGTAGAAGTTAGAACTTAGAAGAATTCCAGTTTAGGTTCTACTCTTTTTAAGATGTACGTGTGTAAGTTGTAACATAACTTTTAAAAAAAGTTAAGACGAAAAAATAATAGTGATTCTTCAATCCTAAGTCGAGCTAAGTTGGTATATAACAAGCGTGTGACCTATAAACTTAATTAAACCTTAGAATATTTTTTCTGAAACTATTTTCGAAAGAAAACACTGAAAGTTGAAACCCAAGCATCATTTTTTTGATCGTAGGCTCGATGAGAATAAACACAGATGTAAGAGAAAATTCAACGGTGTATCGTCGGCTATATCTTTGTCAAAGAAAATTTATCATCGGCTACGACTTTTGACTTCCTAGTATACAAATGTAATTCTTCAAGTAAACTAGGATATATAATTCGAATGGATTTACAACTTAGCCGCCTCTAGTTCATTTCTAAGGACTTTCACAGTTATTTAAGGCCATCAATATCACTCGTCTATAATGTTATTCCAGCGTAATGTCTGTTGATTTTTGTTTTGGACATTGGCAGCAACTTGAAAATAATTGAAGATGTGGTAAACTGTAAAGAGGCATAAGCAAGTTATTCCAATTGCTTACGTTTTGCCTTTCTTATTTCAAAAGGATGAGATAAAACAAGAAGACGCAGCTATAATGTTGTTCATAAGATAAAACTCCTAGCTGCAAACTCCATTGACTCCAAATCCACAAAACGATGGAAACATAGAACAAATTTATATATATATATATATATATATATATATATATATATATATATATATATATACACACACACATATGTATTACTTTGGTTATGAATGGTGACTAAGGAATAAAGAGAAATAATGTAATATTCCTAAAAAAGTTACCATTTATAAAGAATAATTATTCATTCTCATTCCTTTTATTGTAAAGATTTATAGAACAAATTTGTTTCTCAGTAAATTTGATATGGAATAGTTATTCTTCGTCATTCTCATGAAAAAACTTTATTAGATTAAACAGTTGTTATCTGCATAGCTAAACCAATTTATTATCATTTCAAATATAGTAATCAATTATATTTGTTCAGGTGGAACTAAGAGAAATGATGCTAATTATAAAATCACTTAATTAGGAGATCTATACTATTAAAATCGTGAAATCATCATGTATTTTTGGTCAAGTACCGGCAGCTATTGTTTCCTGCACATGGCAAATTTCTCATAATTTGATTACCACTTCTTAATTATTAGTATGTTTTAATAACCGCTATTAATACGACTTCTTAATTCTCATTACTTGTATACATCGTCCGAGCTTTGCAGTCTAAAGGTAAAAGGTGCTTCCAATAACGTTTTCACATGCATTCTTATTTTCCATTCACGTTTTCATTTATAATTGAAGAGTAAACATGTGGAGTATAATGTTAGGAATTAAATCCTTATATCAGTTTTTTTTTTTTGAAATTCAATCCTTATATCAGTTAACTATCCTTAACTTAGGTTCTAGGTCTTAATTCGAAACCTGCAAAAACTAAGCAGTGCATTACACATCTTCTCATTGATATCATCAAGAGCCCAGATCAAAACGCATACGATGCCTTTTTAATCCTTCATGTCTCGACACATGTATCCTCTCAATAAGGAATAATAAACTTGAAATTAGAGGTAAAAATACTGCCATTATCAAACAGGAAAAACCCTTTATATAGAAGATAAAATAAAAGAGACTTCTATATGTTTGTATTCATCAATGAACCATCCGTGATCAATGAATATAAAAAAAGTATCCAGCATCTAAAGTGTAAATGTATAATACTGCCAGGAAAGAGTAGAATAGGATTCCCCATTATGAGTCACTATGTATTGTATTTGTAACCAATATTTTGTGATGTACTGGTGTATGTCTCTATTGGTGATATATCTTCGAGATTAAAATCCAAAAAAATTAGTAAAAATCCCAAATTCACTAGAAATACACATATTATATTCACTAGAAATACACATACTATATATATTACAATTATTATACTGTTTCACTGATTTTTTTTTTTTAATATTCTTTCACCAACTTAACACCAAAAATATTATATTGTTTTATGAGCTAAAAATATTATATAATCAATATACAACATAACCCAAACAATCCTCAATTCATCTAGATTCTCAAAATATAGATTTCGGAAGTCTTTTATAGGTATTCCAAATCTCTAAGTCAACATTAAAATCATGGAGACATCCACACTTTTGAAGATTAATTCCTTTTGTGAAAATTTGCTTTAATGATGACATTTGAAGTCGTTTACCACAAACACTCAAGAAACTAAATAATAGTAAAAAAAAACTAAATAAGAGTATAAAATATGGGGTACTTAAGATTTCAAAAGCATACTAATATTAAGAGAACACTTTGTACTCATGCCAACAGAGCCTTTATTACAAACACTCATAACAACGATGCTTTTAATACATAGAGCCAAAGACGGAACAAAGCACAATCAAACAACGTACCCCACTAATAGATTTGTTTTTACATATCTCTCTTTGGACATATCTCAAATCAGACAAAAGAAACGGCCCCATTTTGTAATTTCGAGGATTTCTGGACCACATTTCTAGTACAGTAACGCATCAGAAGATGCCATGAGAGGCTGGTTCATATAAAACATGTTCATATTCATCTGGTTCACGAGAAAATCATCAGGCTCAGGACCAGTCAGAGGGTCCGGACTAGTCCCGTTGGTGTTGTCGAGGAACTCGATGATGCCGTTGAGAGATTCGAGCCTGTGGCTGAGCTCATCAAGCTGGGCTCTGAGCACAGAGTTCTCTGCTTCGACGGTTAAGTAGTGCTGAGTGGTGATGCTGACACTTGTCACGATCTCGTTGTTCTGTTCTTTGAGCTGGTTAACCTGAGCCGTTAGATCGTCGAGGAGCTTCTGCTTCTTCATCCTCGATCTCCTCGCTGATTCACGGTTCGAGAGCATCCTCTTCCGCTTCCTCTGCTCCATGAGACTCTCCTCCGATCCCGACGGCGAAGTTGTTCCCGACGACGAAGGTTCCATTTAGTAAACAAACAAACGAACAAACAAACCCTTTTCCTTTACAAGAAGAGAGACAAAGCAGGACAGGACCCAGATCGATGACGTAACGAACAAGAAACAAAAGAAAGACTTAAAAACTAGGGTTTTGATTTAGTTATATAATATATAGGGAAAAAAAACGGAGTTTAAATATGAGAAACTAAGAGACGTAGTAAAGCCAGTAAAGGAAAACAACAGAGAAAGATTGAACGAGATGGGTCCTGCGCCTGATTGTGGAGTTTAGCATAAACCCAGAGAGGAAGATCTCACTGAGTATAATCGGAGACATGTGTCTCAATGACCAAGAATTGCTGATTAAGCATCAATGGTTTTGTTCTAATGTTTTTTTTTTTGTTTATAGTTTAATCTCGCAAAAGCTTTCTTAGAAGGAAGGAGGAAGGCGAAATCTTTGAATGAGATAAAAGAGAGAAGAGAAAAGAGAGAAGAGAGAAGAGAGAAGAGAGAAGAGAGAAGGGGAGGTCTTAATGGTTTAGGCAAATAGAATTTATAGAAGAAAATTCAAGAAAAGCGTTTGTGCAACTTGACGAGAAGTGATAGATTTTTTTTGGAATCTAATCGGGTGAAGAAGATTCTTTATTTATTTTTACCAAAAAAAGATTATTTATTTATTTTAATTTTATTTATCTTACTTCTTTTCAGTGACATTTCCCCCCACGCTTTAATAAAGGTTTCGTAAAAATTGAAACAATTAGGAGTATTTCGTAATTTAATATACCCTAGAAGTCGAGAGAAACTTAAAATAACCATTTACTAAAGAAACTGAATTCATTTTATGTTTAAACACATTTATGTAGTTACAATTTTAAGGGAGAATTGAAAAGTTGAAACACTTTGAACTTTTGTTCGTCAGAATATGATTTTTCATGCTTTTAGTCATTTCTGGATATGTTTTACATTTCTTTAATAGAAAAAATTGTAAACTGAATTTTAAAAATGTAAAAAATTATAAAAACTGTTGTAAACTTAAGTATGAAAATATATATGTTTAACTTTTTTTTTAAAAACAAATTGGAATCATATTTCATTTAGTCTTCTAGCTACAGTCAGAATACTCATTCTGGTGATCTACTTAGTTTATAAATCGAATTCTAAGTCTTAAACATAGATATATCTTTGATATATACCGTAATCTAACATTTTTTATATATTCTCACCAAGACAGAATCAGTTATGTTATAATCAAGAAATATATCTTTGGTCTACCTACAGTTAGAAAATGATGTATAGCTATAACTCAATGATAGAGCTCGGTTATATTACGTGCCATAACTTGTTCTGCCTTTTACCTTATATGATATCTCAAAGTGAAATATGTTTTATACCTTCTACATGTTGTTCTGTGTAGGTAGTATACATATTCTATACAAATCCGAAAAATATAAAAACTTCCAAATTCAATTAAAGATGTTTCCTTATAAGTTTCATATGAAAATTTTCATATGGAAAATACATATTATAACTAAATCGCAAAAATATATAAACTTTTCATATCTTACCTGATATATTTCCTTAATATTCTCTAAATCTATTAAAAATAGCTAATGTATCTTGTAAATTTGAATTTGAGATAAATATATGAACAAAAACACAAGGTTGTTGTTCGAACCAACCATCAATAACACCATTAGCAAATCATTTAATCAGTAAGACACAAAGATACTTGGTACTTCTTATCGGAGATTTAATATATTATGATATATGCGACTTTCTAAAAATGAGAAGCATGTGTTCATGTTACTCTTTTTTGTCTTTCTTTCTCGTTATTACAACAAGTATCTTCTGCTCCTCCCATTATCTATGTACTCTTAAATGTCTTACGATCTCTTTTGATGAATATATGGGATTCTGATGTTTCAGAAAATGGCTAAAATTTACATAATAGACTTAAGATATGATAACTTGCTACAATGTTTACTATTGAATACTTTTACAGAGAATTTATTCTCATCTTGCAACACATCAAACTCTGCAAACATCACAAACCCACAAATGCAGCCAGTGCCACAGAGAGCTGAAGAGGATGGAGATACTAAGCAATAAAATATCCTGGAGCTTCCACTACTGTTAGCCCAAATGCCTCGCAAAACGCTGGCTGAGCAAAAGCACCCTATGTATCTGCAATGTAGCGGTAAAGCTCACCGTCTTGATTGCCGTTTCGTCTGAACTGTTATCCAATGAAACTGTCCCTCAATCTTGTAATTACAGTAAAACCTCTATAAATTAATAATGTTTGGACTTTGAAATTTTATTAATTTAGAGAGATATTAATTTACAAAAGTTTCCTTATTTAGATTTTTTTTTTTATTTTTAAATATTTTTATTTAAAGAAAAAAAGAAAAAATTTTATTTTACCGTATGTACATTATTTAAATTTTAGAAAATTGACTTTTATATTGTTTCACTATCTTATTTTTTGTATATTCTTATGTTTCATAGAATTGTTAAGTGGTTTTCGGTATAGTTTTACTAAATATTATCAAAATATAAAGAAAAATAAAAAAATTCATTGTGAATATAAAACCAACAATATAATATTTACCTTGTACTTATATAAAAATTATATATAGATAGATTATTAATTTATGATTTTAAGGGGGTCATATATTTACATAGAAGTTTAAAAAATATTATTATCTTATTATTTTATCGATTTATGTTATATTTAACACCGGCCCAACTTGGGACCGGCAAAATTTATTAATTTATAGAGATTATTAATTTATAGATTATTAATTTATAGAAGTTCTACTGTATTCATAAGGCCACGCTTCTTCTCAATCTACTTACACATGCTCGTTGTTTGCTAAGGGCTGTATAGCTTCTCTTCTATGGAACCATGTAAAACTGCAAGTCTCTTGGTTTCATCAGCAAAAGGGAAATAGATAGTCATGTCTGCTCCGGGTGATGAGACTATGCTGATCTTTGGATCAAACACATAGATGCCGTGAACTACTCTGTATCCTTTCTTAGACCACATATCACATATCTAGCAAATTCACACAGATGTCATCAACATGAATAAACAGAAAAAAACATGGATTTCAAGTATCAAGTCAAGTCATACATACAGAAGATCTGATCTTGTCAAATCCACGACAAATACCTTTGCATATATTAAGCCATTTGTTTGTTGAACTGAGCGCTGCAAAGAAAAAGCATCAAGAAAGTAAACAAAGATCTAATATTTCATAGAAATAAAAAAAAATCACAAAAGACCCCAAGAGGCTTCTCACGTCCAAACAAAGTATCAAACACAACATACAACATCCATAATGGCTCGCAATGGTTTGATGGAAAGAAAGTAAGACATAGTAGTAGTACCAGGATAACTGTTTCTAGGATTGGCATAAGGCTGCAAGGACTCCAACGATTTAACAGGCTGCCATAAGTGATTATTTCTAAAATCCTGCAAGAGTGACAAAACAACATGTTTAGTGTGTGAGAATGAAGAGGAGGATCACGAAAACGAGGATAAAGATGTAAGATCCAACAAAACCAATGAAAAAACAAGGATTAACTCCAGGAACCCTAACTAAATAGCCATTGATGGAGTGGAGAGGTTAGGCTGAGAAGAGGGTAAAAGAGGGTAAAGTCAACCACCGATTACCCAATAACCGTGTTTTTTTACTTTCTGTTTTTACATTTTCTGATTAATCTAATTTAAAATCAATTTCGAAAACTATAATGTATTATTCTAATTCATATTAATTTAATTTTAAGGGTATTCTAGTGTTTACAGGAATTAAAGTTCTAGTTTCCAAAAAAAACTACTAGAAATCCTATTGAGACAAATCTTAGTTCAAAGTGTCTTATTTTTCTAAATTATCCCAATTTTAAACCCATGTCAAGAAGGATAACTTACTAGTTTTACAATTTCTGATGGGGAAATTGCCAAAAAAGAATGAAAAAACACTATAGTTGTCCCTATAGTATAAATCTAACTTTGTCTATTTTTTTCCTCTTTTATCCTTTCCATATCTGAAATTTAATGAAACAATAATTCTATGAATCCAAAAATTATTAAAAATATAAACAACTAATAAAACATTGATATACACATCCACATATTTTTTTTGTTGAAAAAGTTGATAACTAAATTTTTAAAATTCCATTCTACTAAAAGTAGAAATCGTGTTCTACAGAAAATAGATTAGTAGAAAACAAAATCTAGAATAAACAAAGTCGTCTACTATTTTAAGAAGGAATAATATACTTTTTACTAAATTTCTAAAAATGAAGAAGGCGAATTCTAGAAATTGTACAAAAAGCTACTTTTTCGAGAATTTAGTTTCCACGTTGATTGACTATTCTAAAGTTTCGAGAAACTGAAATTTAAACTTAACACGAGCGCCTAAAAAAATAGAAATTGCATTTGGTATATCTTTCATGGTTCTGCACAAGTAGAAGGTGCCTTCTACTTATGAAAAAACTGTTTTGTTCCGAAAATTATGGAAACTTCGGTAAAGTAAATATTTGAAAAATATTCTAACTTCCTTATATGTCTTATGGTCGATTAGATGTTTTGGAAATTGATTCATTTTCCTTTTTTTATTTTTTTTCTTTCACGTTTTCCTTTTTCTTAAATAAACATTTAAAAAAATTATGGGATTACTATGTTTAATTGTTGGGATATTATGATTAATCAAGGTTAGTAAAGAAAATATTTGAAAAATATTCTAACTTCCTTATATGTCTTATGGTAGGTCTTTTGGAAATTAATTCCTTTTATTTTTTTTATTTTTTTTTATTTTTTTTCTTCTTTCACGTTTTTTTTAACTAAACATTTAAAAAATTATGGGATTATTATGTTTAATTATTGGAATAATAATCAAGGTTAGTTTTAGGATTATATAAAATATTATACCATTGGGACAAATTCAAGATGGATTTATACTATAGGGACAACTATAATGTTTTTTGTTCTCTTTTGGCAATTTTCCCTTAAAAAAAGCTAGGGAAGCTATTAACTTAGGCAATAATAAATACTTGAATCAGTTTATGTTCTAGGTCAATTCCAAAAGAAATAAGTCAATCAGTAATTTGTGTGTTTATGAAATAAATTATAAATTTTAGTATGATATATTTCTAATATGTCATGTGCCAAAACCCTAGCTTAAACTCGTCCTGTCAACTATCGGTTTAAGTTTAATTATATAAATGTGAAATTGGGTTTTTGGGCTAAGTCTATTTTGAAATTTAAATATTTTGGGTTTAAATCTGTTTAAGATAGAATCAACCTAGAAATTGAAAACTCTGCATTTCAATTTATATAATTTAAAATAGAACCAACCTAGAAATCCAAATTTTAGATTTTAATTTATATAATATCATTTTTACAACCAGAACCATTCTTGATATTGGCATATTATATTTCTTGATTTAATCTCTAGAAAAGCAAATAAAAAATTTTGTGAATGTACTTTTTGATCATTACAAGAATCACAATCTAAATAGACAAATGTGTATTTTTCTGTATGTAAAACATTTTTTCTTTAAAATACTAAGTATCATATATTTAACTGTGTTTAATATAAGTTTTGTTTCTTATATTATTAATTTTATTATACATTTAATTATTTAAATTTTATTGAATTTGAGTTGCTTATAATATAATTTTAAAATATACGGAATATATACTTGTTAAAAAAATTATAAAATATTTTATATTTAAATATCTAAAACTAATACTGGTTTTTCTTATGAAACTTAGATAATTTAAAGAAGATAAATGTGGTAAATAAAAATCATAATAAGTTATTTTTAAAAACACACAAAGTTCAAAAAGATCTATAATCTATGGGGATTGAAAACACCTTTACTCCTTTAGGCTGGACTGGATTCAAGTATTTATGGATTTTGTTTTTGTCAAATAAAGTATTTATGGATTTTACAAGAGGCCAGACTAAGTCAGGTCAGTCCATTTTGTTTTTTTTTTTTTTGACAACAGGCCAGTCCAATTAACATCAATATTAATAAGATATTTAAACCTAAATTCTCTAAGCATTATTCTATTGTCCATGCAAGTTCTCCTCATAAAATTTGATTTTTTTTTCGTAAAATTTGTTTTTCTTTAAGTTCTTAGCAAACAAATCTCCATAATACTATTTCATAAGTAACTTTCTTATGTGTTGCGTTCACGTTAATTTTAACGATGGTTGATTACACTGATATCTTTAATGAATAAAAATAATACATTTAAATACTATTATTAATTTTTTCTATTAGTTTCCTTTTCAAAATTTTCCAAAATATATATATAATAAAAGAAAACATTGATAAAGTTTAAAAAACCAATCTAGAACGGAAATATATGTATATATAATATGATTCCATTAAAAATGAAAAGTTCACAAAATATGAATATTTTTTTAAACATTGGCTTTCAACACAAAATATTAATATTACACTTAAAGATATTTTAAATATCATAAAGTATACTTTTGAAGTTATTAAATACTTTTTATATCTATATTTCCTTAGATTAAAATATATTTATATATAATGTGATTTCATTAAAACAATTTCACACAGATAATCTTGATATTTGAAAATTTTAAAACTTTATCAATGTTTTCTAAACTATATGTTTCATAAAGTTTAAAATACATTTAAATTGGGGTTTTGGGCTAAGTCTATTTTGAAATTTAAATATTTTGGCTTTAAATCTGTTTAAGATAGAATCAACCTAGAAATTGAAAACTCTACATTTCAATTTATATAATTTAAAATAGAACCAACCTAGAAATCCCAACTTTACATTTTAATTTATATAATATCATTTTTACTATCAGAACCATTCTTGATATTGGCATATTATATTTCTTGATTTAATCTCTAGAAAAGCAAATAAAAAAATTTGTGAATGTACTTTTTGATCATTACAAGAATCACAATCTAAATAGACAAATGTGTATTTTTCTGTATGTAAAACATGTTTTCTTAATATTAAGTATCATATATTTAACTGTGTTTAATATAAGTTTTGTTTCTTATATAATTAGTTTTGTTATACATTTAATTATTTAAATTTTATTGAATTTGAGTTGATAATATAATTTTAAAACATACGGAATATATACTTGTTAAAAAATTATAAAATATTTTATATTTAAATATCTAAAACTAATACTGATTTTTCTTATGAAACTTAGATAATTTAAAGAAGATAAATGTGGTAAATAAAACATCATAATAAGTTATTTTGAAAAACACATAAAGTTCAAAAAGATCTATAATCTATGGGGATTGAAAACACCTTTACTCCTTTAGGCTGGACTGGATTCAAGTATTTATGGATTTTTTTTGTCAAATAAAGTATTTATGGATTTTACAAGAGGCCAGACTAAGTCAGGTCAGTCCAATTTGTTTTTTTTTTGACAACGAGCCAGTCCAATTAACATCAATATGTGTAAGATATTTAAACCTAAATTCTCTAAGCATTATTCTATTGTCCATGCAAGTTTTCCTCGTAAAATTTGATATTTTTTTCGTAATTTTTTTTTTCTATAAGTTCTTAGCAAACAAATCTCCATAATACGATTTCATAAGTAACTTTCTTATGTGTTGCGTTCATGTTAATTTTAACGATGGTTAATTACACTGATGTCTTTTATGAATAAAAATAATACATTTAAATACTATTCTTAATTTTTTCTATTAGTGTATTAAAAAATATATATTATAAAAGAAAACATTGATAAAGTTTAAATGAAATATTGTTTCTTTTAAAAAATAATTTTAAACAATACAAAAAAATTCAAAAGTAATAGAAATATTTTATATATTTATTTTCTTAGATAATTACATAAAATAATTAATTAACATAAACTGATATATGTTGAATTAAATAAAAAAGCTTATAATTAGTATTATTGAAATGTTTTATTTAATTTTCATATATTTACTTGACTAAATCTTTCAATTAAAGAAAAAAATATATAAATTATATTTTACTTATATATATTACATAATATGATTTCTCAAATACAATCACTTTTTTCCTGCTTATTTTTAAGGATCTTAAAAAAAAATCTCAACAATAAACATTGTTTGATCAAATAATTACAAAATTTTTAAAATAGCATAACACTATATAGTTTGACGAAATAGGTATATTATATTTTATCATATTAAACTTATTTGTTTTCTTAATATTAAATTTGTGGAACTTAATATTACCTTTATCAAAATACCAAAACAAATCGGAATTCTCATTTTTAAGATTATTTAAAATATATTTCAGTTAAATATTCAATAAATCTAAGGTATAAATTATTTAGAATTTATAAAATATTTAATTACTGTAAACATTGATATGTGTTCATGAGATTCCAAAAATGTATTAGTTACTAATGCACATAATTTCATATTGGTCATCGCTTTATATTGTAATGTTTGAAAAAATCAACATATACTTTGGTAAATATTATAAAATTATATGCACATTTAAACTCAATATACTCATAACAAGAGTTTGAAATAATATATTTAATTTATTGATATATTTTATCTAAAATCATAAATTTAACTACAATAAGACTATATATAATTTATAATAATAATAATAATTGATTTCATAAATATAAATAGGACAAATAAACATATATTAACAAATTAAACTAAATATTAATTAACTCTAACCATTTAGTTCTTTTATAAAATTTATATATATGATCGAGACTTCAAAATATTACCGTAATATATATTTAATAATTTGGAATTAGAAACTTTAGTTTATTTTTATTTCACTATAAGCACATTATATTTTAAGTTATGCATAATCTTTGTAACATATATTACATATCTACCACCTAAATGTAAATAAAAAAATTAATCAAATTTTAATATATTTAAAATGAATAATATTACAGTGGCATTCATATAAATAGATGCAATTCAATATACTCAAATGATAATTATATTGACTGTGAAAACAACATAACTGGCTAAAATATAACATATCTAAAATCATATGTTTAATTAAAATAATATAATATTATTAATATAAATTATGCATATAAATTATAAATTAATTTAAAATTAAAAGTAAAATGCAATAAATTATTGTAGTATATTTACATCTGTGCATGAGCACATAAAAATCACTTAATAACATATATTAAATTATACATAATCTTACTAAAATATATTTGCAATCTAAGAAAAGAATCAAAACTACATGAAAATAACAAAACTAATCGAAATTTTAACTTGTATAGCAAAATATTATAGTTGAAGCGGGAAAGTAAATAGTACCTATTACATATCCAAATAATAATTAAATATTCGAGATATTATATTTTTAAGAATTATACAAATAGTAACCAAACAGTCGAGATATTATGTGTCTAAAATTATACATCTAACTGAAATAACATAATTTTATTTAAAACAAACCATTCATATTGATTACAATCTAAATAACAGAATAATTAACATTGAAAACAAAATATTCATAAATTATTATAATGTGTTTACTTTATCAATATATATATCTATGCACAAGCACTGGAAATCACTAGTTAAACATATTTGATCTTTCAGAATATATATAAAGACAGCAAAGTTCGCACAAAACTAAAATACATGTTAAACTTGGCTAATTGATGTCAAAAACTAGAAGTTAAACTTGCCTAAATTGTTTTTACAGGATGATTTCTTAGAAGGAACGAAAATTAAGACAGAGTACAGAATCTTTTCCAAAGAATGCAGATGAATGAATTACCTTTTTCTTTTTTTTTTTCTTTTCTTTTTGTATCAGTTAGAGTGAAATTTTAGCTGACGTAAAAGCATACATTAGTTATTTGTTAAATTTTCTTTAGTAAAATAATATATTCATGTAACGACAGAAAGAAAGGAAAATTGATAATTTTCGTAGTATGTACTATTTTTTTTTAAAGACCAGTGAAGCAAGATTGCCAGAATCTGTGTAGAAAATCTGTGAACCATTAATTTTAAAAAATCAGAGAGCACCACCAACACTGAATAAAATACCAAAAACATAAAATAAACAAATGAAAAGCCTGAAATAAAGATTTTAAAAGATATTAGAAACGCAAAGGAATCTATGGGATGAACATGTGTAAGTAGGCAGCAGAAGAAGAAAAAGTGAGAGGGGGACATGTGAGGTTGGGAAGAGAAGTCTCCAGGCTCAGCACAGCTGTTTATTTTCTTATTTTTATTCTTCAGTTTTAAGAAAAATATACGTATTATATAATCATTCAGATGCTTAGTGTTTTGAAGGATGGCATGTTCCCGATATTTTATAACGTGAAATCAACTACTTTGTGTTGGAGAATAACATTAGGATTAAAATTAGTACATACTTGTACAGCAGTGATTTAGTATTATGATAATAATATTTCCACCGTCTTCACCATAAATAATAAACCATCTCACAAAATTAGTGAGTACTGACTACTAAGTAGGCTTGTAAAGTTGTCTAACAAAAAAAATAGAAACAATTGGCGTTTTTACATCCATGCACCATCTATATTAAGAGACTGTCCTTCACTTCTTTAATCTATTTTCTATTCTAATTTTGCCCTTACTTCAATCTCTCCATCATATTTCAGCGTAGCAGACACTCTGCTATGTGTCAGATGATATGTCATTTTCTAATATTTTTTCTTTTCCAATTTTTTTTCTTTTTTTTAATTCTCTGTATTTTACAATTAAATATGTTTTTAAAATTGCATTTTTTTCTTAAAGTCATGTACACTATGAATAAAGTGATTTTTTATCTTTAAATATCTGAATAAATCTTAATTGTTAAGTGCTATTATCTTTTATCCAAATCATTGTAAATCTTCACCACTCATCCATTTCAAAAACATCATCGAATAATGATTCCAACTCTACCGAAATGATGAGCTCTTCAAAATATGGTGTGTAGAGACAATCCCTTAGAAGGCGTTGATATTAGTACGAGAGGCAACAATATCTGTTAATTCACTAACATATTTTGTAACATGTTAACAAATTTTGTAACATGCTAACAAATTTTGTATCTTGTTACAAATTTGTTAACTCGCTAACATATTTTGCATAATGTTGATGGTCAAATTATTGATGAGTTATAATGTATTTCTATCATAAACCCATCAAAATTGATGACAATCCTTAGAATGCGTTGATATTAGTGCGAGAGACAATAATATCTGTTAATTAACTAACATATTATGTAACATGTTAACAAATTTTGTAACATGCTAACAAATTTTGTATTTTGTTACAAATTTTGTTAACTCGCTAATATATTTTGTAACATGTTAACAAATTGTATATTTTGTTACAAAATATATTAGAGAATTAACAAATTTCGTAACATGTTTCGTGGTCAAATTATTGATGAGTTATAATGTAGTTCATCATAAGCCTAAAAAAATATTTATCATGTTTTTCATTTTTCATAAGTATACTACTACAGTTTTATGCTGAAAAAATGATTTACACATAAAATTATAGGTGGAAAAAATTAAGAAAAAATACAGTGTAAAAATAAAAAACTTGCAGTGTGAGAAAGAGGTGAAGTTGAGTGAAACGAAATGTCAGAAAGAGGAAGAAAAGAATCGTAAGAGAGAGATAGATTGTCAGATAAATCACATGGGAAAGAGAGTATGAGAAATGGGTAAAATCGTCCAACAGAACCCAATTTGTATGGAGATTTACTCTTATGTCAAATCATATGTAAGTTCTAAAAATTGCCTCCATATATGGATATATGGCAAATCGTCCCAAAAAATATTGATTTACGATCAAATCATTACCAACACTTTACTTTAGAAAAATATCTTGGGAAACTGTGGAAGGGATCCACTGACCCAGCCCACTTCCCAAAAACGATGCATGAATTTCACCAAAATAGATTCACTCAAGCTGCTTGTAGTCTAAAACAGTAACATATAAATACATCAAAATATTTATCACACACCATAAATCAAGTCATGGACTCATGAGAACCCTTTCATACTTAAAACCATTGATTAGATTTTGAAATGATTGTTAATGCTAAAATCCCTCAAGTCCTCAACTAAATTTGTTTTAGAATTATTATATTAAGCTTTTAGCGTAAAAACCCTTGAAGTAATTTTATTTATAGTGGATTATATTCTATGTTCACAGTATTGATAAAACAAACTGATATTACTAGTAAACATTTAGTTTAAATGTTTTCACTCTAACCAAACTTAATTGTTGACAGTAAAATACAATCCATTATGTAAATTTTGTTAACCTAAATAGTTAATTTATAAAATATTAATTGGGAAAAAGGTCATAAGAATCCCCAACTTTTAAAATTAGGCCATTTTAAGCATGAACTTTTAAAAGGTCAATTTAAATCACTAAGTTTACATTGACTGACCTATTAAATCACAAACTTTTGTTGACTGGATCATATTGGGCATGACGTTAAATGAATTAACAGAACCTTAAACAATGTTAACTAAACGGTGTCTAATATCTGTTAAAGCAAAACTACGTAGTTTTATTCTATTAATTTATTCTGTGTTTTTGGTAATGAAAATTTGGCACCAATTGGCTTGATATTGAACATTACCTATTGACACAAAATGAATAAAAAAACATAAACCAAACCATGACAACAAGTATACAGAACGAGAATGAATTCAACAAAGAGTAATAAATTGAAAGTCAAAACATTGTCGTTACACAAGAAAACACAACTCATTTTTAGGATTCAAACCATTATCTTCAACCTTGTGATCCAAGTTCTTGTGAAACACCTTGTCTTTGAGATTGTCTTTGTGTTTGTGATCCTTGTTGTGGTTGTGAAACTCCTCCCTAATTCAGAAAACAAAAAAAAAGTATGATACAAACTGAACTGAAATATGTCAAATGAACTGAGAATTTCAATGACATACGGACCTGTTTTCTTGGTCGTCCTCTTGGCCTTTTTGGTGGACTCTCAACACTTGGATTTGGACAACCTTGCTTATTGTGTCCATCTTCCTTGCAGTTTGAGCATGTTATCACTCTCTTCTGGCGTGTTAATGTGGTCTTACTTGATCCAGATTCATTCCTTCCTTTCCTCCTAGCATAGTTACTTGGCCTTCCCGGATTACCTCTTCTCCATGGTGGTGGCAAGACAGCTAGCCTGTTCAATCTAGGCCACAACACCATCCCTTGTACAGGCTTTATACCATCTTTATATGTTTCTCGCCACTTCTTTGTTGTGTAATACTCATTCACATAAGCTTCAACCTTTTCTTTCTTACCTATTATAACACATGCGACATGAACACAAGGGATTCCAACCATCTGCCACTTTCTGCAACCACAAGTCTTCTCATTCATATCAACCACATAGTTAATCCTATTGTGTTCTACCTCATGCAAATTATTTCTGGCCATGTAGCGGGTGCAATGTTGTGACCCACTTATTGCTTGTTCTATCTCACAATGTGCTTTTTTGTGAACCTAGTCTTCAACCTTTCAGTAATAATGGACCTCTTTGCGTTACGCACCATACACTGTCTCCTAATATCCTCTAACAAGTCTAATAAAGGCTTTTTCCTTGCTTCTCGAATAGTTCTATTAAAAGACTCACTGAGATTATTGAGATTATCATTGCAGCATGTTCCGATCCTAAAGAACGCTCTAGACCATGATTCAGGATTGGTTTTTCGCAGAGAGTTATAAGCATGAAGATGAACCTTTTAAGTGCTTCTGAATTGTCTGTATACTCTCCTATCGTGTAGCTGCGAGCTATCTTCCAAAACATGCGCTGTAGTTCTTGATCATGACTATCTCTCTTCCAGTTGTCCATTATGTGTCTAGCACACTGTCTATGTTCAGCGTGGGGAAGAATTGTGTGAACAGCCTTAACTAAACCCTGCAAAAAAAAATTATGTATCAAATAAATCATCAAACAAACAAAAAGATAACTATATAAAATAATTGTATCACTACTAACCCTCTGTTTATCTAAAAGGACTGCAACATTTCTTCCATCACCAAGATCCAAATCGATAGAGAGAAGTCTAACAAACCAGTCCCAGTTATCGTCATTCTTTATTTCAACTACTGCCCAAGCAATGGGCACTATCCTATTATCTCCATCCCTTCCAACTGCAGCTAAAAGATGACCCTTTATATCCCATTTCAGAAACACACCGTCCAATCCAATGATGGGTCTACACGTTTGTTTCCAAGATTCTCTTTGTGCTTTAAAACAAACATATAGACGATAAAACCTTTGTTTGCTTCCAATTGTTGTTCCTGGAACAGTCTCGATCTCGAAAGTAGATTCTTCATTTCATAGATATATCTCAGCTTGGTAATCCCATATCCTTGAAAAATGCATTTCATGGCTAGCTTTTCTTTCTCTCAGAACTTTTGACTTTTCTTTTCCACACTGATCGCCAGTCACTTCCAAATTATATCCCCTCTTGATCTCATAAACCATCTCTTCTTTTGTAAGTCTAGGATTAACTCTCAGCCTTTCCGAGAACAGCCACGCAATTGTTGATCGCTTCAACATCTTAGACCTCCTTGATCTAATACATATATGGTTATTCACATAGACTTTTATTTGCATTTTATGTCTCCTCTTCTCGTATGAGCAGTAAACTCTCCATGGACATTCAACATCTGTGTCAGCACACTTTGCACCAACCTTCATAGCCTGAGATCTATAGAACTTAGCGTCGTATCTAGTTTTTAGAGAATACTTCAGAATGGAAATCTTGAAGTCCTTAGTAGAATTGTATGTCTTTCCCAAAGTAAGCAGCTCTTCTGCATCTTCATTCTCTCTAAGCTCTTGCTCTGCCTCTTCTTCGTCTTCATCGCTAGATGATAAAGCGTCATGAATCCTCTCATCATCCCAAATATCATCTCCACTGTCTATATTACTCTCAACTTCCTCATCTCTTGGAGTTTCTCTAAAATCATCTTCTAAGTTTCCATCTTCTTCAATACCTAAACCATCATCAGCTTCTTCATCATTGACAGCATCACAATCATCATCACCTTCAACAGAACAATCGTCTCCACTGTCTGGCTCATGATCCCCGTTAACAACTCTGTCTTTTTCCAACTCAGAGCTTTGACGCAATGGCCGGCGCTCGTGCTCAATATTTATGTATCCTTCCACACTAACAGCAGCTGTCTCATGTTCTCCTCGAGTTGTTGTATGTTGCTTTCTGCGAGGCGTTTCAAGCTTCTGTCGATGTGTACCTCCTCCTCTAACCCTCACCATCGGGCACCAATCTCAAACAAAAATTAACAAAAATAATAAGAAGAATAAACTGACTGAGAGAAGGCAAAGAAAAAATAAACAGAGAGTGAAGAAGAAGAACGTGACGGAGAAAGGGAAGAAGAAAACGACAGGAGAAGAAGAAAACAAAATTAGGGTTTGATTTTGAATTGGGGATTTTATGAAAAAAAAGCCATGTTCTTTTAACAGTGATTAGTTAACGACATTTGATATTCTGTTAGCTAATTTAACGACATGCTTAATATGGTTTAATTAACGAAAATATGTGATTTAAGATATAAGTCAGTAAAAGTTTCAGGATTTAAGTTGACCTTCTAAAATTTCATGCTTAAAATGACCTAATTTTGAAAGTTGGGGATTTTTATGACTTTTTTCCCAATATTAATTTCAAACAAATTATGGAAATAGATAAGCAATTTTGTTTTTAAATCTACACTACATATTGTACCATTTAGAATTGGTTTTGAAATTACATGTTTTGGATCCGAATCAAAATCAAATCATTTATATATAAATACCTGAATGGTTCTTAAAACTGTGGTTCTTAATATCTAGACAATTTTTTTAATGAAATTTGTGAACCATGTGTTCTTCTTTACTTTGTTTTAAAAATCAAATTGCACAAAAAAAAACACTTGAAAAAAGTTCTTAAACATCATAAGGATAATAATCTACATCTTTTCCATCAAAAAATACCTTTTGGCCAAAACTTTCAATCCTCAAGTTGTACTTCATCTATGCATTTAAGGATATTTATTAACTGGATGAAGATGAATAGATTGTGTGATGGATGATGCAGCCAACTTAGTCGACCTGATAAAGCATCACATGAAGCATAAATGTTAACGAATACCTTCAAGTACGTAGATATTTTATTAGTTGGCCGCATCATCCATTACACAACCATTGTCTGCTGTTGTGGCATATTGGATGGCTTATGTACTAGTGGTACCTTACATTTTTTTCTTCCTATGATATTTTATTTTAAAAATTCACTAGATTTCTGGGAGAGTTTTAGTATCATTCATATAGTTATGTGTAAAAGATCGGTTTCAATGCAGATGAAAAACATGTAATTTAGAAAACAATATCAGGTTATATTATTTGTAGTATGGATTTAAAGAAAACATATCTTATATATTTGTAACTTGTTTGAAGTGTTCATTTTATAAATTGAAACTAGTAGAATTTTACATAATTTTTTTGGTATTTTACATATTTCCAATGTTAAACCCTCAACTAAGTTTGGTTAAAGTAAAAATCTCTAAACTCAAAATCTACAGGTAGATAGATGGTTTAACTTTAATCCATTAAATGAAGTTAATTGAGGAGTTTATATATTGTAAATTTAGTTTAGAAATATTTTTCCGAAAAAAACTTAGTTGATTGGTTTTATCATTAAAAATCCCTTTTGAAATTGAGGTATCTAATATATGAAACTTTTATCATTGGTAATGATGTCACTCAGTTTTGACAATAGTCAGTTAGAAAACCTAAAATAAATCTGAGGAAATACATGTGTATCCATTAATTACACGTTCATGGTTCACTTGATTGAATATTTTAGTTCCAAAGTACAATTATCATTTTCACAGTGACTACTGACCATAGTAGAAGATATTTTGGCATTTGAAAGTAACAAATTAAATGATCTGAAGCATTCATGTGATCTTTTGTGCGTGTGTGTGCGCGCGCGTGTTTTAACTCCTTTATAAATTTATCTATCTTCAACAACCAAAATCTCCAAAATTCACGTATAAAGCCTGGAGATAGCTACAGAGCTAATCTAATTCTAATCAACACGTGTAGTCTTCTATCTCCTTTTAATGTCTTCACTAGAAAAAAATTCGCTTCGCTTCCAAATTAGTTTTTAGATATATAATTTCATAAATATATTGACGGTCGTGCTGCTTTCTTTGATGTAAGAAAAAAGTATGTTGTTGCAAGAAAATATGATCCGTAATTATCATGGGAGGTATATACAATCTTTGAGTGGGGACTCTACCAAAATAATGACAACGAAAGAGAGAGGACCAAAGGAAGTGATAAAGCCAAATGCAAAAGAAAAAGGAAAACAAAAATCATATTGTGTTCTATCTTTTGAATCACATGACCAAACAACAAACCCTACATAATTTTATTTTGTAAATAATAAGGTAAGGCATGGGAGGCATCATCACGGCTAAGCAAGGACATTGACAAAGAGGTCGTAAAAAAAATCACATAACTTTTTTTTTTTGCAAACAACAAAATCACATAACTTCAAGCCATGGAAAGTAATCGTTATGCGGATGCCATGGCCATGTGATTTGCTTTGAGATAAATTTCAACGTTTTCTTATACAATAGAAACTCTATAAATTAATATATACTATGAATTACTATTTTTTTTCAATTTCAAGTTGAATCAGTGTAAAATATGATATAATTCGATAAGATAATAAGACAATAATATTTTGAAAATTTTCTTAGATAAATATATGATCCCACTAAAATTAAAAATTAATAATTATCAAATATATAAATTTTACATAAACATACAAAAAACTTTTGTCGTTTATATTTCTATAAAATAAATTTCATCTCTAATTTTATATAATTTTATCCAACTACATATAAAAGTGAAGTTGTATTCTATACTATGTAATCATCATACATAAAATATATCAATAATTTATTTAAATAGTTAAATAATTATATCTATAAACTTTAAACAATATATTTATAAATGAAATAATATTTTTAGTTTTCTACACTAAAAATATTTTTAAAAGATATATATCCAAAAACAAAATTACTTTAAATTACCAACTCTATAAATTAATAAATTCTTTAGTTTCCAACATTATTAATTAATAGAATTTTTACTATATATGTAAAGAAGGTTAGGCAATACTTTAATAGTCTTCCAAACAAAGTACTTTCTCATTCATTGTACAAACGTTTTCATTCGAAATAATTTACATTCGTTCAAAAATAAATCGGGTAATAATCCAAAGCTCCATCATTCCAATTCACAATAATATAATGCTAGGACTGTTATGTTAATACAAACGGTTAATATAATACAAATACAATCAAATGTAGATTGTCATGTAATCTCGTGGATATATAAAATAACAAATACTTTTCACTTCACTGAAAAACAAAACACGCACACACACACACAAACACACAAACAACGTGACAGGCAAAAAAGCACAAATAGTTTTCACTTCAAGTAATGTACAAGTCAGCTGCTTTTAAGATGAATCTATTCTTCAGTTGAAGAAAACAACCACAGACAAACTCTCCCTGATTCAGGCTCTTGTTTCATGATCTCATATTCTTTCCTTTTGCACATTTAGAAGCCGAAAAACTGGGAAATGTAACACTAAAGTTATGAACAGAAACAACAATGTGGAAAGTTAATGAAAGATGTTTAGATTTTTATATCCTTACCAGCTTCTTCTTCTTTTTCTTTTTCTCAATGTATGCCAAAATCTCCTTCTGGCTCACAAGGGCTTCCTCCAAAGCCTAAACCGAAAAAGAACTCAAGTTAAACCACTGATGATTAATAAGTGAAAAACATATTTGGTTATTGTTTGGGAAATTGTTACTAGTTTAGATTTTTTCTTACCTTTTTGGTCTCAGTCAATTCTTGCTCAAGCACTTGAACACGGTTAAGCGCAGCCTGAAGTTTCTCCTCCTTTTCAGATTCAACATTAGCCGGTTTCAAATCAAGGAACATGCACTTGTCTTCCAGTTCAGCCATGCGTTTCACCATCAACATATACTCAGAGCTAGAGACTGGTGCTGCAAATTGAGCTTTGTTTTGCTTAGACATAGATTCCTCATAACAAACTGAGTTTCCATATAAAGCAGCCTCAGTGAGTTTGCGTGGAACGTCTTTAGATAGCCTAACCATTGCAACGATTCCCATCACAAAGGCCATGACCCCTCCCACAAGTAATCCATCCCTTTTCTTTGGTGCCCCCTTCCTCACGTAAGACTCCAGGCCTAAACTTTAATTAGTGGGTGCAGAAGAAACATTTTTTCCTTCAAATTAAGGTAAATATGGGAGGTTGTATACCTTTAGAGACATTAAAACTTTCGGATTTCAGAGTTTTTACAGGCCATGCCATATTCATAGACTTGTCAATGGTTGCAATTTGCTTCTCATGTGCATTGTCTTCATCCCTTTTCTTATTGTTTCTTTCAAGACTCTGTGGCGTTAATGGAGAATCTCAGTATAAGCTGTTCCAAGAGTATTAATTAGCTGATTTAAATTTTATTGTTCTGTAACTTACTTCCGGAACTGAAGTTGTTCTTCCTTGGTCAACATGCTTGTGTTCATCTTCTGAAATTGGTGAGCATTTTGCTTCTCGGTTTATCGCCATCTGCTTCCATTTTCAAATATGTAATGTAAGTATTTGTTGATTCTAGAAGTGACATAAACCTCGGTGCAGCAATAAAATGATATATTTGTTGGAATGTATTTTAAGATTAGGAAAACTGGTTTTAGTAGATATCGAAGTTTTCATAAAGGTAAAATAACTGTCGGGGCTTTCAGGCTGTATAAACATGGGTCTAAGAAATTGTAAATTATTCATTAAAACAAGTATTTGTCTCAGTCAAGTTTTTTTTTTCTCTAAATTCTTTTGCTTTTTTCAAGCTGGATTAGCATTTGTTCACAGCAATATCAGGTTCAGAAACATAGTTTAACTGACTCTATCTAGTATTTAACTAACGACTGGTATGTAAATTGTTAATTACCTTGAGAACCTCAGGATCATTCCATGGACCTTTGTCAGAGCGCATGCAACCTCCTTTGTCTTCACAAGTGCAAGCACCTCCAAAGAACTCTGGTAACTCACTATTTGCAAAATACAAAAATAAAATCTAAGGAATACTCAAGAAGCAAAGCAGAAATTAATCAGAATGATTCCAGAGACTCGCGATCTTACCTAGCATCAATAACTTCAAGCAGTTTGCTATGATATTTGTTCCCAAGAACATGAATCTTTGCCGTAGTCTTGGGATCAAGAAACGACTTAACAGTACTCCACAAGAGCCGAAATCCTGAACCCGCATTGATAATGAACATCCGGTTCAACGTCTACAAAGAAATCCGGAACACATCAATTTTAGAACAAAAAATAAATGGTTTTTACCATTTAAAAAAAGTTATTTTCAATTAAAAAAACAAAATTTATTTGTTCATACAAAAATATTTGAAGTTTTAAATAATGAAAGGCCTTTTTCCATCATGTGAGCATAAGAACCGTATAAACCAACGTTTGAATCAGTTGATTCATAATTAGATGAATTGTTTTGGAAAGATACGATATTGATGACTTAGATCACAATCTGTACCTCAGGATAGTTTTCATTGTCAATCTTGCAAAGCCTTTGAAGAAGCTCTCTTGCGGACTTACTGAAGTTCTTAAGACCCTAATTAATCACTCGGAACAAAGCACAAGTAGATTTAGACAATCAAGAAAAGTTACCCTTTTGTACTCAAAGACATGAAATATAGATTTATCTTAAACATACCACGCCTTGGACGTCAAGGATTGTCGTGCTCTGATCAATGTGCTTATTGGCAGCGACAGAACAAGCAGGGAACTTGATCTTGAAAGTCTTCTCGAACTCTTTGACATGATATTTCACGTAACGGTCCATGGTTGTCACTTGAAGCAACTTGTTGGCATCTATTTGACCTAATCTCTCAATGTAAACAGGCCTCCCTTCCTTGTCTACTCCATGATAGCCTTGAGGATAATGCTTCATGACATCATCGATCTCCTCGAACTCAAAATCCTGTCATAATTAGAAACATATGACACAGATATTTTTTTTTTTTTTTTTTTTGCTAACCGATACATTATTGAACTTGTTTGTTAACCAACATGATATGAGAGTTCGTGGCAAAGATATTCACCTCGATGATTGTGTCAGCGCCGAAATCTTTCCTCCATTGTATCATGTCACTCCACATTTGCTTAGCTTTCTCAATGTCAAACTTTCTTGCCCTCAGAAATCTGTTTTGTGATCAAAATAAATAAAATATTCTGGATGAAATTCCATTTTTCTGATTATGACAACAAGATCAAATAAGATGGATCATGAACACTATATCATTTTTAATTTTATTAACTGATTTGAAACCTTGCTTGTATGTATTAAAGATTTTACTTTGATTAAAATATAGGACATCTAAAGTCGTAACGAGAGTATTATGGACCCAACTCTTAATCGTGTTGACACGATCATCAAGGTGAGGACTAATGTTATCACCTGATAAGCTATATAACTAAGGTCTAGAATGCAAATACTCACGTAATTGCTTAGAAATTAGAAGAGACTAAATGGTAATAAAAGAAAAGCTGTATACCGAAGCATCGTATGGAGATCATCGAGGTTGGATGGCAAGAGCTCGTCAAGGACAAGAGCTTGACGAAAAGCATCAAGAGCTTGAAGATCTTCTGCATCGATGTCGTCCTCAATCGGTGCGGACATGACTCTGCTGGTGCTTCTTCGACCCTTTTTCTTGAATGAGTTCTTGAATCTGTTCGATGCGCTGATCGCTTTCTTCTTCAGTGAACAAATCTTTACTATCTTCCTCTCCTCCTCTGACATCTCTATTTCTGATAGTACCACACCGATTCTTTTCCATTAGTCTTAAGAAAGAATTACATGAATGATGGCAAAATATGAAAGTACTACTAACCAGGTTTGGACTCAGCCATGGATAGATGACTTTTAAAGCGCTCTGTTGCACACGGCAATTGATTACCTACCAATAAAATGTTGTCAGTTTCATTGAAAAGGAAGTTTAGATCAAATTGTCTTAGAATTGTTAAACGAATTTAAAGACTCAAGATGAGTTTATAAACCAAAATGTATTTTAGAATCCAGTAAGAGACGAATTGAGAGAGTTTTTTTACCTTATTGGAGAAGAGTGTTTGAGGAAGGGTAAGGGAGGCTGAAGATAATGGAGAGGCTCATCTGAAACTACTTCATAACATGTAGACAACTCTTTTGGTTCTGATTCTATCAACCTATATAAGAGACATGGTCCTATGTTTTTTTTAATTATATCTGTACACCTATGCAACCAATCGTTTATAAGTAAATAATTAAATATGCAGACAAAAATAGTAAATAAATAAATTATGATGATAAGAGAAAGCGTGTCTTTGTAATAGGCGAAATGCAGCCCACTACTTGAGAACATTTTGTCAAATGTTAAAAAATCTTGATGTTTACCAAAGTATCTCATGATATTGATTTATTACTATATATTGTGAGATTATCTATCAAATGAAATAAACATATAGTATGAAACAATAGAAACACCAAACAGAAATGAGTTTTTATAGAGAAGCTATTAATTAACATTAACAGCGAATCTTATTATTTACTAAAAGAAATAGTGGGAAGTATAAATAAAAGTAGTTTCATGTTTGTGAATTATATTATCCCATGACCATAATTGTTTCTTTCCTTTTGTTTTTTTCTCCTTTTGATAAAAAAATTACTACCATAATTGTTTCTGCGTTCAAATTTATCATTCAAAATTCAAGTTAAGAGAAAGCTGGCTTATGACTCTTATGTACAACAAGCCAAATTTTCAAGGAAAAATTGCCAAAACAGAGTAAAAACTCAACTACATTGTCCCTTTACCATAAATCAATTTTTGGTCAGATTTGGACTTAGGTATTCCTGCAAACTTTAAAAATTCATATCAATTAATTTAAAAATCAGAAAAATATGAAACAATATAGAAAATGTATATAATCAAGAGATGATCATTTGAAAAATATTTTGGTTAACTAAATATAAGTGAAACAGAATTTCTCATTTTGATCTATGGTGGCAGAAAAGATAATCTACTGGCAGAAAACGTAATCTACTGTCTATGACCACGTAAATTTTATATTGTGTTAAACATTATTACATATATCTCTTGTAGAACGTAAAATCTACAGAAGGAGGCAATTCTACCGTAGTAGAATACGAAAGCTGCCATTAACCTATTCTCTGAACTACAGTAGATTTGTTTAACTGCTAAACCCTAATATATCTACGATGTGGAAATTACAAAATCTGCCAAAATTCTATTTTCTACGGCAATGGGATTATAAAATCTACCAAAAAACCATTTATCTACGGCTGATATCTATACACAATCTACCAACTTTTCAAAATCTACTACGGTAGAATGTATGTTCTACCATTGTCGAAATGTATTTATTCCATAAATTTCTCCAAAATTTGTTAAGAGAATATTTTCTAAATCAATTATATCATAATATTTCGTGTTTTCTAAGTTAATTTTTTTTTTTAAAAAACGTGTTCTTCATCTCCATTACAGATCTCCACAATTTGTTTTGAAACCACCCAAATTTTTTGAATTTCTTGTTGAAGAAGATGCATATTTATGCCTATTGTGGAGTGTGGAATTTTGATCCAATTAAAGGATGGAGATTTGCTGTTGATAAGAAGAAAGGAGGTAGAGTACTGGTTGTTGAATTGACAACTTTGTTTGAAGATCTACAGACTATGGCTTATCAGGATTTTGGAATTGACGATAACACTGTCAAGCTTGAGTTAAGCTACTTGCCCATGGAGCTAATCAGTACACCAGACTGTCCGCCAGTAATCATTGAGACTGATCGGCAAGTCAAAAATTTTGTGACATATGTACGTGGAAAAGCTTCAACAAGGTTGTGTGTGACTATGAAACCAATCAATGGAGACAACAACAACCTTGAGCTTCATAATGCAGAATCGCGTTCCAGAGAGGAAGGTGAACCTTCCAACTTTTCACCTCAAGTTGACAGTGGTAGCTCATCGGCATTGAATACTGATGTTGATCACGGTCATGGTAACTCAGCGACCGGGAAGAAGATGATGATGTCGAGTTAAGTGGAAAAGAAGATGTTAGTGGAAAAAGTATCTGCTGTTCTTTGGTGGATGTTGTGAAGAGGGGTGAGACGTTTGAAAACAAAATGAAGTTGAAAGCAGCACTCGAAATGTCAGCAATGAAGCATAACTTCAACTACAAAGTTGTGAATTTGGACAGAAAACTTTGGTACATCCGATGCATCGACAACCATTGCAACTGGAGTGTTCGTGCTGAGGGATTATCAGGATCCACGTATTTCATCATCAAAAAATATGTGGCGGATCATACATGTGCTGCGTCGAGTATGACAAAAGGTGGTCGGACAGCTTCTGCAAAAACTATTGGCACTCTAATAATGCATAGGTATGATGGTGTGAAACAAGGTCCCAAAACTAATGATATCATACAGATTATGAGAATGGATCATGGATGCGAGATATTTAAATCTTTAGCATGAGATGCTCGGAAGTATGCAATTAGTGTGGTTAGAGGTATTCCAGAGAAGAGTTTTGGAAAAATTCTGAGATACTTGCACATGCTGAAAGAAGCGAATCCAAGAACACACACATTTTATGAAACCGATGTTGATGGCAGAATTCGATTTCTCTTCGTATCCTTTGGGCAATCAGTATGAGGTTTTCACACAGCCATGCGAAAAGTTCTTGTTGTCGATGGTATTTTTTTGAAGAGCAAGTACAAAGGGGTATTACTTGCTGCCACAGCTTTAGATGGAAACTCTAACTTGTATCCAGTATCTTTTGCGGTTGTGGACTCAGAAAATGACCGTTCATGGGATTGGTTTTTGAGACAGCTAAAGATTGTTGTTGCAGATGGACGTTCTCTAGCTTTTATATCTGACAGAAATAGCTCACTTTGTAAGGCCATTGAAAACGTTTATCCTCTTGCTCAACATGGCATTTGCATTCACCATTTGTTGAATAATGTGGTTTCACATTACAAAGGAAATGGGTTGGTTGGATTGATTGCAAAAGCTTCTAAAGCTTATAGAGTTGTTGATTTTCAGCGCCAATTCCAAGCTGTCTGCAATATTAGTCCAGCTATTGGGAAGTATTTAACGGAAGCAGAGGTTTCCAAGTGTGCTCGCTGTCTGTTTCCAGGATTCAAGTACGACATTAGGACGACAAATCCGGCTGAATCAATAATCTCTGCTTTGCGCACACCAAGAGAATATCCAATCATTCCTTTGTTGGATAGCATCAGAGAAATGCTGACCCGTTGGTTCTTTGAACGTCGGACAAAGAGCAGAAAGCATGAAAAGCCATTAACTATTGCGATCGAGAAAAAGATAGATAGACGCGTTACAAAGGGTAAAACGTTTCTCGTCCAGCCAATTAACGAGCATCATTTTTTGGTTCGTGGAGATATAATCGACTGCCTGGTTGATTTGGACAGAAGAACTTGCTCTTGTGGGAAATACGACTTGGTAAAGATCCCATGTAGACACGCGATCAAGGCTGACTAATAGTTGGTCGATCCCCATCCTCTTTTACGGATGACATGTACACTACTTCCACTTGGAGAACAACTTATCCGGAAACTATCAATCCAATAGGTGTTCCTGAGGATAGTTGGGTTGTTCCAGATGCTGTTGGAAAAGCTAATGTGCTACCTCCTGAATCAAGAAGAGGAGCAGGATGGAGGCGAAAATGTAGATACGAGACAGTTGAAGACAAGATCCGTTCATCGCAAGGAACTCAAGAAATAAGAAAACGCAGATGCAGTCGATGTGGCGAAGAGAATCATAACAGGGCTACATGTGACAGAGCTATTTAGCTATGTCATTCTTTCTTATTTGCTTATTTACATGTGACAGAGCTATTTAGTCATTTTAGATTATCTTTTGCTTCGTTATTATGTTCGAGACTCTTCCATTGTTACTGGATATTAGACATATTATCACCTTCGCATTCTTACTTGATTTTTGTCATGTTATCTCTTTGGTATTTTTACAATGTTCACACGCTTCTAGCATTCTAACATACACTGTAACTAGCTTTGAAAGTAGAATAATCAGAAAAGAAATCATAAATAGAAGATGATTAGGACAAGCCAGCGTCGCAATCTTTTGACAATACTCCAAACTTAAGTGTTTTGAACCAAATAAACTCAAGCAACAAGGAACCGATTAGTATAAATTGTTCAGACACTAAAAGAACTCCATATGACTGCGACTGCTCCTACAACTACCATGGCCACCGTCGCAATCTGTAGCTTCTTATGCATCTTTTGTTGATTTTACCAATCTCGAACTTGAACTTCTCATTCGTCTTCTCTCTCAACTCATGTCCAACTCTAGCAATCTCCAAGTTCACCTTCTCATTCATCTTCTATGTCAACTGGCTTTCTACTATAGCAAGCCCTCGCGCAATCATTTCATGTTTCGCATCTACCATTTGTATCTCGTCAAGCAAAGCTTCATCAATCCATTTAAATAGATGATTCTCAGATTTTCTCTACCACAAACGAGAACAATATTGAAATTTCATCAGATCTACTCGATTTTAAATCTAAAGAATATTGAACGACAAACTTACATCTCTTGCAATTTCACATCGGTAGAATCGTCGATACCGATTCTCTGCCGTCGATGAACCAAAAGTTATGCCCTCTCCACACCAACATCTTGTAGGCACACCATTAGTGGAGATGAAAGGAAAACAAGAAGAAGAAGTTGATCAACTGCCCATTGAGATGTCGTTTGTAGATTCAAAGAGAAAGAACCCTAATCCCCTTTTCCGTCGGCTTTGGTTTTAATCTGCTTCGACAAATGATAAGCAAATCACGTGTTTGGGGGGGGGGGTGTGGATCCGGGTTGTGGGTCGGATCTTACATAGTTCGGGTGGATCCTATGTAGTTTAAACCGGTAAGGCTTATACACTAAAACACATCGATCGACTTCTAAAATACTACACTCTAATACACATAAAACAACATCCTAAAAATATAAGGACACTATATCATGATTTAAGGTGTATTTTAGGTATAAATCGAAACTTAAAACCATAACATGATTCTTACAGAAAACCATAACTATCACTGTATCGGACTCCTAGATCATCATTATCAGTCAATAGTGGTCGGATGAAGTTCTCTGGCAGGAAAGAAGTCATTGACGTAGTGAAGGCAGAAGGTTCTTCGGACTGCCTGTCTTGAGATGGGTCAAAACCATTAACATTGGACTCTTGTGTAAGATGGCCCATTGTCTTCTCTAAGTGCTCTTGGGTCTCTAAGTTGACATCTAAGGAGGTAATATGCTTCCAAACACATCTGACAACTCTGCATCCTGGTTAGAAACACACAAAACGCGACATTAATACTTCTGAAACATATATATTACAACAGAAAATTCAAACACCAAGTACATTGCATCATCCTTACAGTATTACTAATATTACAAACAAGAAACATAAAATCATCCTTACATAAATATTACACATCAGACAAAACTTCATCGTTATAAAATATTACAAACACCAACAACAGGATCTGAAGGCATGACAAAAGTTATATTTCTTGTTTACCTTTGTCTGAGACCTTGTTGCAGGAACACCACTGTGAGAATGAGCCGTAGCTCGACTGCGAGAAGACGATCGACTGCGAGAAGTAGTAGGAGCAGGAGCACTAGTGTGAGTGGGAGCAGGAGCACGAGTAGAATCAAAAGGAGGAGCTTTAGTAGAAGTCAGAGGAGCAGCAGGAGACTGAGTATAAGGCGGAGGATCAGCACCATGAGCTTGAGTAGATGCTTGAGCAGCCGCAGGAGACTGAGTATAAGGCGGAGCACCACCCTGAGTGAGAGATGAAAGGACCTTGTCCTCTAATTTGGCAAATCGGTCGTCAATAATCTCACGTACCTCAAGTGCCAATGCAGTAAAAGAAGACTTAAACATGTTCTGGATATAGGACTTCATTTCCTCTTCAAGATCTCTATATTTTTCGGTTGATCTTTGGTAAAGTAACTTCTTCTTCCTTGACTCAGCACCAGTATCTTTGAACTTGAGCTTCCTCTCCCTTGCAGCAGACACAGGTGTGATATCTATTTCTTCTTCCATTTCATTCTCGGTCGTTTCTCCACCCTCTTCTTCATCCGAACCATCTTCGTCAGAACCATCTTCCTCAGAACCATTCTCAGATGATTTTAACGCATCCTGATAAGCTCACACATTCTTACTCCAGTCATACTTGTTTGCAATCATCTCAATGATCAGATCGACTCTTTCATCCTTCATCTCAGAGTCTCGATCAAACTCGGTTGGAAAACCGCCTTTGAAATTTCCCGAAGAAGAGATGTATGGAAACAATACTCCGTACAGAACATAGAAAAAAATTACAAAGATTAGGCACAAACATTGACAACTATGCAATTAAATCACATCACTTAAAGGAAAAATAACTGACATTGGATCCAAAATTAGACTCCATGGTAGTAATATCATCATACGAGATCTAGCAGATCCTTTCCAATTCACACATCTCATGCTATTGACGCCTTGTCGGAGTTTCTGACCCAAAAGAGAACCAATATCGGGAATAGCCTCCATCAACCAAATCTGAATTGCATATGAGAATTCATCTATGACATAACTATTCTTCAGCACCCTAGTTCGAAATTTGATAACGGACTTCACCAGCGCATCAAAGGAGTGAATATCCCAAGGATATTTCCTCGTCTTATCGAAATCCATCACAAGTTTGATGTACTTGTGTGGGATCCACACCTTCGGATCCTTCGCCATAACTATACCAGCAATCACACACAAGTACACCAACCTCAGCCTATCAAAATGAGACCACTTATGACAAGATTTCAGATGCACCTTCCTGATTTTCAGTAGGCTAATCTTCTCTTTTCTCCTCAGCAACTTACTGCAAAACCCTTTATCATATTTCCAGTCATCAATCTTTAAGTCACCCTCGTCTTTATACTTCAGACCAGTAATTGCATAGAATTCTTGCATTGAAAATCGGAGAGGCCACTTAGCATAATGGAACCACAACTCATGCACTTTGCGCTAACAAGCTGCTTACAAAGAAAGGTGTGGATCACTCTCCCTGAATACTAAAGCTTGTGCTCATAAATGGCCATAACCTGAGCAAATAGCGGATCAGCCAACACTTCATTGTACTATGTTTCAATGTACTTCTCCACCTTCTTTAGTATGGAAGTTCGACAACTATTGTTGACCTTCTCAACTTTTGTTTATGTTCCCTCTTTGAATAGACATTTAGGCAACTGATCCACTGTCATAGCTGTGAACAGAGAAACAAATACAATCACCACAGTCATTACTCATGCGAGTTTAACTCAAAAATCATTCATTTTAGTCAAAGCAAAACGAAGACAATAACGCAAAACCAAGACCACATACTGATGTTGATATCATATAATCAAAGAGAGAAATAAAACGACACAGTCAATACATATACATCAATGTCCTCATAAAGACATCAAAAATTATCAAACATCGTAATCATATAATGAAAGAGAGAAAGACGTGCAAAGCAAATCACAACTCCTTCACCAAACCTGAAACAGAAACTACATATCTTTTAGATTTAAACCCAAGCCAATACGATTCCATTACATCAATCTCAACGTTTCAAAATCAAACAGAAAGTATATGAGACAACAACTAGTTCACCACAAAATCATCAAAAGTAATAAACTTAGAAATCCTATAGTAACCAAAATCATTGACATAATCAAAACTCGAAGCATGTTAAGATCAAATTGTGATTAAAAACACTCAAATCAAATCGAAAGACATGCAAAATGAATCCCAAATCGAATGACATGTAAATCTATAATTTTAATACACTGAATTGAGATAGGATTTGGGGAGAGAAAGAAGCTTGATATTCCAGACGATTCCCGATGAGTTACCTGACACAGAGCGCGAAGTGAGGACGAGAGCGTTAAGTGAGGACACCGACGGAGACCGAGACCGATTCAAAGACCGAGACTAAGACCAAATCGATGCTTTGCAAACCAAAACCCAGGCGGAGTCGAAGAGAGGAGTACGAAACGAAGCCGGCAAAGAGAAGCAGCGCGTGATGTTAGAGCTCTTCGATTAGCTCTCCACCGTCGGACATCGGAGAAAATAGATTAGGGTTCTTATTTTTTTAATTTGGGAATAAATGGTCAACACTCCCCTTTTTGATTCCTTTTTTAGTTATTTTTTTTGTTTTAATATCAAATACGAAATATAATTAAAATAGATAAAATTGAGTTTATATTACGGGTTAATTTGGATTTCCACAAAATATTATGGTATTAGGACAATTTTGTGGTCAAAATATGGTATAGGGACAATGTTATGGTCAAAATGTGGCATATTTCCAATTTTCCCAATTTTCAATCTAATGATAAGTTATGATAATAAAAAATCTAAAATATGTATTATTCGTTGAAACGAATCCTTTTGTTTTTATATATAAAAAGTTTTGAAGTTTTTGTTTGTTTCACAATGTAAATTGTTTTCGAAGTTCAATACAAATGGTAATATGATAAAATAATATATATTTAAACAAAAAGTTAAAAACAAAGGGAGTAATATCAGTAAAAAAAATAGTGTATTGTGAATTGTGATTTTTTGGTGTGATAATAATACTGCTGTTAGCAATAAAAGGGCCTAATTTTGTTCCATTGTAAGCTCCAGTTGGCCCAATATTTTTATCTATCATGTTTGAACCTAAATCGGTGCTATGCAAGGGGTAGACGAATTTCGATGGTGAGGTTAGGAATAATTTTCATGGTGAGTTTGAACTCGATAGATGTAGAATAAAAAAGGGTTAAATGATTATGGCTGGATCCGGTGAAGGGATACATACGTACCACGGAAAGGGATCAAGCCAATCGTTGTTCTACAACAAAGAACTACAAGTGCTTAGGAAAAAGCATGTAATATGGTATTTCTCTCTAGAAGTAGAGATAGAGTGGTTGAGAGGCAAAAGAAAGATCATTTCTAAGGAGAGAGTGCCTCCTTATTTATATAAGAATAGGTCTATGATTTCCAAGTGACCTCCTTTTAAATGGACTGAGCCTATTATCTTATAGGCTTTGTTGGGGATAAAACTCATGTCCAACAGTAAGCCTCTCCCCCCCCCCCCCAATTCGTTGAGAGAGATGAAGTTGATCTCTGCGAATTTTACGAAAAGTTTTATACACAATGGACTCAGCGCTTTTATGTTTAACGATCCAGGCGAGTTTACTTTGAACTTGAGCCAAGTAGAAGGCGAGTTTAAATAACTTGTGCTTAGTGGAAGACGAGTTTACTGGATCCATGCTAAGACAAAGGTGAGTTTACTGAGAACTCGTGGTAGAAAGAGAGTTTCTGTAAATTCATGCCTAGCCAAAGACGAGTTTTTGTAAACTCATATCTTACAATAAGCAAGTTGACCACAAACTCGTGCCAAATAAAAAGCAAGTTCAATTTAAACTTGTGCTAGGAGTCGTAGCTCGGCGAGTAACTCGTGCCTAGTGGAAGGCAAGTTTACCATGCTTCGGTGTATAACTTGTGCCTAGTAAAAGGCGATTTTATCAAACTCATGCCTAAGAACTATAGCTCGATGAATAACGTATGCCTAGTAAAGGATGAGTTTACCAAACTCGTGTTTGATAAAAGGCGAGTTGACGATAGCTAGCGTCTAGAAAAAGGTGAGTTGAATGTAAACTCATGTCTAGTAAAAGACGGGTTTATTCAACTAGTTCCTAGTGAAAGACGAGTATAAGATTAACTCGTGCCTAGTAACAAGCAAGTTTGTAAGCTCATCTTAAAAGGCAAGTTGTACTCGTGCCTTAGCGCAAGTAACTAGAAAAAAGTACAAATCCAATGAAGTTGAGAGACAAAATCAAACCAGAACCTTGCCTCTGTTACTTCGGTAATGGTGATGAGTTCTCAGTGAGAAACTGCGCCATGAGGCGACCAAAAGCCTCCACTTGTGCGTCTTCCCTCAGCTCAAAATTGTGATCGACAAAGAGTTGCAAAAGGAAGCAAGATGAATCTTCCTCTCCATGTTCGAGTGACCACAAGGCTCTTAACCTTGTGGTCATGTAACCGTGTGAGCTCGAGCTGAGTAATTGCTAAAGACTAAGCCGAGTGACTGCGAGAGAGTGATCCGAGTGAATGCAAGAAGTGTCTACGAGAGAGCGAACCGTGCCGAGTAACCGCGAGAAATCGAACCGTGTCGAGTAGTCGTGAGAAGGCGAACCATGCCGAATAATCGCGAGAGAGAGAATCATGTCGAGTAACCGCAAGAGAGCGAACGGTGTCGAATAACCACGAGAGAGCGAACCGTGTCGAGTAAACGCAGGAGAGCGAATCGCGTCGAGTAACCGCGAGAGAGCGAACAGTGACGAGTAACCGCGAGAGAGTGAACCGTGTCGAGTAACCGCGAGTGAGCGAACTGTGTCGAGTAACCGCAAGAGAGCGAACGGCGACCAAACGGTCAAATGGACTCCGAGTTCAATCTTTTTCGAAGATACTTCTCCATGCCCCACGGTGGACGTCAATTGTTTGAACAGATTTTAGTCGACTAGGGTGAGTAAACTCGAAGTGGGATGAACAAAGACGTTTTATTAGATCTAGAACAAGGGTTACAAGACTAGCAAGAGAACTGAAAAATACTGAACAGAAAGAGAGATCTGAAATGGTTGAAAACCTTAGATCTAGCCGTTCAGTATGTGTGTCAAGTTGTAAATGCCCTTCGCATTGCTCTCTCGTTGCTTTTTATAGGCTCCCTCGTCCCGTAAGCCCTAATAGTCGACCGTTCTGATGGGCTGACTTCTTGGTGACATCCTGGGGAAAAGGTCCTAAGTGGGCTTTTTCGGATGTGGGCTTTTAGTCGTCCATGTCTTCCCCTAGTAATGCTAAGCGGGTCAGTCCGACGTCTTTACTTGCAGGACCTAATATCGTTATTTGATAGGGCCTTGAGGAGGGATGTAATCCATCTCCTACATATCAAATGCATTGATATGATCAGGATGGTCTCTGCTAACTCAAGCCTGTAGATCTAACAGCTAGTTTCGTTGGATTGTTTTCTTTGTATATCTCTGTCTTTTATTCAATGTTATTTATCATTTTTCTTGAATCTTTACTTGCATTAAATTGGAATGTTTCTGTTTAGTCCTATTAGAAAAGGAATTTTATTGAAATAAGATTGTAGAAGTTTACTATTACGTGTTACAGAAGTAATGAATGAGAGCTGATACAAGCGGGACTAGTATGACAGGGAGTTGGGTTTTCTAAGACCATTCGGGTTTAAACCTTCTCAGAGCCTTCCCCATCAATCCCATTGCTGCAATACTTGGAAACTGTTTCTGTAGCGCAAATCTCTTTGGGTTAACTTGTTGCCCTCCTCTCCTCTCATGAGTCTCCGTAGATTTTTTCTTACACCATCTCTGAATCCATGGATGTAGAGGCGCCACGTCTTCTCTTCCTTCTCTCATATTCAGATTCCTGTTACGTGATGTGGAAGATTCTTGATTTCTCCCTGTTCCATATTTTAAGAATCTGTGAAAGAAGTAGTTCATCTTCTCCACTGATGGTCCTTCTTCTACAACCATCATCTTCTTGGTTTCATTCCCGCTGTAATCCGAGGCGTTTGTCTTCAGACGCTTGACATGTGATCCACAGTTGGTGTCAGGGCTCAAACGTAAACGCTTGCACTCTTTGGGGAAACTGGTGTTGCTGACGAAGTGTTCAACATTCATTCTTTGAGTAGGCGAGCTGCTTGTTTCTGCTACTTCTCCATTGGCAACAATACGAGGTTCTTTGTTCATGTCAAGTATTGTCTCGACCCTTTCTTCCCCCTGCAAATTTCTCAAGCCCATTGAAGAGTTGGAGCCTGCCAATAAAATGAAAACAAATATTAGATAGTAGATTATGCAAGCAGATTTTGTAAGAACTTGAATAACAAAGATTGTGTGATATGTAACTTTTATGAATTTAAATATACCAGCTAGAGGCAGTTTATCTGTCTGCAAAGTATCAGTCTCAGTAGATGACTCTTTATCCTTAGGAACCTTTAACCCGTATGCACTACCTCTCCCAATCCAACGACTCAACCAGACAGATTCATAACCATTAACACAACTCTTTTCCATAACACGGTCAGACATTTGTACTTAACAGATATCCTCTGGAATACAAAATTAGACATCGGACTTGTTTAGAGACATAAATCTGACAAACTAAAAAGGTCCGTCTACAACCATGTGCTAACATTGCATATGCACAGGGTCTCATTTTTTCAATTATTTTTTTTTGTTTGTTTTAAGGTCTTAAATGTAAAAACATTTGTAAAAGAAAATCCAACTTTCATATTAATTTGATCAGCATGAACCTTAAATTTGGTTTAAGAGAATGAGCTTGAAAGGACCCATGTTTACTTTGAGACGGGCACAACAGAAGAATGTTTAGTTATGCCGAGGATTAATGTGTGTATCATCAAACTTCACCCCAAGTTTCCTTGGTTTTGTTCAAATCTCAACATGCAACTAATGTAAATACTTTCTAGTGTAAATAAAACGCTTTCTTGAAACTTGAAAATTAAGATCTAAAAAGTAACTACAGCTCTCTGCAGAGAAAGCTCTTGGTCAGCTCTGGTTATACAATGAAGGATCCCAAAAGAGAAAAAGAAAAACAAGACCAGAAGCAATTATTTACAATAAAAAAAATGCTTGAAAGTGAAGCGTAGGAGGAAGAGAGATGTTACATTGATCACAGCTGGCTTACGTAACGAAGCTCAGTATAGCCTTCCAAGTAAATATTGTTGTGCGTGTGACTGTGTGAGGTTGGAGATTACGATAAGAGCGAGAGCTCTTAAACTGGTGCTGTGTTTTTCTTAAGAAATAAATAAATAATAATAATAATAAATGACAAAAGAAGGGACGGAGAAAAAAAGGTTGTCTTGTCGGAAGGAACAGTCCTCGGACCACTCCATTCTCTTAAGTCTTAACCTCGTATTTTCCGAATCACATTATTAAGTATAATTATTTATTTGATTTTCGTTTTTTGACGTGTTCCCTTGTGTGCCATATATGCTTTTTCGCTTATGAGATTTCCAGTCTTTTATTTTTTGTAACTGAGATTTCCAGTCTTTCTGTCACTCAAAATTAATATGAATGAAATGAAAAAAAAAATTGAAAAACGAATTTGTAATCCAGTTCATGTTTCTACCTGCTATCATTGTTCATAGCTCTGTTTCGATCACAATTTCTCTTGTAAAATATGTTGCCTGCTACCATTAATTATTTTAATGTCTTTTCAGACTTCTATCATACTGGCATGCGTGTCTAGTTGAGGTTTACTACAATAAAATCTGCAATCCTCAGCTAAGTTTTTATCACTCTAGTCCAAATCATACGACTTGTCATTAATTATATCTGATTTCCTTGTGGTGATTATTCATTCGACGTTTCCTTCTATCAAATCACCCATCAGATCAGCAACTATCTAACACGCTTAAGGTACAAACGATCAGATCAGTTGGGTAAGCACAATGATCTACATGGAGAGATATGTTTTTGTTCGTTGTTTATATACCTGTCAAAATCCACTGCTTTGTGTACTATCATCTTCTCTGGAGATATTTATTTTTTAAGCAAGATTGTTGAAAGTTTACTGTTACGTTTTACAGAAGTCTGATTTGAAATACACATGACATAGCCCAATGTTTCACTTAAAGATTGCTTGCGGGTTTATAAGAAAATATATAACTGTTTTGCATCTAGACACACAATAATCTAATATACAGTTCTCTAATATAAGTTTTTTCTCTAATATAAGTAGATCACTTGAAAATAAGTTGTCTCTGTCCTAAAGCATGAACCTACAAATTATGTGCCGTGTAGTCATATACAGTAAGATTGTTTTTATCTAGGTTGTATGGAAATTCGGATGAAGGTCCATCTCACGTTTCAAAATCTGTTGGAAACTCGTAGAAACTTATTTGAAACTGTTTTTTTTTAATAAATCTCATTTTAGAAACTCAATGAAACTTGTGTTTTCACTTTATTAACTTGTGATTCTGTTTGGAAACGTGAAGAAAACATTTTAAAACAAATTTTGTAATTGTATTTTTATTTAGAGTTACTTAATATTTAAGTATTGGATATCGTATATTTTAAGATTTAAATATAATTTCGATGTTTAACTATTATGTATTTTGTTTTCATATACTTAACATAAAATTGTTATTTACTCCCTCCGTTTCGATTTAATTGTCGTTTTAGAAGAAACTTTTCGTTCAAAATAAGTGTCGTTTTATGATTTCAATGCAAAATTTATTGACTTTTTATTTCTTGTTTATTTTTCTATTGGTTAAAATGTGATTAGGTGTATTGGTAATGATGTTTTTATCTAGTAAATATACAAAATTAAATGTTTTATTAATTTGTGTGCTAAAGTTTCAAACGACATGGAATATGAAATGAGTGGAGTATTGATTTATATTTTTAGATAGACCAAACAGAAAAAAAAAATCGTACTCACATGCAGAGGCAAAACTATAATAAATTATAACTAGGGATGTATTATAATGAATATGTAAAATTAGAAACACAAATCATAAATTCACAAAATTAGGGGGGCGTAATGAAAAGGACAATGGTTGTACAAATGAATTCACCAATCAATCAAAAATTAGCATATTAAATGTAGTCATTTTCATAAAAGGAAACAAAATATTTTGGATTTAGTTCTTAAAATAAATAGATAAAAATAAATAAAAATATTAGTTAGTAACTATAAAAAAGGATCTAAAAATTGTTAATGCCCAAAACGTGCCATTCTTAAATTTTTTAAAATGCATGTTTTTACGTTCTGCAATGCTGTGGCTATCAGTGGCATGGCCTCTCCGTGGACGAACGTGAATATAATCACTTTCTGCGAGCCTTTCGTCACGTTTGATGAATTGTTAGAGCAGCTGTTCTGTTCTTTCTTGGATTTACTCTTCATCTCATTGCTTTCCTCTGTTATCTTCGACTTCCCTCCAATTCTGTAGTACTACCACTCCTCTGTTCATCATCATCTCCTCATTACAAACTTAAACCTCAGAAACAAATAAGTGAATCTCAAAGTAAGATCACCTCTGTAGAATTCAACGTTTAGTTTTTTTTTTCTTATTTATCTCAAGAACAGAGCTACAAACCCAACAAACCTTATTCTATGTAACGACGTTATCAAGCTTCATTTTCTTAAAATTTTCAGGCACAAACGTTATATTTTCCGGCGACATTGAGGGTCTTGCACTACTCTCGGTCGTAGTCTCCCCGTAAATCTCCGGAAAATCCAGACCGCTTGTCGTCAGAAAGTCGTCACTATCGCCGCCGTTAACCGTCGAAGAGTTGGAGAAAAAAGCCGAGATGGTGGTGGTATCTGAGGTGATCCCTTTGGCGCTGTAAGACCGACATGACATGTCGGTACATTTGGGCAAAAGCTTAGATTCTGCAGCTCCATTCATCATCATCGTCTTCTTCTTCTTTCTTGCAGTGATAGAGAAACAGAGTAAATGTGACTGTAGAAAGAGGAAGTGATATTTATTAAAAAAATAAAAAAGCATCTGCTTAGTACTTAATCCAAATTCATCACATTAGATAAGTAGGGACAGGTACAAATATAGAAGTTGTAGTTTGTAGATTACTGTAGTTGTAGATGAGCTTTGGGATGTGATGTTTAGAGATAGAGCTGGGCAGTTGCACAAATAGAGGAAAAAAAAAGATAGAGCTGGGCATAATATCTAGACCCGAAAATTCGAACCCAAATCCGATCTGAAAACATGCACTTAAACACAATTTGATATATAAAAAATATCCCAAAAAAGTTAAAGGAAATGGATAATCAAACCTGAAAGGATAGTATTCGATTTCTAAAATCTATCCGAACATATTTGATATTATATAAAATATTATCCAAAAATATATATTTTTCTTAAACCTAAACTTTTGTATCTTTTCTTGAATCTTGATTGTCTGAAACATTTTTATTTTCAGATATTTATGTTGATTTGGTATAAATATAAGCTATGATGTAAAAATTTGAAGATATATGGACATTGTGTCTATTATTGAAACTTTTATATAAATCAGATATTTCAGTTATGCAGAAAATACTGAAGCCCAAAACGTACCGAACCGAACCTAGCATGATATATATATAATCCAAGTTCGTCGCATTAGATAAGAAATTGCTAAAAGTGATGCCACAAAAACTCGGGTGTGAAGAAGACTCTTTTCTAGCTCGAAGGTCTCAAAGTTTCTTTCAACAAACAAGCACATGAATCACGTGGGAGTGGTAGTGCCGTTTTATGATACAATGAAAGGAATATGCATTTTAATTTCTTGAGCTTCGTTTTGATGGTGACAAAAGATTGTGAGTGTTACATTACACTGTTTACGTAGCACTGTTCACATGAATTTATGTGACAAGAGGTTCTCTGAATCTTTGTAATTCAGATCGCTCCTCATGCATCCCATCGCCATGCTCAATTGGCTTACTGTATTGTGATTGTCTAATACTGAGACGGTGAAAGAGAGACTTGCCACGTGATCGACATACTCTTTCCGTGCATGTGGCTTACAAGGTCCATCACATGAATTATTCACAAGCTAGCTTTAGATGATCACATTCACCGATAATCGGTCAGCAAACAGTTCGTGGAAAAAGACCTCTCAGAGACAAAGCATGACAATTGTTTTTAATTCTGTCAAATATTTCTAATTTTCCTACTTTTTATTTAAATTATTGGATGTGATTGAAAATCTGAGATATGATACGATGATCTCTTCTCTAGACTAAAATATATTTTTTTGTTAATTCTAATTTTTTATTAAGCTTACTAGCACAAATATGGAGTTAGTAGATAGGGAAAGGGAAGAGGGTATAATGTTGTTAACAAAGAAATGGTCGTTGCCTTTTGATGTGATGAATTTGGAAGAATAAAACTTGGGTTCACCCCTATGGTGAACTCTCAAATTCACCTCAATTGTTAACATCAATCAAAGTGCCATATAGGATTGATAAAAAAAGAAAAAAAAAAAAGAGATGAAAAGACGTCGATTATTTTTTTAAAAGCATCTATGACTTCTTCTTCTTCACACACAAAGAACATTGAAAATTTTGTTTATCAAACTACTAAATCCAAAACATTAAACCTTAAATCATTAGGTAAATCATAAACACTAAACATTAAATCCTAAACTCTCAGAATATCTCTTTACCCAAGGGTTTAAGATTTACCTAAGAGTTCATGATTTACCCAAGAGTTCATGATTTACCTAAGGGTTTAGGGTTTAGTGTTTTTGGATTTAGGGTTTAATGTTTTGGGTTTAGATTTATGATATGAGGATAGATGATTGTAAACACTAATTTGACAAAAAAAACTTTCAATATTATGTGTGGATGATGAAGAAGAAGCCATAGATGGTGTTAAAAAAATTAGTCGTAGTTTTTCACCTCTTTCTTTTTTTTAATTTAATTTTGTTTTCTTTTTTACTAATCCTAAATAGCGTTTTTATTGGTGGTAACAGTAGAGGTGAATTTAAGAATTCACCATATGGGTGAATCCAAGTCTTTCTCAATTTGGAATACGTCCATAGAAGAGGCAGTCTATTTCTCACACGGACACACCTAAATGTATGGGTTCCGCATTCCGTTTTATAAATATGCGCATAAATACATGCATATGTGTTTCTACTAGTTAATTAACAAGTATGCACGTAGATGTCTTGTGAGGAATTGGAGATACTACGTGTGTATTGCATCTTGACATAAATATAGACGAACGTGGGAATATGCACTTAGGCGATAAATAGATTAGATAAAAAAGAGTTTTTTGCTGAAGTATATGCCCCTCGGGTAATGCTTCAATTCTCTGACACCTATCACTAATTTCTCATTATTTAACTATCAGTTAAAGTTACATGGGATTCCCTTCTTTTTTATATCCCAAAGTCAAAACATTAAAAAAAATATATATGGTAGAACTTGGAATTGTAAGTAGGAATTGGAGTTACATTTGATCAAAAAAAAAATGGTAGAACTTGGTCAATACAGTAGGAATTGGAGTTACATTTGATCAAAAAAAAAAATCTAAAATATGCAATTGTAAGTAGCCGGTTTTCAAATGAACTTTGTAAATTTATATTATATAAATGGTAGAACTTGGGTTTTTGTTAGTTGTTGATTTAGGATATGACGTCATAGTGTTAGGCGTTTATAAATTTCATGTGAATAAAAAATACATACATGTGAAACAATCGAACACTAGAACATCGTTGCATTCTTTATTCAACAAACAAGAGAAACATCGTAGCCATCAAATTATTATAAGCTAACAAATAAAAGGAAATGAAAGAGAGCAGACATCATTTATTAGGACCGACCGTTTTGGACACGAACCTCTGACTTAGCTGAATCAGAATCAATGTTAACTGGGTATCTGCCGATGCAATGTTCCCAAGGACTATTTGTCGAAGCCTTCACATTGCTTAGAGCCACCCAAACCGCACTGTTACACTTAAACCCTGACCCTAAAGCAATCTGCCAAACTTTATTACCTTTTTTCATCCTTCCTTTTGCCTCTATGTATGCCAATTCATACCATATTGAGCTAGATGAAGTGTTACCAAATCTATGTAACGTTGATCTTGATGCCTCCACATCGATCGGTGCTAGGCCTAGATTCTTCTCTAGCACATCGATCACAGCTCTCCCTCCAGCATGTATACAAAAATGGTCAATAGCAAGTTTGAAATCCGGGACGTAGTAATGTTTGATTTTGTCTTTGAAAAGTTTCTTGCCCATGAAGGTGACGAAAAAAAGAAGTTTCTCGCTTAAAGGAAGAATCAACGGGCCCAAAGTTGCTATGTTTTTCTTAACCGTTCGACCAGCAACATCGGTTATGTCCTTGGACAAACTCACTCCGGTCTTGCCGTTCTCATCGTCTCCTTGTTGCACGCATTGGAAAGACTTGTCGTCAGCTCCGGTATGCGTTCGTACCGTGTGAACTAGCTCGTACTTGGACCGTCTACGATCTCTAGGCTTGTTGGAGAGCAAAATAGCGGCCCCACCAACACGGAACAAGCAGTTTGAAACCATCATGGACCTATTATCACCAGCGTAAATGTTATAAGTGATGTTCTCTGTACTCACCACAAGAGCATACGTGTTTTTATGGACATGCAACATGTCCTTAGCCAGGTCAATGGCTATAACACCAGCACTACAACCCATGCCACCAAGATTAAAGCTTCTTACGTTGCTTCGGAGCTTGAAAGTATTCACGACCATCGCTGAGAGCGAAGGAGTTGGATTAAACATGCTTGAGTTCACCACAAGTATACCTATCTCTTTAGGGTTAACTTTGGTGTTCTCGAAAAGGTTTTTGAGGGCACCGATGATTACTTGCTCCGTCTCTTCACGCGCCGCCGCAAAAGTCTTCTTGGGAGGGACCTGAAGCAGTCCCTCTGGCCCGTGAGTTTCATCGCCTAGACCTGAACGTTCTTGAATCTTCCTCAAGAAGTCAAGCCACGACGAGTCATCGCACGTGCCGTTTCGAGAAGGATCAGCTTTTCTTACTTGATAAAATATATCCATGACCTTGGAGATACTTGATCTACAATGCGTGGGTGGAAGGTAGCATGAGTACTCAACGAGGTAAACCGGTTTGGGCCGGGTTACGATGTAGAGAACCGAACCGAAAACGGTGAAGGCAAAGAGTGAAGCAATGGTTATGAGGTTGTGCTGGAGAGAGGAATAGTATGAGTGGTGAAGATCGTCTATTGTAAGCCGAGAGGCTTTTCCGGCGACGATCGCCGTTAACGGGAAGAAGCAAAGGTTGAAAAGGTTGGTTATGACGTAATGGTAAAGGAGCTTTACGTTAACGGACGTCATTGCTCAGTGTGTGTGTCGGAGAATAGTAGAGGAAGCGATGAGATGTATTTGTATAGATCCTCTTTTGTGGTCCGTTACACTTTACATGCATTTTTAAAGACATGTGTATACTCATGCTCATGCATGCATACACATTGAAATAAATCAGTAGTCCGATGAAAGGTGCCAAAAAATAGGAAAGTATCCTGATGAAAGAAAACATATATATTATACCAAGATTCATTTCGATAAAAATAATGATTTTCAATTTAAAATGAAATAAACTATATATTGCCTAAAATATCTCCATTGTTACTCCAGATAAAGAGTATCTAGATTTCTGTCTCTAATAACAAGATCTTCTTTGACAATTTTATTTTTTACAAATTTTCAATTTAAAGTTTGCGCTAGTGATATTAAACAGGGCTAAATATTAAACATGTGTATTAAATCTAAGAGACTTTTGTACTTAGCAATGATAGGCTAGACCTACATAGACTCTGACTAATTATGGGATCAGTGTTTCTTGGGAATGAGTATTTCCGCAAGTTTATACTCGAATATCAGTAAACAAATGTGTGGAATGTCTGATTGTCTGGAATATATAAGATCATTTGAATACAGCTACGTTTAATCTTAATAATGTTATTTTACAATCAGATCCCAGGAGACTTGTTAATTGTGTCTAATAGCCCGGTTTATTCCAAGAAGTTATGTAATATCAATATCTTCAAAACGCGTATATTAATTCATCGTGACATTTTGGAATACACGTAACATTTACACTTTTTCTTTTGAAAAAGTAAATTTACACTTTACAAATACTTCAAATAAGAAAAAATGGATTAAGCGTTGTGGAGCTAGCGAATCGGACAAAATAAATGAAACTAAACATCAGACAGATGAAACCATGCGGATCGAACAGTTTTAAATATTTACTAGATTCTCGGGTGTTTTGGTGTTGTTTTTTCAATATAAAGATTAGTAAATTTTCGTTTTGATTATATAAATTGTAACATGGTCAAGTTTCAATTATGCGGATTTGTTATAGTGTGTATAGTTGACGAAATTTAAAATACGTCACATAACCATTTTATGTTTGTAAATAAGTTAAACAATGGTTGTATCCGAAATTCGTACTCGGGCTATTATATAATTTGAAAGAATTATAAATTATATAAAATATTGCTAAACATATAAAGTGGTCAATAATATTTTTGATTAAGTCTTATGTTCGTGTGGTTACAAAATTTCAATCTCTAATTTCATGGTTTTAAAATTAGTGCAGACTTTAATTTTATGTTATTGATATTAAAAAGTTTAAGGGATATGAAATTGATTATATAAAAACATAGCTGAAAGACCTTTTAATCAAAACCATAAAGTCGACACCATTAATCAAAACCATAAAGCAAGTCCATCTAAATGTTGAAATATGCCTACAAAACCGAAAGACAATAATATCATTAATGAAATTTTTTAGTTATTCAAATCATTTATTGATCCAAAATTGATTTACATATTACCATTATTTTTGTTTCAAATCACAAGAATTGAGTTTTTTTTTTTTTCTTTCAAAATAAAAAGAAATAGAACAAACATTTTTTCAAGAGTGATTTGGATGAATAACTTTTTATTAGAAAACATATAATTTAAAAGTTTTTCTTAAAAATAATGTTTGAGTTTTAAGAAGTGTTTTCATATCGGACTCGGATCCGTGGTAGAACTCGTAAACTCGTACCTTGTATATAATCCAGTTCGTATTCAATGAAAAATTCGTTAATTAAAAATCCATATAAACTATTAAAACCCCAAAGCACATTATTAACATGTGATTTGATACCAGTGATCCGTTAAAAACACAAAATATCTAATAATATTTTAAGATTTTTTAGTAATTTAATTATATACTTTCGAATATTACATTTGATTTTTTGCTGACAAAAAAAACTTGTGATTTTTAAACTTTTATGATATTTTTTGTTATGTCATTCAAATAAAAATGATAATATAAAAAACTTATTGATATGAAAATATTAGTTTATTTTTGTTTTTAATAACCTATTATAAGTTTTGTATTTTTATTTTAGATTTAAAATTTAATTTTATAATACATAGATGTAAGAAAATAATATTATGATGTCATTATGTTTGTTGATTAATTTAATTTCATAATATATATGTATAATTTTTAAATTTAAAATATTTGTATTAAATAATTGTATATTTTATAAGTATGTGTAAGCACGTTATTTATTGATATATTTAAATACATAATCTGCAGGCCTAAAATCAAAAGATTCAAATATCATTAATGAATTTTATTAATCATTTTAAAAATAAAAGTATTTTCAGAAAAATCATAATTTTCAGTATGGGTATAATATGAGAATGATCGCTGATTTAAAATGTATCAAATACTTGTAATAAAATCCGTAAACTCTCATAAATGATTGATTTGTTTGATGGGGTTTAGATGGGAAAGCCCATATTGTTTTTTTTCAGTATAAAACTGTTTTATTACAACTATTTTAACAATGATTTTGGCCCAAGCCCACTCGACAAAACCCAATAATGTCTCTTTTTCTGCTAGTAAGAGTCTAAACTATAGAGAAAAAAAACTCTGATCTACTCTCTCTGTCGGAACCGATAAACTCAATGTTTATAGAGCCACTCTTCCAAATCAAAGCAGGTTAGATCTATTGTCTTATTTTCTTCTTGATCAAAACTAAAATGGGACTTGGATGATCTGAATCATTTTATTCAAACCACATCTTTGGGAGAAAACTTGCATGTGGTTTCCCATGATTTTCGTCTGTATTCCGTTGATGGTTGCTTTGGCTAAATCCTGACATGCGACTATTAGCTTATCAACAACTAAAATTTAAATACTTTCTTATCTATCACTTTTTGTATCTCTTTTTAACACGTTGATCCCGACTCTCACTCTTATTTCAACCATTTCTTGTTTAGTTTTTTTATATGAGCTCCTATCGATTAAAATCAAACAGAAGATCATTCAGTTACTCACAAAGACTTTGCTATATACATTATTTACTAAAGAAATGTATTTATTTTGTTTTCTTGTAACTGAAGGTATTTATTTAGTTATATAATATCTGATTCTGGTTTCAGTAGATGTGTTTGTGATATTACGGATGTGTTCCAGGTTGTTGACATATGAAAACAGACGTTAATGTTTCCCCTCATCGCTGAAGTTACCAAAAGAGAAAAAAGATATATCACACTAAAGGTAAGTATTCGATCCAGACAAATAAATTGTGTTTCTTAATGATGAATAATTTGTTTATAAAAATAATTTCCAAGATTTTGCATATAGTTTAGGATCTAATTATTCAGAAGCAATCTACAATATGTATAATAAGCAATGCAAAAAAGTCAGCTAAGATAAATAGTTCTCATGTCTATGCTTATAAAGTTTGTATAATATAGTGGTTAATGAACCTTATAAAAGATTATAAAATACTTTACTAAACTTCTAAATGCCCCTTTTTTCTTGTTTTGTAAAACAGGATTATTCCGGAAAATATCAAATTATTGGTTACGTTTTAAGCACTAGTTAAGCACAAGCTCGTTTCGATTACTACTTGCGACTACAATCTTACCAAGTAATCATTAGCTCTTCTTTTGCTGTTGTATTTTATGGTTGGATTAGTCTATATGAATTGTAGTTCTTTCGTATATTTGATTTTAGATTTAATGATATACAATATTAGTTAACTATAAATTAAATTAGCCTTTCTAAATACACCTTATATCCGAAATTTAGGCTCGCTATATTTTTAGCATGATTTTTTTGGTCACACTAACATTGAAACGAATATCGTATCTCTCACTTCAGTTTTGCGGGTCACAATAGTTAGGATTCTGTCTTGCTTTCACCAAGCATCAGATTTCAAAGATATACCCTTTCCCGAAGGTATCATACTGCAGTCCAAGTGAAAAATATCAAAATCAAGGTAATATTATCCTATTTTCTTCTTATTATTTTTCAAACTTTAACAATCTTATTTACCTCTTTTGATTTCACAGACCTGACTTTTCCTCGATGTCTACTGACTACTCTGTGTCATGTTACAGATCTATCTACAATTACAATGGAGATACATAAGAAAGAAAAAAACCAGCCAAGGGAGACCTATAATAGAATTTGTAGCTGCTCTCAATGAATAATGTAAGATAAATAAATATAGTATGACCTCATCAAGATATAAGCTAATCGTGTTTGTATAATAATTTGTTTCAGGATAGATCATAATAGTACATTTTTGTCTGCAAAAATGATTTCAGGTGTGAATGGTTTTCAGAGTCGTTATTTTGAAGGCTTTACCTGGGAAGTGTATGATAGCATCTGTGCATTCTTCATTTTTTTCTGCTCTCTGTGTGTTTATCGTGTCTGTTAAAATCTAGTATTATGGTGTATATATAGCAAATGATAGGTAGGTTAAAGGGTGATAGTTGGATATCTATTATTTTCGCTGAGCAGAATATTTTGTGAATATACTAACTGAATATAGGAAATATAGGAATTGGAACAAACAAAGTTTAAATGTATTAAATTGATATAGAAAATACAGGATCTTATATTTTTTTTTTAAAAAAAAATCAGCTAATTAACTTTATTTATAGTATAGATACCAAATTCGAATAATAAGAGTCAACATAAAGTGTGTATGTTTTCTTTTAATTCGAAACATAATTTGCTAAGACATTTGTGTATGATCTTCAATAACAGTGTTGATTTAATGTCTAGTAGATTATTAACATATTATTATACATTATTCAAGAGCTTTTAAGTTACAACAATATATTATTTATGTTTTTAGATGATTAAAGTTGTTAAAATTAGATAAGATATCACAATGTAGTTGCGAGATCTTATACCAGCATTTTCTTAGATTAATATATAATTTTTTTTTAAAAAAATCATTTTAAAAAGATTTGTATTTGGAGTTGGCGTGTGTCTGAAGATATGCTAATTTCATTATTTTAATAATATTTGAGAGTTTTGTAGATAAAAATTTATTTATCAGTTTATATTTTTAAATATATGAAAACAGATATTTGAATATTCATTACTTATACTTACATATATTGCTGATAGAAACTGATGATCTGCATATAAATATGTAATTTTTCTGTGCATATATATGCTTTAGGCTATAGAAAAAGGGTTATATGAGTTGAAGATGGTTTTAAAGCTTTGATATCACGATAATATCTTTTTTTTTTATCACGATGGTATATATATTGTTGCTGTGTGGATCTTTTTCTGCATTTAAATAAAAGGAATGATTTTTTAAATAACTAAGCAACGATTTTGGAAACAATAAAACCATTAAATAAAAAGTATAAGCAACGATTTTGGAAACAATAAAACCATTAAATAAAAAGTATATGATTAAAATAAATCAGTGGCATTTCACTGTAAATACTTTAAAATTTGAAGGGCACCTCGAAAAAGGGCCTTCTGTTTTAATAGTATTGATATTATTATATTTAGTTAAGAATTATATGTTATCTTCCTATTTTCTATATATTTTTATTTTAATGTTAAAAATATATAATCAAATGATATATTTATGTAAAATAATGTGTAGTATATAATAAACTATGTAATATTTTACGTTTTGTAATTTTACTTTCACTCTCAATTGTGAATATGTACTTGTATTTCTTAAAAACAAATAGAAGTGATGTATTCAGGAGTAAATTTCAAACAAATTTTACCCTCCATTGTGATATAATATGCACTTGTATTTCTTTTAACAAAACGTTTCTATGTTTTGTCCATTGCCCTTTTTAATATCAAACAGGTCCCCCAAATTAATAGATCTTTGGTCTGAACTTCGGTCTGAACTTCTTTCCACAGTTTACAAGAACAAGATGATTAGTTTTTTTTCAAGTTTATGTCTAACTCTATCCATGTTCAGTGCGGTCCTAACATGAGGAAGACTAGCAGCAATTTTTTTTTAGAGTTGACCATTAATTTTTATATTTTTTGTAATTTAAAGCTAAAACAATATATGTAATTTTTTATCATATTTTCCATTTTAAGTGGTAATTATTTTAATAAATTTATCTCCGGATTCCTTATCAAAATGTCTCGTAATTATTAGAGGACATTGCTTATATATCTATTATATTAAAACAGAAGTCATGACTTTTCATTCATGTGTGATATTTAAAAAAAATGGACTATCACTAGAATCAATTATCATTCATTTATTTCTAATAATATGGTTTCATAATATTTTATTTCTAATATAACAATATACTCCTATAAAATCGGAGTTGTTAAAAAACACATATTTGATTCCTTAGTAAACACATTATAATTTTTTAAAAAAAATCTAACAAATCTGTTTAAAAGATTTTAACAGGATCTTTTATTTTCAAAAATTCTGTGTAAATATTTTAATAATTTGTAGTTAGTTTAAAATGTTTATTATACATTAATATATATGATAAATTATATTGAATTATTAAATTTATATGTTTTACTTTTATAAGTATTTATGTTCAAAATATAATATGTTAGTATAATATGTGTGATTTTTTAAAACAAAATTGACTTTCATTAGAAATCAGTTATCATTCATTATTACAAATAATATGGCTTAATAATATCAAGTATGTTCCTAATACTATGGTATAAAATTATCTTTTAACAATATACCTTCAAATCTAACATACTAAAAGCATATATCAATAGTATTTGTTTAATATTCAATAGTTAGTTTGTGTTACAGAAAAATGAAAAAAAAATCAATAGTTTAGTTTACATATTTATAAATAAATAATATTAAGTGTTTAAATACTAATGTATATGATTATGAAATATTTGCATTAAAATACAACCATGTTACTAAAATTATAATTATTTATTCTTATTACCTGTAATCCGTAACTATTCAATAACATATAGTTTAAATACAAAATAATTCAGATATCTATTGAATTAAATATATTTTTATCCATCTAATATTCAAACAAAAATCTAAAGGAATAAATATATAAAAATCTACAGATAGAAACGATGGTATAAATTGAGTTTTAGCTAATAAGTATGTAAACTATAACATTCTGAAAATGAAAATGATATATATTCATTTCAAAATATGGTTAATGTTTATAGCTTATACCACTAATGATATAAAAATAAAATTTCGACATATATATAAAACAAAACGAACACCCGCACGGTTGTGCGGGTCGAAATCTAGTTAAATATTGTTTTTCTTGTTAAATTTCCGATATAAGATTTGAATGGATTAATAACAAAGTTATTGCAGACTTGCAGTGCAATGGTTGAGTCCAGTTTTCAAGAAATTCTTGGTAAATTAACGAGTACTACCTTTATACACATATATGCATACATTTATACAATTGTTTTACCGAATGGTAAAAGAATATAAGAAGAGTAAGTCTTCTGGTACATGGAGGACTAATCATATTTACAAACCAATCCACCGGTTCTTGAATTAAAGATCAATCTTAACGGGATATCTATGGATGCAATTTTCCCAAGGATTCTTAACCGATGGCTCAACATCTCGAAGAGCCACCCAAACCGCGCTGTTACACTTAAACCCACTTCCAAAAGCAATCTGCCAAACCCTGTTCCCTTTCCTCATTCTTCCTTTAGCCTCCGTGTAAGCCAACTCATACCATATGGAGCTCGATGAAGTGTTTCCAAATCTATGCAGCGTCATCCTCGACGCTTCCACATGTTTTGGCAAAAGCCTTAAACTCTTCTCCAGCTCGTCGATCACGGCTCTACCTCCCGCGTGTATACAGAAATGATCAAACGCAAGCTTGAAATCCGGCATGTAAGGCTTCATCTTCTTCTTGGAACTAAACAGTTTATTAGCAAGAAAAGTCGCAAAGAAGAGAATCTGCTCGCTCATGGGGAGAACAAGAGGACCCAAAGTGGTGATGTTCGTCTTAAGAGCTGCTCCAGCTATAGACATCAGGTCTTTAGACAAAGAGACACCTGTTTTCAAATCCTCGTCTTGTTCTTGATACACACAATTAAACGCTTTCTCGTCAGATCCTTTATGAGTCCTCACCGTGTGAACAAGCTTATACTTGGACCGTCTACGATCACAGCTCTTGTTAGAGAGCAGAACCGCGGATCCACCAAGCCTAAACAAGCAGTTAGGTATCAACATCGCTTTCTTATTACCAAAGTACCAGTTCTGAGTTATGTTCTCCGTGCTAACCACAAGAGCATAGGTGTTTCTATGAATCTGTAACATGTCGTTAGCTAGATCAACGGCGATCACACCAGCGCTACATCCCATTCCTCCTAAGTTAAAGCTCTTCACGTTCTCTCTAAGCTTGTACTTGTTCACAATCATAGCCGACAAAGAAGGCGTCGGGTTAAATAAACTACAGTTCACTACAAGAACACTTATCTCTTTAATGTTGACTTTGGTGTTCTCGAAGAGACTGTCTAGTACACCGAACACCACCAGTTCAGCTTCCTCACGCGCCGCCGCCATTGTGGGACGCGGAGGGACGTCGTGGATAGCCTCCGGTAGGAAAGTCTCGTGTCCGAGACCGGATCGTTTCAGGATCTTGCTCTGGAACTCTAGAGACGATTCGTTGAAAGTGTTGATCAGTTTGGAATGGTTCATGAATTTTTGGTGGCTTAATTGGAGACTGGAGGGAGGGAGGTAGCAAGAGTAATCGAGAAGGTAAACTGATCTTGGTCGGGACATGAAGAAGAGAGTGGTTCCCAAAAAGGCTACGAGGAAGATGAATGCAAGGTGGTTCAGGTTTAACCGGGAGACGTTCATGACCAGAACCGTCAGCGAGGAGAGGAGTAAGAGCTTTAAAAAGTGAGTGATCAGGTAATGATAACATAGCTTGACGTTCTTACGGATCTGTGCGTTGTCGTCCATGGGAGATTACTACTAAAAAGGAATGTGAGTTTTGCTGGTTGTTTTGTTGAGGATTTAAGATGGGTGTGTGTGCCTATATATACACGTTACACTTGAGGTTGAAGAGAAGAAACCGTGAGGGTTAAGTGTTTATTAACCATTTTCACCTGGTTTATGTTGGGTGGAGTTTGATATAACTAAAAAACAGAGAGAAGTCGCCATTGATGAATACGTGGACGAATGTGGCATCATGTGCATGGGTTAAAACGGTGGAAGATTAAGATACAGTATACGGAAAGTTTTTTTTTTCAGATGAATACCAACCCAATTCTTTAGGGAAAAAAAAGAGGAATCCTCATGAGAATGGACGTGAAAATGGGCTTGGTCTGGGCCAAATTGCGTATGTACAGCCATACATTTTGTTTAAATATCTTCGGTATATTTATTTCACTGTGCAATTAGATATTGCATAGAATCGCCCCTAGGGGTGGGCAACCGGGGGACCAATCGGGTGTCGGTTCGGTTTCAATCGGGTATCGGATATTCGGTTCTAGAAAAAACTACCCCATTCGGGGATTTTAAAAATTCGGTTCGATTTCGGTTCGGTTATTGTCGGTTTCGGTTCGGATTTGATATCACCATAAAGGTTATGATTTAAACCATTATGCAATCGGATATGGGTTCTTGCTCGGGTTTTCGGTTCTTGATCGGGTTATGATTTAAACCATTATGCAACCGAGGGACCCTAATCTCCGTTTGTAGTACAAACACATGAACACCAAGACACAATCACCTGTGTTTATTTTACAGAGACAAGCACACTCTGAAAAAACAGAACAATATCACACGATCAAACTCTGTATAGAAAATGACAAAATGTGTTTGTATTTGTACTTGTGAAACCAGACACAATCAAACTCTTTTGAAGACACAAGCACACAAAGATTAAACAACTGCAAAACTTTATTAAGATCAAACTCGATTGTCACTATTATTCAAATGCAAAAAAACAGAAAAGAAATCAAAACACCATTATTCAAAGATCAAAAAAACCAAACATAAAGCAACATAGAGCAATAAAAACTTTGAAACATAAATCTCCAGCCGAGAAAGTAGCAACCTTCAGAATCCAAACTTCAAGCATCAATATGGTGAGCTTCAAACTCTGAGAAAAGACAAACAAAAAATTAATTTAGATCGCATATACAAACTAAAACGAGTACAAAAGAGATGTAAGTGAATTCATACATTTCTCAAGCTTATCAAACTCTTCTACTTCAGCTAGGATTTGCTCATTTGTGAGGATGGTTTCCTTAAGCTTGATGTCAGCATGAAGCCACTGCTCAGTACACATAAGAACCTCTATCATGTAGTGAGTCAAGCAGCTTCGATAAGGCTCCAATATCCTCCCACTTGTGCTGAAAGCACTCTCTGATGCCACTGATGAAACCTGCATAGCCAACAGATCTCTCGCCATCTCTGCAAGGACCAGGTACTTAATTTTATGCACCTTCCACCACAACAGAATGTCAAACTCCATTCCCGGTAAGAGCTTTGGGTTCTCAACTGCCTCCTTCAAGTAAACTTCAAGCTCATCCCTAGTATCTTCACCTTTTTCTGCAACAAGTTCCTTGTACACTGCATCCATCCTTTCATAACCGAAATCCTCCACCACCAGTTCCATTGTATCCACTCCTTGTTCCTGAGAGTCTGGATCAGAGACGCCTGAGGCTTCAGGTGGTTGCGAGGCTGGTACCGAAGATGCTTTCATGCGCATGCTGTACTCCTTGAACATGGATGTGAGAAGAGCAGTCACGGAACATTTTGTTGACACCCTTGATGCCATCCCAATACTTTAAAAACTTCTGCAACATTTCTGTTGCCCTCAACTTCAGCTCAGAGTCTACACTACTAGCTATACCAGTGAGATTTCTCTCGATTGTCACTATCTCACCATAGCATTTGAAAGCATTGACCTTAGATGAGGCAGAGACAATCAAGGTGCTGTTATAAAATATAACCAAAAACCTAATAAGTTTTTCAACAGCTTTCCAGTCCCAAGCATCAGGTGGTCCACACCGCTTAGCCCCATTCTCTACCTCTAGAAAATAATCATTGTAAAGCCTATCTTCAGCTTCCATCCTATCAAACGCTACCTTAAACTGTAATGCTCTAGACAGCATAAGGAAAGTTGAATTCCACCTAGTCTTTACATCAAGGGGCAAGCTACCACGAGTCATCTTACCATTTGTGACTCTCTGATCAAAGGCATTTAACCTATTGGTTGACGACCTAACATACTGAACTGCATTCCTAATAGCTAACACGTTCGAGCTTAAATCACCTAAACCCTCCTTAGCTATCAAGTTTATAATATGAGCCGCACACCTCATGTGTAAAAAATTCCCGTCTAATACAAAAGCATCAGGGGAAAGCAAGTTAAAAGCCTCATGAAACCTCTTAATAGCAGACGTATTTGCGGTTGCGTTGTCTACTGTGATGCAAAACAACCTCTGAAGACCCCAGTCAGCTAATCACTCTAATAGAACTCTAGAGATTGTGGTACCTTTGTGATCCATGAAAAACTTGAAACCAATAATTAACTTCTTCAGCTGCCACTCATCGTCAATGAAATGTGCAGTGATAACCATATAACTTGCTCCTGCAAACAAAAAAAATAATTAACAGTGTGTATAAGCGTATACAAATTTGTTGATATAAACAGTTGTATCGAGAATGTGACTTGGGATACCCAAATATCAGTGGTGAGTGAAACTCTTTGTTTACTCTTGACGAGTAAGTTCTTCAGTGCTGCTTTCTTTTTGACAAACATCTCCACAATGTTTCTTGTCAAAGTCCTTCTTGAGTGGGGCGTGAAAGGCAGAACCTTGCAAAGTAAAACATTAAAAGAGTAAGTACGTTTGATGATTCAAAGAATAAAAAATAAGTTAAAGCATTGGTATTAAAGGTTGTACCTTCTCGCAGAAGTGCTTAAAAGCCGTACTTTCAATGAATGAAAGTGGCAATTCTGCTAACACCACCAGCTCGTTGCAAGATTCTTTGAAAACCTCTTCAGTCAATTTGGATGCCTTGAGGTTTCCTCCATTACCAAGCTGCTGTTGCTTCTTGTTCTTCCTAATCAACCACGCTTGGTGTTCTTTGCAAATTTGCAGATGCTGCTTCAGGTTTGAAGTTCCTGACTTGGATGCACATGAAAAGCTCTTCTGGCAATGGTGACAGACACACCTGTTTCGATTATCTTTGTTTCTGGTGAAATGCTCCCACACAGTAGACCTAGGCACAACCAACTTCTTCACCTTCTGCGACTGAGATGATTCTCCAGCTTTTGCAGTTGCAGCCGCTTCGAACTCATGTTCTTCAAATTGCATATCACCATCAGTTGCTTGGTTATCGAAAGCTGAGGATGCCATCTGCAAGAGAAAAAAATGGTATTAGCTTTAGAATTATTTAACCAGCATTAGTACTTAAGAATAAATCGTTGGACTTTTATCAACATCAAACTGTGATAGACGTATTATATATGGATTCCATATTATGGAATAAACTAGAGAGATACTAAGACACAAACGACAATTCAAGTATTAAGAACGAAGAACTAACATTGATACGAGTTAGTTGAAGATTAAGAACTGAAGAGCTAACATAATTTCAACATGAAAATTACAGGTTAAAGAAACAACACAACAACAGCTGAAGAACTAATATGAGACGCATCAATACTCATTACAAGAACGCAAGAGTGACAGCTAAAAGAATGATGCATGAGGAGAAAAATAAAAATGTTATATGATCCGATAGTCGGTTTTATTCAGTGAAAAAAAAAATGATGCATGAGAAGAAAAATAAACACCTCCGATTGATTGATTTCTGTATAAAGAGGTGGAATGGCTTGTGAAGTCTAAGGATTGGCGCAAAGACATATATAGGAGCTGAAAAAGTAGGGTTTCGAGTTTGAATCGATGATAGGATCATTGAGAGGATATTTGATTTTCGGGTAATGGAAAGGATTTCGGATTGGAGGATACGGAAGTTGAGATTTAGGAAAGGTTTCTTTCAGATTTGTGGAGAGAATCATGGAGTATCGAATCAAAAATCGAAAATGAGAGAAAGAAAGAGGGGCTAGGGATTTAGGATCGGGTGTCGGTGGTAATGACTCGGTTGTCGGATTTAAACCGGTCCGAACCGACATCCATTATAACTCTAAATCACGAACCGAATGGATTATTCATTAAATCCGAAACCGAATCGAACCGCTTTGATCGGACCGGATACCGATCGGTTGATCGGTTTTCGGATATATTGCCCAGGCCTAATCGCCCCATTAAAAAGTACTACAAAATTGTTATCTCTAAAGTAATGGGCGGGACAAATCATTCACATATTTGAGGCTGAAGACTTCCCTTTCCGTTATGTAGTTATCAAAAGCTAGAAGCTACTTTGCTAATCTAATGCAAATAGTTGCCGTTTATTAAAATTTTGATTAAGCTACATTGTTTTTATTTTATATTTTATTTTGAATACCATAAGACCACGATCAATGAGACTTCTTTGATCAGAATTTCAATATTAAAAATAAAGAAATAAAAGAAGAAAACTGACTTGTTCAAATTCTATGATGATACCCCAAGCAATCAACTCTCTTAATCCGCCACTGCCTGACACAATGGTCATAAATCCTTTCCAGGTTAATCATCATAGGAACCACAGGCTAATCGCAAGGAAACCACTTGTGATAAGGCTAATCGCAAGGAAACCACTTGTAAAATATATCGTAAAGTGTTGTCTTATTCATCAACCCAACATTGGTATTTATACAAAGACAATCGTGTATGCAACATAGGAAAAGGAAAGAATTGCAGTTGGTATTTATACAAAGACTATCGTGTATGATACTATGATAGATTCAGATTTATTATGGGCTTCCAACTTAAAACCAATTGGCAATTAGTGGATTGGTCCTAACCCTTTATATAGTAATATATTATTTCTTATATTACCGATGTGGGATGTTTCTCATCAATACCCTCCTTCACGCTCAGCCATCTAGGTCTGAAACAAGCGTGGACAATGTAAGAATAACATCTACAGAGGGTCCAACATCGGTATAGTATTAGTAGTAGTAAATTAGGTCAAAGGATTTTATTGCTATGATACCATGAAATATATCGTAAAGTGTTGTGTTATTCATCAACCCAAACTTTAGTATTTATACAAAGACTATCGTGTATGCAACATAGGAAAAGGAAAGTATAGATTTGCCTAAATCACTAACGTATAGGAATATTAACATTATCTCATTAACTTGAGAGCAGAAGCTAGTTGCTACACTGCCAGATTGATAGATGTTTTTAAGTTTGGTCTATACTACATTGAGTATCTCATAGATTAATTAATACGAGTTCAGATTCTAAAGGCTTCGCAATTTGTAAAATATCATATATGTATAGGGAAACCCAATTTCTTATCTTTTGGTTTTTCTTGGCTGGCCAGATGAAGAATTATAGACAAGATATTATTCGGTATCCGGTTTAAAACTGAACCGAAATTACTTTGATTCTACAGAAATCCGAAACAACTAAACCGATTCTAAATCCAGACTCGAGCAAAAAGCACGACCACTCCACCACCTCCTTCCTCCTATATACAAGAGGTAATCATCCTAAAGCCACCACGTGTCATCCATCACTACTCATTCTCCTGACTTTACACATCATCATGAAACCCCACTAAAACACACAAAAAGGTAAAAAAAAAATTAAAAATCCAGTCTTTCATAATAAAAGATCTGGTGCCAACACATTCTCTCCCTGTTGTTAATCGAAAATGGAGGAGGACCTGATCAAGCGCCTCGAAGCTGCGGTTACGAGGCTCGAAGGAATCTCTAGCACCAACAACGGAGGAAGAGTCACACTTTCCCGCGGAGGAGACTTCTCTTCCGGCGCAGGAGCCGATGCCGCTGCGTCGGATCCGTCGATTCTAGCTTACGACGATCTGATCACGCAATGCGTCGGCAGGATTCTCGCCGCGGCGGAGAAGATCGGCGGACCTGTTCTAGACGTGACGAAGATCGTCGCGGAGGCCTTCGCTGCGCAGAAGGAGCTGCTCGTTCGCATCAAGCAGACTCAGGTAAAAAGAGGGAACAGATCCTCCTCCTGCTATATGCTCGATGTAATCGAATTGGATTGGTTTTGATATTTTGTGTACCGTTTTGATTTTTGAGCAGAAGCCTGATATGGCTGGATTGGCTGGATTTCTCAAGCCGTTGAATGATGTTACGATGAAAGCTGACGCGATGACTCAGGGAAGGAGGAATGATTACTTTAATCACCTTAAGGCTGCTTCTGATAGTTTATCCGCATTGGCTTGGATTGCTTTTACTGGAAAAGATTGTGGTGAGCTGAGACATTGTGTTGGCTTTTTAATATTTTTGTGGTAGTATCTTCACTGTGAATGATTTGGCTCTTTTCTTTGCAAAGGTATGAGTATGCCAATAGCTCATGTGGAAGAGAGTTGGCAGATGGCTGAGTTCTACAGCAATAAGGTGGATATGCTACTCTGCATATTCTGGAAAGCAATTGCTTATTCAGATTTGCATAAGGTTAAGTTGCTGTTTGATGCTTTTTGTGCATTGTTAATTGTGTGATGTATGTGTTCTTCTTTAGGTTTTAGTGGAGTACCGTAACAAAGACGCTAATCATGTGGAATGGGCTAAGGCTTTGAAAGAGCTCTACTTACCTGGTTTAAGGGATTATGTTAAAAGTCATTACGCTTTGGGGCCTGTATGGAATGCATCAGGGAAGCCTGCTAGTGCTCCTGCTAAGGGTCCACCTGATCCTCCCCCAGCACCATCTGCACCGCTCTTCAGTGCTGAATCTTCGAAGCCGTCATCGTCGTCGAACCAGAAGCAAGGGATGTCTGCTGTTTTCCAGCAGCTCAGCTCAGGTTCTGTGACCTCAGGTATGCTTTGAAGTTGGGTATGTCTTCTTGGAACTCTGGAATGTGAATCACAAGTGACTTATTTTTGGCTCTTTGATGTACAGGTCTTAAAAAGGTGACGGATGATATGAAGACAAAGAACCGTGCTGATAGATCTGGAGCAGTGAGTGCCGTTGAGAAGGAAACTCGTTCCACTAAACCAGCCGTTTCGAAAACTGGACCACCCAAAATGGAACTTCAAATGGGTCGCAAGTGGGTTCTTACTTTCAAATAACTAGATGATGCAGGTTCAAACTATGGTAGAAATACTCTAACATGGTTGTTTGCTTCTACTGTATTATTAGGTGGGCTGTTGAGAACCAAATCGGGAATAAGGACTTGGTTATCAGCGAGTGTGATTCGAAACAGTCTGTGTATGTATTTGGTTGCAAAGATTCTGTCTTGCAGATACAAGGTAACTTTTTCGTCATTCCTGTTCTACTGTAAAAGTTTGGACATTTGCTCAAGTAATTTTTGAGTTCCTTGCTGTTTTTTCCATAATTTGTAGGAAAAGTTAACAACATCACCATTGACAAATGCACCAAAATGGGTGTTGTCTTCACGGTGAGTAGAATAACTCTTATATTCCTACTGTATAAGTTATGTGGTTTCTAATAATGTAAAATCTGTAATTGTATGTATAGGATGTTGTTGCGGCATTTGAGATTGTGAACTGCACCAACGTGGAAGTACAATGTCAGGTAAGTTTTTTATCATTTATAGCTACAATATGTGATGTAGCTCTGACGTCTGCATTGATGCTCTTGCTTTGTCTTTACGTCATATATGGCTCTTACAGGGTTCAGCTCCCACAGTTTCTGTGGACAACACAACTGGCTGTCAGTTGTACCTAAACAAAGACTCATTAGAGACAGCTATAACAACAGCTAAGTCGAGTGAGATCAATGTAATGGTCCCTGGTGCTACCCCTGATGGAGATTGGGTATGTCCTTCCTCTCTTTGTAACCATGAAAATCTTTTGATTTCCTTGTATTCCTGGGGATAATACATCGAACAAGGAAAATGTGATGAGAGCCCTAGTTACTGTGGGTAATACCAGAATTTCAGAAGTCATACTAGATTACAAGCTTATAGTAACCAAGGATTTGTGTTCTGTTTGAGTGAAGTGACACTGTTCAATAAGGGAATCATTCTCATAATGTTTTTCTTATACAATATTGTAGGTGGAACACGCACTGCCTCAACAGTACAACCATGTGTTCACCGAAGGGAAGTTCGAGACAACGCCGGTCTCTCACTCAGGTGCCTAAGTAAAGAGGAATCTCTGTTGGGTCTTGGTTTTTTTGCTTAAATACGAGGTCTTCTTCTTTTAACTAGTTTCGTCTGATTATAATAGAAGCGAATCTGTTTGTTTTGTTTGTTTTGTTTGTGGTTCCGTCTCTATCCCCTGATTTGGGATTGGATGTTTTTTTTTTGTGATGTTGATCATCTCGTCTTTTGTTCGTCCTTGGGTCATTGGATTGGATTTAATATTTTTTTGTGCACGCTCTTACTTTTACTGAGCTATGCTGATGAGAAAATGTGAACAAATTATCATGGATAGAAAAAGTTGTTCCTATTTTTGGAATATGCGAAATTTTGTATTTATCATTCAGCCTTTTTGATTTTGTTTTGCAAAAAAATGCCAGCTCTGTAGTTAGAAATAGAGGAAAAGTATCATTAAATCATATGTCAAATGCCAATAGAAAAGTATATCAGTCGATATCACAAGTCGTATGCAAATAATTGTCCAAATAATTGTCCAAATAATTGAGCTACAAATAGTGAAAACCAAAATCATCATAGGAAAGCTTCCATTCTCATCACCTCAATAGAATCATCATAGCCATTGATGATACTACTCTTCCTAATGTGATTCTACGACCGCGAGCCTGGCCAAGTTTCAAATACCAACATTCAGAATTGATGAAGAGGCTGGAAAAGTTGGAATGGTGGAGATTTACAAAAGAAGAAAGATCGACTAACAGAGGCCTTTCATCATAGCACAATCTGTTCTTAGGGGTGGTTATTTGCAGTCCTATGTAGCTGCAGGTGCTCCGTTTTGGCTTAAGAACCTCTTTTATAATGAAGAAATGACTGCCTCTGTTGAAGTCTGATAGTGATGGCAAGATCGATTTTTTGTTAGCTGGAAAGTGTTGTTTGATCAGTTTCTTCTGATCCATTTTTTGGGTATAGTGATTTTTAGGCATTGTGTATTTCCTTGTTGACATGTATGTATATCTACACTTTCTCTGCTCGGTTGAGCATGGTATGAAATTCTCAGATGACAAAAAAAAAAAATAGTGAAAACCAAAATCACACAGAAGACGGGACTAACGGGAAAGGATAATCCCCCAAAAACGGCACCGTTCGGCATTGTGAATGGGGTCCACTTTTGTTATTCCAAATGGGAACAGTCAATTGTCGCCTTCCTGGCTGTCAGGTCAGAGACATCATCAACAAGAACAACAGGAAGCGTGTCTAAATGCTTCAGCTCTCGTCTCCTCCTCCTCCAAATCCACTCTTTATAGGGTCCGATCATGAACTTCTCTCTCCTCTAAACAATCCCTCTCTCTCTCACTCTCCATAGTTTCTCTGATCGGCGACGGAGTAGACCAACTCCGAAGCTTGGAATGTCTGTCTCCGAGCTCAAAGAGCGCCACGCCGCCGCAACAGAGACCGTTAATAACCTCCGTGACAGAGTTATACAGAGACGCCTCCAGCTACTCGACACCGATGGTTTCTTTACTTCTCTTCCTCTCCTTCTTCACAATCTATCTCTCATGGTTGAAGATATCTTCCTCTAAAAGATCTTTTTTTGCTTTCTCTGTGATTGAATTATCGCAGTGGCCAAGTACACGGCGGCGCATGGTCGTTCTCCGGTGAAATTCGGAGCGACGGATCTTGTTTGTTGCCGTACTCTTCAAGGACACACGGGGAAGGTGAGTAAGAGATAACTTTCAGTCTCATCTCTATCTCACAAGTCACAAGTAAATGAGAAAAGCTTTTTGACTTTTAACAGATTCACTCACTGGACTGGACGCGAGAGAGTAACCGTGTTGTCAGTGCATCCCAAGACGGTAGTTTAATCGTGTGGAACGCCCTAACGAGTCAGAAAACTCATACAATCAAACTCCCTTGTGCATGGGTTATGACGTGTGCCTTCTCTCCGAACGGTCAGACTGTTGCGTGTGGTGGGTTGTTGGACAGTGTTTGTTCTATCTTCAGTCTTAGCTCAGCTGCCGACAAGGACGGAACAGTACCTGTTTCGAGAATGCTAAGTGGACACAAAGGCTATGTTTCCTGCTGTCGATATGTCCCAAATGAGGATGCTCATTTGATTACCAGTTCAGGTGATCAAACATGTGTCCTGTGGGATGTTACTACTGGTCTCAAAACTTCTGTCTTTGGCGGCGAGTTTCAGTCTGGACATACTGCTGATGTACTAAGGTATGGATTTTGCGTCCGTGTGGCTGCTTTATTGGCATCGGTTTGTGTATCTTTGGCAAATCTAATAAACTGTTGTTTTCCATTTTATTGCAGTGTCTCAATCAGCGAATCAGACCCAACTCGGTTCATATCTGGTTCATGCGATACCACTGCACGCTTGTGGGATACTCGCGATGCAAGCAGAGCAAAGCAGACATTTCATGGGCATAAGGGAGATGTGAATACTGTCAAATTCTTTCAGGATGGGTGTAGATTTGGGACTGGTTCAGAAGATGGAACGTGCAGGTTGTATGACATTAGGACTGGTCATCAGCTCCAGGTGTATCAGCCACAAGGTGATGGTGAGAACGTACCTGTGACCTCCATTGCATTCTCTGCCTCGGGGAGGCTTCTTTTCGCTGGGTACGCGAGTAACAACACCTGCTACGTTTGGGATACTCTCTTGGGAGAGGTAAGCTAATTAATATTTTCAGTGCTGAGTGGTGGGGAATTGTTTAGTTCATTGTGATTGTGTGATTCTCTTGCAGGTTGTATTGGACTTGGGGGAGCTTCAGGATTCACACAAGAATCGGATAAGCTGCTTGGGGATGTCAGCAGATGGAAGTGCCTTGTGTACAGGAAGTTGGGATTCAAATCTTAAGGTCAGTAGTGACCCTCTAATTGTCTTGTGTTTTTTCATTGATATAGAAATGAAGGTAAGAAATAACATTGGATTTGTTTGTGCTTCTGTTTAATTACACAGATATGGGCGTTTGGAGGGCACAGGAGAGTGATCTGAAGAAAGACAACAAACCTAAAGAGTCCTGTCTCAGCTCTCTATCTCCAGTTGTTGTGGTTTTTGTTAATACATTCCGTAGTCTGGAAGTAAAACCTTTGTACTCTTCTTGTTGAGAAGGTGTTTTGCTTTTGATCTAGTGTAGTTGTGTTAGAAAGGATCAACTCTCTAGCCTGCACTTCAAACTCAGATCGTTCCATGAAACTTGAACACCAATTGATCACCAATAGATCTATTGTAGTTGTGTTAGAAAGGATCAACTCTCTAGCCTGCACTTCAAACTCAGATCGTTCCATGAAACTTGAACACCAATAGATCATAAAAAAAAGGATGTCTGACAGTAATAATGTAGATAAAAGAAGGTAATAATACTATACTAATTAAAAGAAAAGATTATTCTATTATGAGGTTGGGTAAGTGAGGATCTTTTAGCAAAATGAAGAAAACTCTTTGTTTATTTCTGGTCTTGTACTTATTAGCAACACTTTCGTACTTGTAGAAGATAAGTGAGAGTTTTAGCCGTTGGCAACAATCTCGTGAATAGCCGCAGCGACAGAGACGTCCTCTGCTCTAACCGCCAGTTTCATTGCAATCTCCCTTGAACTGTCCATCCCAAACTGTGCCCTCACTAACACTTTCACGTTCCCTATGTACACACCTGACAGTAAGCAAGTGTGTGACCTTGCATTGCTCGGAACTGTCTCTGTCCCCTGCAATTTTGTTTCTCAAAGTGTCAGTTTCAAGCTATTACCAAACCTGGAAGAACAGGAAGAAAAAGCAGGAAAAGAGACTAACCTCACAAGGCTGCATGCCAAGAAGCTCGATGACAGCCTTTATTGCTTCTACCAAACTCTCTCTTTGCCCGAGGCCATATTCGTCTACGTGCTCATCATCTTCATTCATGCTTTCCCATGCATTCCTGAAATTGGAGACGCTCACTTTCAACATGTAATCTGCAGATACAACCTCAAGATCCTCCAGCTGGTACTCATCTTCCACTCCATCATCCTCTGCTTCTCCTGTGCTTGGGTCAACCTGTGATACAAACCCATTTGTAATACACAAACCAGTTAGTCATTCTAGAAATTCCACTTCCTCCAAGATAAAAAAAAAAGTAATCGTGAAACCAGCAGAGAGTGTGTTTAATAAATAAATTACAAAATGATGGAAGTGAAAGGCCACATGTACCTCCTTAACAACAAAAGTCAATGTGTTGGAGAACTTTCCAACAGCAGGGACACTTTCTGGCTTCTCAAAAGCAACAAAGGCTTGACCAGGCGAATCGTAAGGAAGTGAGTTTAGGGCCTTTGAAGTTACTTCACTGAACTCCTCTGCTTCTGAAGCATCTACTATGACATTGACCTACAAAACAACTCATGCCATGAGAAAAGGAGCCAGAAGATATGCATTTACACCAATGTTCTAGACAAAACGGTTCAGTACCCTCTCCAACAACTGCTCCGGTATTGTGTTAGTGCAGTTGTACTGAAACACCACATGATTGTCGAAGATATGCTTTACAACATTGACGGCGTACTCTGTTTCTGCTTCAGTTAGCTCCACAGGTGAAGAAGACTGAAAAGAAAGTACAAGTTAAAGCAATGGAGGTAAGTTCATGACAAGCTAATGACATTAGATTTAAAGTTAAGCCCTAACCTTGAAAAGTTTTCCAAAGGCGGAAAACTCTGGAATAGATGAGAGAAGCCTTTCATAGCCTTCAAAACCAGAAGCAGGTGTAGCTGGTGGCGCACCGAGACCAGTGGGCTTTTTACCTTGGGCTTTCTTCTCTGCAAGAGGCTGGGATTTTACTTCCTTTGGCACAGAGTTGATATCAAATGCTTCTTCAGAGGGATCCTGCAAGATCAATGATATAAGATACCTGATGTACAAAGAAGCCAACCAAAATAAGAAAACCGAAAAAATGATAAAACTCACATAATTCTTCAGACTAGTTTCCATGTTGGTCAGAGGAACCTCCAAGGAACCAAACAGAAACTCCGTGCTATCTTTATCAGTGTCGACAGTACCATCACCACCAAGGACGCTCAAAAATAGTGTTGCTCTATCACGGACCTTCAAATAAAAAGAGGTCGTAACCCATGATCAAATCAACAAATAATTTGCACGTATCTCCCCAGAAAATATTTGCAAAGACAAACATATGTATGCATGTATAGTGATGCAACCGACTCAATGGTACACAAATAGAAGACGCAAACAAAAATGCACAGATACTGCAACCAATTAAAGGCAGATTTTGTAGACTAAAATTAGGAACGCACCTCATCATCACTGTCATAGATGCAGCGCTTCAACAGAATGGTAATCCTAGGCTGCCGAGGATACAATGATTAAGCTCTTTACAATCAGTCATGGAAGAAAAAATGAAGAAATAAGTTAATAATGGAACTGTACATACCTTCAAGGATTCAACCATAAATCCAAACTTTGCTAGCGTCGAAACAGCAGCAGCCCGGACAGTGGCATTTTCCAGATGCACACGATTATAAATATATCGTATATACTTGCTTGGATCAGAAGTTTTGGGCCCTTCAATTCCCAGAAAATGAAGGATCTGTGCGAGAAAACACATTTCAATACCATATTTTTTAATAGCAACACCATATGGATCATGGAGATTGGAGAAGATAAGTTACCTGTGTTGAAAGATATGTGAATTCACAGTCTTCAATGAATTCACAAAGATGAAGCAATCCACTTTCCTTCGCATCAGGGATGTCTCTGATAATGGTCACAATAGAATCTACTATTGCTCTTTTGTACTCAAATCCACCTTCTTCCCTAAGAATGTTGCTTAAGAAGGTCATCCTACAAATTAAAAGGTGACAGATTAGTTATAAGCCCAAAATCCAACGAAAACATTGTTCCATTTTTATGTTATCTCAAAAGAAAATGCTAGAGACCAAAAGTACAAATAACACAATTGTAAAACTTTACTTACAAGGATCTGTACTTCAGTGGAAATTTCACACATAGCGATCTTATTGCGTCCACGACCACAATTTTGAACTCGTCAGCAATATCTGACATAAAATTAGTTATCTGCTTCATCAAGCGTTCTACACTTGATTCGTTCCCTGTTTTCAGGAGAGTGGTGATTGCCAGTGTAGCAATGCTTCTGTTCTGGTCAGAAATTAAGCTCTCCATATCAATGTTGCAGTTGGTGACCGCCATAGGATGAGTCATTGAAACCTGTGGATGAAACTTGCGTTTAGTGTAGAATGAAAAATCATTTTGTCCTTGATGGTAAATGAAATGATGAAGTTATCAAGAAAAATATAAGATCTGTGTCTCAATATACAAAGAAAGAGTTGAAAAACTTGTTGATAAAGATTTTGATCTAAGAAAGGATTGTTAACCTTGTTCAGAGTTCGGACAGCAGCAAATCTCAACACTGGTTTCGGGGAACTCAAAAAGAGCTGGAGAACAGTGATTGCTGGAGTCAATTCCCGGCTTGTTACACAATCAAGCTCAGTGATCGCCCTGGCAGCCTCAAGGATCACCATTTCTGCCTTATGGCGCAGGCAACTCTCCAGAAATTCATAGAATGGACGTTCTCCAGACTGACCGTGGTTGGCCATATCACGGATAACCTGAACAATAGAAACTAGAGCTAAATCACACAGTTACTTTCACCCACATATCAGATAATCGAAAGGCATAGAGCACTAACCTGGCTGGTGTAGCGTATCAAAAGACACTGAGCCAAGGGAGAGCGAACAGATCCCCTGGTCAAGCTACCAACCAACTTGCTGACAGCCAAGCGATCATTTTGGCGAATCTGAACAGGATGATTGATTGTAAATATCTATTAGAACAATTCTCACTACCTTAATAAATAAAAAAGGAAAACAATTCAAATCAATGTAATAGCGGCTATAGATATTATTTGCTAACTCATACAACTTCGACAAGTCTTAAGTTGTTCTTATAACCTCACGTGTTACAGATGTTATCAGAGACGGATTTCTAATGAGCAAGGCAAAGAGCTATGAGGGTGTTACAGAAAACCTAATTTTTTATGTTTCTAATCAATACTCGTAGTAACACATTTATTTTCAGGATGCTTCGTCCCAGTGGCTGTTTAATTAAACAAAGAACATAGGCACAAACCAATCTACTTAGGTGACACCAAAGCAACAGACTTACCTGATGAAGCAAAGCTAGGGCATGAAACTGAACGAGGGCCGATCTGGACTGAACACCTTCTTGAACCTCATTGCTCCATCTCTTAACAATCTCTGGGTTTGTCTGAAAAAAAAATATATAAGAATATAAGCATAACCTAACAAATACGAAACAACCAAACAGTTTGGGTGTGTAGAAAGGTTACCCTTAGCAAGTGAAGCCCACTGACTAAAGCAGCACTCGAAACAACTGGATTCTTATCCACAATAGCTTGCTTCAAGTATCTCTCAATTTGAGTGAGAAGGGTTCCGTCTATAATCCGGCAAAGAACACGGATAGCATTTGCTCGATACATATCAATTTTGCTGTTCATGTCCTTCATAAGTGAGCTCGTTACAATAATAACCTATGAGAAAAACACCAAACAACTTATCAGTAAAAAACACCTACAATGATTTTCATATTTGAGTAAGAAGGTAAAACCTCATCAGAAGATGGAGATAACTCCTTAATGATCAAGTAGACCATTCTCCTCAAGCCAGTGTCTTTCGACTGGAAAAGCTTTGTGACTGAGAAGAAAACTTCCGTTGCTTCAACCTGCACACAAAACAAAATAAAAAAATTCACAAAACATGATATAGAATGTACTATGATACTACAGAATGTTCCATAAGCAGATGAAAGTTAAAAAAAGAAAAAACAGACCTTGGTGAAAGACTCTCCTTGGTTAAGCAAATAAAGAAGCTTGGTGATGACCTGGGAGCATCTTCGAGGATCAACCTGAGCGTCGTTAAAGACTCTAGCTTCTTGAAGAACCGCTCCCTTCTCTATTCCCATGAATGGAGAATACTCCACTGAAAACAAACAGCACAAAACAATTCAGATGACCGGATCGAGAATGTGGTAACAAAATTAAATTAAATTGGTTCCGTAATTGTAGTAGATCTAACACAAACCAAATCAAAACGATATTATAGAATCGCACAGATCTAGAATCTTCGAATCTGATCTAACGCCTAGCAACAAACTAAGATAATTCGAAGATAGAATCAAAGAATCAAAACGGAGGACGTACACTCATCGTCGTGATCGTCGTCTTTCTTAACGAAAGGTTGCGCCATTGCTGATCTACGTTGGAATCTACGCTTTCACTTCTCAGATCTCGCTACAGTTGAAGCGCAAAAAGATGGGGTAAGAAGGAAGGATGAGAGAGTCTGTGAAACAATTTAGAAGCTCGTCCCGATCTGGTGCGGTTGGCGTCAGAGTTATATGGTGAGCTCTAAAGGTTAGGATCTTGCTAGAGACTGCCACGTCATATCCGTGAGATTTAAGCGGTTAAAAACAAAAGTATGACGCGAGCAACTCCAATTGCAATAAGTTTTTTTTTCTTTTTCTGCAACAATTTGGATTCTATTTTCTTAACATTAGATTTTGATTCTTCCATTTAAAATACAAAATTATCTTTTAACAAGTTTTAGTTTAGTGAAACTTTCATATTTTATTTTATTTTTTATTTATATATATATATATAGGTCAGTTTGGATTTTGTTTGAACTAAAGTTTCGGACTTCAGAAAAATAAAAATATTTTCTTGAATTCTTACAAAGTGTTCAAATTTTTTTTTAAGATTAATTAAAATTTTGTTGAATAAAAATTTAAAAATTTTCAATTATTATTTCTTTAGAAATAAAAACTTATTTTTAAAACAAAATATTATATAATTAATTTTTATTGATAAAAATTAATTAATACTACTATTGATATTTATAATAATAATTTAAAATTTAAAGAACCATTTTATATAAAACACTAAAATATTTTTTGAAAAACCTATAATATAAAAGGAAACATGTATTTTTTTGGAAATAAAGATATTAGGAAATAGTATGATTAAATTGGTTTTATAAATATATTTGATATTGGACCCAAATCAGGATAAATATGAAAGTTTAAAAGACAAAACTTATAAAGTTATTAAAATATTTTAATAACAATATACTAGCTTTGATATACTAAATATTTGTTGATTAATATTCAATCATAACTTACAATATGTATAAAACCATACTTTAATATTTAATCTCGTGCATATTCAATATATGCACGTCGTGGCGCCTGGCGCCCGGCGACAGCCCACATGTTCTCGGGCCTGGCGTCCGGGCGACTGGCTGCACGACGTGGTGCCTAGCGCCCGGTGACAGTCCGCACGTCCCGGGGCCTGGCGCCCGGGCGACAGGCTGCACGTCTTGGGGCCTAGCGCCCGGCAACAGCCCGCACATCCCGGAGCCTGGTGCCCGGGCGACAGGCTGCACGTCCTGGAGCCTGGCGCCCGGCGACAGCCTGCACGTCCCGAGGTCTGGCGCCCGGCGGCAGCCCGCAAGCCCCGCGTCCTGATGCCTCCTTGTTCTAAAATACTTCAAGACTCCTTTTCGAAATGATCAGGAGAAACTTCCGGAAGAATCGCGAAAGGATTTCCACTTATCGAATAAGATGATTACGGTTATATCGGGGAACACCAATACATCTCGACTATACGAGGAATTGTCTTTGAAAGGAAAGAATATTAAAGGTTGGAGAAACTTCCGAAGAAGACCAAGTATCCACGAAGGACCCATCCGCGACTCTTTACGAGTAAAGCCCAAGGCAAGAATAACGAATGTATCCTTGAGGATAAATGTCAAGTTTCCTAAGGATAAATGCCAAGTTTTTTGAAGATATACGTGAAGTTATTCCAAGATAAATGTCAAGTTTCCCGATAAGTGCTCGGATCAGCAAAAATGGAAAAAGCCCGATTCGCGGGAGATTCGGCTCAAAGGAAGGATAAACCGACCTAGGGGGAGTATATAAGGAGGACTTAGGGCGAGGAGCAGAGAGAGAGCAATTCATACAGAAAATTTAGCATTAGAGCAACTTAGGCATTTTTTCCGTTTTTACTAGCGAGCTACGACTCAATTAGGTTAGAATCAGGCCGCCGGACTAGCCAGCCGACTGACATTTCTTGGAGCCGATCTCTTACCTGTTGTTCATGCTTAAACGCGGATTAGGAAATAAGATCTTTTGCTCTACTTTTTCTTCTTATTATTTCGTATGAAACATTTTCATTATATTGACTGTGTTGTGCGTGGCCCAGCAGATATCCGGGACCTTCAGGGGAAGTTAGGTTTACTTGACTTTCCTCCGATTTATAAAAACTCGACGGTATGAATCTCGGTACCCACACGAATCAACAAAAAACGAAGATGTAATCGATGCAAAAAATAGCAAAGCCACATACGCCTGTTCTAGCTCTCAGTCTCTTTTTTTAATTAAAAGTTAAGAGACAGTTTTATATATTCCGCTAAAAATCATCTTAAAAACTCCTGTTAATCATGTTTTCGGTCTCTTGTCAACTGAGTTAAACTAGCACTTGGCCTGGAGAGTAACCGTTCATCAGCATATGTATTGGTTCTCCCATTTATTTGTGTAAATTGTAATGCTCAAGTTATAAATGGTAACTAGAGCTGGACCCGTCCGACCGGACGGGTATTTATTTTCATTTTTATATAAATATATATTATTTAAATGTTTGTCAGTTTATATTTTTAAATATTTACATATTTCTAATTTTTTATAAACCCAACAGTCGAATAGTTTATGTGCTGTAAAAATAGTATCTCATGCTTGTTATTAATTTTTTGTAAAAAAATAATATTGACCTATTGATAGTTTGAATAATATTTCTTGTAACATGAAATTATTTGCCAAATGTAAAAAAATATTTAAATATTTTGATCAAATATGGATAATATGGTAAGATTTAGATACATTAGAAAAATGTATTTGGTTATAAACATTAAACATTGATTTACAAATAATTAAAATATATTTAAATTTCAGTATTAGTGTTTTTTGTTGAAAATAATTAATAGCAACCAAAATAGTGAAACATATACTTTAAAAATTCTTGAAAAATATATAATCTTAGGTGAGATTTAATTATATTAAACTAATATTGAGTTACAAATATTTCATCTTGTTTTATAAGTAGTTAAAATATTTAAAATCTTAGCATATATAGATTTTATTATTCAAAATAATTAATGGTAAGTTAAACATATATTTTAGGAATATTCAAATATTTTTTTATGTCGAATTTAAAGTTTAATTTCGTTCAAAATAATTAATCGTAACATTATCCAATTTTAATATTGTTAAAATAAATTTTAAATATGAATATTGTATTCCTAAAAATCAGCTAATTAATTTTAGGAAATATATTAAATACCAAATTAAGTTAAATTGATTTAGGAAACTGTTTAATAAATAGAAAATGACAATAATTCCTTAAATATAGTTTCATTTAATGGTTCATTTAATTACTTCAGTGGCATGCCATTGTAAATAACACTGAAAATTAAGGGGTAATTTATAAGTGTACTTCTATTTTAATAATAGAGATGGTCCATTTATTTTAATATATATATATATATATATAACTAGATATATTATTTCCTTATCGTGCCTAGAAAAAGAAAGGATAATAATTTATATATTATTCAGTAGGCAAAAGACCCGATTCTCTTTTGAAGTAAAGTTATCTGTTATTTTGGATTATCAAGTAAGTAATCTAATGTTCCAATTCAAGACAAACTGATAACTATAAAATCTACGGACCACAAAGACAGTAATTAATTTATTTCTTGTTCCTGTTTTTTTCCTGTCTTTTCAATCTACAATAAATCTTCCGTAAAAGAAGAAAACAAATAGAAAAGAGAAACTGAAAACTTTCCTTACAAATTTCAAGAAAAAGACCCAAGCTCAACATGTCAACCCGGTACAAGATAGATATGGAAAGCCACAATGACTGTAGTCCCTTAAAATCCACAAAATCCTCATCAAAATGCAATGCATGTTACGAAGAAGATGACAAAAAACAAGGCAGCAAATGTAATTTCTTTGATTTTTATGTCCACGAGAAATGCATCAACCTCGACATTCCTTCTCGTCATAAACACCCTGTCGAGCTCATAAGATGTTCCGGAAGATATCATAATTACCAGTGCCATCTATGTCACGACTATGAGCGCTTGTTGTATCGATGTTCACAATGTGATTTTAATATATGTATCCCATGTGCAAGAAAGCCTCTGATCTTCAACCAAGCTAAGGCCCACAAGCATGAACTCCAACAATTACCGATGAAGCTTTCCTTCATCTGTGATGCATGTGGGTTGGGCAGTGCAGGCTATCCGTGTATTTGTCATCAGTGTTGTTTCGTAATTCATAGAAAATGCATCTCCTTACCACGTGTTATACATATCAACCGCCACGACCACCGCGTCTCTCATGTTTCCTCTCTCGGACCTGGGGACTGGATTTGTGGTATATGCCAAGAGCCTGTTCTTGGAGATTATGGAGCATATTCTTGCTTGATTTGCTCTTATGCTGTTCATTCAAAGTGTGCAACAAATCATGATATTTGGGATGGGAGAGAACTCGAAGGGATACCTGAAGAAAAGGAAGAAGGTAAGCCATTTGAAGTGATAGATCAAAACCTAATCAAACATTTTAGCCATGAACACAATCTGGAGGTTTCACTAGGACTCCAAGAAGATAGACACTGCTATGCATGCACCCTTGCTTTTAATTCTGAAAGGTGTTACAGATGTACACAATGTGATTTCATACTTCACGATGCATGCGCAAATCTCCCTCTCCAAAAAAGGCACTTGATCAGCAGAAACCAACTTTATTTGCATGCTAAAGTTGCTCTTGTGAACAAAGTGTTTAATATAGTTACCCATGTCAACTATTTTTCGTGTGTCGCTTGCAAACGTTATTGCACTGGTTTCTCATATGCTCATCATAAGTACGACATCCGGATTGATGTGCGTTGTGCGTCAATTAATGCATTTAAACATGAAAGCCATCCACATTGGTTGTTCCCGTTTAAATCTGATGCGACACACAGGATATGTACAGTTTGTGACTCAGTACATAAGGTGCATCTACGTTGCATTAATCATGGTGTTTGTAGAGGCTTCAATTTATGCTTCACATGCGCTACTCTACCCACACTGGTAAGACACAAATATGATGACCATTCTCTCTCCTTATGCTATGGTGAGGGAAATTCGAGTTCAACCTATTGTTGCGGTGTATGCGAAGAGGAAGTATTCCCCGAGAGAGGGTTTTACTGGTGTCGTGATTGTAACTCCACTCTTCATACTAAATGCGTATTTACAAATCTATTACACCCAAGACCTGGATACACTTTAAAGATACCTCCCAAAGGAAAATTTGAATTGCTTCCCAACGACAGTCTGTCTCGGCCAACTTGCTATCAATGTAAAAACCATTGTATCGGTGATATGGTTCTGAAAAGTCAGGAAAATACAAGCGTATTCATGTGCTCTTCTTGTGGATTTCCTGAATATTAATCGCATGCATAAAACTCTAGGAATGGATCCGTGCGTTGCACGGGTTTTGACTGATGTTTTAATTTAATGAAAAATACATAAAAGTAAAAAAAATTAGAGTTATTCTAGAATTTTGCATATATTAATTGAAACTTATTTAAGGAATATAAATTTGTTTTCTCAGTAAGTTTGATTGGTATTTATATTATAGTTATCATAATGCATAAGAACAACTCTAATGGAAGTATTTAGAAGAGTTTTTATCATTTAATTAAAAGAAAAAACATAATTAAATAGGAAAGATAGTATAAAAAGTTCTCAACTCTCTATTCTTAAGGATCTGTTGTAAATCTACAAAGACAATTGATATACTACTAACAATATTAATTTTTTTAGAAAATTAAATTTAACAAAAACATATAATATTTTTTTTCTTTAGACTCAGTAATATTTTCCAACTGATAATCATGCTTTAAGTAATTACTATCAGATTTTTATTTAGGGTTAGAGAAAAAAACAGATCTGAAAATTCAAATCAAACTCAATCATGAAGAAATATGAGTTACAGTGAAATACTATGAATTGAAAATTGAATCAAGCTGATTTAATTGATGACAACGTCATACACATTCTTATGCTCTTAATTTAACATTTGTATTAACTTTCAAAGTTAATATCATTTATATACTTTTTGCATTGGTCTATTCACATTTAAAGTATCTTTTATCTAACTCTATATATATTCTCTTAAAATATTGAAACTTTGTGTTAAGCGATGAGTTTCACATGACTCTATTATAAAATTACCTACTTTAAGAAAAAAATGTAGTGAAAATTATTAAAGTTTCTATATTTAGAAACAAAAGTAGCACATCTATGTATTTTCTTACAAAAATAGATAAATTATATTACAAATCTTAAATTGAATCAAATCCACCAATATAATATTAATTTCTCTTATTTTATGTAAAATATAAAAATGATAATTCAGATTAATTGTAAATAATCTTTGTTCTTTAACCAATAGAAAACATTGGATCAATATTTTTATCATGTAATTTAGAGGTAATAAAATTATTGATACCTTATGAAGTTTGTTACTTCTTTGATTCTTTTAGCCACAAATATATGTGCATGATGAAGACCATATTTTTGAATCTCGATTGTGCGAATAATATTTATGAAAATAACTTGTTAATTACAGTTTTATGGTGATAAATGTTAAAATAAACAATAAATTGTATTATTTGATGATGTAATAGAGCTGAAGAAGAGAATTAAAACATTTTTTTTTAATTTCATTTCAAATATACAGTATTCTCTATCAAATCCATCATTTGGATTCTCGATTTCTTTAGATAATCTTCATTAAATATAACATAACTATGAGAATCATTTCCTTCATCTACTATTTCTTCTGTTTTGAAACTGAAAAATAATTTAGTTTTAAAATATAATAATAGATCAATATGCATTAATATATTTATTTATGTGTAACCATTTATCGATAAAATATTAATCAATATATTGATAGTATTAAACATTTTGTTGTTAATTTTTGTTAATCATTTATTAGTAACTATAAGAAACATTACATAAAAAAATGTACACCCAACACTTTTACCAACTTTATATGGATTAACGTCTAGTTAAACTATCATGTGTTAATATATAAAATCCATGATACACGGTATTCTTTCCATAAAATTTCTTATAAGTTTTCTCTCTAATAAATTGATAATTCACTTACTCTAGAATTCGAAACATAGACATTATAGTGTTGCAAAACATTAACCCTTCGTTAAATTACTTGACCAAGAAGACTTACACAGAAAATTAGTTATTTCTAAGAAGATTACTTTAACAATTCTCTATTGTTTAGGATTTTTTTAAAAACTAATTTTTTATAATTGGTTTCTTTACAGTTTTTTTAAAAGATATTTAATTTGAAAGGAAATTAAACGTAAAATGATGTTTTGTATTATGTATTATCTATTAATAGTTATTTATATGGAAATATTTTGATTCTTAAAGTTTTTTTTAAATAGTTTTTGAAAAAGGAAAACTAACTTTTTTAATTCTTTTTTACAACTCTCTTTGTTTTAGTATTTGCTTAACATGAAATACTATAAAATATTTTTTAAAACATTATTTGTTTAATATTTAATTTGCAAGGAAGTTAATCTTAAAATAGTGTCTTGTATTTTGTAAACGCACATGCAAAAAATAAATACTAACTATTAAAGGGTTATTTATATGAAAATATTTTGTTTTTTACAGTTTTTGTTAAAGACCTTTTGGTTTGAAATAATTGTTTTTCTTAAATACTTATTTATATGAAATATTTTGATCTTTTACATATTTTTGTTAAGAACCTTTAGAAAAAGGAAAACTAACTTTTAAAATGATTTTTTTTAATTTTTTAAATGAAAATATGTATTTAACATATGTCACAATCTTATTATATATATTTGACATGTGTTAAAATAATGTTAGTTAGTAACTTTGAAAAACCAAGTTTTATATAATAAAATTAATATAAATAACTTTTCAATTAGAGAACATTGTACACAACCTTGAATGACATTTTCCTATATAATAAGTAAATTATGTTTAATAATAAAACAATATAAGATCTTTAAAAAATTGAAATAAAAATATTATCTTCTCATCAAGTAGAAGAAAATTTATTCCTAGAAGCTTATTATTTTTGCTTAAATTTTTTGCTTCCCACTTTCTAGTAAGACGTACCACGGTTCGACGGTAATGACATTTTTTATTTAATTGATCTAGTGTTAAATAATTTTCTGAAACCATTGTTTCTTGACAATTCCTGATAAATAATTAAATTATAACTTCAGCTAAAAAAATATAATAGGACAAACACACCTAAGAAACTATAATAGTGAAACTAAAACGTATTGCTCTTGATAAAAAACGCATTGCTATGTGACAGCAATGTTTTTGTGACAACGATGTTATGGTGTGGTGTCAATAACTTTAAATGTATTGTTGTGTAACAGAACTCAGAAGTTTCATTCAAAAAAAGACAGAACTCAGAAGCATGACCACGATCAAATAATAATCATGACAACAACGATCAACCATAACTTTATAAGAAGAAAAGAATATCGAACTTCACCTAATATTTTTCTTGAATCAATAGTTATGCTTGGTGATAAAATATGAGAGATCTTAGTTCTATATATAAATATGAATAATCATAGTTCTTCTTGGATTATGAACTTTTTAATTAAGATTTTTAATAAAGAAAAATTAACATTAATCAGTGTTTGACATTTTTTTTTGCTTAAGTTTTTTTTAAAAGGATAATTACTATCTAATATTTTTTTCAATAAAGGAAAATTAGCAATATGAGAGTAGAAATATTTTTGAAACGATTTTTTTCTTCAATTATATTTTTCTTTATTATAAAGGACTAATTAACATAAAATAGTTCTTTCCAATTATTTAGGTTTATATTTTAAAAAAGATGTTTACAATTCGGTTTTGTAATAGTTTTTGAAAAATTGTTTGATTTTAATAAAAATTATTAAAAATCTTTTTATTATAATAAGTTTCTTTTTTTCGTTTTGAAATTTTTGTTTAAAAAAAATCGTTTAATTTTAATAATAATTTTAAAAACATGTCTTTTTCCATTTTTTAAGTTTATATTTTAAAAAGGATAGTTACAATTTGGTTTTGGAATAGGTTTTGTTAAAATTAATACTATGAATTTTTGAAATTTCGCTTCATTTTCGTTTTGAAATTTCTATTATTTTTTTTTGTTTTGACATTTTTATTTTAAAAATCGTTTATTTTAATAATAACTTAAAAAGTTTATAATAAGATAAGATTTTTATTTTTTTGTTTAACTTTTTTTAATTAGGGTTTTAATAAAGGAAAATTACTATTATGAGAGTAGAAATATTTTAAAGAGAAAATATATTTTAAATAAGTTTTATGGGACAATTTTGTTTAGACACATGTCATAATCTTAAATAATAACTTGACATGTGTCGCGATCGTGTTAATTAGTAACTTTGAAAACTACGCGTTATATAATAAGATTTGATATTAATTTTAAATGAAATTAAAATAAATAAATAAAAAGAAATCAATGGCATGTTTCATAAATTCATTGTAACAAATGTTATTTCATTTATATTTTTGGTTTTGTTAAGACAGATTAATTTATAATTTAGTTACAAACATGAAAATTATTATCTAACTATTATACAATCCAAAGGTGACCAGAAAATCGAGATTTAAAATACGTGTTAGAATGAGATTAGAATCTGAACACTCAGATTTTATTCACGATCATAGAATTTTCTTTACAATAAAAATTTTAATAGATATCTCAATGCTCAAACCAAAACTATATATTTAAGCTCTTTTAGTATTGTTATTGCTTTTTCTCAGTCTTATTATTTCCTGATTATTATTCTTTGCATGGTTAACTACACCAAAAAAAAATTAAAACCTTAATGTTTGGATTGTGTATAATGGTATTTTGCATTATTAGCATTGCATATGTTTTTGCCATCATTAAGTATGAGAAAAATAATTTCAGAACTAATAAGCTTTTTTTCTATTGTAATAGGAATTTTCGTCGTCGTAGGCTAGATCTCATATACAGAATTTGGGCATATTTTCTACACAAATGGTAATTACAATGTAAATCTATTGGTATTCGATTGTGAGTTTGAAATGATTTGCAGTAAACTAACAAAGTTATTGAATTTTCTTAAAGAAATGAGTATTATTAAAATTGTTATTTCATAAGATATTTTGAAATCTATTGTCTCTGAAAATTTGTAAATTTGTGAGTTTATGATTTTAGGGGAGATTGTAATCTAGATATTGAATTTCTAGACTGAAGTAATTTTAGTTTTAGTTATTTTTTATATAATTGTAGATGAATTTGATATGATTTTTTAAAATCATTATAGAATCTAATCTAAAACCATGAGATTTTGTTTTAGATTTTTTTAACTAAAAGCTTCATTTAAACACTTTAAAGTTATTAAAAAGTGTGTTAAAATCATAAAATATTTTCAAACAGTGTATCTTGTTGTAGTTTATAAAATGTCAAGTTCAATAAAACTAAATTTTAAAAATTTATGTTTGAATAGAAATGAATTTGTCATTTTAATTCAAATCACCTCAAACTCCAAGTTGAATATAAATTCATATTTTAGTAACAATGAATTTGTCATTTTAGAGTGTTTTAGTTGACTTAAAAGATTTGTACATATAAATTTCATAATGTTGGATGAAATTTTAGAATAGTTTAACCAAAACTTTATTAACTCTCCAATTCATCTACAATAATCAAAAACTCTAAAAAACAAAATTACTTCAAATTCAAGATTGATTGGTATTAGAGTTTATAACAGATTTTACTTATACCACATTGAGTTGTTTTATCAAAACAAATTTCGTTGTATTAGCTTGGATTCGAATCTGAGAAACATATGTAAGAACATTAATGAATCTTTAATCTCATACCTCTAGTGTCTAGTCCAAGAAGGGACATCCATGATTTTAGAGTTTAGATATTTTGTTAAATATATGGGTAATTTTAATTTTAACACAATTTTGATATTATTTTTAAAACAAATTTAAATGATGACTATTTTCACAAATACTTTAACTTTGTGATGACAAAGAAAAACTAACTCTCATAAATCACTTATTTTTGCATATGTTTGATTAAAATAATATTTCTAATCAAACAATTAATGGTATTGTAAACAATTTCTCTGCATAACTAATACAAGAAAGATAAACAATACTCCCTCCGTTTCATAATAAATATGTTTTAGAAGATTTTTGTTGTTTCAAAACTTCATGTATTATGAAACAGAGAGTATAATAAAAATCTTGATAATGCTTATCCACCACTAAACCATAACTTTATGGCTCATGGCTTTGTGCTATAAGTTCCTAACAAACCCACACTATAGCCTCTCTGGTTCTAAAACAAACATCATACAGTAGTTTCTAACTTTTTGAAACTGAAATTCCTTAACCCAAAATGAATGAAACAAGCAAAGGAACAAAAGACTTATCAAAAGAGATTAAAGTGGAGATATGAGAAGTGTGTTAGTGTTTTTAAAACTGAGTATTGGGCTTCACTGAACCTCTATGCATCTCTTCACTACTTGAAGCAGAAGGATTCAAACCATACTCACTGGTTTGATACTCTTTACTCTCTAATGCCAACTTCCTGAACTTTTTCATGTCTGCACTGTACGAGCTTGCGTCATACTCAGAGCTCCCGCTTCCTGGGCTCAAATACGTGTTCTGAGCTGCTCTCCCTCCTTCACTTAGATCCTCTATTGACATATCTCCTTCTAGTGCTCGTACAATCTTTACATGTTCCAAGATTCATAAGCATGTCTCAGTTGTCATCAAGATTGTGTTTTATAACAAAAAGAATTAACAAGTTACCTGGCTCATCTTAGGTCTTCTTCTTGCTGAGTGTCTGATGGCTGCAGCTGCACAAGAAGCCATTCTAGCCATCTCTTGTTGGTCGTAGTTTGTCTCTAGACGCGGATCTGCCAATTGTCTGTAATCTCCATCTTGAGCTGCTTTCGAACACAAAGGCCTTGCCCAATCTACCAAGCTGTCTTCCATTTCGCCAGTTAGATCCACTGGAGGACGTCCGGTTATGAGCTCAAGCAGCATTACACCAAATGAGAAAACATCAGATTTGTCTGACAACTTTCCGCTTGACGCGTACTCTGGAGCCAAGTATCTAAACCCAAAAGAAAATCTTAATAACATACAAAACAGAGTGAAAACGTGACTTGCAAGCAAGCAGTCTAAAGCTGTTTACCCAAAAGTCCCCATGACACGAGTGGAGACATGAGTATAGTTGTCTTGAGATAGCTTAGCTAATCCAAAATCTGCAACCTGTGTATATATATAAACATCAACACTGACTCTAACTAAAATATGAGAGGAATGAAACTCATAGCAGTACATATATATACCTGAGTTTCGAAACTGTAATCAAGAAGGATATTAGCAGCTTTAATATCTCTATGGATAATGCGAGGATGACCTACCATTGATGAAAAATATATACAGTGTTTAGTTTCAAACAGAGATTGAGATATAAATAGATTTTCTTACAGTCTTCATGCAGATATGCAAGGCCTCTAGCTGATCCCAATGCAATCTTCACTCGTATATGCCATTCTAATACTGGACGACCCTTTCCTGAAAGTTTCAAACATGTTATTGTCAAAAGAGACATCATACTTTTTTTAAAAGGTGATGATTCTGTTAGAAGAATGTACCGTGGAGATGGAATTCAAGAGTATTATTGGGTAGAAACTCATAAACCAAAAGCCTTTGACCACCAGAGATGCAATATCCAACAAGAGAGACGAGATGACGATGATGGACACGGCTAATGATCTCAACCTCTGCTTGAAACTCGCGTTCTCCTTGTCCACTTCCAACTTTTAGACTCTTGACTGCAACTTCTTTGCCACTAGGCAAAACCCCTTTGTGAACATACCCAAATCCTCCTTGTCCTAGAAGATTTGACTGACTGAAACCTTCTGTTGCAAGGGAGAGTTCATCGTAGGTGAATGTGCTTTGGTTGTGACCAAGAGTAGCCGCTGGAGGCGACGGTGCGGTTGTACCGGCTAAGTTAGAGCTGTCGCTATGAGCAATGTTCACTACGTGGTCTTGAGGTGTTCCATTGTTGTAATAGCCACCATTACCTACATATGCCACAACTCCATTAGCTTCTAAATTCTAATCCTTTTGCCCAATAGTTAGAGATGGAACCATATGTGTATATAAGCTTCCACATCAGGAGTTTCGATGTGACATAAGTAACATATAAGAGAGCAAATTAGTTTTAAGTTGAAAGTTCACGAAACTTTAAAAAAAAAAAAAAACTAGTATAAACCACTAGACTATAAAGTCTTAAACATTGACTGTAATTAAACATTTTATTACCATTGGGAGCTCCAAAGGGAGTGTTGTTGTGGTAGTGCATGTGGTTGACTTGAGGAGCACGCTTCTCTTTCTTTTTCTTGTAGCAACAGATGCAAATAAACATTAGAAGTATAAGCAATAACCCTGCTCCTACAATGACTCCAATAATCAACCCAGTGTTGGGTTGGTGCAGATATTCCCCTGGTGGTGATGACGTGTCTGAATCTCCACTATTCCGAGGAGGGCTTATTGAGCGAGGAGGTGAAGGTGAGGTACCGTCACTGGGACTTCTGTTTCTAGACGGTGGAGACGGTGTGGAACTCTCTCTGTTGTTACTGTTGATTCTGTTGCGGTCATCATTGGCAACAGGAGGAGAAGGAGGAGACAGTCTTTGTAAAGGAGGTGATTGGTTGGACGGTTCTTGAGGAGGTGCAGGTGGCGTTACAGGAGGTGCAGGTGGCGTCACAGGAGATGAGCCTTGAGGAGCATGGTGGAGAAGGATTCTCTGGAGTTTGGGGTGGGGGATTAGGTATAGGCGGAGGAGATGATGGCAACTGATGTAGGAGGGGAGGTTTCCTGCGTAGATGGTGCAGGTGGAGGTAGAAGAAGCTGGTGGCGTTGGAGGAGGAGCAGAATCAGGAGACGGTGGAGATGACTCAGGTGGTGTTGTCGGCGATGTATCATTTGACAAAGAGCCTGCATTAGGGGTTTCCGGAGCAGGAGGTGAATTCTCCGGAGAGTCAGCCATAATGAAGTCTTGTTATTTGGTGAAAGGTTTCTCAGCGGTGGAGAAACCTTCTCCCCGGTGGTCCTTGACGCAACAGCCTTGCGTTACAAGCAAGAAAAACAATAGAAACTTGGAGAAATCAATTGATGACCTGGTGAAGAGAAGAGAAGATTGTTGGAAAGAGAGGAATCGTGATGGTTTCTCTTTTGGGTTTGGAGAAATGTCTTCGAAGGAGGAGAAGAGATTAAGGAACTATAATTAGGAGGAGCAAAGCTTCTTCTCTCTTTGTCTCTACCATATATATTTTTTGCTCTTTCTAGAAAAACCGTAGTTTCTCTAATTTGGCCTTTTGCGTGTATGCCGTTTGAAGTTTGATGAACCAAACCAATCTAGAAGAATATATCAACCGGTTTGAGGCTGGAGATTCTGTGGAATGTGTATAGTGATCGAAACTGAAACCTAGTGTCAAGTCTTCTTTGAAATAGAAACAGAAAAAAAATTCAAGAAGGATGAGTTGAGTGCTAAATAACCGAATAAACAAAATTTAATCGAAAACCGAACCAGAAAGAACGGTTAGCTAATTGGCGGCACTTCGCCAACAGTACAGACTTTGAGAGACAGTGATTAGAGCATCATTATCGCGGTACTTAAGTGCGTGGCTTAAGACAATGATTAGAGAGCATAGCGGTAAGTACGTAGCAAACATAACCAAAAGAGGCTCAGATTTGGTTACACCAAGTAACTTATTATCAGTAAGTCTTTACTAACCATGAAAACATTCCCGCCTTCTGCGGATTCATACATCTCTGCTCAACGTTAAAATTCATTAAAGTTCATATAACCCATAAATTAAGTACATTCACATATCGCCAAACTTCCTCTAACATTAATCGATGGATCTAAAACCCCTAACCAATACAACATCAAGAGCTAACACTCAATCTGAACATTATGATGTGGCACCACTAAACAACAGAGAATGATGATGCACCTGGAGGCCTTGGCATTGGTGGGCGTGGAAAGGCCATACCCATGGGAGGTCTTTGAGCAAAATTTGCAGCGGTTCTGTTTGTTGGTAATGATGCTTTTGAGGACATTGAAGGTGGGACACCGTGTCGAGCTGCTATGATCTGTGCCCTTTCATGGTATAGCCGTTGCCTTGACCTCTCTAATTGCTCTTTCACCCTCACTGTCAAGCTTTCCGCATCGTTGAATATAGATAGCTTTGCTTCTAGTTTACGTAGCTGCTTAGACATTAAAACAAAAACATCGTTGTTATGTTTAAGCTCTGAACAATACTCCGCCAAAACGGAATTAAAGCTGCATATACTTAAAACGATATTCTACCTGCTTCTCTATCAAAGATCCAGAAAGTTGTCGGATTTGATCTTCTTCTTGCTTTGCAAGATGCTTTGCCTTTACTGCTGCAGCTGAGAGAGCAGAGATAGCTGCGCGCTTAAGCTTATCAGTGCTATGTTTGTCTTCAGAGACATCCTTCTCTTTATCTCCTTCTTTGTTTTGATTTTCACCTGCAAACAATGTTTAAACAACAAACCAATAAGATACACACAAAAAAACATGCGATGCATGTCCAGTTTCAAATGTGTCTGAGAGAGGGAGACAACCATCTGTTCTATCTTCCGGTACAGAAGCTGATCCAATGGCTTGCTGTGCAACAGTCGTGTCTGGCATAGTAAGAACATCCTTTTCACCCTCCTTTGCCTGTTCAACCTTCTCTCGTACAGTTTTGACCATAACTTGAGGATCCTTCTCTGACTGTGATGTATCCTTCATTTCTACATCTTTTGATGCTTCTGGCTGAGAAGCATCTGCAGCTGACTGGGAGACAGTTTCTTGAGAGGCGTCATTGTTTCCACTTGAATGCTTATTTCCATTCTTTAGAGGTTCTTGGAGCTCTTTTCCTGAACATTTGTCCTGCGATGTACAACTTATATCCGCTGGTGCCTCCGAGTTTTTAGTTGCGACTGCATCACTAGATCTTTTGAGTCCTTCAGCATCTAAATTTCTAGCAGAATTTTCAGTGCGGGAGCCAGGTTGCTTTTCTTTGCCTGGATCAGCATCGGTCATTTCTCGATCATCTGAATTCAAGGAGACATCTTCTGCTTTCTGGCTTTTTTCTTCTGGCTGCTCATCTTTATGGGCAATTTCATCGTTCCCCACTGCATCCACACTGGAAATGTCTTGCTTGTTTCAGATTTAAGAAACAACAACCAATATCTTCAAAATACTAAGAACAGAACAAAAACACAGAATCGAAAAACATCATCGGATATTCAAATAAACGTGAAACCTTTTTGATTCAGTTAAATCCTTCTTGTTGTCAGGTGGATCTTCGAGAACAAAACAATGTCTTGTGGCAAGCAGCGATCCAGAATTTCTTTTAAGAGATTTTATGGAGGCCCGGGCTGAAGCAGTAGCAACGTCAGATCCCGCCAGTCTCACCAGAAAAGCTGACTGTAGAAGAAATAATCTTGCAGGATTAGAAAGGCAAGAGAATGCATCTGTGAATCAACAGAAATCTCCAGTCAGTCTACATCACAACTTACCAGTCCCATGACAGGATTTCCTAAGTCAGCAAAGGATAAAGAAGCTTCAGGCGTGATAGGATAACCAAGCTCTTCAAAAGCTCCAGTCAGAGCTTTCAAAGCAACGTTTTCATCAGCCTCATCTTTACATCTTTCATCAGTGACGGTTTCTACCTTAGGCGCTTTCTGTTCGGCTTCCACTTCATTAGCTTTTTCACTCGCGTCCTCAGGCTTCGAAGATTCCTGAGGAACTTTTCCTTCACTGTCATCTTTTGTTTCTGGGGCTCCCTTCACAGTTTCAGCTTCGTTAACAGGATTCTTATTCTCTGTTTCTTCAGGTGCTTCTTTAAGAACAGATATATCATCTTTAGACACAGCTACATCTGTAGTGTCTTTTGTACTTGGATCTTTGTTGTCAATCTGATCAAGAAATGCATCCTCGATCGGCATCTGAAGAAAATGAAGCATACACTGAGCTTTTGTTTTTGTAGCAACATGCTCTGCAATCTCATTCCAATTTTCCGTGAAGATTTCTAAACCTTCAAGGAGAAGAAGAGTCTCTTGATCAGTCCACTTCCCACTACCAACGCCAGGAGCTTCGGCAGAATCCATTAGTATAAAGTCGGAAGATGACATATCTGAGCTGAACTTGCCATTGTCGAAGCATTCCGTACACAAGTCATAATCCGCCTGTCAAAACCTCAATATTAGCATATAAGTTTTGAAAAACTATTAAAAAAAAAATAGGAGACCGAATGAAAATTGCTACAAACAATAAGATGATAGTACATATGATATTCAAAGCCAAAGAGAACAGATAAAATGAGAACAAAGTATAGACAAAACACCTGAGTTGGGCAGTGGTAGCGCTTGCGAGAGCAATCAGCTGAACAGGAGTTGCAGTGATATTCGACCGCTGGACCCTCTTGCTTCAGCAAGTCATCAGTAACCACCGGATCTGGAAACAACCCTGATGGCGTAGCTTGTGCTGTGAGACGAGGCTTGTGAACAAGAGTAGGGGAAGTCTCATCTGCTGGAAACCGATATAAACTGTTAAGCAGAGACTCCTTATCACCAGAAGCATCATGAACATCAGCAGTAGAAGTAGAATCTGCTGATGGGAAAGGGTGAAAATTGATTAAGCCCCAGTAGTCCAAGAACTCCATCACCTCTTGCTTTGCTTCCGAATCTCCAACCTCGAGTTCTGCCAAGTCTTTTACTTCTAATTGTGTGTTGGGATCTGAATGAAACTTCCTCATGATCCAGTCTCGTATTTCCCTGTACACCTCAGGAGTGCGACCCTCCAGCTTGCCGTTGAAGAAAGAGGGCAATGAGCGGTCTTCAAGCGGGTGAATTTTCCCCCATGAAAACCAACCTTCAAAAAGTAACAGCACAGGAACCCACATTACACACTGTTCTCTATATCAAAATTATATGGATCACAATTTGTGAAGACCGGACCACAATAACAATTCAAAATCTAAACAACGATATCATATTATAATCTATCCTAGCTCGATGTTAATTCAAGATAAGGACTAGGATCATCAACTCATCGCATAGTGTTCGTCAAACAAGTTTCTACATGAGTAGCATGCTCGTTCTATCTTGATCGGCAATAGAAAAAGTAACCTGCTAAAGTATGATAAGATACAACCCTAATAATACAATGCCAATGCATCAACTACACATTGCACAAAAAGAAAAAAAAAAACACAATTTAAAATCTTGAGTTCTCTTCTATGATGTACTAACAGCTTGCTTTAGACTCGTAAACAACACAGGAGGAAGAAGTAGAGACTAACCGCAATGATTAGGCACGACATGAACACTACTCTCGCGAGATCTAATTGCTTCGAACTCAGCTTCGATCTTCTCCTCCCATTCACTAATCGCTTTATCCATCTCTTCCTCCTCCTTGCACTTCTCACCATCCGTACCCACCACCGCCGCACTCAACACCTCCGACTTCACCCCAGCCGCCGACGACACGTTGCTCGGCGCCTGACGAGCTCTAGTCAAAGGACCGCTGTGGACCGGAGAGAGAGACGCGAGCATCGCCTTCTCGCGCTTCAACATCCGTTTCTTCGAAGAAGAAGAGGAGGAATTGGATGTCCCGAGAGCGTTCGATTTGCGTTTCAAACGCCGCCGCGTCGACGACGGCTCAGATGCCGGAGAGTCTCCAGCCGAAGCTAGGGTTCGTTTCTCCTCCATCTCTCTCTCTCTCTCTCTCTCTCTCTCGAGCGTGACACTTTTAAATGTATGATTTTTTGTTCATTTTTAGGTTCTTACATATCGGAACCGATTCTACCAGGACCTAAAAACCCCGATTCGAGCTCTACCTGAAAATTTCTAATTTGAAAACCTAAAACTTGATATCCTATAAAAACAGATTCGTACCTGAACAAATAAATGAATACACATATCTAAATGATTATGTAAAGAAAATAATGTTCTTCATTCAAACATTTGGAGTTATTCTAATTAACACATAAAATCAATGATGTAGAATAAATATAAAACAAAAAAATCTCAATTTTCACATTGTGATTTGTATGATATTTCGGCCAGATTATATTTAGAAAATTTTTATTAATAAACAGAGAAAAACAAAGAATAATAAAAGGTAAGTTTATTAATTACTAGATATGGATCCGTGCGTTGCACGGATTTTATTTGATGTTTTAATTTTACCAACAAAAAATAATAAAAAGAATTTCACATTAATTCTTGGATTTTTATTATATATTGGTGAATTATTTTAATAATCATAATAATAATCTGTTTTCTTTCATAAATTTTGATTAGTATTTTTGTTTTAATAATTATAGTGTTTTAAATAGTATATTTTTTTGTTTTTTTTTGTTTTTAACAAATACTTTGCTTTTAATTATTTTTCAAAATAATATTAGTTGTAGCTAATTAAAACATATTGAACTGTGAACTCTCTATATTATTTATTGTTTAAGACAAATTAAAAATAGCAAAATCCAAAATATTAATACTACAAAACACCAATCAATATCTATTATTGACCGTCATCTAAATATCAAATATATTGCTAGATAAGACATCAAATTTGATTTTAACCTCTTTTCTATACATATCCATATATTATTAATAATTTCTTGATATATAATATTTAGTAGAAAACTGTTGTCGTTATGTTTTAAAAATCTAAAGTTTTGCAGTTGTAGTGATTTGTTATAGGGCGGCTTATAATTGTAAAACTGGACTTGACAAATATAGACAAATTCTTTTAAATTTTGACCTTAACTCTTGTTGAGAATCAATTAGATAGCAAACCATATAAGAAATATATCTTTTCAGTTTAAAATGCTATCTTGCATATGTTTGTCTAAGAATAAAAATTTATTTTCCTTCCTAACTTTCGATTTGATTTCTGCTTCAATAATCATGTTGTCTAGATCTTCTCTTTGATTTGAATTTTTTAGTAGCATGACCTACAATTAGAATAACCAATTTTCTTAGTAGCATAAATAAATTCATTTTTCCTAGTACCTTTCAGTTAGTATTTATGCTTCAATAATTAGTAATATTGTTCCATTGCAAAATCTTTTTCGATTTAAATTTTTTAGTAGCATGACCTGTAATAGCATAAGCAACTCCATATGTTGATAAGAACAAACACACATAAATATAATCATACATAAGCATAAAATAGTCACATTAACTTTCCTCATTAACTTACGTACATCACATCATTTATGTGTGCAAATGCCTAAAAAAGAATATATGAAGATGTGAAAGAACATGCAGAAATACTCACCTAATATTTTCTAGGTTGGGAATATTTTTTTATATTAGGATTTGAAGAAAGGAAAACTACAATCAAACACTATTTTACAATTTCTACTATTCAAGATTATAGAGAAGGACAATTAGTATCAAATATTTTTTTACAATTATATTTTCTTTGAAAATTAAGAAAAAAATAATTTTTAAAATAAAAAATTTGACGTTTTTTCTTGTTTATAATTTTAAAAATAAAATATTGAAATACTATTAAATAGTTTTAAAATTACTTAAAAATCCTCTCTTATTAGATATTAATTTTTCCTTATTGAAATTATATGGTAAGTTTCCTTTTTAAAAGAATCTGGGGATAGTTTTATTTAATTAACAGATAGGAAATTTTCCTTATTTTTTTGGTCAGCTATTTTCCTTTTTTTTTGTTGATAATGAACATGATATTATGACTTATTTAATTAAAAAGGTGTCATTATAAATAATATTAACAAAAATTGTTTTACTACAATTATATAAAATAAATGATTCCATATTACTTTTTTATAATATAACCAAAACATATTTGTAAAAAATAAAATAAATGATTCCATAGTAATTTTCTTTTTTTTTATTATAATATAATCAAAATATATTTGTAAAAATTAAAATAAATGATTCCATAGTTATTATGTAAAAAGTATATGGTAATTTTCATTTTTCAAAATTCGTTTTTATTATCTAAGTATATGGTAATATTAACAAAAAATAAATTAATTACAATTATATAAAATAAATGATTCTATAGTACTTTTTTATAATATAACCTAAACATATTTGTAAGAACTAAAATAAATGATTCCATAGTACTTTTCTTTTTTTAATAATATAATCAAAATATATTTGTAAAAATTAAAATAAATGATTCCATAGTAATTATATAAAAAATTATATGGTAATTTTCGTTTTTAAAAATTCGTTTTTATTATCTAAGTATATATAATTTGTAATTATATATTTAAACACATGTAAAATTATCTGAAGAAAATTTACTATCAAATAAGATTTTGTTTAGGAATTTAAAAAGGAAAAACTACTTTTAATAATATGTATAGTTACTTCTTTTTATAAAATTCTTTTTTGTTATTATATTAAATATATATGTTTTAGTTATGAGATAGATTAACACATGTCGCAATCTAAAATATAAAACTATAATTTGTTGCGATCGTGTTAATTAGTAACTTTGAAAACTAAGCTTTATATAATAAGATTTTGAAAAATAAAAATAAATGATTTCATAATAATTATATAAGAAAGTATATGGTAATTTTCGTTTTTAAAAATTTATTTTTATTATCTAAGTATATATATTTTGTAATTATATATTTAAACACATGTAAAATTATCTGAAGAAAAATTACTATCAAATAATATTTTGTTTAGGAATATAAAAAGGAAAAATTACTTTTAATAATATGTATAGTTACTTCTTTTTATAAAATTCGTTTTCGTTATTATCTTAAATATATATGTTTTAGTTATGAGATAGATTAACACATGTCGCAATCTAAAATATAAAACTGCCATGTGTCGCGATCATGTTAATTAGTAACTTTGAAAACTAAGCTTTATATAATAAAATTAGTTGCAAAAAAAAAATTATTAATTATTTCAGTAGCATTCTATTGTAAATATTGTGCAAGTTTAAGGGTTATTTTAAATTTGTACTTCTGTTTTAATAGATTACTAGATTTTGACCCGCCCTAAGAGGGCGGGTATATGTTTTGTTTTTTATGTTTTTTTGAAATTGCATTTCTAAGCGTATGTTTTTTTGTTATTATATATATATATATTTGTATCAGATATGTGTGTTTTGGGCAAATCTGTATTTTTATTTCTAATATATACTCACTTTAATATAATAAAAGCACAAATTTTTAATATATACCCACTTTAATATAATAAAAACACAAATTTTGAATAAATAAATTTTTTCAGATATTTTTTTTTGTATTTTTAGATAGTTTTTAGGTCGAACCCGAATCGAAACCGAACCGAATCCGAACCGATAAATTCTAGTTACCCAAATGGGTCTAACTATCTAAGACCGACCCGACCCGAACCCGAAACAACCCGAACCGACCCGAGACCGAAATTTTCAAATAACCTGATCGGGTCCTAACCTCTAGTATCCGAAAGACCCGGACCCGAGACTACTCGACCCGAAACCGACCCGCGTATCAGAATGTCCAGACCTACTTTAATTGCCTCTGCTTCTTTGGGTCAAATTAATCTGCATTTCGATTCTTCTGTCTTCAGTTAACTACTAAAGATATTTAAATGTCCTAATCTAGTTCTACACTGGTATACTTCGGTTAACTACTTATTTTGAACATTTCCGGTTAAATACTTGGTTCTCATTAATTTGATTTCAAATATGTAATTTTTTTAAACTTTGATCTCGATGAAAATGAATGTATATTTTGAAATTGTTGTATCATAATATTCATTTTATGATCATTTTTAGCTCAATTGATCTCAAATTGTTGCGTTGCTATGATCCTATAGTTTAGGAAGCAAATCGTTAAAATATGATCTGTTACTTTGAAAAAATTCCTACGCTTTAAGTCTCCATATATTTTAGCTACTTTAGGTAATCAAATTTTCATTTAATTAATATAAATATTATCAGTTATCTCAAGGCTTTGTTCCCGACAAATGTGGGGAAGAAGAGGTTACAACTTACGTAACTGGTATGAAATATGTTGATTTAGTGAAGTTATAAAAGAGTTAGTTTATTTTTTAAAGTAGGGTAAGAGAATAATTAGTTAAACTAAACCTTTATCAACTGGTCACACTTCAAAATTAATAGTATTGATTTATAAGGAGTTATATAATATAAGGTTTTTCTAGGTAATTGGAGATCATTTATTTAGGTGTTATATAGTTATATAATTCTGTATAAGTTCTGTTCATAACATTATATAATCGTATAACACCTAAATAAAAGATCTCCAACTACTATAATAATTGTTATACATTATATCAATACTATTAAATTTGGAACATGACATATTTATATAGTTAAGTTTAGTCCAACTATTTATTTTATTTATTTGAAGATAAAACATAATGTAAAAATTACGTAACTGTTTACACCCAATAAACCGTTTACTCCTATTACAATAAGATAGTTTCGTTTAACATGCACAGCCATTATTTCGTTGATAACTTCTCATATAACTGCATGTTCGTATAACACTAATATAACTGCATGTAGTATGTTTTGTTGAAATTATATATTGGACACAACATTTATCAATGGGTCATGTTGGAAAATTAATAGTATTGATAGATGATCAAACTAGAATAACATAAATCATAACCACTTATAGCATATTGATGAAATTTATTATAATTCGTCTGGGTGAATCCGATTCTAGATGAAACAATCTATAATTATAAGAAATAGAATTAAAATAATTTTTCAAAATAAATATCAGAATAAATTTTTATCTCTATTTTGTTGACTAGTACCAAAATAACATTACTATAATATGCTCACTTTTTTGAATTTACTTTTATTTTTGGTGCCATTATTAAATAATTAAACATCAAAAAATTATTACAGGTAAAATTGGATGTACATCTACATATTATATTTCGAATCATTACTGCTCATAACAATACTGCAATTTGCTGAAAATATTGAATTTTCCTTAATATACGCTATTTTTCCTTATACATTTGAAGCAATTGGCCTTTATTATATTATTGCTATTATATCTACCAAAGCTAAAAATATTATGTAATTTGTAAACATTTATTGAAAAAATGAAAACTATCAACATTCTATTAAATGACCTTTTTACAAAATAATTTTGCTATATCATAGTATATCATTGATGTCGTAGTTATACAACTATATAATAATGATAATATAGTTATAACATACAAAAGTATCGAGACTTTACTATAAGAAAAATATAGCTATATATTGATATTTTCTTAGTATTATTAATTTCTGACATCCATTGAGATATCGTCTTTAGTTATACAACCATATAGCTACCATATAAAATATCAACTAATGCAATTATGATATGAATAGAATATAAATTAAAATGACAATGCAACTATAAAATATGAATAAATATATGTGCTTATATTTATCAACTATTTCAAAAAAAATATTTACTTCATTTTACCTATATTTCAAAACACTAAACAACCGATTTTATAGAAATATCAACACCATGAAAGAAAAATAAAGAAGATTTTGTGATGTAAATGAGTTATGTTAGTTTAAACAGATCCATAAAATATTTAAATGTTAAAAACACTTAGATTTATTTCCTTATTAAATGGTAAATTCAATTTTCTTTTTAAATCCTAAAAATAAGCAATGGCATGACATTGAACATATAATGCAAATCAAGGACATAGTTATATAAGAGATTATGTTTTAATAATATAGAGTTCGGTGCAAAATTAACATATTGTAAGTTTTAAGGGGAAAAGACCGAAACATGTTGAAATTAGCATAATTGCAATCGGTTTAATTTGGTCTATATCAACCACTCTCAGATTAGCTTTCCGGTTGTAAAATTATTTTCTTTTTTTTTTTGTTATTTCATAGTCAGACTCTCAAAAACATACTAGATCTTTAAAACCTTTACAGATTGAGAACCATATCAGCGTTATTTAAATGGTATAAATATTTAAGAATAATGCAAGCGCTCTAGCTGCTAATTAAGTTTTTTTTATTAAACTTTTAACATTAAATTTTGATCTGAACTTTAAGCAATACGAGATTTTTAACCAAGTTTAGCTTAGTGAAAATTTTATATTTTAGTTATGTATATATATATATATATATATATATCATTTTGGATTTTTTTATTTTAAAAATCATCTTTAATTTTGTTTAAACTAAACTGTTGGATTTTAAAAATCCAATGCTTTTTTTATTTCCTGTAATGTACTATAATACTGAATTTTAGAAGATTTTGGAAAAAAACTGATATTTTGTTAATTTATCCAGTGATGCAATTTTTATTTTTAACGGTTTACTTTAGAAATTAATTTTGTCTGCTGATCACAATTTAAATAAAAATTATGTCTACAAAATATGCGAAATAGTTTTTCAAAAAAACTATAGTATAAAAGGAAGCATATATTTATTTTGAAAATAAAATATAGTAGAAAATTGTATAATTAAATTGGTTAAAAAACATTTGACATTTGTTTTCAGTGAAATTTTAACAGAAGTAAACCAATGTCATATTTTGTAAATCTCATTGTAACAAACGTAAATTTTAGATAATATATTTTCTTTAATAAAATAGATTAATTTATTATTTAATTACTAATGACGAAAATTATTATCTAACTATTTTGCAATCTTTATGGATTTAAACTATCTCGGTGTTTAGAGTTGTCAAAATGGGTAAATCAACCCAAACCAAACCATTTAGATTAATGAGTTATTCATTTTAATGAGTTGTCTCACTACTATTATATTATAATAATAATATTAACCAATAACACCATAACTCATATAAAATTAAAAATCATAAAATTAAATACAATGGAAAAATGTATATTTCCAAAAAAAACTAAAATTCAATAAAATGGAGAAAATGTATATTTTCATAAATCATAAAATTCAATACAATGAAAAAAATGTGTATTTCCATAAAAAATCATAAAAAGCATGTTTCAAAATAAGATTCATATTCTCAGCAGTTTCATAAAACAATAACTGAGATGCCGAGGAAAAGCTACAAGTCTACAACTGTACTGTTAAAGACATCTCAATTCACAACAAACAAATCATGCTAATCAACAGACACAATACTTATATCTTCATCATCAAGTAGGTAACCATGTATCATCAACAGATGTCTTGAAATACACATTACAAAAGCCACAACAAAGCTCTATGATACAATACGAAAGACACATTACAAAAGCCATGGATTCTTAACAAAATACTCACAAACCAAGGCCATGGGTCATGTTTAGATTCAAAGTTAACAAAATGTTCACAACACATGTAAGGATCGAGAAGAGAGAGACCTGAAAGAAACCTCTGGATACTGCAGATGGATATGAGATCGAGCCACTTCGATGACGAGATGAGACCTCCAGATACTGCAGATGGTATGAGATCGAGCCTCTTCGATGACAAGATGAGACCTCCGGACACTGCAGTGGAGATGAGATGGAGCCTCTTTGAAGACGACGAGATGAGAAATTCTTCGATGATGAACAATAGAACCGTCACGAGAAGCAAGACAAAGAAACCCACTACTAAGAGGCTTGGGGTTTGAATTTATTCATTTTACATTTAATTATGGTTTGGATTGGATTATCTATTAACTCATTTTAATCCAAACCATTTTGAACCAACTTATTAAATCCACTAATCCATTAAATCCATTTATCCACTAACATTCAAATCTTTGACCCAATAAGATCCATGGGTTGAGTTGGTTTGGATAGAACCATTAATTTGAACCCATTTTTGACACCTCTATTTGTAGTGATGGATGGATTAGTAATCACCCAAAATTATATTTTATTATTAAAGAAAATACAAGATAAAACGAATTCTAATCAATTATAATTGCTCGGATGGTTCGATTTTGAGTACTATTGTTTCTAAATCGTATTTTTGAGCTTTTGTAAAAGATAGTAATGTTTTATTTATGCACATATACATGGAAACATTAAATCCATGAAAATGGGTCTTCGGTATGCTAAAAAAGATGAAGGAAAAAGAAAAGGAAGAAAAGGAAAAAGAAAAAGAAAAAAGAAAGAGAAAAAAAGAGAGTTGGCAAACCTAAAAAATTAACCTAGAATCTCAGTGCCGCCATGAGTCTGACAGCATCAACAGTAAAGCTTCATGATCTTCACACCTTCGGCCTCCAAGTGTGGGGAGAGCTTTGGAACTGTGGAAGCGGCGGCTGGAAGATCGGGGATGAGAACTTCTTCGATGATGAACAATAGAGCCGTCACAAGAAGCAACATGAAAAAACCCACTACGGAGAGGTTTGTGGTATGGATTTACACATTTTACATTTAATTATGGTTTGGATTGGGTTATCTATTAACTCATTTTAATCCTAACCATTTTGAACCAACTTATTAAATCCACTAATCTATTAAATCCATTTATCTATTAACATCCAAATCTTTGACCCAATAAGATTCATAATTGAGTTGGTTTGGATAAAACCATTAATTTGAACCCATTTTGACACATCTATCTGTGTTACACTCATATTTTTATTCATGTTCAAAGAATATGTCTTAAAATAATAATTTTAATAGAGAGAATGCTCATTCCAAAACTATTATTTTAAGATCTTTTGGTATTTGTTGTTCTCTCGTGCCAAAAAAAAGGTATTTGTTGTTGTCTTTCTCTATCTTCTATTTTAATCATAGCATGTAATAATGATTATTGATACCAAACAATTACAAGTACTAATGTTGTATGAATCTATGTATAATAGTTATAATAGTCTTTTCATTATTTGTATTGCATTTGCTCTTCCGTAAGCATGAGGAAATAATCTTTGAATCAATATGCTTTTCTCTAGCATTATAGCCCTTTTTGTTGTTATGGGCAAGATCATCTACAAACTTTGGGCATATTTTCTACACAGTTGGTAATTTAATTGTATATTTAGTGTTATTCAACCAAGAATTTGAGGTGATTTGTATTAAAATGATAAATATATTGTATATTCAAACATTAGTTTTATAAATTCATTTTAGAATTTAGTATTACTAAATTTGTCATTTCATAAAGTACTTTGAGATTTATTATTATTGAATAAGTTGTGAGTTTAAAAGTAATCTAATGAATTTAAATTGTTTTATTTGACTTTTCTTAATAAAAATAAAAATATAAATCTAATGGTTCTGGATGAGATTTTAGAATGGTTTTTAACCTTAATCATAACAAAATTTTCCACTTCATCAAGAATAATCTAAGACTCCATAAAAATCAAATTAATTCAATGGATAACTCTAAGGGGAAAATACCAAGCCATACTAAAAATTGGTATGCATGTAATCAGTCTACTTCAGTCTAAATCCATTACTCTCAGATTAGCCTCCCAATTCGACATAAATATAGATGTTGCTAGAATTAAACTTGGATTATAAGAACAATTCTAACAGGGATTTATGCATTGGGTTTCTAACAACTAATATGTTTTAAATAGTGGAATAAGAGGAGAAAGGGTGAGATAAGGTTCCCAAAAGGGCCTCTGTAAAAAACTTTAAGGATACTCAATTGACATGTATATTACATTTTTACTGGTTGACATATATTTTAGAAAAGTTAAATACAATATCATATTACATTAAAATATTACTATGTTTAATTTGTTAAACTGGTTTTAGAGATCAACCGTTAAGCATTAAGGTTACTCTAAAAGATTTTGAGGTTATTTATGTTGATTTAAAAGAATCTTATTGAAATAAAAATTTATATTTTTTCAATCTCAAATACTTGCATTTAGAATAATAACTACACATTAAATCCTATAGTACATAATTTTTCTAATGATCACAAAATACATAAGTGAACAACATTACATAGAATTTAGTAGAAAGGTAATTCCTACAAATTCAAGAAATTTTATCTTAATACATATTTGATTTAAATTTTCAAGGTGTGGCTAAAAGGCTCAAAACTACTTTTTCATAATATTTTGATAGTATTCAAACTCAAACGGACAAAGACGCTATATATTCCATTATGTGGCAATACCGCTGCGATGAGTAGAGTGAGTCCATGCTTCTTTCTCATCCAGTTTATTTCATGAGTTTCTAAAATTTACATGCTGATGGATTTACTATGTGAAGACATTATTCTAAATTACTATAGATGAGTGTTATTAGTTTCTTAGTTCTATTAACTGTTAGTATTTGTCCAATTTTGTCGAATGTGTGAACAAAAATTTCCAGTAATTAAGGCTGTTCTATTGTATGCACTAAACTTAAACATCTTGGCGCAACAAGTTTTCAAAGTGGGTTCCTTTTAGTATACAGTGGAACCTCTTTAAATTAATACTCGGTAAATTAAGAATTTCTATAAACTAATAAATTTTGTCGGTCCCAACTTAGACTAGTGTAAAATATGACACAATTCGATAAAATAATAAGATAATAATTTTTAAAAAATTCCATGTAAAGATATGGTCCCAAAAATATTATAAATTAATCAATACTATATAAGAACTTATGTTTATATCTATAATAGTCTACTAATATCTGAGTCTATTGCTGTCTGTTTTTTTTACAAAATTAAATTTATTTTGGATCTCATCTGTGATTTTTCTTATTGCATCAAGAAATCATGGTTTGTCTTCTCGAACTGCATTCAAAAATTCTGGAGAGTTTTAGAGACGATAATTGCTTCCTTACGTGTAACTGCTTCCAAAGGTATTACAACATCATCTTCTGGTTCTTCATCAGCATTAAGAACACTAGCCACAATTTATTCTAAAATGAACTTCTAAGCATGCATCATTTTCATCTGGATAATCGAGTAGGCTATTAATATCCATTTTATTGCAATAGCCAAGATTATTAATCACAACCTCAAGTTCATGAATGTCGTTTTCACTAGTAAACTGTAAAACAAACCAGTTTCGTGTCCATATTAAAAACATCTTTTTAGAGAACTTATCTATTTTCCCTAATAGCCTCCAGTTTCTTCTCCATGTCTTTTATATTAACTGAACCACTTTCTCCAAAACGAGAAACGATTTGGTACCATGCCGTAACTTAAAATTTTCAAGCCAACCCATAGAAAGTTGATGCTCAGATTCTGTTTGAGGGTATACAAGTTTCATTATCCCTCTTGCCTTTTCTAAAATTAGCTCGTCAGTCATAGTCACACGATCTTGATATTGAAAAAACCACTCAAAAACAACCTTTTCCATATCCGGATAGTTTGCTGATTGTGCCGCTTGATATCTCTTCCTCTGTCCAAGCTGGCTGAAAGATACTCAGATGATCGCTTGAGTGTGTTTGAAAATCGTACCTTGACTAATTTTTAGATGGAACTTCTCTTCATGCCACAATTGCAGATCTTTTTGAGTACATGAAGTATGATCAGTCTTATACTCGCACAATTCTTTGCGTGTTTTATCTGTCATTTTGGAATATTTCTAAGTTGAGTAGACATTGTTGAAAGCTTAGTAAAGAAGAATGAAAGTAAACTTTGTTTGATGCTTGTCAATTTACGTGACATAAAGAATGGTATATATAATGATTCTCTAAAATCAACTAAAAGGAAATTTAAATGAGAAAAATGAACATTATGTAAAACATGAAAATATATATATGAAAGAAAAAAGACATTTTTAAATATATGGAAAACATATAAATAATACATTTACAGAAAAGTTTTTCTTCAAATAAAAGGAATATTTGTAAAATTGTTAAACTTCACTATATTTCTATAAATAATATCTCTATAAATTTATAAAATTTAATTGTAGAAGTTTCGAACCTCTTCCCATTTATGTACATGTTGTGACAATGAAACTCAGATGTTTTGAGAAATTTAGCTCATGTTTTGAGAAATTTACAAAATCCAGTACGTCTATTTTCTGCAATTTCCGAGTTAACCTAATTCTAAAATAAAATATCAATTTCTCTTTTGTTTTTGGTAATAAAACTAAAACTTCATACTTTCTTGCATCTAAACAAGGCTGAAAGTTCTATGAGCTACTTAATTACACTAAAGACATAAATTAAATAGCTTTGTATACATTACATGATAGCCACATGGCCTAGCTAGCTACATCATGTTAATCTATCTAAAATTGTAGTCCATAAAATATCCCCTTATTATTAAAAGAGGAGCAGTTTTAAAGAGTAATCTTTGTTTAGTATTATATTCACAAATTTGCCATTTTTGATGAGGCGTCATCACTACATGCCTTTTCAACCTCATTTTTAATAGACCAACATTTACTAGAAGAATTACATAATTTGCCATTGGTGATTATATAATATAAGACCATTAATAACATCTAAACACACATGATAGGTTTTAAAAATTGCCGTGTATTATACCCACTCCACTTCTTTTTTATATTTGGTGTGTGTGTGTGCGTGTTCGATCGCTGGTCCATGGGAACACTGACCCATGCTCCATTACCAAACGAGACACTTGCAACAAACACACCCACTCCACTTCTTGCATGCATGTAACCTTATTTGTTTCTTGCATTGAAACGTTTTAATAACTAAGAATTTCTAAATTTAAGAGATGGTTTATCAATCACGCATTCATTTATATGGTTTTGTGTCAGTCACGTGTTCATTGTTATGGAATTGCTATATTACCGGAATTAGTATAGGAAAGTTTTCAAAGTTAAACTTTATAACTTATATTAACGAAGATTCTCCTCAATATTGATACAATTATGGTCTTATGCACACATTCCTTTGTTTTATATTAACCAAGATTCCCTCACTAAATACATGTTAAATTTTATTTATGAAAAAGTCCATTCTCAAACTGTGTAAAAATATACTTTTAGAAATATAGATTTCTCCATTTATAATCTTTAGAAGTATCTACAAAACAAAATATATAGCTATCATAATTATTTTTATTCATAGTTAACAGGATAATATGTCTAATTTAAATTTAATGACAGTTGCCATAGGTTATGACTTATGATACAACATATGTAAATATATCTTCTTTGAAAAATTTTAGTTTAAATTTATAGTTACACAATGTTTTTAAAATATTGTCTTAATTTATTGCAGTGCCAAAATTAATGTCACATATATACCATATTTAAAATTTGAATGATGCCCAATTTATACTTCTTAACGATTTTTTTGTATGGATAATCAATACACCATCACAGCATTAATCTATATATTAATGAAAAAAAATGAAATTAAAATTATATTTACTGCCAAATTAAAATTAGACTAAAAAATTAGTTTGAGTCAATCATTTTGACGGATATCTATCTATCTATTTATATAAAGTTGGGTTTACTCTCTCCTTAGAGAAACACGTAGGATGTCACATAGGAAATTCATCTCATGGTGTAGGGACATGTGTCCAGGGGGAAAGGGTAGCATTTCATTAAAAGACCTGTGCAGCGTTAATCCCATGTTCTTCTTCTTAGCCTCTCCAATACCTATGTCGATTAGGTTTTTCCAATAGCTCTTTCATCTTCTTTCTCAGCGTTACAGCGTACAATCCATAATCAATGCGACTTCTGGATCTACAAAGCGGAGGAAGTGCATCTATAAAAAAAGGTATGATTTCCTTCTTAGAGAATCAATTGACACGTACGGTTTCCACCAAATTAATTGACACGAAAAACGTTTAAAGTGTTGGGAATGCTCGGAGTATTTAAATAGTAGCATCTTAGTGATATATATTGTCAATTATAATTTAAAGATTAATGGGTGATGAGAAGTTCCGAAAGAAAAGAAAAATAGATGTCGCCATTTTTGTCTGAAGCTTATGCAAAAGAAGAAATTCTTCAACCGCAAACAATCTTTTTACATCAACGAGGAACAGTGAAGAGGTGAAAAATCATAGAAATCACATAAGAAAAATTAAGCAATAAATTAGAACTTGTAATGGTGCTTCTAAAAAGAACTTCTCTTGTGATGATCTTTCTTGGACTTCGAGAATCCTAACCCTAATCTTTCTCTCCACCAACCACTCGACCCTTTTGATTTGGTTCTAGGTGAATCATCGTCTTCTTCGTTGAGTTCTTCTCTCAAAGTTGGCATTCTCTTCGTCGTGTTGACTTCTTCCTTGAGAGGTAAGATTATGCCATCGCAAAAGATTTCATCTGCTGTGGTCATGGAGCAGTTCTTGACACCGAACTCAAAATCATCAGACGACACAGGTGCCTCCTTGTACTTGATTATTTCGTTCTTTGTCGCTGCAAAACCGCTGGAGAAGGAGATCCTTGGCTCTACATATCCACCCTGCTGATGATACTGCTTCATGTTGGAACACTCCATTTTTTATCTTCTCTCTTTATCTTTGTTTAGTATGTACTGTATTTGATGCACTCTGTATTGGTAAGATGTCTGTATTTATATGGAAACATCTTGGATTCATATATCTCGTTTTTATACAACTTGATAGGGATAATAATATCTTATTACTATCGTGTATGATGTCACATACACAAAGGGACGGAAGTGTTGTCTCTTGGGGTTTAAAGATCTAAGATTAGATTTTTAATTGATTTAGTTATCTTCAATAGTAACTTATAAGTTATAACCCATTTCAGGATTAACGGTGGGGAAAAGTTAATGCTAATAGTCTCTTGATACATAAGAAGGGCCATATATGATCACAGAAACAATATTATTTCTATTTAATTGTTGGAAGATGAAACCCTAAATTAACGCAAAGGGATGTTTTAAGCACATGTACGTTTTAATTTTATGCACATGCATTCTCAAAAAAAAAAAAAAAAAAAAATTATGACAAACTCAGTTATTTTATGCTTCTAATAGAAATATGGATAAAATAGTAATACTTTGTTGGCTATCCAAATTCTTCAAAGGTTACAAAAAAAATATTTGTTGAGAACATATATATAATTCTAATATTCTTATAGATTAAAACTGTAAATTATAAATGTTAGTATTGGTAAATAACAATAATTTCAATAAAATGAGTAGAAAACTAGTAAAAATGATCGATAGTCTATATATAAAACTGGTCGTCTTATCTTATGTCATTTTTATTGTTTTGTTTGAAATTATGTTTAACGACTTTATTTATCCTGTTTATTTTGATAGTGCATTATAATTCTGGTCAAATGTATGTTACTCGTTTCCAAAAAGTATTTAGCTCACTTTAGAGTTTACCTTCTAATTTGACATTGTTTTCATTGTGAATTTGAAATTAATGTTTGACTTTGACACGAACTTTTTATTTTAATAATGTTTTTTTTTTCACTTTGTGTTTTAAACCCTTGATTTATATTTTGGTAAACCTCAGTTTTAAACGATGGTCTACACTCCACAACGATCGTAAAAGATAAACGGGAGTCAGGGTAATTAACAGCTATATAATTAATATTTATAGTTATACAATCTCATGAGATCCGTACATGTGAAAATGATAGCTGGTATTGGCTAGTTCCACAGAGTAATCTGAGCTTCCAAGCAACTCGGTTTCCGACATGTTAACAGTAATTACACACACACGTCCCTGTTTAATCCTCACTCCACCAGGCACCAACCAAGAAAACTCATTCAGAAAGAAAAGAATATACTATTGAGTCTAATGATGAACCGTACATTTCTTGTTGTACTTATACTTATACATTATTTTGCCTATCTCGACATAAGTAAGACCTCCTATAACTCTTAAAAGTGATAACGTAAATAGCTGGAAAGAAAAAGCATAATTCGCTAAGTAGATATACAAAGAAGTAATAGTAATATCGAAGTATCAATCTTTTATAATGTTAGTCTTATGTGACGTCTACTTGTGTGTAGAGTTATGTATAAATGAGCGTGTGTCTCACCTATGGTCTCCCATACAGTTAACAAAAGTTGTATCTTGCAGTTCCAGTTCAAAAAATCTGAGAACGTTTTCGTCTATTTGCGATTATTAATTTATGCAACAAACCGCATTATTATTATAAAGTAACAAAAACAGAGGCTCGACGCACAAGGGCAGATCTTGGATTTAACTTGTTCTTGTGTCATATTTTAAAGTACTTAAAAAGAAGAAGGTTCCGAGAACCTCTTTTGCTGCTTCCGGCTTTGGTTTCGTACACTAAATCCAACATCGTTAGTTTAAGTCTATGTCGGTTTGTTCTTCTTACAAAGCAAGTGCTTGGCTCGTGGTTTGCTGGATGGGAAAAACAACAATCTGAAAAATATCCAGCTTATATTTGGGGCAATGTATTAGTTTTTTATAAGAGAAACTGAATCTGAAATGTATCTTTTTATACGGCCCGTACTTGAAATCTTACTCTGTCACAAGATATTTGGGGAACATCGATAATGTAATTGAAAATTTAGAAAACGCGATTTATATAAAATGTTTTTTATATGGTTGGTTTGGTCGCTTGGACTGTACTTGTTGATGGTTTTTCTTCTTCCTTAAACTTAATTAGGTTGTTTTTAAGGCATATTGAGTTTGACTTTATTTTCGTATATTTGATAATATATGTTGTATAGTAATATTATGAAGAATATGTTGATTTGGTACCATATAGAGTTGGATGGTTATTAGTGCATTTTCATAGTTGTAAACAGCATATAATAAACAACACTTGTAACATTTTTGAGATGGCGTCAAACCTCATATGTATCTCCAATGATAAGAGTAAGTATATATACCTGATATTGTCTAAGTTCTTTCTTTTGCTTGGATCCATCCCTTCATATATAGCTAATTTGTAACTTATACCTTCCTGTTCTTTTGTATTGAGAATATGTACACAATACAGTTTGCTCACGTCAATTATAAATCATATTGTATGTGGAGCTCAGTGGATAGAGCATATGTTTACTATAAGTAGAAAGTCGAAGTACGATCCTTAATTTGCTCGTTTATTTCTATTAGTTTTTTAAAAAATTATCAAGAGAAAGATTTTCTTATGCGGAGAGGAGGGTTTATCTTGAATAGTCTTTTGACTTGCCCAATATTCCGGCGTTGTAACACCCTAATCTCTCCCTGCTTCAGGTCCCCCTACTTTGACGATGAAGGTTTTCTGTATTGACCGTGAAAATACACTCTGTTTCTATCTTCACCGATGTCACCAACTCCAAGTACTCTCTCTCATTTTTCTTCAGTTCTCAATCTCGACTTGTATCCGAAACAAAAAAAAAATGGATTTTATTGTGTTCTGAGAGCTCTTGAATTCGATGCTAGATGGCAGTCTGAAGCTGGAGGTTTCATTTCTCAATGAAGTACTTGCAAGTACTTGTTCTTTCCTCCATTTTCGCATTCTAAAACGACTTTGGTTTCTTCATTTAAAAAAAAGAATTACATTGTTTAATGTTGTTGGATCCGAATCCTCCTAGTTATTCAAAAAAATAGAGTGTTTAATGTTGTTGCAGTACATTTCTTGCTCCAGCTAGATTACTGAGTCATTAAAACGATTTGAGATATCCGAACGTTCTACTTACATTTCAGCTGCCCGGTTCAATGCTTCTCCGGTCGAGGTAATCATCTAAGAATTCATGTTATTGGCTTTTTTAAGTTTTCTATTTCTTTTGTTTCTATCAACCATATGTTTTGAGATTAAAGCCAGATGAAGGAGGTGGCGAAGTTGATCAACCGTATTCCAAGTTAAAGACTCAAGCGAATCAAACTCATACAAAAAATAAATAAATCAAACTCATATGTTAAAGGTAATGTTTTGGTAACAAGAACAGTTAAAAGCCCTTTTCGTTTGCATTGCATCATATGTTTTATATAAGTAAAAAACCGTGGCATTAATTCTTTCAGCATAACAAGATAACTAGCCAAGAACTAGGGATCTCTTCTCTCGTAGATGCCATTGTTTGCAGGATCTCTGCACGCGTCTGTCTTTAAAAGAAGAAATCTTTATTTTGTTTGTCACCAAACATAGTTTTCTCCGTTATAACTAAATTACATCAGACCAATGATGAGTTTCTTACTTTCTTAACATAGAGTTGACCAAAAAAAACTTAAACTTGAGATTACTAATTACATGTCCTTTCCCTAACACAGTCAAAAGGCTCTACAGGACAAAACAAACCAAGAATCTTGCTCAATTTGAACAAAGCCAAGCCAGTGTCAACTCTCCTCTGGCACTAACTATAAAAGCAAGCCAAGAATAAAAGAACAAGTAAAACATATCACTGAAACATATCAGCAATAGTGTTTCCTCCATTACCAAAATCCATCATCATCATCATCTTCAAATATTCATCCATATCACACTCTCCTCCTCCTCCTCGCCACTGCTCTGCTTCAACCGCCGCGCTCACGCTCCCACTTGCACTTTCATTCGTAACATGAGAAGTAGATGAAGTGTAATCCATAAAAGGAAAGTTGAGTTTAGCCCGTGGCCCACGGAACTCAATAGCGGCTCGATCATAGGCCCTAGCCGCATCCTCAGCTGTTTCGAAAGTGCCTAGCCAGACACGTATCGCTCTCTTGGGATCTCTGATCTCGGCTGCAAATTTTCCCCAAGGTCTCTGCCTCACTCCTCTGTATCCATTCTTCTTGTTCTTCCTCTTCCTTATCTTTCCACCTTCTGCTTTCTTCGCTGTCGTTGCAGAGCTCTCTCTTCCACTACTATTACTAGTAGTAACACCATCTTCTTCTACTACTTGTTGTCTCTTTTCAATTATCTGATTTGGCGCGAAAAAGTAGTCGCAGCCCAGACAACCATCGATTCTACAAACTTGACAAGTGTCTGAACCCGACCGAGGCATCATCACTGTGCTATCGCTGGAGAAGGCCTGATACGGCGTCGTATCGCTTTCACCTGAGATGACGTGTTGCAAGGCGGAGACTATAACAGACAGCTCTTGCTCCGGTGACAACTGCTGATCCTTCTGATATGGATACCGGGTCCGGGTCAAATCGCGCTCCGAAGCTCCGATGAATCCTGGTCTTGTGTAAGGATATTGCATGCCCGATTAAAATTTGACTTTTGGATTAGAAGAAAAAACTTTGCTTCTTTGTGTTTTCTGTTGTGTCTGAGGAAACTGAAAGTGGATCATTATATATACGGTTCCGTGTTTTCACTTGCCAACTGGCACACGCACTTCAGACACGGGGTCGTTTTGTGTTCTGTCTTTTTTTTTGGAAACACGTGCGTTATTTTCTCCAATGTTATTTATTTATTTTTTTTTGATAAAGAATTTTTTACGAATCTTTTGACATAGAAAATGACATTTTTTGATTAAATGACAGTGATAATGACATTTCATTAAACTTAAAAGTATTAAATCATTTAGAATCACGTGTGACGATTTTCATGAACCGCTTTTTGTGATTTGTTATTTAACTATCTTATATATTAAAACAGAAGTCACAACCTTAATTCATGTGTAATATTTTAAAAAATTGACTCTTATTAGAAATTAGTTATCATTCATTTATTCATAGTAATATGGCTTAATAATATTTCATTCCTAATATAACAACCAACTCTTATAAAACTGAATTGGTTAACAAACACATATATATTCTATTAAAACTAAACTGATTCAATATATTCAGCAATTAAATAAAGCTCTAGAAATCAAATACTAACAACACAGCATTTCTATAGGCTTTAAGGTCTTGCCTATATCTATGCATAAAAATTTATCTAACCATAGATCTTCTATGTTCTCCAATTCATTCTCTTCCGCATGCATATCTAATTAAATATGTACAAACAAACAAAAGTAATGAAATGTTGATTAAATGGAAGTATTTATTTTTCAAAATTTAAACATATTACCCTATTTGATTCGGATTCGATTCTAATGTATAGAAACATAAAAATATTCAAATACTTATATAATTAATTATATTATGACACATATAAAATGTATTATACTAATCACGAAAAACAAAATATTAATTTATAAAAAAAAAAACTAAAAATTAACATCTGCACGGACGTGCAAATCAATTTTTCACCATCAGTGAAGCGGGATCAAGAGAAAAAAGTTTCTTATAAAAATGTCTAATTATATGAATTCTGAATTTATTTATATGATACTGAATATCGATTACATTAGATGGTTTAAACACAAAAATATAAAATAAGTGACTCATTCATAAAACAAAAATATTATAAATATATCTTTTAGTACCAAAAAGAAAACTACAATTTAAAATTAACACCCGCTCGGTCGAGCGGGTCAAAAACTACAATTATTATTAACAGTGCTTATGTACGTTTTCAAATTGTTTACATTAAAATTTAAACATGTTTAGTGAGATAGGTAATCTAAGGTACGTAATTGATTGACTTAGAATTAATCACGTGCTGATTTTAGCTTTTATTAATTCGCATGAGCTATATAACCTTCACACATGTATCCATGATCCTTGTAGATTTCAACTTGTCTTTGTAGATGACTAGATCCATCGTCTCAAACCTCATTTGCAAATCTATCTTTTTGTCTTTTCATACTTTAAAGTTAAATTCTGGTACGTCGAATGAATCCAACATCATTATTTCAAATTATGCCAATAGACATGTGTAACATACTGACATTACAACGTTCACACAATGGTAAATATGAATGAATATATTATAGAAACAAAACATGGCCATCTCATTCTTGGATATTCACTGTGAACTTATATAAACAAAAACAGTGAATTTTTCTCAAATTTCTGTTTTAGACATTATTTATAAAACTGTTTTTATACACTTGATATTTCATTATTTTCTTTGAAAATATTTCATAAATAGTTCAAAACATACATTATTCTATATCCCACCAAAAGAGAACACGATTCAGGTCTAAATTTCAAACAGGAAACAGGACAAGATAACAAATTAAAGGTCTAAAAACGCCTTATGAGATGACCTAAATTACTATAGTAGAAATATGGGGGTTATTTCACTAATTATTGATTTGACCATTGTTATATTTGACCAAAGTATGGTGGTTGACTAGTACATGGCATCCCACAATAACTCTAAGGGTCGTGGGTTCACATTCGTTGCCCTCAGATTATCCTAACGTGTAGCCAAGACATAAATATCTAACTTTCCTTGCGAGCAACTGGATCTGATTGACGCGGATGGCCAAATCCTCAGAAATTAGTCAATTAGGTCATGGTCTACCTCACCGGATATTCAGGTTAACAAAAACAAAGTTATTATCTCAAAAGAATGTGTTAAGAGAGACACTAAATTATGATCAAAAATAATATATAAATTTTATGAACTATCCACTTAATTTCAATTAGTTTTAAGTCAACAATCTATAGAACTTAACATTCCGTATCGTTTTAATTAAGTTTTAGAGTTTGAATTGTCTTTAAGATCTACATTATCACCACCCTTTGGCATCGGCATTCAGTGTTACTTCATCCCATGGTTGTAGATTCATTTCCCTCTTACTTTCATTTATTAGTATAAATGATCAGCTATCTGTATAAATGATCAGCTATCTGTATGTGTTACAAAAAAAAAAGTATAAATGATCAGCTATCTGTATGAGTTTTAACAATTTGTTTACATAAATATATATATGACACTGATCTTGCAAACAATAATATTTTAATTTTTAGGAAAATTACATAGAAAAGAATTACATCCAAGTTACAATTCATCATTACTTTTTCACACGAGCATTAAATCCAAGTTAAAGAAGATAGTTTTTTTTGAGAAATTCAACTAACATGAGACAAAATGACATTTTAGATAATATTCTTCAACAGTTAAATAAGAAAAATAAAGATGGATCAAAGAAATGGAGGAGAAAATGAGTTAACTTTTTTTTGCCAAAGGTAATGAGTTTACTTGCTAAAGGTAATGAATGAAAGCGAAGGTCTCGCTGTTTCTCACTATTCTCAGATATTACAATGATTTTTTTTTTTCGTTTCTGGTCAAATATTTCAATGATTTAGAAGTTGAAGTGCATATATACATCATGATGCTAAGCCGGCATCTGGATTCATAAGCTCTCCTGGCTCTTACCTCACTTTTATTACTGTGTTGACCCTTTCTCGACGCTGATCCCCCACGTCTTCGCGTTCTAGACCTCTTCGCGCTGACCTTTGATTATTAATATGTTCTCTTCCTGGTCTTTGACTTGGTCTCGTAACCAATTATATACAAACACATGCATTGACTCTTCTGAATATCATTGGGGTAAAGTATTTATCATGTTTGAGTAATAAAAATGGTATTATTGGCGTAAAAAAAAGAATATCATTGGGGTAAAGTATTTATTTTATGAATACGAACAAATCTTCCTTTCTATTAATATACCTTTTTAATCTATAAAAACTTATTTATGGAGAACTTTTGTTGTTAAAGATAAATATGTAGGAAAAATTACTTCAAAACATAGACTACTCATGTCATCTTGATTCTAAAAAATATTGGTATAGCATATATTTCAATCTGAGGTGATCCAAGTTGATAAGTTATACTTCATTTGTTCATAATGTATGCTGTTTTGTCTCAGGGCATACATATTTTTTTTGTTAAAGTATTGTTAAATATAACTTAAAAGTAGTATATATAACTCTAAATAAAATAGTAAAAATACAATTAGCTATATAGTTTTTGATAAATTTTAAATTATATAAAATAGAGAAATATTTATATTTGAAAACTCAAAATCTCATAAAACATTTTATATATTAAAACGGAGAAAGTACAACATTGATAATTAGGCATTGGGATTTAACGTTCTCGGTAAACTTTAGTTGTTATTTGTGCTCAAATTCCTAGCATTCTGTGGCCAGAAGGTTAAGCATCACTAGTTTCTTTTGTTCAGGTGCCTGAGCGAAATTAAAAAAAACGTTCACAACATATGATGTCTACAAATCATTCAAAATTTTGGGAACTTTGTTTATATAGGAAAATAGCTTTAGTGTACTGTATTTTTCAATGTATAACGGATATGTGATTAAGAGACTTCAGATGGCAGGCTCTAAATAAAAGTGAAATTTAATTTAGAAAAACAAAATTAGGAGGGAGAACTAAAAGCATTAGCCACCAAAGGTAGAGATGCACGTTGACCACGTGCAAAATAACTAAAACACGTTTTTGCGCTGACCAACGTTTTGTTCGTATCTGGCCGCGTCATTACCTTTTTCACTTTTATCTTCTTTTCGATGTCTCTAGTACTAAACACTGATATACCTTCGAGATATTTAACTGATAACGGTCAATCGCCAACTAACTCTTTATCCTTTTACTTTTTTTTTCTAATGTTTATTTTCATTCGCAATGAAATCATTCATCTCCTCTAATTTATTAACTACAATAAATCTCTCAGAAACTTGAACACTTGAACAGTCGATCTTATTCTGTAAAATAGAATCGTCATAATCACTTCTCTTTAACTACAATCTCTCATTGTACAATATATATTCAATCTCTTGTTTGGTTCGCCTTATGCCTTTTTCTTTGCTTCGAATAACATTTTGTTTTGTTTAGCCAAATATTTGAATTTCATATTATTAAAGTGGGAAGGGATTGTGTATAACAAATAGTTAAAGACATTTTAGAATTTATCTTGGTAATGTTTTCTTTTATCAGAGTATCTTCAATCCAACTCTATATTACTTATCTACTAGGGTGAATTGGGTGGAAACACAAAAATTATATGGAAATTAATAATATACCATAAACACTAATAATGGCAAAGTAGATGTAGATACTGTGGAATTAAAATGACAATGGTATTTTTCACAATCAATTTCAACTTTCATCCATAAAACTTAATAAAAACAGAAAAAAAATAGAATAAAATTACTCTGATCCATACTTATTTATTTATCTAAAATAGATTTTTCTATTTTTGTCTTTATATATAGGGGGAAAATATTATTACTTTGTGAAGTAATGTTATTTATGGAATACATTATAATAGAATTCAGCTCTTTTTTAAACACAATAAAATTCAGCTCTACTATTACATTCATTTACAATAGAGGGAAAAATTAGCAAATTTGGTCCATATTGTCTCATGCAAAACCATCTACCGCATTAGTCAGAGAGAAACAAAAGACCGAATCTCCCAACTGTAATCACTTCATTTCTCCTTTTTTCTTCAGAAAAAAAAAATCGAATTACACGTATATTTCTTTGTTGTTCAAAAAAAAACATCTGTGTATCTTCTCCTACTCTTGAAGATTAACTATCATACACACACAGATCATACAAACATAATACACTCAACAAAAATTAAAAGAATCAAGAGGATAAGCTGGCGTCGATGCTAGTAGTTGACGTTTCTTGATTCATGGACGTTTCTTCAACATGCCACTTGAGAATCTCTCTCGCATACTTAAATGCACTTTCCACAGTATCACTCTCCAAGCTCACTTGACACACAAACAGCTTCGGTCTAAACGTTCTTCCACGCATCGAGACGGGTCCCACGAGTGAGTCATACAGTCTCTTGAACTGAAACCCAACGTAATGAAAAGCACGCTGAGCCATCGGTGGGTTATGTCTGCTCGTCTGGTTCTGACTGATCAACGGGTTGAAGTCTTTGAACCACTCACATGTGCTTAAAGGAACCTCCTCTATTTTCTCTTGTAAGAGATCGAATTTGGTTAGAATCAAAAGGAACCTTTTGTTAGCTAGGCTTGGGTGAGTCACCGTTCTCTCGAAGAGTTGCTTGTTTGCAATCATCTTGTTCACAAGAACGCCGCCACCGTCTTGTATGTACTCTCCATAATCCGTTAGCGAGACGCAGAATATCACCAAGTCAGCATCTTCAAACATTTCCAGCCATTTCCAGTTTTCTCCAAGCCTTCTCGGATTTAATCGGATCAGTTGGTACCTAGAGAGAAAGAAAGAGAGTAAGTTTCGCAATGTTCTAAAAATCAGTCTAAGTGTCTGCCTAGTCGGCAAATCAAGTCTAAACAAAACAATTTAATTTCTAGGTGTTCATAAAATTGATCTAGCCATCCACCTAATCAATAATCTCCTATAGGGCGTCTAGTTACCACCTAGCGATTTCTTGAACATTGTATTTTTTCATATAGCTAGAGTGCAACACAAGGAAAAGATATAGAACTAACTTCATGCTTGGATCATGTTGATCATCGGTATCAAGAGAGACTTCTTGAGTGGCTGATGGGAATGAGAAATCCACACAAGAAAGTCCTTCCATAGAAGAAAGTCCTTCCGCTTGCAATATGTCCATATCAGAAGGTTCGTACTCTGATCTCGAGACCTCAAGAATCTGAAAACATATGTTAGATTAGAACTCAAAAAACGTTTACAGACAAAAAGAAAGCATTTGAAGCAAAACTCACTCGTTCAAGAAAATAAACAGCGTTTCTAGGAAATGTATCACGAAGTAGCTTGTAAGTGTCTTGAATGGCTGGTACTCTCCAGAGATCTGCAACGGTTTGTGCATTCTCTCGGCTTGATGCTGGAAATATCTTGAGGTTTCCGTCTTCTTTTTCTTTCAGAAGCCAATCTGCAAAATGCTTTAGTCTTGGGTTGATTGAGCTAACAGTTACATCAGTGATCTCATCTCCTGTTTGGTCAGAGTAGAGGTTATTGTTCATCTCTTGTTCAAATCTTTCGTGTGCCTCAAGAACCATGGCCAGATAAGCATATAGATTCGTTTGGATTATGAATTTGATTCTTTCACGGTCGTCTTCAGAGAATGGGATTCCATAGAGAGACCTTGCCTGAGACAAAAAGAAGTCATTAGTAGATGTGAAAACATTCGAGTGGATTAAGGCATTAAAAGATGAATAGCTCTCACTTGTTTGTAAATAGTAGTGGCGCCACAGGCGTCGTTACCAACCAGAAGAAGCTTGTTAAGCATTTTCTTGTTAGATATGGGCTCAACATTAGGCTCTACTGCAGATGATGTTGGAGGAATTGGCAGAGAGAACACAGCACAAGCAAGCTTAGCTCTTTTCTGAAAAGAAAAAAACATCCATAATCTGATACGGTTTATATCAATGTTCAAGAAATCGCTAGGCGCTCTGTAAAGGACTAGTGACTAGGCGGATTATATTCATATTCATATGTTGTGAACAAGAACCGCCTTGTGCTTGGGAAACCATACCGTATTCCAAATGTTTCCAAGGACACGGTTCTGACCTTCTTCTAGGTAACTTCCATCTTGATTGACCCAAAAATGAGGCTTTCCTTCACAGTGCACACCAACCACCTACATCAAAAAGAAAAGAGTCACTCTCTTTCACATGAGAAAAAAAAAAGAACAATAACACTTTAATTCTTAAGGTTGTCCACGCAAAGAACCTTGAGCATCATGAGCTCTGTCTTGGTTATTTCCCGGCTATTAATACAAATCTCAGTGTCACCATTGCTTGCTTCCTTCATGATATGACCACCTCCTATGCTCATATCAGGACTTATAATATGGCTAGGTTTCTCTCCTACCTGTAATGAACACACAGAACCTCTCCTTCAGCTTAGTACTCAAGATATAAGAACCTGATGATAATAAACACAAAGAGATCTTCTCACCTTTCCCCAATATCCAGCAACCTTATCATACCAATAGTCTCCAGGTTTAAGCTTCCTAGGTGGATTTGGACAATTCTGCAACTCGAAAAGCTCATCTTCATTCAAAGGCTTCCCATTAACCGCGATAAGCCGCGAAGGCATCTGATTCGCCCTGCAGGAGATCTCATCACTCATAACCTGTCTAAGCTCCGAACCCGTGAGAACACGCTTCAGCATTCTCGAACACTTCCCAAGACTCCCTCTATTAGACTCATCGATAGCGAGACCAATACAACTCACACACTTCCTCCCTTCAGGCATAGCACCCATAGCGCGACGCACGCAGATGCAACAGTACTTGGCGTGGCAGACGATGCAGACTTCTTTCTCAGTGAACCTGTTCCCCATCAGGCATCTGTAGCACGACCCTTTTTTACCCTTTCTTTCAGCTCTAGGCGTTGGTGCAGCAGCTACACTCTCCCCATCGTAGAAGTAAGCGCTTTCATCGCCTTCTTCGTCACTGCCTTGACTTGGTGGTACAAGGAATCTCACACGGTTGTTCCCATGTCCTCCAATGGAACAGTCCTCACCATCAGAGTCTAATGTAATTTCTCTTACTTCTGCTGATGATGATGATGATGCTGATTCTGCTACATCCAACTCAAACCTCTTTGATGATGATGAGGATGAGCCAGAGACCACATGATGCGGCTTTAAGACCACACTAGGACAAGCTGCAGAATCATCAAGCAAACCGTTCTTTTTCTTCTTATTCTTCTTGGTGACCTTAACGAGAGGTTGGACCACAGGGTAAGACACACCACGGGACAAGGAAGAGAAGGAAACGGGAAGAGCGGTCGGAATCTGATCGATCTCGACAGGAACAGCACGTGGGAGATTAGCGATCATAGGACCTTTGTACTCGTTGGCGAATGAATAATCAATTTGGAAACTATTACTATCGTCACTACTGCTATCGTGATCATCATCCTTTTTAGGAATTGGAGATGCTAAAGGTAGTAACTTTCTTAAAACGGCAGCCATCTTCTTACCTAATTCCCTAAATCAGAAACTATATATAATATACTACAGCAATAAGAGAAACGATGAACAGTGCCCAATACGATGAGATGAAAGACCCTACGAACAAGAAGAACCCAACTCCGTAAGTCACAGAAAGCTACCTCCTTTAGCGGACAGAAATGGAAGAAAATTCAAAAGAATTTATGCAGGGAGGAAGAGATTTTCCAAGAAAGTGGCCATGGGAGAAAGAAGAAGAAGAAGAAGAGATTGTTGTTATAAGAGTGAACAAAAAGAAGAGAGACAGATGATTTATCTCTCAGTAGTAGAAGACGAATCATGGACTAAAAGGGAAGACTTTCTCTTTTGTTTTTTCTCTGTGTGTCCCCAAAAGAAAGGGAAGTTGAAAGTTATTTTTTCCGGGAAAATTCTCGCCGTCAACGCTGGTTTCTGAGTTAGTAAACGGTGCGTTTTGCGGAAGGCGTTGAGCGGGTCAAAGAGAGGGTGTTTTTTGTAAAACCGTGTTTTTTACTTTTTTCCTAGCCATCACGTTGAATTTTTGGTTTAGTCTTGGTTCAAAATTATATATATGCCTAATCTCGGTTTATTTTGGTTGAGGAGTATGTCTAACTAACTTTTTTTTTTAACACTGTAAGAAGATTCAATAAACAATTTTTCATCATTTACATTTTTCTGTCGATAGGGAATTCTCTAATGGTAACTGGAGTTACGCTGTTTATCAGTAAACCGGATATGCTGTCTCCAAAATCCAAATGAGTGATATACCAATTTGATAGTTTTTTGGTCCGTGTTGTAAATTTTGAGCTATTTTCCTATGGTCCATCGTACTCTAGATTTTCTAACGTATTGCCAAACAAAATAAAAGATTCACAAAACTACTTTTTCCAATTATTGTTGTAGTTTGAATTTTCTAACCATCAAATTTTGGTTATATGACTAGTAATGTGTGTATCAGAATTCAAAAGAGTAGGTATGTTCTTTTTTCACTTACAAGATATATTAGGTCTAAATAATTTATAATTGCAGATTACAAATAAAATTCCTGGAAAATCCTATGTATCTCAATGTTTCCTTTCCCTTATAAATAACTATGTCTGGAAAGAATGCATATCCTCTCTATGTCTGGAACAAATGATACCTTGAACTTAGTTAGTGATATTTAATGTTTTGCTGTCTATATGAAAAGAACACGTAACTAAAATAAGTCAAATATGATAAGATTTTTTACAAACCTCTTACAGTATGTCACTCAAGATCTGCTTGCCATGAACAAAAACCAAACAAACTATAAAGATCATATATTCCTGAATATAATTTAGAAATGCCAATTCTAGCGAGACTAAACGACTTATCAAATTTCCAAATTATAACGTTGCAACCACGACAAAGAACACAAACGTCTTTGATTCAGTCTTTGCTCTTGTAATAAATAATACAATTTCATTTTTCAAACATTTTTATTTTAGAAAAAAGAAGCAAAATTCATTACGTGAAAACCATCAACCCGACATTGACTCACTCACCAGTTGACTTGCCACAAACCTCATCGTGACATGATCATAGAAATGAAAACAGTAATCCGAAGTCTTTCACCGTCGTGAAGACGGTCATTGTGACTGGTCAACAACGTGACATTCACGTAAATAATCACATTATGCTCCGCCGATCCACTCTTTGTTATTTTATTATTCCAAATCTCCTAAACTCCACGCGCCACTCCCTTCACGCATAGACGAAGAGCTCTCCCAGCCAGAAGATACTGCTGGCTCGTCCGTATCCCTCCACGTCGCCATCTTCTCCGACACACGCCACACTTTAACCGATTTGTCCAAACTTCCGCTGTATATTATCCACTTCCGGTCACCTTCATTGACCATACAGACTTTTGCTTCTTTACCACGGCAAGCTCCTTCCTCCTCCACGGCTAGACACTTGACTGGTCCCATGTGTCCGGTCAAAACAGTCAGACACTGATGAGATCCATCAGACGGCTCCCTCCTCCAGACACATATGTTCTTGTCCGCTGAACCACTCAATAACATGTTCCCTGCTACAGCGAGACATAACACGGCGGATTTGTGCTCTTTGAGTTCTCCGCCGATGAACACACGCGTGGAACGCTCCCAGTAGTTCACCACCCCGTCCGAGGAACCGGAATATACCATCGAAGACTTCGGTATTACAGCCAATGCCGTGACCGCGTTTTCTTGCTTGAGCAAAACTTGAACCAAAACGTGCCTAGTTTTGACTTGCATCTCACGTTTCCATACTTTAACCGTACCATCCGCAGATCCCGTGAACACCAAGTCATCGAAACCACACATCACCGAGTTTATCGCGTCATCGTGCGCTTGTATCGATTCCAAACATTTCGAGTCCGAGACTCTCCACACTTTGATCGTCCTATCCCAAGAACTGGAGTACAACAAACCGAGCTCCACGTCCATGCTAAGACTCGACACAGCGTCCTTATGCTTCTTTTTCACGGTGTTTTTATTGTAATGCTTAGGGTTTATGGAGCTCTTGACCATGGACTTAAGCGTTGGCAATGTTCCAACCCGTTTGTACTTTCCGGATTTTTTCTTCGAAACCTTCCAGACCCGGATCTTACCGTCCTGGTGGCCGGTAAAGATCCGGTCTCCGGATATCACAATAGCCTTAATGAGGCCACTACTTGCTTTAAATCCGGTATAGTCCTTCAAATTCTTCCAAACCCTAATGTTCTTGGAGTCCGAACCCGTGTAGAGAAGGTCGCCAGAAGCGGCCAGCGAGTATATATGCCCTTCTTCACGTACAATAGAGCCAATGAGACCGTTGGTCTCAAGGGCACTGTCTTCATTAAAATCTGCGGGCCAAGGGGTCGACGTACGGGCCCAAGGAGACATTACGCAAGGAGAACCTTCTCCGCTGGCTGGACCAGTACTGCTCATGGTCGAGGCCGAGACGTTGCTAAACCGGGGGTGAGTTAAGTTGGTGTTGACAATGATGGGATCTCCAGGAGGGAATATTCCGTCGTGGTCAGCTTTCAATATATCACCAAATTTAGACCTCGGTTTGTGACCATTATCGCTAAGGTCGTGGGGGTGGTGATTGTTGTTGTATGGATCGGTTTGGAGATCCACGACCATGGTACCACCCGTTTCGTTCCTCATCTCTTTCTTGCAAATATTTTTCACAGAAGTCAAATTCTTGATTTTGAAACAAAAAAGTTATAGAAATGATGAAAAACTCTTATTGTTTTTTTTTGTTTACGGAGTTTTTTTTTTGTTGGGGGGTTGTGATAGCTATGAATAAGAAAGGTAAGGATGTGCTTCAAGATTTTGGTTGGCAAGGAGGGATAGAGATTTATATGGAGTTTTTAACGGGGAAATGGATGGTTAAGAGCATGTTTTGACTTTTTGAGGGTTTTTTTTGTCAACAACTTGAGGGGAATTGTTTATGGATTTGTGAGAATTAATCTTTATTAATGCACACTTATATACCCGCACGAAATAGCAAGACTGGTGATCATTGGGATATGTGGTTGTTACTAGAGGAACCTCCTATGATTTTCGAAAGTAGCTTTAAATACTGAAGCTTATGAAACTATATATTTTTTGTTCAAGAAAAGGAGGGAACGTGTTACTTTTCTATATTTTAAGATAATAATACAATTTGTCGAGTTGGTTTAAAGAGGATATCTAAATGTTGAAAACGGATTTGATAAATTAAAGTCAATAAAATATAACGTTGTTGGGTTTTACATATGCTCTATTACATTGAATTAGAACATTCTTTGTAGAATGCATTTGAGGTTCTAGATACATTGGAATATTAGGCACGCAAACCGAAAGACACTTAAACCTCTCCTTAGTTCATTTCACATAGCCTTGCTACCTAAAATACACTTTTGAAGATATTAAACGAATGTACCATGTACCAATCACCTTCTACTCCGATTGCGCAACGCTCATCAGAGCTATCATCAACAAAAATCAGATCAAAGAGATCTATGGTGTTCTTCAGGATATTATCAAGCTCTCATCTCACTTTGTCTCTATCATCTTTCAGTACATTCCTCGTTTTCAGAACAGTGAGACTGATCTTTTAGCAAAACAGGTCCTTAAAGCCCACCTCTCATTTTCTTCTGTATTGCTGGGCTAGTCTTTGGGCTTGAACCTCTTTGACTAACTTAGTCAAAGAGAAGTAGAAGATGTCACATTTGATAGTGAATATTGACTCCTTCAAATGTTTGTATATTACTTAAATAGCTAACACGATTTAGTTTATCTGTTGATTCTTTGATTTCACATTCAAAATTGTCTAAAACTATTGATTCTTCACTGAAATTACAAAGAGAAAATAGATAGAACACTGCACATCATCTACGCTTGTTCAGAATAGGTTGTCTTCGACTTCAAGTTCATCTTGATACATGTTTACTGATGTACCACATTGCATTTGTCTTCTTATTTGTTATTATTACGTCTCTTTCGCTGACAAAAAAAAAACTGGGTTCTTAGCCAACATTATGCAAGATAACTTGTATTATGAGATTACGTCAACATGTTTGGGCTCAGTTTCAAACAGTGTGAATTCTTAAAACCATAATCAACAACAATCTATAGATAAATGTCTAACTTTGATCATGAAACTTTGTTGAAAATATCATACTAAACCCTTCACTCGAAAGAGTCTTTGTGATTCTTTAAATACTTATATATCTTAAGATTTAGAAGAAATAGTGAAAATCATCGCCAAAAGTGGTATACTCTATGAAGCAATAAAAATAGTTAGCTCAGTTAGAGGTACAAACCACACCCAAATAGTCGATGCTAAATGGGAGGTTTAGCAAGTCAGCCTGTGTCACTTTTATTTTGTAACAAATCAATCAAATATAAACACATCAACTGAAAGAATCCGATAAGTTTTTGCTTTAGAGCAAATACAAAATCAGCAGAGCGAAAGATTAATGAAGCTATCAATTTAAACAGGCTATGATACTATTATTGTTCAGTGTTTGATTTCTAGTATCAGAAGGAAGACACAAAATCATAATCAAGTTTGGTTAACATTCATGCCTACGGAAATACTCCAAAACCAAATTTACAAGCAAATCAATACTAAGTAGTCAACATAACATCAAAATGGATAACTCGTAAAGTAAATAAGAAACTATGAAAATGTAGAATAATTTTTTGTTAACTACAAAGTATTTATAAATTTCCTAATAATAATCCATAAAATGTGTAGGTGAGAAGATGACAAATTAGGAAACAATCTAGAATCGAAATCACATTCACACATCTATTAAGAGTTTAACTATAAATTTGCAACTGCAAGACTTCACTTTCGTCAAAAAATTTGTGGCGTAGGTAATCTGATAGGGATTAAATTAGGCTATCTATTTCCAAAATGAAACCAAATCCTCAAAAATAAGACTTTTCATTCTGAAAAAAATAAACAAGACTTGAAAAGACAAGTCCACGTGGTTGGTTGCATTTTACACTTATATTTTCTGGTCATTTGTTTCCAAATACACATGTTAATTTCAATTTTTAATTAATTAATTATATATATATATTTTTAATGGAGAGAGAGAGGGTAGAGATAAATCGTGGACCATCCATTACAAGTTACAGTCAGCTTCGCTGTTGCCTCTACAACTCTCTCTCTCTTTATCTCCATGGCTGTCTCGCTTCAGTTCTGCCGATTATGCATCCGCCCGGATACTTTCTCCCCCGGATCCGGATCCATCCGCCGTCGGAAACCTTCATCAATCCGATGCTCATCTGCCAACGAGGACGCAGCTCCTTCGCCATCGGTGGTGATGGACTCCGACTTCGACGCCAAGACGTTCCGTAAGAACTTGACGAGAAGCGATAATTACAATCGCAAAGGGTTTGGTCACAAGGAGGAGACTCTCAAGCTCATGAATCGCGAGTACACCAGTAAGTTCCAGCTCATTTGCTGGATTGCTCTGTTTTTGAAAGTCTTGGTTTTTAACTGAAAAAGCTCTGTTCTTTCGTTGCTCTGTTTTTGATAATCTCTCAATCCTGTTTTGGGTCAGTAATTGAATTCGGTAAAGTAGAAGAAGTGGGGGGTTTGTAAGAGATATATCATAGTTTCATCTTCGATGGTGATTTATCTTTGTTATTATTGTATTTGGAAACTCTCAGGTGATATATTGGAGACGTTGAAAACAAATGGGTACACGTACTCTTGGGGAGATGTTACTGTGAAGCTTGCTAAAGCTTATGGATTTTGCTGGGGTGTTGAGCGTGCTGTTCAGATTGCTTATGAAGCAAGAAGGCAGTTTCCTGAGGAGAAGCTTTGGATTACTAACGAGATTATTCACAACCCTACCGTCAATAAGGTGCTACTGATTTTTGTTTGCCAGTTGATGTAGTTGAACACTGATGTTTTGTGTATTTACTGTAAATGGGTTTTCTTAAAGTGTGAACCTTTTGATGTGGGCAGAGATTAGAAGAAATGGATGTTGAGATTATTCCAGTTGAGAATTCGAAGAAGCAGTTTGATGTGGTGAATAAAGATGATGTGGTTATCCTTCCTGCGTTTGGAGCTGGTGTTGATGAGATGTATGTTCTTAATGATAAGAAGGTTCAGATCGTCGACACCACTTGTCCTTGGGTGACAAAGGTACATCCATGATATTACTATCATCTCAAATTACATGCACCATTTCATCTTTAGCCTAGCTGATTGGTTTGTTTCTTTGTGGCTCTGAAGGTGTGGAACATGGTTGAGAAGCACAAGAAGGGGGAATATACATCGATTATTCACGGTAAATATAATCATGAGGAGACCATTGCAACTGCATCTTTTGCAGGGAAGTACATTATTGTAAAGAACATGAAAGAGGTATGGCTTTTAAAAAAAACTGACGCATATAGTTTTGCAAGACTGTTGCTGATGTGTACTTTGTTACTGATCACAGGCGAATTACGTTTGTGATTACATTCTTGGTGGTGAACTCGATGGATCTAGCTCCACAAAAGAGGATTTCATGGAGGTAAAGAGAGCATCCCTTCCACATCATTTTTCTGTTTCTTGATTGTTGTAGTACTTTTGTACTGATCTCTAATATCTATGGTGGCCTTGTAGAAATTCAAGTATGCTGTTTCAAAGGGTTTTGACCCTGACACTGACCTTATCAAAGTCGGTATTGCAAACCAAACTACAATGCTCAAGGGAGAAACAGAGGAGATTGGTTAGTTAACTCTCAAGTGTCTACTACACTGCTTTATATCCTTGGGAGACTATGTCTCATGCCCTAAAAAAACTTTCAGGAAAATTGATTGAGAGGACAATGATGCGCAAGTATGGAGTGGAAAATGTAAATGGACATTTCATAAGCTTCAACACCATATGCGACGCCACTCAAGTACATCCTCCCAAAATCTCTACACTTAATTCCTGTTCTTACAGTCAAGGAAGTGTTTATCTTATCAAATACATTCATCTGTTCAGGAGAGGCAAGATGCAATTTATGAGCTTGTGGAGGAGAAGATAGACCTCATGCTAGTAGTAGGTGGGTGGAACTCGAGCAACACTTCTCACCTTCAGGAGATCTCAGAGGTCCGTGGAATCCCATCTTACTGGATCGACAGTGAGCAACGGATAGGTCCTGGGAACAAAATAGCATATAAGCTCCATGTAAGTGTCATATTCACACTAGAAAGTCCTCCTTGAATAGCTATCAACGATCTTTATTCTTTTACATTGATAGTACGGAGAGCTGGTGGAGAAGGAGAACTTTCTTCCAAAGGGGCCAATAACCATCGGTGTGACATCAGGTGCATCAACCCCAGACAAGGTAAAAACATGTTATATTCATTTGCAGCTGGTTTTTGTTCCTTTTGATTCTGCACAACATGCGTGAAATGATGTTGTGAATATGTAGGTCGTGGAAGATGTTTTGGTGAAGGTGTTTGATATTAAACGTGAAGAGTTGTTGCAGCTGGCTTGATGTGGTTGTTGTATTCAAATAGTTACTTCATGTCAAGACTCAAAAGTGTGTGCGCCAAAGTAAAATGTAGTTTATTTATGATGATGTCAAAACATTTAAATTTTAAAATAAATTGGAAGAAAGAGAGAAAAATATATAATTTTATTATGAATAGAGAAACATACTAATATGAACCTCAATCAGCTGTAAAATAAGTGATTCACTACAGTCCCTGTTATGATTATGGTTTTTCTATACAGAACTATGTTATGATTATGGTTATTGGTTGAGCAAGAACATTATATAGTTGTTGTTTTCATTGCTTACTTCCAATACAAGGTACTTACTGATTAATAGCGTACTATAATACTTATTGGTTGAGTAGTTCCTTAACTATGTGATTGTTTGAGTTGTATACATAAACTCTCAGCCCAAAGTCCCTCGAGTTTTTGACCAACCACTTAGTTCCAGCCCGATTCAAAACCAATTCCAATCTAGTTCCAGCCGATTCAAAACCAACTCCAATCTAAGAACACTAAGAGATTAGGCCCAAAATGCGTAAAGACGAGCAAGAACCACATGTTTGATCCCTGGTTCTCACAGCGATAAGAATCTCATTGTGTTCCACTACAATGTCCACTACTTATGTCATTTTCATGTTTAAAACATTTAAATTAAAAGATACATAGGATTTGTCTGGTCTTACCTCCATGTAGCTACTAGCTATAGGTGTTGGGAGAAAGAAGAAAAATATGATAATGATGGTTCCTAGTCTAGTTGAAATCGGTGAAACCCCAAACAACTCCAATTTATGGCTACCAGCTTTTCATGATGCTCATACATATAAGGAAACACGTGGACTGAAATGGGACTTGATCCTACGTCAAAATAACAGTCTAAATGGATCAAAGATAACAAGATGTTCTTAATATTTATAATATTTTTCAAGTAAATGAAGTAATCAAATAAAAATACTGAAAAAATTAAAGTAAGTGAGCCATGTATAAAACAGATTTCTCATATAATATAATAACGAATTACTAACAATTTATTGTAGATCTGTACTAATTCTGCAAAATTAAAAATGCAATCTCAGTCCTCATGATTTGAATTCATAAAAATTGCAATATGATTGTGAAGATTTTCAAGCTTGAGTTGTCCTTGTGACCAAACACATCTCACCCTCCTCTCTGACGACAACCTCTTTTTGGTTAATTGCGATCGATTTGGATGGCAATGTTTCAGGTTTTTATGGTCAATGATTCTGTTTTTTTTCTTCCTTTTTTTTTTCTTTTTTTTTTCCTTTTTCCCTTTTCCTTCCAGCAAACCAGAACCTAATGTGTAGGTGAATTAATGTTTCCACTTTGTTCATAAATAAAACATTAATGTCTTCATCTTTTTTTCTCCACAAAAAAATTGTGAAAAGCCATAAGTTGTGATAGATAAATAATAGAATATCATATAATATGACTATGACTGTTTTGATGGACCAATCATTGTAGTTTGTCAGTGAAATAAGTCTTCACCAACTGGACTTTGAAAATTTCACAATTGTAAGATAGAAAGCAAAGTTTTGTCTCGTAAACATATAATCCATAGCAATAATAGAAATACACTGATAAGCAACTAAGTACACTTTCTTTACTTATCGGGTTGAACTACTATCTTTCATATGACCAATCTCTTGTTATTAAGACATAAATTATTTTTAGTTTTATGCATAACATTCAATTTTTGAAATAACATGTATGTTCATCTATACAATTAAAACATAAACAATTTTTATCTACTAACAAATAGTTTACACCGTTACATCTAATTAGATTTCCTATTATTTCTATAACTAATTTGATTATTATTAAATATTGACACTAGCCTAAATTTAAGTAAGTAAATAACTAATCTATGTTTTAAAAAATAAAAATTCAGTTTATATTAACAGTAAATTTAAGTAACTAATCAATTATTTTTTATTTATTAATATACAGAATATTATATATACCTATTAAGTCTTATATACAACTGTACTTTAATCCAAATGCAAGAGAAAATGTGATTATATAAAGTTTTAACCAAAAAAGTAGTTTACAATTAAAACAGAAGCATTCTAAAAAATCCATGTACAAAAAATCATAGTTGAACCACTGCAATGACTTCTTATTATTTTACATACAACAAACTTGGTTATCATCAAATGTATGCCACAATTTAACATATTATTCAAATATTCAAATATTTCCAAATAGTTGAAGAGAATATAGACCTCATGCTAGTGCTAGGTAACTCAAGCAACACTTCTCACGTTCAGGAGATCTCAGAGGTGGAATCCCATCTTACTGGATCGGCAGCAAGCAACAGATAGGACCTGGAAACAAAATAGCATATAAGCTCCACGTAAGTGTCATATTCACACAACAAAGTCCTCCTTGAATAGCTATCAACGATCTTTCTTTGTTTACATTGATAGTACGGAGAGCTGGTGGAGAAGGAGAACTTTCTTCCAAAGGGGCCAATAACCATTGGTGTGACATCAGGTGCATCAACCTCAGACAAGGTAACAATATTTACATTCATTTGCAGCTGGTTTTTTCCTTTTGATTCTGCACGACATGCGTGAAATGTTGTTGTACTGAATTGTGTAGGTCGTTGAAGATGTTTCGGTGAAGGTGTTTGATATTAAACGTGAGGAGTTGTTGCAGCTGGCTTGATGTTGTTGTTGTATTCAAATAGTTACTTCATGTCAAGACTCAAAAGTGTACATGTGTGCTAAAGTAAAATGTAGTTTATGTATTGGAGTAGGATTTCTATGAGAATTGGAAATCATACACATATGATTTAGATGAAGTTTTCCATTATTTTCCTATTACGTTTTCTATTCTTTTCCTAGATAGCTTAGGCTTTAAGTTTTCCTATTTTCATGATATTCTCTTGGTATAAATACCAAGCTTCATTATCAATAATATTCAAGTGAACTTTGATCCCAAACTAAGATTTGTCATGGTATCAGAGCCTAACTTCACGAGCAAACTAAACACATGGGAATCATATGTCAGTTCGTCAGTTCGTTTGTAAAGAAATACTCAAAGGCGTCATCAAAACAACTCATGTCTCCTCTCATGATTAGCTAGCAGATATCTTAACCAAGATTTTAGGACGGAAGGAGTTCGATGCATTTCTTCTCAAGTTAGGCATCAACAATATTCATGCACCAACTTGAGGGGAGGTATTGGAGTAGGATTTCTATGAGAATTGGAAATCATACAAATATGATTTAGATGAAGTTTTCCATTATTTTCCTATTACTTTTTCTATTCTTTTCCTAGATAGCTTAGGCTTTAAGTTTTCCTATTTTCATGTTACTTGTCTTGGTATAAATACCAAGCTTCATTATCAATAATATTCAAGTGAACTTTGATCCAAACTAAGATTTGTCATATGTTGATGTCAAAACTTTTTAATTTAAAAATAAAATGGAAGAAAGAGATAAAAATATATAATTTTATTATGAATAAAAAAACAGACTAATACGGACCTCCACAGCTGTAAAATATGGTTTCTGATAATCATACGTTGAGTTTGCATAGGAAACTTGTCTTTAGAATCTCCTCAGGGAGTCGTGTGTGGCAAGGTATAGATGAAATGAGTGAAGCTGAGAGTGAACTCCGTAGGGATAAAGTTGAATCGTCAAGTCTCTTCTAAGAGGAGATTACCAGATTTAAATCTTATCACTAAGTTAAAAGCCCTGGTTTTCAGATCTAATATGTACTAATGTTAACCCGCTCTGATATATTAGAGGCCTTGCAGAAACATTATGTCTAATAAGCCAAATGTGAGGAGTCTTGTCTCCAATTGTTTTCAATCATCAAAGAATATAGATATGCAACAGTCATCATAAACAGTTGAGTTATTTAACATAACTCAAGAAAGAATCTATAATATTTTCTTTACAGTCTTCAAACATTTCATTATCTGCAGCACGAAGCTGAGTTGCTTATGGTTTTCAGGTGTTGCTACTAGCATTGTTGGGATGCTTGATGATTCTCTGCAGAATCACAGTCCTTGCCCTTCTTATATCTCTGCTACACAAATCAGTCTGAACCCCCAATTCCTCTACATTCTTCTTAAACACCTCAAGCCTCTTCTTTATCTCGTCGATCCCAAGCTTGACTGCTTCATGCTCCACTGCGAATTCAGCACACTTAACCATCCCCCTGATCTCAATCTCCAACTGTTCGATCAAAACCCGGATGTTATCCAAGTCCTTAACCGCCACATATGTCCCTGCCTGCATCGAACTGATCACCTCTCTCTGTCCTTTAAGTACATTCTCATAGTTCTTCCACAGAGAATCGATCCATTTCCCCATCGAGCCCAGCGGCACAGCGGTAGCTGCAGCAAGAGCCGAAGCCATAGGAGGCGCTGCCATGGCTGCAGCCACAAAGGAGCAGATGAGTACAGTGGCGAAGGTAGCCACGAAGATGATGCTGGAGAGTTTTCTCCATGTGTGGATGCACTTAAGCTTCTTGTCAATCTTGTTCTTGCGATGTTGTAGCTTCTCAAGCATCAGTATCTGGTGTGTGTATACCGACTGGAACATCTTGAAGAAGTCTTCGTTGAAAGGTGATTCTGCGTCTTTGAAATTCTTCAGCAGTTCAAGTGTCTTCTCGTATCCACTACAACCTGCCAATCAACGCAACCAACAAAAGAACAAGGAGTATTAAAGTTAGAAGTTGAACTCCGGAACAGGATGATATCATTACTACAAACTAGCCTTACAGTTCTATTTAGTTTTTGGTTAGTTCGGTTGTTCAAAATTTCATTGAGAATCAAAAATAAATTCAGTTCTCGGTTTATTTCGGTTCTTAAAAAGTCTAGATCTACCGAATTTAATTGGTTTTTGTTTGGTTAAGTTTTGATTTTCTTTTTTAAGACTCAGAAAATTGATTAAATTTTCTTTTTCAGTTAGTTTGGTTTGTTTATTTAATTATATCAGTTTAGCTAGTTCGGTTTGGTATTTGCTTTTTTTTTTTTTTTTGCAAAACTAAACTAACAAACTACATAACTATAACCAACCGATAACCTATTGTTTTACAAAAGTTTGCTGAACTGAACCGAACTCCTAACCAACTCTAAACCGAAAGTTTTGGTTCGGTTTGGATATAAAACCGAGGGAAATTTCTAATCATATATTATACTACCACTCAACAAATGATAACCCTTAAAGGGTGAACTAATTAGGTTTACCTTCAACGAGGCTCTCATCTTCAAACTGCTGAAGAGCAATAAGAATCAAAAGCTGACTATCACGAGCTTTTCTCAACCCTTTCTCCAAAGCAGCACAGAAATCAAGTGTCTTCAAGCTATTCTCAAAGTAATCTTCAACAAGGTCGAACATTTCTTGATTCTTCCATATATCTTTCTTACAATCCAATATCACTTTCACCACTTCTTGATTCATCTCAAGCAAACACTCGGTCACTTCTTTCAGAGAATCAAACGAGAGCGCTCGAACCTCAACACCTGTTGCTAGCGTGCTTATCACGTGACTGGTACGTGCCTGCAAACAGCTGTCGAAAGATTGCAGCTCCGTGTCTGCTTTACAAGCAGCTTCGTAGGATCTCAGCTCCGTTGTGTAGTGAATGGTCGTCGTTGTGGTCTTAGACGATGAATCTTGTGACTTTTTGCTTGTTTTGTTTCCCATTTTGCACTTGGAACTCAACGTTTGCTTTTTTTGACAAGGAACCCAATTAATGTATTAATCTGAAATATGAATAAAGAAGTTTTTTAGCATATAAATGCGTATAAAGCTTGAAAAAAACTATAGACTAAAATAAAGAGAGTAAGAATGAGAATCGTTAAGGAAATGGAATATAGCTTGCACGCATGATGATGATGAGAATTAGGGCATTATGTAACGCGGCAAGCAAACGTTTTAGCCGCCTTTTTGCATACGCAAATCATTTCTATATATCCTACTTTTTGTTTTATGCGCGTGTTCAGTTTACTACGTATTCAAGTTAATAGAAATAAAAAACATCATTCGTTTGCGTTTTAATGTAGTGTAAGGTTTACGCAATTTCTATCTACCACGTGTAAATCATGACTTGTGTATTACCAAACGTTGATTTTCATCTACAAAAGCATACCAGACAAATAATGTAGTAGTTTGTTCAAATTAGTTAATGTACTTGCACCTTTTTACTTTCAGGTTGATTGTTTGTGGTTTCTAAAACAGTTTTTGGTTTTTGTTTTTCTAAAATCTACTTTTTTACCAATCAAGTTTCTTAAAAAAAATAGATTCCCTATATTTTAGAGAAACCGGATTTTGAAAATAACTACTACTTGTTCACAGAAACCAAAATCCACATTTTCTTGGTTTTTCTTCAATGTAACGTGAGTTTTTTTTCTTCTTCTTTTTTGTTTCAATATTCTTATATTAATCCATTAATATAGGAAACTATCTTACATACATTAAACTGAATAAATCATTATTACATCAAACTATCTTACATACATACACTAAACAGTAAGTGTACTGTTTACATGAATAAAAATAATTTATCAGAGATCACAAATCCAATTGGAAAAATATTTTTATTTTTATTTATTAAATTTTGAAGCTTTATTTAGATAAATTATTTAATAATGTTTTAAATAATATTTTAACATATAATTTAATTATAGAAATATAATTTAAGTTGTTATAAATTTATAACTACTATATATTTATTGTAGTATATATATATATATATATATATATTAGAACTACAGCGACTAATATCTAGATTACATAAAGTATATATATATATATATATATTCAGAACTACAGCGACTAATATTTAGATTACATAAAGTAATATACTTATCATAGTGTTAGAATATATTTAATTTTTTTGGTTTGTTTAAATAAAAGATAATATATTTAACTTTATAACAAAAATAATAACTTAAATATAGTCAAAATCTAAAAACTAAATATAAATCATCATTCAAGTTTTTCAAAATCTTATATTTAATTTTAGATATAAGAACTAAGTTTTTATACTTGTATATTAAAATAAGTTACTATTTAATTAATTGTTAGAAATTATTTACACAGAAAATAAATAACCATATAAATATTTGGTTAAAAATAATTTTATTAGTTAATTTTATATGCATTTTGATGATAATATTTTAAATTTAATTAGTTTAAAATAAATATTTTGTTATTAATAATATTTTTTTATTTCAAAGCAAAAACTAAAATCGAAAACAACCATTCAAGTTTTTCAAAAAGCAAGAATCTACTGCAGAATCAAAATCTACAAATCAAAAACTAAAATCTAAAAACTAAAAATTAAAATCCAAAAACCAGAAACCAAAATCTAAAAACGATTAAAACAATCATTACCTTTGTTTCTGGACTATGAGTGAAATAATACCAGAATATCATCATGACGATTTTAAAAACTTCGTTAAATGTTGTAAGAAAAGAAACACAACGTGACATATATGGAAAATGACTAAATATTACTTGTTCTTAACATTCAGGGCAATTAAAACATAAAAGGGCCAAAAATAATATAAAGGTGATAATGATTAGAAATATAATATTCAATATCATTATAGCTAAAAATGGTACGTACTGTTGTAGTCGATCTGATCTTATGATCATGCTTTGGTCACAAAAGAGGAGAAAAACTTAGGTTCACCCCTATTGCAAACCTTTAAATTTTACCTCATTTTTAATAACCAATCAAATTGCGAATTAATTAATAATTTAAAAATATTAAATAATTTTTTAAAAATCAAAATAATTAAAAACCAAAGTAGTGTCAATTTTATTAATGCTAGTGCTACTATCTAAACCCTAAACTCAAACTCTATATCTTAAATCCAAATTCTAAACCCTAAACCATAAATTATAAACTCAAACTCTATACTCTATACTCTAAATCCAAATCTTATACCTTAAACCCAAACCATAAACTCTAAACCAAAAACCTAAACCCTAAACTTAACCTATACCCTAAACCCAAATCTAAAACTCTAAACCCAAATCGTAAATCCTATACCTTAATTCTAAACTCTAAACCCTAAATAAAAAATCTAAATTGTATATCCTAAACTCAAATTCAAGATCTTAAACCCAAACATATACCTTAAACCAAATCCTAGACTCTAAACCTAAATAGTAAATCCTAAGGTTTATGGTTTGGATTTGGGGTTTATGGTTTGGATTTAGGGTCTTGGATTTGGGATAGGGCTTATAGTTTAGATTTATGATTTAGATTTTAGAATTAAGGTATAAAATTTACCGTTTGGGATTAGAGTTTAGGTTTGGGTTTAAGGTATATGTATGTTTAGGGTCTAGATTTTTGGTTTATGATTTATGGTTTGGGTTTACGATCTTTGATTTGGATTTAGGGTAGAGAGTTTGGATTGATAATTTAAGGTTTAGGGTTTAGAATTTCATTTTAGGGTCTAGAGTTTGATTTTAGGGTTTAAATAGTGACACTATCAATATTAAAATTGATACATTTTTTTATTTTTAATTATTTTGGTTTTTTTGAAAATATTTAATAATTTTAATCATTAATTTAGTTGGCATTTTGGTTGGTTATTAGAAAATGAGTGAGTTCACCACACGGGTGAACCTAATTTTTTCTCACAAAAGAGATATGTGATGCGTTATTAAATGAGAAATACTTGGGTTCACCTCCTAAGGTGAACCTCTAGGTTCACTAACCAATAGTATTCACTCATTTTAGATTTAGTATCTTTTAAAAATTGAAACCAAATAATAATTTTTTTGTGAAATAGTATTATGTTTTCAAATAAATAAAAATAGTACTAACTACCAAAAAATATTGTTTTTAATATTGATAAATCTGTCATCAAATACTAAACTCTAAACCGTAAATTCTAAATACTAAACCCTAAGTTCTTGGGTAAATCATGAACCCTTGGATAAATAGTAAACCTTGAATCCTTAATCCTAATCATAAAAAAACTTTAATTTAAAATTATAATACTAAACCCTAAACTCTAAATTCTAAACAATAAACAAGAAACCCTAAACCAGTGGACAAATCTTAAGCTCTTAATCATAAACCATAAACCATTTTTAAATTTAGGATTTAAAGTTTAGTATTAGGATTAAAGATTAAATGTTAGAGTTTATGATTAAGGGTTTAGGATTTAGTTTCTGATTTAGAGTTTAGTTTATGGTTTAGGATTTGCCCAAGGGTTCATGATTTACCCAAGGGTTCATGATTTACCCAAGGATTTAGGGTTTAATATTTATAATTTAGGGTTTAACGTTTAAGGTTTAGGGTTTAAAATTTGCTGTTGGATTTATCGATATTAAAAAAATATTTTTTTTGTAATTAGCACTTTAATTATTTAAAAACATAATACTATTTTACAAAAATTCTTATTATTTGATTTCTTTTTTCAAAAGATATTAGATCTAAAATGAATGAATCCTATTGATTGGTGAACCTAGAGGTTTACCCTAGAGGGAACCCAAGTATTTCTCTTATTAAATCTGGACTTATTCTAGGTTCACCAACCAATATGATTGTATTATTTAAGATTTAATATCTTTTAAAAAAAGAAACAAAATATTATCGAATTATATTATATTTTTAAAACAAAAATTAAATAAAATGATACTAATCACAAAACAAGCTTTTTTAATCTAAAAAAAGAATTTATTTCAAAATATATTTTAAAGTTTATACTAATCACAAAAAACAAGACTTTTTAATCTAAAAAGGAATTTATTTTCAAAAACAAAAAGAGTTTAAGACTTTGGATAAATCCTAAATTTTAAAGTTTAAGATTTATCCAAGGGTTTTGGATTTACCCAAGAGTTTCGGATTTATCCAAGGGTTTAGGGTTTAGGATTATGATTTAGGGTATAGTTTTTTGTTGAATGTGTTATAAATAGTTTTTTTTAAAACAAAATTTTAGAATTTATCCAAGTGTTTACTAAAGTATTTAGGATTTAACATTTAGAGTTTATTGTTTTTTTTGTGGTATTACTTTTTTTTGAAAAAAATATTTTTTTTGCAATTTGTATTATTTCTATTTATTTTTACTTTTTTTTTGAAACGTAATATAATTTGGCAATGTTTTGTTTTTTTTTAAAAAAGATGTCAAATTTAAAATAACTAAATTATATTGGTTCCTGAACCTATAGGTTCATCCTAAGGGGTGAACCCAAAAATAACTCTTAATTTTGTATCATACTAGTTCTTTATTTCAATATTGCAGGAAGGACACAAAGCCGCCCTATAATAAATAAATTCTAGTTGAAATAATCATAGGCAAAGGTTAGTCGCTAGATATTCTTCTTTACTAAATCCTAACAGATTAAATATTAAAGAAAAGCAACCCTGCTTGAAACCATAGACCATGCCTAAAATCAAGGTGTTGAGTATACATGAAGAATATTAAGCCAAACAAATCAAGCACACCAGAGAAAAAAACACTTGTATGAAGAAATTATCAGCTTCTATATATAGTGTAGCTTATATACGGTTGTTTTTGAGGAATGAAATGTTTTTATATATAAAAGGATCTTAAATAGTTTACATTCATATATATTATATGTTTTTCTTTTCTTTTAGTTATGTGCATTTGTTAGATAAATTTTCTTGATAGCATAACTGTACATGATCAATGATGTGCTGATATATTTTCGGCAACTTCAGTTTACAAAAAACTTAAACCTTAAGATTGAGAAAACATGAATAGCACACAAAAATGCATGTAGTATAATTAGAAATCAACCGGACTGACCGTGAGATTTAAGGGCCAAATTACGATATAAAAGTTGGACGGTATATATATCTATGTATAGTTTGAGAGCCGAATTATTCAAGTATATCAAGCACTAAAAAACTGGGGAATCAAACCAAATGTTTCATTTGAATGTCTCAAGACCGATATTGAAAACCGGGTTATAAATTTTCACCAAACAAAATCATACAATATTATGATGATGAACGAGAGCAATGGAGTAAGTTTCCCCAACAAGCTTCCACTATTAAACATATAAGATTATGATCGGCTTTGCTTGAACGAAGCACAAAATGATGAACTGATGATGTAATGATTCAAAACACATGAACTAAAGATTACCTTAATTAATCAGTGTTGTTGAGAAGAAAAGTAACCTGAGCCTCTCGCCTCTATCTCTTTCCGTCCAAAGCTTCTGAAAATCATCAAAGTTTTTTTCTCACCAGCTCTCCCTTTTATACTTGACGAGCTATCTAGCACTACCAGCTTGGAGAACAAGTCACTAAACAGCTCTCTCTCTCTCTCTCTCGAACATTTACCGAAACGCCCTTCACTTTTTGCAACAATTATTCTGAATTTATTTAAGTGAAACGTTCACTAACTTTCTTTTTATTATATTTTGCATTGTGACATGACATGTGAATACGAAAAAGACTCTGAGGGGAATGCATATTTGTTTGGCTCAAAAAAAAATATTTGTTTGGCTCAAAGAAATGTATGACTTAACACTTCTAATAATCATACATTACGTCGGTAAACAACAAATAAAAAAAACATTATTGTAACGACATACTGGTAATTATTACTAATAATACCAGACAAAAACTGAGGGTATTGTTGTTACTGACTTTATTCTTATTTGCCACAGTAACTCTAGAGTGTATTCTTATTTGCCACACTTTATAAATCATTTAATTTTTCTTTTCTTTTAAATACATAAATGTTGTAAATACTAAACTACCCTTAACAAATCTACAAAACTACAATTAAACCTAACATAATCCTCTAACCTAATCAGAGTCTTTCTTTCTCTCATCTTTCTCCTTTGACTCACGCTTCTTCTCCACATCTTTCCCTTTTTTTTATGAAAATTTTAATCGATGAAATCACCATTTTTTCTTCTCCTTGTTCGAAATTAATCTGAAATCAAGTGCTCTGAATCACCCCTCTTACAGAAGCCTTCGATTTTCTTTTGTTTTAAAAAAATTGGGTAACTTTTTTTCTTTTAAATCTAAAAAAATCTGGGTAACTTTTTTTTAATATGGGTTACATTTTTCTTTCTTCTTCTCTTTCTTTTGAATTATTTGTTCATTTGTAATGTGGGTTCGAAAATAATGGATAGAAATATGTGTGTGGATGCTTAAATGATTATTGAAATGGAAAAATATTAGCAAATTGAATAGGGAGCGATCTGGATCAAACATGGTTTGAAAGAGAAATAATTTATCTATGTTGATTGAACGCAATTTGATTATATTTTTTATTACTAATGTTTGCATAATTGTTTATATGAAACTCTGGAATGTAATGACATAAAACTGAATGTAGGATATGTGAAACAATGATATTCAAATTGTTTTGTCTATGGTAATTAAGTGGTTGAGTGTTAATTTTTTTAAATTAGCGAGATTGAATTAATGAGTGAATGTTTGAATTTGAACATATGTAAATGTGAAATTGAGTTAGAGATTGTATTGAGTTAGTGTTGAATGTTTGAGTGCTATGGTTGAACATTGGAAACATGTTTCAGTTTCAGTTATGATTGAATGATATTTGTTACAGGATATTCAAAAGATCGAGATAATGACAGGAAGAAAGTATGGAGGAAAAAAATACTAAGCAAAAAATGGAAAGTCTACAAGAAAAACATTGCTCCTATAGAAAAACAACATGTAGACGAGCTCACAATATACTGAAGAAGACAAATAAAAATAGAATGAAGAGGCTGAAAAATAAAAAAGAACTAGGGGAGGTTCAGAAAGAGGTTGTATTGAATGGAGGTAAGGAGATTGAAGAAGAGGTTGAAACTGAGGCTCGGGTTGAGTTTGGAACCGAGGCTCGAGTTGGAGAAAAAGAGGATGGAAAGGCTGAAAAAGGAAAATGAACTTGAGGCTCAAGATGAAGAGGTTAAAACATAGACTTGGATTGAGGCAAGAAGAAGCGCAAGAAGAAGCTGCAAAACAGGAAATGATAGTGATGATATGTCAGCAGAAGAAGAAGCCTAGGACTGAGGCTTAGTGAATTTATGTAGGATGCTATGTTTAATATTTTGAATAAAATCTGGAAATATAATGTTTATTAGGTATTAAGCGTGTTGAAATTTTTGAAATTTTTGTTTTTCTCTAAAATGTGTTAAAAATTTCAGCTAAAATTCCTTTTTTCTCTGAAATGTGTTAAAACATTTAATCAAAAAAACTTATCTAAAACATGTTAAAATTTTTAACCAAAACAAATTTTCCCAAAACGTGTTAAAATATTCAACAAAAAACTTGCATAATGTCTAAAATGTGTTTAAACTTTCAACAAAAATAAAATCTAAAAACATGTTAAAAAACTCCTATAGCTATAGTTGGAGCTTTTACGAATAAGAGAACACATTTTTGAGTATTTACACTTAGTAGTACTCAAGCTAGTAGTAATACTTCCTTCTTCATAGTAATACTTTTGCAAATTATAATATTTTTTAGTAATACAACATCAAAAAATCAAATTTATTAGTAATACCAATGTATTTAGATAGTTTTATAATGTATATAGCACAATGCCAGAAAAAAAAAATCAAAAATATGTATTTTCTGTTATTCACCTCACTATGACATTTCCATCAAGACATTAGTATGAAACTATAAGGTGTTTTCTATGGAAATGATAAATTTTCTATCAACTTGAGAAATGAAGAGTATCTTATGACTAATATAACAAATAAACACATATATTGGCATATTATCACGTAATACATACATATATATATATATATATATATATATATATATATCATAAAAATAAATAACAAGACGAAAATTAAGGTTCTTAGAAATATGCATAATACATAGTAATTCAAGGTATTTTTAAGTAGTTCATAGGTAGTACAAAGTAGTACCTAGTAGTCCATATTACACATAGTAGTTCAGGTAGTACCTAGTAGTTCAGTGTTACCAAATAGATATCATCATCTCATTTTTCATATACTACTTTCGTGGCTTCAACTCCCGGTCTTTCAGCTTCAACTTTAACTCCCGCTCTTGCAATCTTCAACTTGCACTCTTATTTATGCTCATTCATATCCTTGCTCTAAATTATCATGCATCTCAAAGTCTTCATGTTGTTCAGCTGTGTAAAGCGTGGCCACACCATCCATCTCATGATCCATCTTGCTCAGTTACATATGTGTCAGACCCATCTTTTCGGTACCATCTTCTTCAATTATATATGTATCAGTATCCTCTCTATTAGCTCCATACTTGATGTAACTTCCTTCATAAGTCAAAACGTATGACTGTAATGGGAGAAGCCATATAATTCTCTGAAAAAAATAAAATTATGATTAGTTAACTATTTAAAGAATCTAAGTTGTCGTTGGTAAATAGTCGTTCCAGTAATACAAGTAATACACTTTCACTTTAGTAATACCAGTTGTTCCAGTAGTTCTTATAAATTTTTACTTTTCTTGATTTAACACTTATAATTGATCAAGAGGGTGTTATACAACCCACAATATCGTCTACCACTATTTTAATGCATTATTATGGTTTAAAACAGTGCAAAATAAGAAGAAATATATAAAATCGCCCTTAAACATTCCTTTTCATAACAATATATCTAAAGCTTTCATTTTAACCTAAAATTTTAGTTTTTCATCTGTTTAAGTTTTTTTAATCAACTAATAATGTGTTACATAACCCAGATTATCGTCTAACACAATTTTCATATTTTTTTCTTACAAAACCGTGTTAAAAATAGAGAACAATACACAATCTTCTTCAAACATTATTTTAATTTTTCTTTCAAAACTCTCACGATTTTTACAGCAAAATGTTGATATTTTTCGTTTCACATAATACATAAAACATAAGTAGTATATTATTATGAGAATTTTCGTTAAAAAAAACATACCAATTTCTTTCAAAAAAATCTTCAAAATCGCCAATGAAACTAAGAAGATGAAAAAAAAATGTTTATGGCTGGGGAAGAAGGAACCAAGATGGGAGAAAGGAGACAGAAGGCGACAGCTGTAGGAAGAAGAGAAGTGGATTCGTGTGAGGACCGCCTGTTAGGTTTGATATTTTATGGGAGAATTTATGGGGGAAATGGTCGACATAATGGGGAGGGAAGAGAGAGAGGAGAGAGGAAAGTGGGGTCTGATTTTGATTTTAATTTTAAAAAATATACTGGATATAAGATATTAATATAATATTAAGGGTAAGAAGGAGAAGAAAAATATAAAAGAAAAGTGTGGCAAGTAGAATTTTGGTGTGGCAAATAGAATACTTTTTTTCCAAGTGTGGCTTTTGAGAATACTTTCCTGTTGTTACGGACTTACGGTTACTAGATTCTGTATAAGATAGTCCGAGGAAAATAGCCACCAGACGCTACGTCACGTGCTTTTGTAACGCGTGTAACGCGTTGCATTGCTTCCACAAGTCACGTGATTATCTTCCATGTTATACTGAAAGAGTAAAATCTATATTATTAAAATTGAAATAACTTTAGTACTGTTTGGAAACAAAAATCAATACTATTAAAGCTGAAACATTCCTGAAAAATGACTTAATGAAATTTAAAATTTTCTAATTATGCCCTTAATGACATGACTACAAATTCGTTTTCATTAATGGCATAAGTGTCATTCGGTTTATTGGGTTGTTAGAACATTATTTTGGAAGTATGGACTTCAAATCCACGTATGGGCCTCATTCGAACTCACTTATCCACAAGCAGAATATTCTCTTTTCATGCAATCGTTTTTGCTTGAAGGATAAGTTGTAGTTCACGTAAAATATTCTGTAGATGGTAACAGAAATATTTTATGAACAACTTAGGATATTTCTGTTGGCGTGAGGAAAGGTTAACCTAGCTAGCACACACGTTTTCGTCTCCTATATAAATATATATTCTTCCGTTCCTTTACACCAAAGCAACGAAACAAAAAACAGAATAATACCGTGAGATAAAAAGAATGGGTTCATCCTTTCAAAACTTCATGGACGGTACAAGTGAAAGTGCTGCATGTGTGGAAATCATTTACCGCATTAACTGGTTCTTCTCTTGAGATGGTGTTAGCTGATGAGAATGTAAGTTATATATATGTTTCATATCGTTTGCAATTAGTTGCGTAAGTTAAACATTTTGTATATTAACTTCGTTTTTTAAACATAATCTAGGGTTGGAAAATCCATGCCAGATGCAAACAATCATTGATGCAAAATAACGAGATGAGAGATTTGTGTGTTGGTAAATGGAAAGTTATATCTAACTTTAGCTTGAGTTGTGCATCTGGTCTTTACAGACCAACCAACCATTTTTACAAAATGGATTTCTTGAGTCAAACTACCATTACGGATTCTAATATCCATTGTGACAACATGTTTCTCGACCTCCATGATTTCTCCAGTATCAAAAATGGAGAAAAAGACTCATGTATTCTTATTGGTAATTTATACTTCCATTTATTAATCTATTTATCTTTTACTACCTAATTATATCTTTATTCTAACTGAATTTACATTTGTATAATAATTTAAAATCTTCTTGCAAAGTAGATGTTATTGGTGAGGTGCTAGACTTCGGTGGTCTTGGTATTATTCATGGAGCAAGAAAAGAAGTTGCCAAAGTGACATTTACTCTAAGAGATATCAGGTAATCTCTTCACAACGATTTGTAAGCAATATGTGTATATAGTACAAACGACATGAATATTTTTTTCTCAGGGACCAACGTATTCAGTGCTGCCTTTACGGAAAACTAGCTGAGGATTTTAGTCATCAGGTGAAACAATACAGTGGGGATATTTGCTTAATTAGAAATGCTAAAATCGGCTTCTTCAATGGTAATGTAATAGTGCCCTTACTAATTTATATACGCAAGATACATTTACATAATACACGTCATATTCTAACGTTTTGTTTTTGCATGGTTTCAGGCGAGATGCAAGTAACCAACGCATTTGACTCTTCTTTGGTTTTGATAAACCCAGATATCAAGGAAGCTTATGCCCTAAAACAAATGTAAGTGTGTTTTTTTATATTGGTATTATTTTAGTTACAATAGAACAACATATACATTGGAATTGAATGTTATCATTATAGGTTTATTGGCAAGGAGGGCAAAGTTGATGCAAACCAACTTGACAACGTAAATGTTGTGACTCAAGAAAAGCGCCAGAAATGGTCACAAAGTGCCTTCAGAACCATTCAGGAAATGAAACGCAACAATAAGGTTTTGTGTTATATTATGCGAACTGATAATTTTTTTATCTACTCTAACTATAAATTATGTTCTTTGTAGAGGGAAATATGCAGAGTCATTTGTGCTTTTTATGCTGTTGATACCAATAATGGATGGTATTATTGTGCTTGCATTGTTTGCAACAATAAGGTGTCAAAAACTGCTATTGGTTTTGATGCTATTGATGTCCCAAATTGGTGGTGTGAATTTTGCCAAAAAACCTTTTCAAAGGTTACTCCGAGGTAACCAACCAACCTATAAATTCAAGTATACCATATACATTATATATAATCCGGTGTGATCAATTATATTTTTATGTCCTTCATTTCCAGGTACAAGCTGGAATTGCTTGTGCAGGATCAGACTGATGAAACCAGATTCTCACTTCCAGATTCTGTTTCAGCTACACTGGTTAACTCCTCTGCTTCCAGATTACTGAATGTTTATTCAGAAGATGTGATATATTTATCACCTTCTTAAAGGTTCAACTATTTTAGAAGAAAATGTATTTGTGTTATATATTTAGTGTAACCTTTTCAACAGGTTAAAACCCAAGAGGAATTGCCAGGAGAGATTGTCGCCATTGTTGGGAAAAAATATGGATTTGGTGTTTCATTCAATGGTGTCCACGAAATCACTGCCATGAAAGTTTGGAATATCTATGATATTTCGTGGAAATATTTCAAGACTCTTCATCAACAAGCATCATCTTCCAGTAAGAAGCAATGCACAGGTCGTTTGGTCATTGAAAAGGATGCTCGCGATGAACCACATGGTGAAATCTAGAACTGATTTAACAAGACATTTTAATTATGGGTTTTATGTGTTTTGGTTTTTTTGAATTCGTTTCATTTACTTTCTGCATGTGATTCTTTTAAATTTTTAAAAACCCTTAGGTCTACTTTATGGCTTTTATATGATTTGAATAAAATTTGCATTTTTTTATAATATCTTTATCACAAACTTATATCAATCACTTTACAGAACTGATTTTATACCAATATGAATATTTGGTCAGAAATATTTTTTGAATACTGATTATATATTTTATAAATTCGTATGGAGCATAATTCAAAATTTCTATCCATCTCTAATAATGTTCGAATTACTCATTAAAAAAAAAAAGCAGGAACGATAATTTCATAAGTTGACTAAATAAAAATACAAAGTTTCATTTGGTCACAAAATAAAAATACAAAAAACACAAGCAAATTAGAAAATGGACAACCTGAATTCAATAGATAGATAATGACCAAACATAAGCCGATTAGTACATGCGTGCATAGATAATGACCAAACGTAATCTTCAGTAACTGTCATTCTCCATAGCAAATTGAACAAATTGATAAAGCATTTTGAAGTGATAACAATCCTTGCATACTTCAAACATGTCATCGTATTTGTTGCACTTTGACCGTGGATGGAAGTTGTCCATATTCACATAATACGCTCTATTCATAACTTCAGGGAGTGAACTTAGTGTGTTTTGACTATTTCCCAGCACTGATCGGATGTTGATATGTTTTCCCACCATTGCAGTTTATCCAAATACTTTTTACCTTTATCATAGTGACCTAAGGCAAGGTTTAATATACCGTAGAGATACGTACCGTTTATATTGTTTAACATGGATGCTTGGCGTAGATGATACAAACCGTCCCGTCTCTCTTTCTTTACAAAGTATTTAAGAACACCCTCAATATAATGTGCCTCCGGGTTGTCAACCTTCAAGCACCTTTCCTTCAAAACTTTATGTTTAGTAATCATTTCACAAGGTTCCCCAACAAAATACGCCAGAGAGAGGTTTCTGAAGTATGTGGGGGCATCTGATTTTGTGTTGTTTGATGCTGAAGAGGAGACAACGGTTTGATGAGTGTTGTTATTCTTCACCGAATTTTCCGAACCCATCTTGAAGGAATGACTTTGGGGGATGGTTGAAGACTTATATTTTTTTTTTGGATTTGAGTTTCTATATAGAGATTAGAAAAACCAAGTTAAGATATGTAAATCTTTGGTTTGGTGTTGTTATATAGAAGCAAATTTCGACCAAATAATGCATGAAGTGATGGTAGGGGAGGTTGGTGGACGCATGCATCAAGAAAGCCTGTTGAAGTATTTGTGTTGTCATTTCCCTACAAAAGTTGTTTGTTCTTTTTTTTGCATGCTTCTTAAAAAACCAAATCGAGATATTGTTCATGTTTGTCTTATTAGAATGATAATTCCTATGCATTCTTATCAAGTGGAGTGTTTTTATAATATGTTAAAGTGTATATTTGAATATTATAATGGTACTGATGTGTGTGTATCCAGTTCATAAGGTATATAAATTTTTTGGATCATCACCATAGTTAATATAAAGAACCGTGATATTTTGTGAAGTGGCATATCTACTAAAAATTATTAGTTACTTCCATAAAACAATCAACTTTGTTAGTATAAAATATATTGTCGAATCTGTTCATAACTTGGCGTGGTGAAGAGGTTAATATAGGTCAATTCGAAATTTAGTTCCACTTTTATAGCTTAATAAAATATATGGAAGATATATAAAACTTACTAAATCGACATACAAAATATATTTATAACTAAAAAATCTGAATATTCCTTTTACTTATCTCTTTTCTTGGCGTGAGGAAGAGGTATACTTTGCAAAATCGGAATATCCTTCCCCGAATATATGCAGTATCAACAGGCTATGGTAACAAGAAAATTTTCTCATAATATTTACAGTTGGCGTGACAAAATGTTAACCTAGCTAGAGATACATCGTTGGACTCTTATATATACTTGCTTTTGTCCATTACGAATCATCCACACAAACACAAAAAAAAATGTCTTCCTTCATGAACCTTAGCTTTTTAGACCAGATTAAGCCATTCAAAAACAAATGGCGTATTCAAGTCAAGGTGCTTCATTCCTGGAAATCATACATTCCTGGGGTTGGAGAATCACTAGAGCTCATTTTGGCTGATGCACATGTATGTTTCTTATATGATATACCATCTGTCCATTACACGTATCTCCGCTTATAATATCTTATATTGTGGAATTTTCATATTTTTCAGGGAACTAAAATTCATGCTTCATGTAAGAAAGCTTACCTTGAAGAGTTGGGAGATAAACTTCCGGTTGGATCCTGGAGGAATATTGATAACTTCCTACTCACTGCAGCCGGTGGAATGTACAAATCCACCAACCATCCATACAAGTTGTCTTTTCTTCACACAACTGAAATCACCATGTCGTCCCTGCAAATGGACGACCTCTTTCTTAGTCTGGTTGATTTCGAAACAATAATGAGTGGCAAACTTGACGAATACAAGCTCATTGGTTAGTGTGAATAATACATATTTTTACTCTTAGATAACATAATATTTTTGTCACGTTTCTTACATTACCATTTGTATTTTTAAATGTTTAGATGTTATGGGACAAGTCAAGGATGTGGGTGACCTTGAGTCCGTTCAGTGTCAAGGAAAACCAAGGAAAAAAATTGAGTTTGTTTTGCGGGACATTAAGTAAGTCCCTTTTATTTGACCACTACTATAACACTACATAAGTTAGAAACTGGTATGTAATGTGTGATATAATTATGTGTTCAGCGGTCAGACGATTGCTTGCTGTTTATGGGGAACATTTTCTGAGAAAATTCATACCGAGGTTGAAGCATCTGGAGAAGATGTGGTTATATGCCTTTTGAGATTTGCTAAGATTGACAAATATAGAGGTAACGTTTGGTTCTATATGATCATATAAAGGAATTGATAATTATGAAATTTTGGTTTTGATGTGTTGCTTTAATTCATTTGTCTCAGGTGATATTCAAATCTCTAATTCCTTTGACGCATCACAACTTCTTATTAATCCTCAAATAAAGGAGGCCGAAGATTTTATAGTGCCGTGAGTATTTAGTAATTACCAATTCAACATATGATTGTATAGGATGGTGATAATGTAACCCTTTGGTTTGTATCAATTATTTCCAGGGAACTTGAGGAGGATAGCAATGCTTTGACTTTAGTCGAGTATAAAGACCAAAAGCTTCAGCTCAAGATTAAACGTGATAAGTGGATGCAGTTTCTGCTCAAATACATCGGCGAACTACTCGAGCCAACTCAGGTACATTCTATAGTGGGCAATGTATGGTTAGGTACTCGAGCCACTTTTTAACTCAAAACATAAAAATTTTAACCACATCTTATAACTACAAATTGCATGCATCTACAGGCTGAAACTTGCAGGGTCATATGTACTGTTTATGAAATTGAGAAGAACTGGGGCTGGTACTATTTTGGTTGTAGTGATTGTGACAAAAAAGCTATTAAGCTCTCTACCAGCACAAAAAGAGTTAATGGAAAATATATTGTCTCTCATGTTTGGTGGTGTGAACATTGCAAGCGTAAGGTTTATGATGTGTCCCCAAGGTATAGCTGTTCTAAGGATTACCTTACTAATCAATACTATTAAAGCTACATTAATGTTTTCTAATATATTACATTTACTTATATGCACAGATTCAAGCTTCATTTAATGGTTAAAGATGATACTGGAATTACCCACTTCATGTTGCTGGATACAATTGCAAAAGGTCTTGTGCCTGAATCTGCGGAGACTCTACTAAATGGTTCATTTGATGAGGTATACTATACACTTCCGACCCCATGATTAATATAGATTAGACTCTAAAATTTTCTAACGAATGATTACCTAAACCTATCTTATTACAGTTAGAGGATATTGATTCATTCCCTGAAGCTATTACTTCTTTGGTTGGTAAGACCTTCATGTTCGGAGTTTACATAGAGAAGGACCATGTCGTTTGCAAAGCTGAGACTTTCAAGGTTGGTAAAGTATGGAAAGACATGAGTATGGAAACGAGTGGTGCAGCCTCAGTCTCGTGTACTCAATCTGATTTGGACCCTACAATGTGTAGTGGTGAACAGGTATTATCAAGTTTCCCATGTTTTATAGCTACTTATGATATAATTTATGCTATTTTTCCATGTCCATAATCGTACTTATAATGTATTTATATAGGATTCCATTCAAGACAAGGACGACCAAATTTCTGGTGAAGTGCTGTTGACCCCATCTTCTAAACGCAAAGAAGATGAATCTGATGAATATTTGCGTGATCTCACTTCAACCTCTAAGAAGCAATGTACCAAAAAAATCAAGATGGAAAAGATTGGATACGCTGCGACGAACTCAAAGAAAAGTGGCTGATGAAGATACTTACAAATGGTTTTAGATTTATTTCTTGCATTTTTTTTCTTTTGTTTTGATGCAGCAATGTTTATTACTGAATTCCAGAAACGTGGTCTACCCCATGCTCACATTCTGACATTCATGCATCCTCAATCAAAATTTCATACTGCCGATGACATTGATAAGATAATCTCTGCTGAAATTCCAGATAAGGACACTGAACCAGAGTTGTTTGAAGTTATAGAGGATATGATGATTCATGGTCCTTGTGGTGCAGTTAATATGAACTCGCCTTGCATGGAAAATGGTAAATGTTCTAAGCTTTATCCTAAGGATTATGTTGAGAACACGTGGATAAATAAAGAGAGATTTCCTGTTTATAGAAGACGAGAGAAATCTGATCGCTTTATAGAGAAAAATGGCTTCAAATGCGATAACAGATATGTCATTCCATATAACAAAGAATTATCCCTTCGCTACCGAGCTCACATTAATGTGGAATGGTGTAATCAAACGGGTTCTATAAAATAATTATTCAAGTATATTAATAAGGGGCAAGACCATATTACTGTCACAGTTGAGCCGCCTGAGAAAGAAGCACCAACTGTCAATGTTGAGCCACGAAGTAGTGTCGGGGCACCGACGGAGAATGTCTCTAATGAAGGAGCTGTAAAAGAACCTGAGAAAAACGAAATCAGAGACTTCTTTACAGGCAGGTAATTTGAATGTTCCATAACATAATACTTATATGTTGTTTAAATATCTGATTCGAAATGGACCTTCCTACTTTTTTTGTAGATATGTCTCGGCCTGTGAAGGTTCTTGGAGGATTTTTTCATTTCCTATACACTATCGATCAGTACCGGTTGAGAGATTGCAGTTTCATCTACCCGGAAAGCAGACAATACTCTTCAAGGATGATGACACGTTTGAGAAAGTTATAAGTGAAAAGCTTATTGAAAACACAATGTTTTTGGGATGGTTTGAGTTAAACAAGGTCAATGCTTTTGCCAGGACTCTCACTTTCGCTGAAATACCAATGTTCTTCACGTGGAATAAAAAGCAGAGGAAATTTAACGTCAGAAAAAGGGTTTCTCTATTGGGAGGATCAACTATGCTCCAAGGAAGATTGAAGAAGCTTTTTACTTGCGTGTCTTGCTCAACATTGTTAGGGGTCCAACATGCTTTGAGGATATTAGAACTTACAATAATGTTGAGTATCCTTCGTACAAGGGGGCATGTTTTGCAAGGGGTCTGCTTGAAGATGATCAAGAGTATATCGACGTTATTGTGAGGTCGAGTTTTACAGAATCAGCATCATCTCTGCGTCATGCCTTTGTGGTAATGCTCATGTCTGGTAGTTTGTCAAAGCCCGAGGATGTGTGGGACCAGACATGGGAGCTACTATCCGATGATATTGAATACAGACGGAGGAAGCTGTTAAACAGACCAGGTTATATATTAAATATATATATATATATATATATATATATATATATATCATATTATATCTCATGTTATAAAAACTATCATAGACTATTTTTTTTGTTTTTTTTTGTAGATCTTTGTCTGAGTAATTTTGAGAAACAACGGTTTGCTCTTCTTGATATGGAAAAGATTTTAAGGAGTCATGGAACCTCTTTGGAACAATGGGAAAATATGCCACAGCCCGTTCAGGATAATGGTGCAAGTGACAATGTCTTGATTTTGGATGAGCTGAGTTATGATAGGGATGAGTTGAAAGCTGAACACGACAGGGACATTGTAAAACTGACAGAGGAGCAAAGGAAGATTTATGATGAGATTGTTGATGCTGTCGTGAATGAAAAAGGAGGCGTATTCTTTGTTTATGGATTTGGTGGTACAGGTAAAACGTTTCTGTGGAAGTTGTTGTCTGCAGCTATAAGATGCAAGGGAGAAATATGTTTGAACACTGCATCAAGTGGGATAGCTTCTCTATTGCTACAAGGAGGAAGGACAGCACATTCTAGGTTTGCTATACCTATAAACCCAGATGAGTTTTCTACCTGCACACTTATTCCAGGAACAGATCAGGTAAATTTGGTGAAAGCAGCTTCCCTTATTATTTGGGACGAAGCACCTATGATGAGTAGACATTGTTTTGAATCTCTGGATAGAAGTATGAAAGACATTATGAAGACCAGTGACAACAAGCCTTTTGCCGGAAAAGTAATTGTCTTTGGAGGCGATTTTAGACAAATACTTCCTGTCATACCTGGTGCTGGAAGGGAAGAAATTGTACTGGAGTCACTAAATTCATCATATTTATGGAACCATGTCAGAGTCAGGCAGCTTACAAAAAATATGAGGCTACTTTCAGATAATTTGACGGCTGAAGAGGCAAAGGATCTAAAGGAGTTTTCACAGTGGATCTTGGATGTGGGAGATGGAAAGATTGGCAAAGATAATGATGGAGACGCCACGATTACTATCCCAGATGAGTTTCTTATTACTGATGGAGATGATCCAATAGAATCCATCAGCAAAGCTGTGTATGGGGATGTTGTTTCTCTGCAACAGATTAAAGACCCGACGTTTTTCCAACAAAGAGCAATTCTCTGTCCTACTAATGAGGATGTCAATATAATTAATCAGCATATGCTTGATAAACTTGAAGGTATTACTATTTTCTAATTATAACTAAGTACATACTTACACTCGCAGGTTGGTTCATTTATGTTGTTTTATTTTATATGCAGGCGAAGAAAAAATATTTTTAAGCTCTGACTCCATCGATGCTTGTGATCGATTTTCAAAAAATGTCCAAGCTCTCACTCCAGACTTCTTGAACAAAATAAAGACTTCTGGTCTGCCAAATCATAGTCTTCGTTTGAAAGTCGGTTGTCCCATTATGTTGCTCAGAAACATGGATCACACGGAAGGATTGATGAATGGCACTAGACTACAGATTACAGAGTTGTGTGATTTCATGGTGAAGGCAAAAGTGATTACTGGAAAAAATGTTGGTCGTATTGTAGTAATCCCTCGACTTTCTATCACACCATCTGATAAGAAGCTGCCTTTCAAAATGAGGAGGAGACAACTGCCTATTACAGTTGCATTTGCTATTACGATCAATAAGAGTCAAGGTCAATCTCTAACACAAGTCGGTTTCTATCTACCAAGAGATGTTTTTTCTCATGGACAGCTATACGTGGCTGTCTCCAGGGTGACATCCAAAAAAGATTTGAAAATATTGATTGTTGACAATGAAGGGAAACCGCAGAAGACTACAAAGAATGTTGTTTTCAAAGAGATTTTTCAGAATCTCAAAATTTGATATTTTTTTTTCGTGGATTGCGTTGTACTTCAACTTTTTGAATTTTTTTTCATGACCTTTAAGTTTATAATCACATTTTGCAACGATTAATAATATTTAACTTAAGATACTTGATAATAAAGAACACAAACATGATGATATAGCAAACCCTTTTCGTGCATATTAGGTTTCATGCATATGCTTCAGTACCATCCTATTTTATTTTAAGAATATCAGAGTTCTTTATGAATACATGTTAAGAATATAAAACTTTTGAGATATAATTATTGAGTATTTTTTTTGTAAAACAATAATTATAGAATATTGTATAATAAGTATTGAGTATTGTTAAATAAGTATTGAGATCTTGCTATATTTTTCATGTTTGACCACAAAAAATTCTTCACAATGTATGTCCACGAAATAAAAGATACAAATTTGATCATTCTCAATTGCAATGTTTTTCAGCTTTTAATAGTATTGATAACGGGTTTTAAAATTATATAATAGTCCGGATACGAAATGATAAATCCAGCTCATTGTTTCACTTATTTACAAACGGTCGCATGAGACATTTAAAATTCGAAACAACGGTTCTCAGCATAACAAATTTGCATAATTAAAACTTCATCCCGTCAAAGTTTATATATTTAAATTCATAAATTTCGATATCTGTATTGAAAAAACACCAAAAAAATACCCGCCCTTTTAAGGGCGGGTCAAAATCTAGTACTAGTTTAAATGGCAATTATTTGGTAACTTGGATATTAGTATTTTTGTACTTTTTATTATTTGCACATTTTATTATTGTCTTTACAATAAATTAAATATTTCCTTTTTACATTTCTTTTTATTTACATATTCAACCACTGCATTTATAATCAATTTAAATTATTTGGTTATATTTCCAAAGTTTATCTAATCAAATCGATATTCATATATTGATCATTATTAATTATTAATATTATATGACTATTAACTAACTCGCATGAATTAAAATGATATAATATTTTAATGAAATTAACTAAATCGTAAAATTACAAAACATAAATTTTTTTCCATTAAATGAACTATTTAAAATTTTATATTGAACATAAATTAAATAAAACCCGCACAGAAGTGCGGGTTAAGATCTAATTTGTTATTTATATATAAATGAAAAGATCTTACCAAATATATATTCATTTTTGTTTTAAAATCATACCAAACCCCCATAAAAGTCTCTATAAAAATCCTTAAAATTTAACTACATTCAACTAAATCCTAGCAAATCTTAAATTCTCAAAATTCTCTCAAACACCTAGTCCAATAAGACCCCTCTGTTACTAGTCTTCTAACTGCCTACATTACACACACACACACACACACACACACACATATATATATATATATATATATATATATATATATATATATATATATATATATATATATATATATATATATATATATAAGCCTTGTCAACCGATGTTGGTCTATTCAATTATTCATATCCCTCGTTTCCTTTCTCCACATTGTTTTAAAATTATTTTTTTTAACTTATAATTATTTTTAAAATTATTTTAATTGTTTATAGCTCATGTGTCTATTGGTGCCATTTGTTTTGATCTTCTTTTATCTACTACTCATTTAACAAAAGGTCTTTGTTGGGATGTCTGGATGATATATTAGTAGGACTATAGTTTTGTTTCAATTAATTTAAAAGCTGATACTCATCTGTATTAATGACATGTGCATATAATATTTTTTGGAAGTATCCTCTCGCTTTATTGTGTCCATGGGTCTTGAAGTTGGCTCCCTTAGCTTGAAAATTAAAGACGGAGGCTTGACTTCAAGAACCAACAGTTTCAATAGAGATAACACTACTCACCAGAGCCCTCCTAAGATTAATCGGAGACCAACTATGCAGCTTGACTTTCAACAGCTGGGAAGTTCCTGAAGAGACCAAGACTGATTCAGATTTTGATGTCTTGGAGACAAAGAAGTCAATGCCTAACACTACGAATGGAAGAAACTGTGAAAGATTATTAATCCAAATAAAGAAAACTAAAATTTACTCCCCCTGAGCCTTTTGTGTTCTTCTCCCCTAGAACAGTCACCGAGCTTGATGCAGCTCCAACTACGCTATTATAAGAGTTACCGGACGAGAAGGAACATAACAGATTGTGCTGTCCTTGTTGAGGAGCTCTGGTGAGTTACCTGATCAATTTCTTCTTTTTCATTTGTTTCACTATATTTCTCTTTGTTATGTAAAAACCAATGTGGGTCTCAATTCTTTCAGGTTGGGAAAGGCTTGTCAAAAGATGAAAAGGCTCAGATATTAGCTCTCCAGCATTGGTTTGAATCTAATCTGATTTTCTTTTTGTTTATTTACCGATAGATTGACGCAACGTTATGGCCACAACTTGCACTTCTACTATGATGTCTGATCAGAGAGCAAGAGCTCCATTCATTCAAAAATAAGAATTGGGTGTATTAGAGATTACCCAATGGAGCTACAAGCACACAAGCATTGGAGCAAGTCAATCTCCCGCCTTGTGTCTTACCATCTTATCTGTATGGACCAGTTCCATCTCCAAGACCTAGTCCTAAAGCGAGAGTTTTCCACGGTTAGCTTTCATGGGGATCCCAAGCTCGAGTGGTGTAAATTGCTAAACAGTAAACACACGCACACACTCTTAATGTAACTTGTTCTCCAACAGAGAATATGTTAGAAGAGGAGACGCTAAACTCCATATCTTTCTTTGTTCTTTTATATATGTATCTTTCGTGAATTGCAACTTTTTTGCTTAATTAGTTTTTTGGATGATCTCTGTGTGAGCTGTTTAAATCAAAATACTTGAATAAAACTTAAACGAATACTAATGTTGTAATGTTTAAAAGATTGTGTAATGTTGTAATGTTTAAAATACTAATGTTGTAATCAAAATACTAATGTTGTAATCAAAATACTAATGTTGTAATGTTGTACTAATGCTGTAATCAAAATACTAATGTTGTAATGTTTTTTACTACATTAGTATGTTGTAATCAAAATACTAATGTTGTAATGTTGTAATAAAAATACTAATGTTGTAATCAAAATACTGATGTTGTAATGTTGTATTCAAAATACTAATGTTGTAATGATTACAAATCAAAATACTAATGTTGTAATCAAAATACTAACGTTGTAGTGTTGTACTAATGTTGTAATGTTTAAAAGATAGTGTAATGTTTTTATTTATCAACATTTAGTGGACAAATATTAAAAGTTCAATGGGCCTCTGGTTTGCTAAAAAAATGAGAAAAACGAAAAAAAGGAAACAAAAAGAAAAAAAAAAGGAAAAAGGAAAGTGACCATGACGAACCCTAACCGCTGTCTGCCATTGACGACAACGACGAAGCTTTTGACGACAAAGCTTTTCACACGAGGAACAGTTTGCCTTCGGTGAGGAGGATAGTGTGAGAGTGGTCATACGAGCAGTTAAGCTTCATCATCGTCACTCACGGGGCTTCGAAATGCGGCGTGAGGGACAGAGGTTTGGAGGCGGAGGCGGAGGCGGAGACTGGCGTTGGCGTCAGAGGCGGAGGAGGCGGGGGCGGAGTAGGAGTAGGATCGGCGGTCCTGGAGAACCGTAAGCATTTGTCTTCTCCATGAGGAGAACCGTAAGAATTTGTCTTCTCCATCTCTCTTCTTCTGTCGATTCTCTCTATATCTTTTCTCTCTGTAGAGTTTGGTTTTTCAAATTTTAGATCTGGAGGGAGAGAGAGAGAGGCGGTCGAGTTTATATACTAGTTCGGTTTTTAAGTTGTGATTCAATCCAAACATCACACACTCGTTTTTCTCCCATATTTTTAATCTTGCTGTGTTTTTGTGAGAGACCTTTTATTTGATAGCCAGAAATCTCTATTATTAAAATTAAAGTACAGATATAAATTACCCCTTAGTTTTCAGTTTTATTTACAATGATATATAACTGAAGTAATTAAATGAACCATTAAATGAACATATATTTAAGGAATTATTGTCTTTTTATATTTATTAAACAGTTTCTTAAATCAATTTAACTTAATTCCGTATTTAATATACTTTCTAAAATAAATTAGCTTATTTTTAAGAATATTCATATTTAAAATTTATTTAAGCAATATTAAAATTGGATAATGTTACGATTAATTATTTTGAACGAAATTTAAGTTTAAATTAGACATTAAACAATATTTTGAATATTCCTAAAATATATGTTTAACTTACCATTAATTATTTTGAATAATAAAATCTATATATGCTAAGATTTTAAATATTTTAAACTACTTATAGAACAAGCTGAAATATTTGTCACTCAATATTATTTTAATATAATTAAATCTCACGTAGGATTATATATTTTTCAAGAATTTTTCAAGTATACGATTAACCATTTTGGTTGCTATTAATTATTTTCAAAAAAAAAATAATACTTAAGTTTAAATATATTTGAATTATTTGTAAATCAATTTTTAATGTTTATTACCAAATTTTTTTTTTCTAACGTATCTAAATCTTACCATATTATCCATATTTGATCAAAATATTTAAATTATTTTTACATTTGACAAACAATTTTATGTTATAAGAAATATTACTTAAACTATCAATAGGTCAATATTAATTTTTCAGAAGTTTAATAACAAGAACAGGATATTATTTTTACAGAAAATAAACTATTCGACTGTTGTGTTATAAAAATTTAGAAATATGTAAATATTTAAAAATATAAACTGATAAACATTTAAATAATATTTATTTATATAAAAAATAAAAATAAATACCCGTCTGTCTAGTAAGTTATTAATTGGGTCGGTGCATTTTCTTTTTTTTTTGGAATGGTATTCATTTTTTTTGAAGGGCTTAGGTTTTCATTAATATTTGTTTGTTTCTTTTTTTTCTTTCACTTCTTTATACAAATCCAAATAAACCCGGTTTTTAAAGGCTTAAAATAAAAGCTTGCTAAAAGCAGCTCAAAAGCTTGAAAAACTTAGCATATACTCCAGCCTGTCTCCAATAGCGGCCATGGGCAGAAGCCATGGGAACATAAGCTTCCAGCCCTGTAAAACATATAATTTTCAACCAATTATTTTCAACATTTCTTGTAGCTCAGTTGTATTTGTTCGATCATAAATGTATGTTTTTTATTGATCGTAAGAAAAAAAAGAATCCAACCAACCAATCATCCAGATATATATCATTGACCACCAATCCAGATTCAGATTTTTTTGATAAAACATAAAACATAGTTTCATCTTCGTCTAACTAGAGAACAACAACTTAATTTCGACCAAAACTAAACCCAAAATGGACAGGTTTACAATCATAAGTGTATATATATGTTTGTGCAAATATATAGTTTTCATAATATATGTACTTGAATAAAGAATTTCTACCAACGAGAACACTTATGGAAATGAAAGCGATTTTTAATATATTTCAATCGCAGTTTCTGTTATACAAATAAGCACAAAGCACCGACACCGGCATGCCGAACCACCTTGATTCATCTTTGGTTAATCAGCCATGTAAACCAGATTCTAATTCTTTTTTTAACGACTTCTTTGATTAATTTGACATATCAGTTGTTACATATGTTTGTAAAAAAATATGGGCATGTATGATATATTCGCCATGGGTGATCCGAATGAAGGTCTTTCCTAGCCAGAAAGTCAGCACACATATTATTCTTGCGAGGGGTGAAATGAAACACCATTTTCGAAAAAGGAGCTCGCCAAGCTTGTATATTGGAGAGGAAGTGTTGTGGTCTTAAATTTTCTGTTCCCTATTAAAGACACTTCATTATCTCCTTCAAAAATCACCTTTTGATATCCTAGCGCATAGACTGCTTGAATGGCCCATAATAAGGCCGTGCATTCAGCCTCTTCAATCGTGTTGCGTCTTTCAAATCGCCCCATTCCGCACGTCTCCACATTCCCTAAGTTGTTACGTATTATCCAGCTGATTCCTGAGTCCCGATCACCAGTGTGATGGGAAACGTCATAATTGCATTTAATCTATCCCTCCGGTGGAGGTTCCATTTACTGGCCCCTCGGAGGCAGCCTGCCGATCTAGAGTCTATAGTTGGATTAAAAATTATCCAGTCTTGCACATCATCTTCAATCTTCTGTCATACTTCATATTCTGACCAGGTTTGATTACTAAAAATCATATCATTACGACTTTTTCAAAGGCGCCATAGTGTCCTTAGTGGAAGTTGACTTATATTATTAGGTGATGCCTTTTTACTATTATGGATCCTGATCAGTATTCTTATCTTGTCTTCCTCTGTTATAGTCGGATCAGATAGGGTCGTGCATTGAAGTCCTGTTAGTCGCCATACAGCTTTATGAAATTCGCATGTGAAAAAAAGATGATCAGTGGTTTCCTCCTCTATACAGCACCGGGAGCAGAGAGGATCAACATTGATATTACGGAGAACAAACATTTTTTTACCTTGCGTCCTTTCGGAACTAAAAATTATTTCTCACGTTTTTAAATTTAAATGAAATTTGGATTGTTGGATAATTCTTTTTGGAAAGATGCATGGATTATTGGATATGCGATAAAAGGTACATTTTGGCGGTGTTGTGCCTTGTTTGTGATATGACGGTCTACAGCAGGGGGGGTCCACTCCCAGCATTAAGTTTTCCTGGAGGTTCGAACCTCAGGTTTGTGGGTTCAAACCAAATGTCAAACCAACTTTGCCGCAGCAGACTAATTTTATAGTCTACAAATATAATATTTATTATTTTACTGGTGTCAACTGACGCCACACCTCTTCAAGTGGGTCCTCCCCTGGTCTACAGAACTTTTGGTTTAATAACTTTTTCATGGATAGTTCCACTAAATTGGTTCGTTTCAACGGTTTTTAATCAAGAGCTTCAAAGTTGTTGGCCTTCACCTTTGATCAAAACGTTATGTTATGATCATGTCGTGCTTTGTGTGATTTGAAGCTGTAAGTTGTTTGCTTGTTTACACTAACCCGTTCTTATTTGTCCAAAAAAAAAAGGTTTACACTAACCCGTTCTTATTGTTTTCATATAAGGGGATGGTTACTTACTTCCTTTATATATCATTGCCTCATTGGTGTTTCATCAACTAATAATTAAGCTCTTGATTTCGATTTTTTTTTGTACTTGTTTAACATGCGAGAGTGAGATATTAAGTTCCCAAAAAAGTTTATATGCCTCTGGAAACCTTAGGCTTTCTACATTCCTAACGATATTTTTAAAATTGATGGAATAAATCAATTTGTAATCTTGGCATACCCAACCCATAGTTGATTTGAGGCACAAAAAACAAAAGAAAAATTAAGGAACATAAACACAATCTAACAACGAAACAAAGTAGTTTAAGGTAAAGGAAAGCAGCATGTGGCAAAGTAGAATTAGGTTTTAGTGTGTGAAGAAGAGCGAGGAATCGGGGAGACAGAGAACTTCATGTTGTGGTTGCAGCCGTTGTGATCCCCACTAGAGAAATAGTAAGTCTCATGAGTCTTGCGGAGAAGCAACTTAAACCCTAATGATGAGCCTCCTCTCGCGACTAGTCTCTTGCCTCTGCTCACATCGCATCTCTTGTAGCTCTTCAAGTCTGGAAGCAAGTAGACATCGTTCTTGTTGTTGTTGTGCCTCTTGTTGGATTGGCTTTTATCGTTGTACTTGAAAGCAAGGACATCGTTGGCGTGGAAGGGTGCATGCTTTGAAGCCCATTCTTGGTAGTTGAATCCGTTCTTCCACACAGTAACCTCAATCTTTCTTCTAGGCGATACTTGAGCCGTGTGGTTGTTGTGTGAAGAGCCAATACTACTACCGCGCGTCTGGTTTGAGCCAGAGCCGTTCGAGTGGTTTGATGGGGCTGTGTGGTTGTGGTGGCTTTTATGTGTTGACCCGGTGCCACTTGAGCCAGAGCTGCTTCCCCAACCCCAGTTTGTATCTGTTCCGTTCGAGCTCCATCCCCAACCCCAGCTTGAACCACCACCCGAGTTCGAGTCTGAACCACCTGAACCCGAGCCAGAGTTGTCGTCGGAGCCCCATCCCCAGCCCCAGCTTGAACCTGATTGGCCGGAACCCCAACTCCAGCTCCATGCGTGAGCAGTCCCAGAAAAGACATGAGTAGTGATCACGAGGACTAAGAGTAGCTTGTGTGCCCTAGGGAGACCCATATCTACTTATTCTTTGATTAAAAATAGATTGGGCTTTCTTTTTGTTCTTTATTTTCTTTCTTGTTCTTTGCTTTTGTGAGATATTGAGAGTTGAGAGGTTCTTTATTTATAGACTATAGCTAAGATGATCCCTAGCCACATGAGAGTCGGTTCCAAAGAAAAGGAAATATTAACTTTGATAATCTTCTCCAAAATTAATCATGAAAAGGATCTCATTTTTTTCCGTTTTATAATCCTCATAGCAGATACAATTTGATTGTGTTTGTCTCCAAAATCAGATCATGAAGGAAATAATAGAGATGTTAAGACAGAAACATTGTCTCTCGAAAATTTCCATAGTGGTAACATTCAAAACATATTTTCTTTTCAATAAGCAGAAAACTATTGAAGCTATTGAAGCTGAGGCCGCTGGCTGCTCAATTCATCCGTATGCAAGTTATAAGAATGGTCAGACAACCTTATTCTGGTCGGACCATTGGTTTCCTTTGGGTCGACTTATTGATATTGCTGGTGATAGTGGGCCTCAAAGGCTTGGCATTGGACGCTATGCTAAGGTTGCGGATGCTGCGAGTGCCTCAGGTTGGCAATTTAGAAGATGTCGTGATCCCACTCTGCAGCAAATAATTATGAGTATCCAAAGTGTGCAGGCGCCAATTGATGGAAATGAGGAGGATATAGTGACTTGGAGATCCAAGCCGGATGAGTATACTTGCAGGTTCTCCTCTCAAACATGGGAGCAAATTTAAGCCCATGGAGAGAAACAGGCGTGGAGTAAGATAGTCTGGTTTGGACAAGGAGTTCCTTGGTTTGCTTTCATCACTTGGTTACTAATCCGAGATAGGCTTGCTACTGGTGTTAGAATGAGACAGTGGGGAGCAATACAAGGTTGTGTGTTCTGTGGAGAACCAAATGAGTCTAGGGATCATCTATTCTTTGCATGTCCCTATACTTTCACAGTTTGATTGGCAGTGGTGGGAGACTTGTTGGGGGTGGGGTGGATGCAGATCCAGATTGGGAGACTACTCTAAACCGACTTGTGATGCACAATTAGTATGACAAACTCACCTTTATACTTCTAAGAATGGTGTTCCAAACGTCCATTTACTATTTATGGAAGGAAATAAATGATAGGAGGCAAGCTAAGAAGTGGAAACCAGTCGAACAGATGACTAAACTCATCGAGAAAACTGTGAGGAATAGGATCATGTCTACTCGATACTTTAGAAACCAAAGCTTATGGGATTGTTACAAAGATGGTTCAGAGGCCATTAGTTACTAGGCTACTCTCCAGAAGCACAGCTTCATTCTTTTGATTCTTTGTACATAACCTTTTCCCATTTCTCTTAATATAAATTCAACATTTTATCAAAAAAAAAAATAAACAAGCAGAAAACTCTTTTGCAGTTGATGGATAAACACATGGACATGTTATGATTGTTTTTTTTTTGTCAACAAGATTTTTATTAAAATCCAGTAAGCATAGTAGAAAGGGTAAATGATACAAGACTTAAAGAAGCTCATAAGTCAATAAAAAGTTTAAATGGATCAAGATGAACAAGATGAACAAAATGTCCTTAATATTTAAATATTTATAATATTTTCAACTCATTGAAGTAATCAAAATAAAAATGTTGGGACATTTAAGGTTGGGACATTTAAGGTAAGTGCAACAAGTATAAATTGACTTCTAGTATAATATTATATTAACAGTTTACTGTTATCGATCTGTACTAATTTTGCAAAATGAAAAATGCAATCTCAATCCACATGAACTAGCTGCAAAGGAATAGCTAATACCAGTTATTGCAGACAGCAAAGGACTTTGTATTTGGTAGACACAGTTTTTCGTTGTTGGGAGACACAATTTTCATAGAGATTGCATTCTCATGTGGTTGGGCTGCAAGCCTTCATGTGCTACTTGTCGTGATTGTATGCCTCCAACCAAACTCCAGTCAATCTGTTACTCCGATGGACATCTCCTCCACCAAATCCAAGTCCTCTTCCTCTCCTAACAATTCTGTCAACTTTAAACCACCTCCACCTCCTTCTCCCAAAGTCGATACAGCTCCACTTTCTCCTCGCCGCGATTCCAAATCCCACCTCCTCCTTGCCGCGATTCCAAATCTCCACCACCTCTGATGCTCCTCCTCACGGCGACAACGATGCTCCTCTACAATCTTTCACTCTTTAGTGCGATTCCGGACGCATTCACAAGCTCATTCTGAGTGAAGGGATGCCTTACTCCAGCCTATGATTATCTTTCTTTGTTTTTTCCTTTTTTTAAGCATCTAATCTTCTGTGTTTGTTTGTTTTTTTTCTCTTAAAAACTATTGTAATGACTCATGAAGACAGATTATAAAATTTGAAATTATGCTCTTATGTTTTTTTTTGTTTAGAACTTTTCCAGTATTTTATGATATTGAATGATGGTGATCCTTAAATTGATGAGCGTTTGAAATAAATCTATGAGAGAGAGAGAGAAAAAAAACAATATTTTTTGGGAAATTTGAAGACGTAACCATCACTAGAAAAAAATTAACCTTATAACCATTATAAGATAAATGCTATGATATACCTTATATTATCTACAATATATTCAAAAGAACCCTCATATATTCCCATCTTACACACGCGCTTCTTTTTTATGCTTTTTTCTTCCTCTTTTTTTTCATCACAAAATCACGAAATCGTTTAGTTTCGCGATGAACTTTGCAAAAAATCTCAATTCCCTTCAAAATAAAGGAATTAAAGTAAGTCCGGTTAGATTGAAAGTGTATTTAGTCTATCTCATCATTTGCAAAACCATCCCACTTTGTTGATTAAGAAATAGAGAATACGCAGAACTATTGGAGAAGATAAACAGTAAACGTTTCGTTGTACTATTCTATTTGATAAATATAGAATATAATGGTTTCTTAGTGTTTCCTCCTCCTTTCCATACTCCCCCCCCCCCTCTCCTCCTTCACGGCGACCCTCCCCTCTTATCCCTTTGTCGTCAAATATTTAAACAGAGAAAAATCAATCGATTGGTTGAATCGGAGAAGATGAACAATAAATTTGTGTGTGTTCTATTCTATTTTATAAATATGGTATAATATGATACACTTTTATTTTGTCTCTGCAAATTGTTTTCCTTTGTATGTCTCATGATTATTTTTCTTTACTATTATTTTAGTTTCACGTCTTGTTTTCTATCACTATCGCCAATCATTGCCTCCTCACCTCTTCCTACCGTCTATTCTCTCCTCCAACTTTTGTGGTTGTTTTTTTTCCTACTTAATCATTTCTGATGACACTTCCACCAACCCTCTGCTAATGGTGTATCCTTGTATCACATTTTTCTTTTGCAATCCGTGTAGAACTTGTACCAAACTGTATGATACTATACTATACAACATATCAACAACCATGTATTTTTTCTTCTCCTCCCCCTCCCATCCCTCTTCCCCCTCTCTGCTTCCTACTCTGCCTTCCCCTCCCCTTCTTCCCCTTTGCTGCGGCAAGACATCACTGTCACTTTTTCTTAACCAATAAGCGATTTACATTATGATGTTTCTATGTATCAAGTTGACTATACTATTTATTTAATCGATATAGTATGATATATTATGCCTCTCTCTCTCTCTCTCTCTCTCTCTCTCTCTCTCTCTCTCTCTCTCTCTCTCTCTCTCTCTCTCTCTCTCTCTCTCTCTCTCTCTCTCTCTCTCTCTCTCTCTCTCTCTCTCTCTCTCTCTCTCTCTCTCTCTCTCCCCCTCCCTCCATACATGGTTACTTTCTTTATTTTTCTGGTTGTTATGAATATAGAGCAAATTGACCTTTTTTTTGCTGAGCGTTTGAAATATTTTATGTTACGTCAGGCTCATAGGCTACATTTCTTCTCAACAACACTGATTAATTAAGGGGTAATGTCTAGTTCATTTGTTAACGGGTATAACATTAATGCATTTGTAATTTCATTAAGGCAATGTGCGCAGCACGTAGAAGGGTGATTTACCATTTATGACACGGAAAGGAAAAAGTATGTTTTCCATTTTTATACTGATTCACGCACACGCGATTCACACAGACGGGGTAGTAGCGTAAAAGCTACGCGCAACCTTCTTTCCTTTTCCTTTTTTACTGATTCACGCACACGCGACTCACACGGGGTAGTAGCGTAAAAGCTACGCGCAACCTTATTTCTTTTTTTCTCTAACCTGGTTTCTCTATAAAGGTCACACAGATCGTTCATTAGAGATAACACACATGTGAGAAAAGCAAAACAAATAGAGTGTTATTTTCGATTTCGTGGTTAAGAAAGGATTTTTGATTTCGTGGGTAAAAAAAAGAAAGGGATGGTTGGAAGCATCTCAACAACGAGGATTGTGAAGTCGAATACTATTGGGAGTCCAAGACTCGTTCCCAGATTTCAGGAACATTCTCGATACAGATCAAGAAAGTTAAAGGGATTTTGTGAGGCATAGTGGCAGTCGTAGTGAAAATCTGATAGCGCAAAAAACCCCTAAACCCTTCTTCATCACTCCCAATAGTAATCGAGATCCCACCTTGTTTTCTTCTTGCCGGAGAAGAAGAAAACTGTAGAGAATATGTGGCTAACGCCTTGTCAGAGACGATGATAGACAACTGGATTCAAGTCTCCATCCTTCCTAAAACCTGCAAAGAAGCCATTGAACTAGGCAATACACATCGTGGTGGCTTCTCGGTTGAAACACAAGTTGAAGCCGTCAAAGAAAACTATTTCACCAACTTTGTTGATTTGAATTATTATGACTCTCAAGGTCGAAGAATACCAACACAACCCGATTGACCCATCTGTCTACAAGAGGTGGCTCTGGTACCACTTGATGGAGCGGAAGCAACGATAAACACAGTTCAACCAAGGGTTTATGAAACCACGCTTGGGACCTGCCAGTTCAACCAAGGGATTCTAGGGAATCCTCGATTGCGACCTGCTTCTTGATTGATGAATCTAATCAAATCAATACAAGGATAGAGAATAATATTCTCTCAAAAGCTAAAGCTCTTTTATTAATCAAATCAAATTGAATATAACTGTAGGCTTAAATGTCTACATATAATAAATCCTTAAATCTATGAAAACTCTAATCTTATATAATATAGAAAAACTATTAAAATATAGAAAATACAAATAAAAGATAATTATCTATGTAAACTAATGAATAATAAAGATATTTGGATAGTTTTCAAATATCTTGCTGCATCAAATTAAGCTGCTTTGGCCACACTTTCCATAGAGTTTGTATTCTCCCCTGGCTCCGCCGCACGCCTTCGTGTCCAAACTGTCGTGATGATGTACAAAATCCAAGACCAAAGATACATAAACCAAAGATCTTTTACGGTCACCAACTACTGATAACAGATTCAGGTTTTTCTTTTTTTTAGTCAGTTTTCCCTTTCAATGTACTTTTTTTTGTATGAGATTCTGATTTCTTTTTATTATATATATATATAATAAACGAGCATTTTTACTCGTAAAGTATCATCCTCTTGTCCCAAAGTTTTTATTTTTCTTTCTCAATTGATCATATGGAATAACCTAAGCTAAAAAACACATGTTTATGAATAAATAATTTTAGTCGATATCTAAAACTATCTTATGTACCTGAGAGTATTAATTTCTACACAATCAAAGACACAACATACTCCGCATAAACTCTCAGTGATGATGAAATGAGTTTGAAACGAGCTGAATTTTATAGTGCTGGTGCAGGAGGCGTTTATTCATGCAACACAATCTCAATTCTCAGGGTGGCATAGAGAAAGTGATGTCTAAACCCCAAGACCTTTGGTTTTCTAGTTTCATTTTCTTTAAAGTGTTAGTATTTTGTTTTGTGTTATAATGTTAACACGTGTAAAAACAGAGTAAGTGTAAAAACAGAGAACAAGAGAACAGAGAAGGAAGCTAGCCGAGACAGTGAGGTCAAACTTTGACCGTCAAAGCTAGGCCAAGTTCTACAGAAACCAACACAAATTTGAAGTTGTAGAAGATTTCCTTCATCCGGCAAGATTTCCTTCATCCGGCAACTGTGCCCTTGCACTTTCAGGTTTCTTATAATGCCCAAGTAATGGTTGTCTGCTGTCCCTGCCTCAAGCCAAGCCGTGGGACATTCTGTAAGTCTTTCTCTTTTGTTGTTTAGCTTTGTCACAATATATCGCTTTGGAAAGCTCCTCAGTACTTTGTAGATGATTCCCTGCCTTTCAATTCAATGTTGCTTTCTTGGTTGATTCTTCTTCCATTAGATGGTTTCTATCTCTAATTAGGTGATTTTGTTTAAGAATAAAGTTGGAGGGGTTAAAGATCAGGGTTTTATATCAAGTTTGGTAAAAGCAATTTGGAATGTTCAGAATGGAACACGTTGTATTGAATTTTTGGCTATATGCTTCTGGAGTTTTGGTGGTCTTTTTTGCCAACTTGGTAAGGCAGGATTAGCAATTTAGCATGGTGTTTGAGAAGAGACTCCCATGTACAATGATATGTTAGAAGCAAGTATTTAGGTTTCAGTGATGTTGTGTGTGTTGACTTGTGGCTAACCTCATGGAGAATTTGACTGATCTTGAGGAAAGCTTTAGCCTTTATTTTACGAGTTTTTCTAATGGTGAAAGATTTGAGCGTTTATGTTATCACTCTCATTATGAATTGTTTAAGCTTGTTCTAGAATTGTTTTGTTTATCTTTTTGTTCTAATAACTTTCAACCGTGTTCTGTTTTTTTCACAGTGACTGTTAGACCAATGAGAGGATGCACAAACTTCTCTAAATGAAAGGCATTCCAAGAGCTCTGGTGAAGCTGTTATGTAAGTGGGAAGGTTTTTTTTTCTCACCTCAGAGAGAGAAGACACTGGATAAACAATTCCATACTCTAATCGAGCAATCAGCTGCAAAGCAGGTTAATCTAAAGCTATACAATCTACATTTTTATAGACTGGTTTATCGATGAGAAACATCCCACATTGGAAATATAAGAATTAATCTACTACTATATAAAAAGTTATGGTCAATCCACTAATTACCAAGTGGTTTTAAGTTGGAAGCCTATATATAATCTGAATCTAACATGGCATCAGAGCAATATGATCCTTTGACCTAATTTACTATAACTACTACTACTAAACAGATGTTGGGTCTTCTGTGGATGTTATTCTCACATTGTCCACGCTTTAGACCTAAATGTTTGAGCGTGAGGGAGGTATTGATGAGAAACATCCCACATCGGAAATATAAGAATTAATTTACTACTATATAAAGGGTTAGGGTCAATTCACTAATTGGCAGGGCCGGATCTAGGCAATGCCTCATGAAACATTTGCAACAGACCCCCAAAATTTTTGAAAAAAATTACATAGACAGAAGCCCTCAAAAATATATTTTAGGCCTCCAAATCGGTAAATATTTTTTTTTTACATAAGACATGGCTACATGCCTCCAAAATCTCAGGACCGCCAATTGATTTTAAGTTGGAAGCCCATAACTAAACCCGATTCTAACATGGTTCTTAACAGAAACCTTTGATAAACGTATCATGCACAAGCAGAGGAGATCACTGGTGAGATTCATTCGAATGAGATGAAATTAGAGAGACTGAACAGTTTGTGGAGAAGATATGAGAGCTTTAACGTCGAGGGGAACAAATTCAGATAAAGGATTTGGATCAGACCATGAGGTTGATGCCCATTCCGACCTTCCATATTCAACAGCTACAAGAAATAAGACGCAAAGAAGGCTTATGTATCTCAGGTCAGCATTGCTTGTGTCGTGTCCATCAGCCTCAGTCACAAATCCATCTTCTTAAATATGCTCCATACGAAACCATCCAAGTTCTGAATGTTGTTCTCAGACATCGCAAAAGTAAGTACAAACTAAAAAATCACTGACTGAACAAGATATTCACTCTATTTACCGTTTGTATCTATGTACTCTATTGTAATTAGAAAATTCAAATCATAAGTTCTTGGAACAAGAATCAATGGTTTGATTAAGTTGTATTGGCATTATTTTGGCCATAGAGATAATGAAAGGGGTTTTGTATAAGAAGGAAAAAAAATTAAAAAGTTATGAAGAATATTGAGTTGATATTCTCATGTTAGTTCGTATCTCTAAACATATGTGTTGTAAACTTTGTTGTATTCTTGAGAATAATCTTTAATGAAACTGAGAATTTGAAATGTTGTTTCTTTTGTTTGGTATATTAAAGGTTCTCAATCCATTAAAAAATGCGGTTTAGTACTTGCAAGACCAGCTTTAAAATAAATGAGTTATTGGGTAAGTTTTGTATGTCTTACTCAAGAAGTCAATTGACCAAAAGAGTGGAATAATCTGGTCACATGTTCATGCAACAATAACAGTTGAAAGAAAATACTTTCACATAACTACAAAGTCTAACCAAATAAGTTTACAAAATAAGGAATTGACTTCTCAAATTCATAATTTTAAGGTTATAGAGGAACCGTAATTTAAAAAGCTAACAAGAATAATAACAAAATCCAATCCAAGCCATCAAGTTTTTAAAAAACCATTTCTTATGTTTTTACATAAGTTTTGATAAATCATCTTGCGCTGTATATTCAATAGAGATTAAAATAATCTCTTAGTTGCATATATGAAACATGTGATAAACTCAAGAATATTTTGTACTGATGTTATAAATATAAACTCAAATAGGAAAATTACTTTTAAAAAAATTGTAAAATCGGGACATAATGGATCTTCCCTAATTTTCAACCATTATTATCTCACTGCAAAAAAGTATGATTCTATATATGCAATCAATTTATGTTAGCAATTCCGAACCGTAGCGCGGGTATTGGCCCAGTTTAATGTAAATCTTTACCATATCTTCACAAAAAAATTTAATAAAACTATATGTCAGCTATAAACCTACATCGCCAAACCAAAGTAAACTTTCGTGAGATTAATTTCAAGAGTGCAATTTCATTTTTTCTCAATCCACAAGCGCCATGATGTTTTACTGTTTTTGGTTATGAGCTAACTTCAGTATCGATCATTGTTTTAAGCAAATTATCCCTTTTGTAAATATCTTTGGCTATTTTATTCGGTTTTATAAGAACTATAAATAAAATAAATTTAGTAATCAAAGTAGAAAGTATTAAGAGAAACAAAACATTTAATACTGACATGATATAATACTTTTACTTTACCAAAATATCTCAATTTATGCTTTATCTAAAAAATTGTGATTATTCGGTAAAATAGGTTTATAGTAAAAAACATATTTTACTTATCTTTTCAACTATTTGTTATGCTACTTAATATCATTTAAAAAAAAGAAATCTTATCTTATCTTTTTAACTATCCACCAATTTTTCTTTGTGAAGTATGTGTGTTTGTGAAATTTTTAAATAATGTAGCTATAAATAAGAGTTTAGTTCACAAAAGATATTGTTTATGTTAATTAGTAGATCTATTTCTTTAGTTCATTAAAGTAATTCAGGATATTTCTTAAAAAATAATATTTTGCTTTTTGTAAATTTTAATGAAATAATTATATATAGATTATATCAGTTTTATGCTTTTAAAAGTATTTCCTTATTTATCGGTTATTTGGGAATCAACATAAATGAAACTAATTTAAAACTAAAATAAATTTTAAATAATAATCTAAACATATATCATGCATGTTGATATTATGTTTTAAAAAGAAAATTATATTTTTAAAATATGAATCTTATATTTGGGAAATTTCCTTTTTATGAAATTAATATATATATATATATATATATATATATATATATATATCATCAGATTTTTATATTTTAGAAATATATATTTGTTAACCTAGATGTGATTTGGAAACCAATTTTCTATAAAAAAAAATCTGGTATGTTGTTTGACATTACGTTTTAAATGGCGGTTACAGAAACCATATCAATTTTAACAGAACTATTTTTACTGGTTGATTTAACATTTTGTATGTGTGAGAGAATATCAGCGACTCAAAAAATATAATTTCCTATTGAAATTGAATATTTTTGTAAGTGGCAACATTGTCAAACATATACAAAATTAAATTTCAAAATATTTAGAATTTTGAATTTAGAAAAAAATGTGAAACTAGTATCATACTTACATGGCTATGACAAAACCAAAAATACATAGTATACATTATACTGAATTAACCCCTAAAACAAATACATTATTTACGTAGCATTGTCAAACATGGGTATTTGATGCTATGTTGAACACATCGTGGAGCTGATTGACCGGAATCAATTATATTTGGTAAAAAAAGTAATAACAAGATACGAGAGTCCTAATATGAAGACGATTGATTTGGTTTTGGGGATGACCGTGGAGTGATGATTGTGGATGATACACGTGATGTTTGCCATGATCACAAGAGAAATTTGATTGAAGTTAGCAGATGCAAGTATTCTGAAAAATACAAAAACTATTATGGATCATCCATCTAATAACACAGACTAATTTTTGTTGCCCAATTTTTGTTAAGAAAAAATTCAAAATTGATTGAGCTTTAATTCAATTCATCCTCAATTCGATTTAGGAACTTAAATCAATTCCACGCTTTCTTCTTCTCCAAAATTCTGTTCATTTTCTTCTTCTTCGCTTTGATTTCACTTTCAAGTGTAGTTGATTTCCATGATATGAAGAAAGACGGAGAAAATAAGATAATTTCAAAATGAGTTTCTGATTTTGGAATAATTTAGTGTTGTGTGTTTGTGATTCTTATTATTTGCTTTGATTGCGCGTATAATGATTCAATCACGGTTATTGGAGGTGTAATGGATCGTAAAAATAACAATTTATCTATCGGGAAGGATTGTTGAAGGATAATGTTATCGATCTTGATTACATGACATGGTCCATGTTTGATGGGTTCTGTGAAGAAAATGGTGCAAATGAGTTGGTGAAACATGAATGATATAAGCTTCCACAAGAGATTATTAATCAGATGTGTTATGATGAAATTATAGTAGGCGAGGTTGATATTTACATTGAGTAGAATGTGTTGTTGATGAAGTATAAAAGGATGGTGAAGAAGACAGATGTGGAGAAGATATATATGATGAAGAAGAATTAATGTTGGTGATAAAGAGTAGGGTTAGACATTTTATCATATACATAAATATATACCTGCATTCGACCAAAAAACTTGAATCGAAGTAACAAAATACTCGAACGAGCATCAAGTTATGAGAGATATCTGAATCCGAACAGCTTATCCAAACCGGAAATGAATATCCAAAGATATCCGGACATATTTATTACTTAACCTTATACTCCTAGTTTATTTTTCTTATTTTATTCATAATATTTATATTAATGCTGCACATGACTCAGATAGTATAGATATAAATGTGGAAAACTGATTTACTACACATTTAAAATGTTTGTCAAACTTCTTGTTTTATGCATTAACAAAAATTACACCTAAATTTTCAAAACAACTATTAGATTACAGTCCTTCTGAAGCCAACCGGGCTATTAGTTTTAACCGCGTGTTTAATTAAACACTAACACCATATTAACTTATGTTAAACAAAATTGACATCGTCTAAATTGATATATGAAACTGATGCAGTTCTTATATCAACTAATGATATTATCATTTCAACTGTCAGGAATTAGTATGTTGTCATTAAACCAGAAACTGAAGCAATATTTACAATCGTAGCTGTATCATAAGCCAATCAGATGCACAACTCAACAAACCGGAAAACCGACCAGTACATATGTTCATTCAAAACGGCATATCTCACCAACCGGGAAGCCTTTCTCCATAAACCCAATTTTAATGGATTCTAAACAAATAAAGGTTGCATTTACAATTGGAATCAAATTTTCAAGTATCAGAATGTTATGGATTTTACAATCTGGAGGTTTCCCAGCCCATCTATCTGCGAGTACATGCCTCTACAAGTGTATTCCAGCCCAACCAAGGCACAGCCTGAACCAAAACCAATTAGAGACTTCAATATGGATCCCTTATCTTCCGAAACATCTAAATATGAGGAGAAATGGTCATGGGAATTGAAAGTTATGCTTAATTTCCCAAAACCGGTCAAACCAGCTCTCGACTTGCATTATCTGGAACATGTCACATTCAAGGCACCCCATATCTCTCTATTGCTGGATGAGCTCGTGTTGAAGATTCTCCAAGTTATTAATTTGGTTCCAAAACAGCTCACTTACCTCCCCAAGTTGTTTAGATACAAGGAAGCTCAACACATTTCCTTATTTGGCCAAGATCAAGCAATTATGGCCATACCAATCAAACCTTTGATTGAGCTATCATTAATTCTGATTATTATTTTCTTTTATGTTGATTTATTTGTATTTCACCGGCCTTGGTCGAGCTTATAAAAGCTCTAGCATTTTCTTCTTTGTGAGGAGACTTGAAATAATGAATGAAAATGAAACTTTTGTTTCCCTTTGAAGTTTTCTCTTGTAAAACTTTGTTTCTCTTGCCTTGTTGAGACCACTACTTCCAAGAGCTTGAGTATTTGAGTTGTATCAAAGGCCATCCACAGCCTTTGTGGTGCTTTTCGACCCATAAATTTTGTGAACCTTTGATGATTCAATGAAATAATAGAATAAGTTGAAAAAAAAACTCATATCAGTAAAACCGAAACGATAATGAAAGCACAATTTTATAGAGGTAGCAAATGAAATCACTTATAGAGAGTCAAAAGTAGAAAAGTCGAGAGTAGAAAACCTAACCCACTTTTCGTCATTTTATAACTGATATCGACTATATGATTTCGGTGATTTGCATCAGCCACAATACTTAATTCTATTTGTGCATATAAAGTCTTTAAAATAATTAAAATGAGCAATAATACGTTAACTCTTCAATAACAAGACCAACATTTGTATTGTCATTTTACAATCGATAAAAATTTCTTATATATATATATATATTTATGGATGCATGCTTCCAACACGTATCCGCTTCCTAATCTTTTTAAAAATCTCGCTTCTACGCTTCCGCTTCCACGTATCCGCTTCCGTTTCCATGTAACATAGGTTGCAGAATACTAAAACCATTTAATAAACAAACATTAGTAAAAAAAATCACTCACATGTGCGCAGGTTATCATCTAGTAGTCTAGTAAAGAAAAGGAACTTAATTATTTGGGATGAGATTTATTATGAGACTGTCACCTCAGCATGGAATGCTTGTAAATAATTTACATTTTAAAGGTTACATTTTCAAATTGCTTCTTCATTAGTAAGAAAAGGAATACTCTATTCAAATCCGTCCAATATTAAATGTATGATTCAAATCTGTTTACATTACAATATCAAAGCATTTCAACTTAAGGTTTGTAATCAGTAAAAATACATTTTAACAGCAATATAACTGAACACCAGTTTTTTTCACCTTAACGAATGAGATATAAAAAACCTTAAGTTACCATAGATAAATTACAGAATAGGCCAATTGGTTCGATTGTAGCTGTAGAAAATTGATTGTATAATTTTTTGATGTAGTTGTTTCTAGTGTAAATGTAGAAATTTAATGAGAAAAATGATAAAATATAATAGTATATTTTATAAATGCAGTATATTTTATAAAAGGAAACTAAATATTATCTAATTATATTAAGTTTTTAAAGTTAAAAGATAAAATATAATAGTATTTGCAAACAATTTTTTTAAATACTTCTAATATTGTCAGCAAAACACTAAACCCTAAATCCTAATCTTAAACCCTAAATCGTTGGGTAAACCCTAAACCCTTGGGTAAACTTTAAACCCTTGGATAAATCCTGAATCTTTTGATAAATCATAAAACCTAGAATTTATGATTTATCGAACAGTTTAGGGTTTACTCAAGAGTTTAGGATTTCGAATTAGTCTTTAGGTTTCGTGTTCTGATGACTGTGTTAAAATATGTTTTCTTAAATCGAAAGATTTAAGATTTATCCAAATATTTAATGTTTACCCAAAAGTTTAAGGTTTATCCATGGGTTTAGTGTTTAAGATTAGGGTTTAGAGTTTAGTTTTTTGTTGACAGTAAAAAATATATTATATTTTTTAAATTGCTTGTAATTACTATTATTTTTTATCTTTGAATTTTAAAAACATAAAATAATTATGCAACATTTAGTTTCTTTTTATAAAATACTGCATATAAAATAGTGAAATCAATATTAGTCGGTGAACCTAGAGGTTCATCCTAAAGAGTGAACCAAAGAATTACTTTTTTAAAAACTATTCAAAGCATGATTGATAACTTAAATAATTATTGATAGAAATTAAAGATAAAGTCAATAGTTACAACCCAACCAATTGTTCCCTATATGACTATGAAAGTCTTATGGACCAATAGCTGTTTCACGAACTGGACCTTGAAGGTTTTACAATTGTTCACAGAAGATAGAAAGCAAAGTTTTGTCTCTTAAACATATGATCCACATCAATAATAGAAATACACTGATAAGCAACTTATAAGTACACTTTCAATATCAAGATCTCAAATGAGACCTTGAGCCCATTCACAAGAGACCTTTCTCTCTGTGTCTTCTATAATTCCCAGAAAATGTCAAACCCTCAAAGAAGAACAACAACAATCGTATATAAGCTAGAGCTACTCATTTTTTATAACAGAAAACCTTCTGTCTCCCACAGAGTCTACCACACGTGACTTTTCTCTTTTGTTGAATACAATGCAGGACATATTCATACCCACAACAAAACATATGCTCATGCATGAGCAGTCTGAGATTCTTTCTACATTAATCCCTGACAGGCTGACACTATTGAGACCAACAGAACCAGCAAATGTTATATCATAGTTGGACATTAATTCTAAGTCCAATCAGCAACTCTTGCATTAGTTACATGTTTTGTTTACTACGCAGTTGTATTGTACAGTGGAAATTAGCACGAAATGCTATTCTTGTTTACTAATGTTTCAGTCTATAAAAACATAAATCCTTTGAGATACATCAGTGTTGAAAATTGTAGACAATGATCATTTTCAGAATATGATAAGTTCACTTGTCTAACAGACAAAGTAGGACTGGAATGGTTGTTATATCACAAGATGGGGAGATTCCGAGAGAAGCAAACATGTAGTCCGAGTGCAATAGCGACATAGAGTGGCTTGAAATGGAAGTGCTCGCACATATACTAAAAGTGGATATAACTTGACTTAAAGCTTCTTGGGAAGTAGAGAAAGCAACAAGCCTTTGCTTATTCCGTGCATAACCTGTCATATTTAATAAAACTAAATTCTTATATAGTGAGTGAATCAAGACAGTCAATTCACTGCAGATCAAAAGAAAGAGGATACGGAAGATAAATTCTTTTTATCTTTGCATATTCGCTAAAAGCCTTCTTCAAGTCATCATCGGTTGTACTTTCCGCGAGATTCTTCACGTATACATTGGTGAACTTCGTTTTGTCAGCAGTAGAGTCTCTTTATTGTCTCCTGATGAAAGGACCCACATACACTTGCTTGTCATTTAGCAACATGCCATTCAGTTTCTCGGTAGCTTTCTGGGCATCGGCATATATAGCCTTTAGACTGGCCTGACGCATCCACAGCTACCTTGCACGAGACAATGTTCCCACAGGTTAAAAATGTGTCATGGAGTGCCTTGTGGTCGATAGACAGGTCCAAATTCTGCATATTTATAGCCAAGTTTAGCACCAGTAAGAAACAAACACACAACTGAAGAAAAAGAACTATCTTACAGCAACTCAAATGTCCTTTCCCTAGCAACTATATTGACTCAAATGTATTTGACAAACACAGCAAAAAGTTTACTAACATCAAAGGGATAAAAAAAAATACACAACAAATTTTTATCAAGGAGATAAACCAAGATTCAGTATTTTTCATCATATACTCTTACAACAACTCAAATGTCATTGACAGAACCACAAAGAAGGTAGACTAACACCATAGAGAAGGACAGAGACAAAAAGAGTACCTTGATGAATTATGTTGCCAGCCGAACACTAGGATCACGATGAGAGTACAGGCCGGATGAGAAACCGGTACATAAAGTAAAGATCTCTTTCCCTGTCAAAAGATGGACTTTATCAGAGGAAGATGCAATGTTGGTTCCATGATCTTCTGATTCATCCACCGATTTGTTGTCTTTTTTTAGTCATGAACCGATTGGTTTCATTATCTCTCTGCAGTAGACCGATATGTTGTGTAGGTCGATTCGCTTACTAGATTGAGCTCTCTGGCTTTACTCAACACAGATTCAGATGCAGCATCCAAAAACAGGACATCAGATGTCGGTCTTTTCCGAGCTTCATTGAAGAAAACGTTTCAAGAAAACAGGAGACTATAACTTTGGTACCCTTTGATCCATTCCAGGTGCTGGACTAAGGTAGCAACCAGCAGCTGTAAGAGATGTCTGAGTATCCGTATGAAGCAAACGTTACTTCAATTAGTTAGAGATCAAAAAACTAGAGTGTCAAACCAACATGAAAGAGATGATTACCCTGCATGGAATTGCACGGATGTAATTCAAAAGCAACTTCGAAGTGCTTCCTCTGAATTGGTCTCTGCCGTTGAGAGATAAACTGAAGATTCAAAAAGATCAACAAGAGTCAAGAACATACCTAAAACACCAAAACCCTCTTATTAGACAGCCAGAAACCCAAGAGTATCAAAACACCAAAACAATTATTACTACCAAAGTTACAGAGGCGCTTGCTTGTTTCAAAATCTAGCATAGCACTAAAAGCATTGCTATTGAAAGAATCGAATGATATGGTGATATAATTACTTGAAGGTCGTGTGTGTTCAAATACACATGCACAAAGGAGAAGCTGCCTCCTTCTCGTATCCAATGAATCATTTGTTCTAGTGCTTTTCTTCCACGCGTGTGTAAAAAAGTCAATCTCGTCTTTTAGCGTCCTTTCTTTTTTACTTGTTGACCACGCCAATGATAGCAAATCGTCTATGTTGTAGATATTCTATTGGATTTCGTCTTATATGATATAACTGATAAAAGGATGTGTTCTTTTGTATATATGGATTTACAGATAATCTAAGCAACCATGTTTCTCTCCAGATTTGCAATAAAATAAACAAAAAACCGGTTATATCAATTTTGTTATATATTGGCGAGACATCTCTTTGTGCACCATAATAATTTGTCCCCTCTTAACATATATATATAGACCGATGTCACCGATCCTAATAAGCTAGTAAAGACTTTTATGTTCCCATTCAGAAATATCATGTAATATCCCAACCTTGATATTTCAATGATGGTATGCATATAATGTAGATGCCATGTCTAAGATTTTCTCAACCCTAGCACCATCCATGCCCTAACTATGGCAAAAAAGAGCGCGATGAATAGTAACCTTGATACAACGCTCATAAAACACCGAATCAACTCTCAAAGTGTGAAGAGCTTAGCATAAGAAACAGCTCTAAAACAACTATGAGGAGATTTTCCTCATTGTAACCACAGAGAAAAGAGGAAGAAGAGTTGTAACAAACTTTTACAATTTCTTGATTAATATGAAAATAACCATCCTTCTCTGTTTTTAATTTTTTTATACAACAACGCTGTTGCACTCTCTCCTTTGATGATGACGTGGCGTAATTGATTGCATTTCCTGTAACAAATCTCCCCCATTTGAGAGAACCTTGCCCGCAAGATTGTAGTAGAAGAACACTGCCTCTTTTACTCAACCAAGTGAAGTTGTGTGAACTTTTTCTCCTCCTGGGACAAGTGTTGTCTTTTGATTCTCCCAATTGATCAAGTAAAGCAATCTTAGTCCGTGCGTTCAAGCTCCATAATGCAACCGATCAATAAGCAATCCACGTTAGAGCAAATGATCACAGAGATTGCTTACTTCATCTCTTACTCATTTCTTTTCTTATAACCTTGAGTTTATTCTTGAATTACCATGACTTTCTTCTTGAATATTACTGACCCATGATTCAACAAAACGGTGCTCTTGTCATTGGTCTTTGCCTTCAGTAAACATGTTTATGATCAGCTCAGTCTCCACCTGCACGGTTTTCACAGCTGCAGGCATTGATCTCTTCCTTTACGCATCACACAGTGCTTCTCCATATTTCTCCTTCTCCATGGTCTCGAAAGTTTGATTATCACTGACACTAGACCAGTTTTCACCCACGTCAAGAGACGATTTTGTAGTGCCTGTTTCAGCACATGCATGTTGCTTCTTACGTTTCTTGAACAGATTATCCTGAGCTTGAAAACTTCTGTCCCTGGAATGTAATGCTGTTAGTGAGGATGACTTTTAACACATTCAAGATCAGACTGAACTCTTTCCAGAGACTCTCCCTTTCCGCTGCACCAAAAGCTCAATACCAGCTACCGCAGAATATATGAAACAGTTTCCGTTTTCTCAATATTGTTCTTCCAACGATGCCATACGTGAGAGCCACTGCTTTGAATCCCATTCTCGTTAAGACTTGTCAACTCATTTCTCATGAAACAAGGAATATTCACAGTGCACCGCAAAACAGCCGCACGAAAAGTTTGCACCGCAAGAACACCTAGCACTCACAACATCTCTCTTCAGTTCTGCAACCTTTCAGCAAGATCAATCACCCTCCCCTTCTGGTTCAAGCTCAAGAACACAAGCTCTTTGCAGGCCTCAAAACTCATCAACTCAAACTGTAAACCTTCTAGGACAGCCTGCAATATCTCCATCACACCTCTGAATTTGAATCTCCAAGACTTGAGAAGTTTGTCTTGTTCCTGCATTTCCCTTCCACACATCTCTGCATTTTCCTTTAACAGATCACTGACCAACCCAGATGTGATCCCTCTATAACATCATCACAAAGGCAAGGTTCAGACTTCAGAGACAGAGTCAGATACCTTAAACGATTCACTTGCATCAATCGCTTTTTCTGCTTGTTCTTATTCATCAGTCTACTCCATCTTAGTAACTGAATCGATGGAAGTGATTCGGACTGAACTTGTGATTCTGAAGCATCATGAATAGGGCATCGCGGTCTCTTGAATCACATCACTATTCCTGATCTTCGCTTGTTCCCCTCTATGGTTACTCATCATCTCATGCAGAAACCGTTGTGTCTCAGTAATCATGCTCTGGTTTGAGTAAAGAGCTTACCAGTGGTCTAAGATCAACAAGAACCAAGTGGTTATCTCTGCCACCAGAAACCAATCGGTTAGCTAGCGACCTACAGTTAGCCACAACCTAAACAAAGCAACGAACGATTCTCATAAGTTAATTTTTTTAACTCTTATCAGGTGTTTTCAAAAGAGCTTAATGATCAAGTAAAACACCTGATAAGAGTATACTCTTTTCTGGTAAGCCTTGAGCTTTGGCGACTGTACATGTTTCAAGCAGACTGCTAATCCTCCTATTGTGTGGTTATGAGGGCCACCTTAGAAAACATACAAGAACAAAAAGAAACTTTTAGTCACGTCTAAAGAAAAAATATTATCAACCGAGAAGTAGAAGGAAGGGTGAGTATCTCAACCTGCAAACCAGGGAAGACAGCGTTGTTAATGGCGGATTCAAGTTCAACGCCATTAACTGGATCCTTCTTGAAGAAGATCATGCCACCTCTCGGACCTCTCAATGACTGATATGGAAAAAGTGCAGCACAAAGTATCAGATTTTGTATTAAATTCTTATGGAAATTATATTCCAGATTAAAGAGAACATACATACATAACCTTGTGAGTGGTTGTTGTAACAATATCACAATACTCAAAAGGATCGGCTACAACTGATCTATAATAAACTCATTGCCGCCATAATACCTGCGAGACATGGACATCATCAGCAAAGGGTAAAAGAGAGGACACAAAACAAAACTCGTTCTTTTCAAACTTCATTACCTTTTACCAGGAAGACCCTCAGAATACTTGTTGGTAAGGCATCCAACAGTCTCCACAACTGCTATGAAAACGTGAAATTATCGGATTTGCAATAAGCTCCTGAATTGTCTGTTTTTTTTCCTCCTTAAATGATAATCTCATCGACCTCTGGATCAAACTGGGCGGCATAGTCCTCAAATGGGCCTAAACATCATCCACAAGGAGACATGGAATAAAATAACTATTACCTTCACGTAATCAAAAGTGTAAGTAAAATTCTCTTAACTGCTAGTTTCCATTCAGGTATCGGAGACTGAAGACGCTCTCTTTTCTCAGAAACTAAACTTCAGTTGCTGAGAAAATGTGGTCACAGGGGACAGTATTGGAGCAAATTTTAACAAAATTCAGACATGCCAGTTATCAGCAAAAAGTAATTCGAGAGCTAAAAAAAACAAATTGACAATTTCTAATCAAGACAGAAGCGGTGACACATATCATATTATCAACTCCTACCTCAATAGGAATAGGGACCAACGAAACAACACTCATCGGTACTCAAACCCCCACCAAAGAGATGCCATGACCAACGGAATAATCACTAAACGTTGTCGTTCCTTCAGTTTAGGATAAACCGGTTATTCTTGGTTTGCAATTTGTATACACTAAATTAAATTTGGTTTATTTGGTATGAATGTTTGTATTTAAAAGAATTTTATTTGGTTTATTTCGGTTCAGTTTGATCGATTTTATTTTAAGTTCATTCTGATTTTAATCTAACCGTTTGTGTCTTGACAAACAAAAATAAATCTAACCGTTTGTGACGGTTGAAACTTTCCTTTTTTGTATTTCTCAATCTTTTCCTTTTTTTTCCCTTAGAAAAAGCATTTTTCCTTTTTTTTCTAAACATGTTTCCTTTTTGCTAATCCTACTTCTCTATAAATATTAAAACAATCGATCTCTGCTATCACACAACAACTCGAAGAAAAGAGAATAACGATCATGAAGAAGACTGTAAACTACAACTCGAAGACTCGTGACGTTGATTCTGAAACTCCAGTATCATTCTCGATACGGATCCGAGAACTTGAACGGCTTTTTGTGCGGGATGGTAGCCGTCATCGTGAAAATCTCTTAAAGCACATAACGGTAGCTTCACCGGCTATTGGATTTGAGATCCCATCTTGCTTTCTCGCTGAAGAAGAAATTTGCAGAAGCTACGTGGATAACGCCTTGTCCAAGACAGTCATAGCCCCCTGGATTCAACCGCTCATCCTTCCTCAAATCTGCAAAGACGCCATTGCCGAGGAGGGCAAGAGGGGTGGTTTCATGGTTGAAGCTCAAGTTGAAGCAGTCAAAGAAATATATGTCAACAACTGTATTGACTTGAATGATTACGACGCTGATGGCCGAAGAATTCCAACAGAACCGGATTGCCCTATCTGCCTACAAGAGTTTGGTGGGAGGAGGATCATCACCAAGTTGCGTTGCTGCGACCACAGCTTTCACAGGAATTGTATTCTCACCTGGCTGGACCGCAAGCCTTCATGCCCTACTTGTCGCGATGACATCAACAATCCAAGACCAAAGAAATTTACCCCGAAAAAAGTATATTGCGACTAGGCATGATTCAGGTTTTCTCTTTAAGTTGTTTTCCCTTTCATGTTGTGTGTAATATGTATCACTTTTGTCTCCATTCTTTGTTTTCTTATAGTAAAAATTGAATGAAAATATATATCCTTTTTTCATGTAAGATTTGAATCTAAATGTTAAATCTTTGAAGGAGTAACAGTAGACTTGAAGAAGCAACCTTTTCTTTTTTTACTGTAGCTTTACCTTCAGAAGTGTTTTGATTCATGGTAAGTTTATCCAGTAGCACGAGCAGCTAATGAATTTAATGAATTGGTGAAAACAATCTTTGGAGGTATATCCTTTCTTTTAATTAATTAAACAAGGTCATAATGTTCTCTCCATAGATAAAAAAAAAGGTTGCATGTGTGCCTGCCTAGCCTAGAAACATATACAGTACAACAAGTTGTGAAATAGTGAGGAAATAAAGAGATGGAACCAGAGTGTGCTAAAAAGAAATCTCATTCTAAAATATTAAGAAAGTAATTTTCTTTTAACTGCCAAAAGTGTGCTAAAAAGGAACTATTAGAAAACCAGAGTCATCTATCAGAGGTAAAAGTGCTTTCTTTTTGTGCGCAGATCCTATCAAAGATAAGATACTTTCAGGGCATAATGATGAGCAGCCACTGAATATTACAGGACAACTTATTCTCAATCTGGTCAAGTTCCCTCGACAAGAACGAATACAAATAGAGTAAAGAGAGAGTACTTGTGTGTGTTGATTAACCGGAGATGAACCGAAGACCAATTCCAACTGCCACACTTCTTATTCATTCAGAAAATGCCATTTCTGTTTCTTAAGATTCAAGATTTCTTGATCGCCAGATAACCTCAAAGTGAAGATAGCAACAAACAAAACATACCAAGTAGTCAAAATATGTACAATCACTAGGCTAATGGTTCACCACGCAGCTTAGTTTATTGAGGAGACTTGTATAGAATGTTACATGCTCTGTTTTGTTACACGCTCTGTTTCATCTTGTATAAAATGTTGTTTGTCTGAAAAAACTAGTCTCTTGTACGAAGAAAATACAAATGCTTTATGCTGTAAAGTATTTATAAATCATACATTTTAATTTTCTATAAAAATTTTCTTAAATTTACTTCTATGACTTTTTTTTGAAAACTCTAAATAGTTCTAAGTTCTAACCCGTTGTGTGATTTTATTTGTTTAACCCAAAGTTAAACTTATTTGACACTGAATTTTTTAATTCAAATAAAATATGTTATATCTTCAACACTCTCTGTATTGAAAATTCATTTGTGCCTTTCAAAATAAATTCTATAATTTTATTAAATTTAGTTTATGTAATTTAGTTTTTATTTTAAATGAATTATTTTTAAGGAGCTGAGATAATTCAGACCCGTATCATGATTTTGTTGATTTAATCATTTGTTATTTCAAATTGATTTTATTTTAAGGTTTCATTTAATAAATGCTTTCAAATAATTAATAACGTGAAAGATCTTATAAATAATCACATATATTATATTCTTAAAATTTAATGTGAAATATAAAAACCATAATTTAAGTTGGTTTATGAAATTGGTCTTCTTGTTGTATTTTTTCTTAATATATATTGAAAATATTTTTCTAAGAAGGGTTATTGGAAAATATTTTAGTAAAAATAATTTTTTGAATATATGCATATGTTAAATGAATTTTTGATATAAATAAAGTTTAAATTATTATTTTTATTTGAAATATTTATATAAAATTTTAAATTTTATTTTATGATTATCAAAGACATAAAATTGTGTTCAGGTAATTACATTAGTCCATTTTGTATATTTTAAAACTGATCCAAGTAAATAGTTTTTATAATATAATGAATTTCCAATTTTTATTTATAACATAAGCCATTATTTTTCTTTTATCCATGTTTCAAAATTTTAATTTTTTCATTAGTTTTCTATGAATTATTATTAATTTTCTGATATTGTTTTTTGAAAATTGAACTTTTGAAATTTTGTATTTGACTAAACTAAATAAATTAATAATACTGTATTTATTTTTTTTTATATATAATATAGAGGTCCCTATAATATACTATTTATATTTCAATTTGTGTTTTTATTTTCACCATAAAAAATTGTAAATATAGTGACATAATTGTAAATAAAAATATATAGAAAGGATGTTGTTTAATTTATTGTAAAAATGGCTAAATGTGTAAATAAAAATAAGTATTAAATATGTTATTAATTTTTCTAAACAATTCTCATTTATTATTAATTTATTTAAAATACAGTGAATAGATGTGTAAATAAAAGAAAGTACACATCTCTACTATTCAAATTTTCAACCATGTCTCATTTATTCTACTATCATTGTTTACAAACATCTTCAAAATGTGATTCAACTTTAATAATATAGAAGTAACAATGTAACTTATTAAAAGGAAACAACTAGTCAAGAAGCAAACTCCAACATCAGGTCAAAATAAACATTTATCCAGAGATCTATCCATTATGTTGAACTAAGAAATTATTTAATAGAAAGAAGAAGATAACTCTCAAAACTGCAGAAATAGCTGATTTAACTTCTTCGCTAGCTGAGGGATACCCAGTCGATCAGCAAGACCATTGTAAGACAATTTTCAGCAGAACTTACCATCAGGATCGGCGGCTCCAACTAGAAGTGCATCTGAGTTCGCCAAATCAGAATTTGCGGGGGAGTAACAGCCAAGCTGGGCTGCTTGATGTATTGGAAGTTAGGTGAGGACAATCTCTATTTATACAACTAATCGTCTCTGCTTTTTTTTTGTCAGTTTACTAAATCTCATTACGATAACCGTCGTTAATACTAAACCTCATTGCGATAATCATCGTTAATACTAAACCTCAACGTGTTCTACAAGATTCAAATGATAAAACCACATTTTCAGTGGAAGGAGAATACATGTTATAAAACTTTACCCAAAGCTTATACTGTGAGAAAACACCACATCGGAGTTATGGTTAACGACGCCGGCTCTTACTCCACTCCTCCTCCACCACTTCCACCGACAGATTCACCCACTTCATCTTTAGTTTTGATGGATGAAAGTGGAGTGATGATTGTGGATGATACACGTGATGTTTTCCATGATCACTAGAGAAATTTGATTGAAGTTAGCAGATGCAAGTATTCTGAAAAATACAAAACTATTATGGATCATCCATCTAATAACACAGACTATTTTTTTGCCCAATTTTTGTTAAAAAAAATCTCAAAATCGATTGAGTTCTAATTCAATTCATCCTCAATTCGATTTAGGAACTTAATCTATTCCAAGCTTTCTTCTTCTCCAAAATTATGTTCATTTTCTTCTTCTCTGCTTTGATTTCACTTTCAAGTGTAGTTGATTTCCATGATATGAAGAAATACGAAGAAAGCGAGATAATTTTGAAATAATTTAGTGTTATGTGTTTCTGATTCTTACTTTTTGCTTTGATTGCGCAAAGAACTCCTTGAGATGATTGCAAGTTCTATCTATGTAACACTTTTGTCTCCATTCTTTGTTTTCTTATAGTAAAAATTGAATGAAAATATATATCCTTTTTCATGTAAGATTTGAATCTAAATGTTATATCTTTGAAGGAGTAACAGTAGACTTGAAGAAGCAACCTTTTCTTTTTTTTACTGTAGCTTTACCTTCAGAAGTGTTTTGATTCATGGGAAGTTTATCCAGTAGCACGAGCAGCTAATGAATTGGTGAAAACAATCTTTGGAGGTATATCCTTTTTTAAATTAATTAAACAAGGGTCATAATGTTCTCTCCATAGATAAAAAAAAGGTTCTATGTATGCCTGCCTAGCCTAGAAACATATACAGTACAACAAGTTGTGAAATAATGAGGAAATAAAGAGATGGAACCAGAGTGTGCTAAAAAGAAATCTCATTCTAAAAGATTAAGAAAGTAATTTTCTTTTAACTGCCAAAAGTGTGCTAAAAAGGAACTATTAGAAAACCAGTCATCTATCAGAGGTAAAAGTGTTTTCTTTTTGTGCGCAGATCCTATCAAAGATAAGATACTTTCAGTGCATAATGATGAGCAGCCACTGAATATTACAGGACAACTTATTCTCAATCTGGTCAAGTTCTCTCGACAAGAACGAATACAAATAGAGTAAAGAGAGAGTACTTGTGTGTGTTGATTAACCGGAGATGAACCGAAGACCAATTCCAACTGCCACACTTCTTATTCATTCAGAAAATGCCATTTCTGTTTCTTAAGATTCAAGATTTCTTGATCGCCAGATAACCTCAAAGTGAAGATAGCAACAAACAAAACATACCAAGTAGTCAAAATATGTACAATCACTAGGCTAATGGTTCACCACGCAGCTTAGTTTATTGAGGAGACTTGTATAGAATGTTACATGCTCTGTTTTGTTACACGCTCTGTTTCATCTTTGTATAAAATGTTGTTTGTCTGAAAAAACTAGTCTCTTGTAAGAAGAAAATACAAATGCTTTATGTTTTATCTAAAGGCCACCAGACTCTGACACCCACGACCCAACTAAATTTCCATCATAATTCTTTATTTTTCATCCACTATGTTACATTTCACTAATTCACCCTATTTCATTTTACTCCCAACCTGTATGAATATATGAAGATCGCAGACTCAGTTGGTATGCTTCTCTGATGATGGATATGGCTATCACGTCAGTGGGCTTTGTGGCTGCTTCTGTGTGGTAGCTGATCATTTTTCTTGGGCGTCCATCATGTCATATGTCATAACCAAACAATTATAGCAGAATTAGCAGTCTGCTTGTAATAGTTTGTTGCTTCTTTTAAATGGTAAAGACCTGAGCTGCAAACACCTAATATGATAAGAAGAAAAAGGGAAAAAATAATTGAGATTTCAACAAACGTAAGCGAATGAAAATCATATGAAAAAAAAAGAACAACTTCACAAAATAGCCTCAGTTATGGTCACACTCATCAAACTATTACACTCCCCCAATACCTGGAAAAAAAGTTCACTGATATATGTCCGTAGTAGTTTAACGTATTACCTGAAAGTAGAACAAGAAGACATTTTCGCATAGTATAGTATAAATACAGGTCACCAAAACAAAAAGAGGAATCGATTCCCTCGCTCGCTCGCAGAGAGGGAGAGAGAGACCTCCGACGATGAACAACAACAACAACGAATTGATCATCTACAATGGTCGGATCTTCTCCTCCTGCAGCTTTTGATTACTACTATGCGTCCTCTATCTGTTCGTCAATTTCACCATTATGAAATGTCTATGATTGTATAAAAGAAGTTAATGCTGATCCAAAACTTAGACTAACTGTAAAGAAATAAATGACGATTGACATCATTAGGGCAAAGAGGTGGAAAAAAACATCATATGAATAGCATTCCATTCAACATAAAATTGTGTTCTATTTTATTTTATGTCATAATAAATTGTTTCATTTACATTCAATATACTATTTTTCTTTACAAAATCATATACACATCTATATATATATATATATAATACGAAAAGGTCAATGGATTTGATCTTGTTTATCATTCACGGCTATAAAATATAAGTATTCGTTGGAGTCTTAGTCGTTGAAAGATGAATCTATGAACCCTTCCATATTTTACCAATTCCTTTGTTAGCTATGTGAGAATAAGCAAGGCCACACCTTTCCTTTACAATCACTAATCTATATATATAAAGTTAGGTTTTTACTCTTTTTGAAACACCTGGCAGGGGGGGGGGGGGGGGTTTAGTGACACATGTCCCACTTTTAAACCAATCTAAAATACTTCTAAACCATTCTAAAATATTATCTTTACTAAAACAACTGAAATACCATACGTCTTCAATGAGGACCCAACAATACTAATCTTCTTTTGCAGGACGAAGGCCCAACAATTTATATTCTTATGAAATCCAACGTCTCAGACCCAAGGGAATACCATAAATTTGTATGGTTGATGAGACTACCATCGGGGATGAAGAAGTCTTTCGACGGTAAACATTGCCAATCGAAACCCTCGTGGATTTATAAGATGTAAAAGAAAATAATTTAAACATGTTATAAAATCTAATTACACACATATTAATAGATAAACCATATATTTAATTTACTGTAACAAAATAACTTGAAATAAATAAAATTTAAAACCATTAATACAAAAGCATACACATATAAAATATTATACTAACTATGGGAAGATCACAATTTTCTTATTTTTCAAACTTCTAAAATAAATGTACAGAGAGAAAGTGAAAAAGAAAAAAATCTTCATATATAGATGAATCATCTTCATATTAAAAAAAAACTTTAGATGAATTTTTTTTCTTAATAATACACTATGAAAAATTTGGTTTACAGTCTCATATATTTTTTAAATACCATACTAACAACTAAATTATGTAATTAAATTTTTACATCAAAATAATTCTAAACAGAAATATAATAAAATGGGTGAATCATCAAAAATAGAAACAATCATCAAAATTTAAATTAAAAATATAATTTCTCCGGACATAATAGCAAACATATTTTCAAATAAATAAAAACACAAAGCCTTCAAACTTTGGAAAAAAGTCACATCACTTTTCAAATAATAAAATCATCGCCACCACACTTAGAAGTTTATTAGGAACACAAATACTTAACAAATTTGAGAGATCTGCCACCATCAATCCCCAACATTTTCAATGTGAACTATCTTGTTAAGCAAACAACTTAGATCATAACTAAATTTATCCTTCCTGACAAAGATCACAACACATGTGTTAATGGCTATGGTAAAAAAAAAAGGTTAGATCCCACAAACTCTCACGCAACTAAGTAACTACTCAACCACAACATATACCTACACGATAAAATATACAAAATTACTCTCACATTATCAAGTTTCACACACCTATATCGACAAGTTCCTTGCTAAACAATAAATACTAAATCATATACAAAATTATATAAACATTCCTCCATATCATACCACACTAAACCTATTAACTAAAAACATCATCACCATAATATACAAAACAAACACAAACAACCGCACACATTGCTTCTCTATGGACAGAACATCTGAGCTCTACCATAATATATAATATCAAGTAAAATGAAACAACAACACACACACTGGTCTATACACAACAATTAAACAACTTCAAAACAAACGTTAAAATTTTTAAAATTTCAAGTGTTCTATAAAATTATAATAATTTTATATATAAAGTAAGTTTATTGTAACTCACCCGCCCGTAGGACGGACCAACCTCTAGTAATTAATTAAAATTATAGTTTCTTTGCAATGTTCACTGGTTAGATGAAAGGGTACTATAGCAATATTATAGGAAAGACACACGGTATATAGGTATATTAGGGAAATCGACTATCTCATGGATTATGATTTTTTTTTCTTTGGTATACAGTCCAATTTCCCAAAATTTATAGCATTTGAATTTTACTTTTATAATTTTCCAAATATATGAATATTTTTAAGCATTGAATTTTCAGATTAAGTTGACTTGAACATACAAAAGTTATACTTTCATATTAGTATTATAATAATTATTACATATTGTAAATATCTTTTTGGTATGTATTCAAATTAAGATTTAAGTTCTATACGAAAGTTCATCACTTTTAGATTTGAGAATGAGTTAGTTACATTAAGATTGTACATTTACAATGCAATATGAATATACACATCATTACACAGAGATACTCTATTACGTATGAAAAGCCACATAATTATACAAGAGACACTTACTGAGATACGTTAACATTTAAAAAAAAATTGTCTTTTATAATGAGAAGACAACTCTTTAAACTATTAATTGTAGAAAGACATTTAATGGGATATTTAAATACTTTTTAAAAAATCCAATATTTTCATGTGGGGAAAACAAAACCAATCTCATTTTTTAAATGAAAAAAACACAAACTTTCAACATTAAAAATGAGAGTCTTAATACTAATTTTATAAAATAATTTCTTTTATAATGAGAAGACACAACTCTTAAAACTAGTAATTGTAGAAAGATACCTATTGAGATATTTTATAATTTTTTAATTTTTTCAATAGTAGCATTTTGGAAAAACAAAACAAATCTCATTTTTAATGAAAAGACATAACCTTCAACACTAAATAAAATTCTTATTATTAATATTTAAAAGATAATTTGTCTTTTATAATAAGAAGATACAATTCTTAAAACAAATAATTGTAGAAAACATTTACAGAGATATTCTAACTACTTTTTAAACTTTTTCAAAAGTTACATGTTTTAAAAAAAAATAATCTCAGCAAAGAAATGTTAAGAGTATTTTTTTTTCATTTTTGTATCGTTTGTCTTTAAATTTTCATTGGTTTAAAAAAAGTTATCAAAAGTCCGGCTTGCCTGAACCAACTGCTTTCTCCTTTGTAACAGGTTCTGGTGCCTTGCCCTTGGAGGCAGGTGTAGATTTGCTGCTTTGCCCTTGGCTGACTTGGATTTTGAACACGTCGTTGTAGTCTTGGACGTGCCAGAGTCTTCTTGGTCCTTTCAATCATAATTCTTCAACTTTTCACACAACATGTACATTTTTGTTGTGATAATGTTCAAATATAAAGCACGATTAGTAAGGGGTTTTGTACAGGTCGACCCAGTGGCGGAGCTAGCGATATATTTCACTGGGTTCATTTCAATTTCATCTGTATGTCATAGGGGTCACATAAGATATATTTGTAATGTTTCACTAAATTTGTTCAAGCAAAAAATTTTTTTATCAAAATTCACAGGGATCACATGACCTCCTACCGTTACGGTGGCTCCGTCACTGGGTCGACCTACCACAAACAATGCATCTAAGCCATGCCAAACAAACACAAAGCAAATCTTTCACGTGCCAAAAATTAAACTTACGTCAGAACCACCAATATATACTTTCAATTTTTTTTCTGAATGAATGTTAAATTCTTATTCTTTTTTTTTTGTGAAACGTTAAATTCTTATTCAAAAACAGACTTTTACATCAAGTGTGTCACTTTACAATAATATTGAAAGCATAAAACTAACTTGAAACTTCAAACTCTTGTGTCAAACCAAAATTGAATAATCCCCTCCAAGCTCTTTCCACCCCTCCCTCTCATTATACTCAATTTGTTCATAATCCCTTTTTCAATATGGTTCTTCAAACTCACCAAAGGAAGTGGACTGTCGCCATGTTTTACTTTGTTTCTTTCCCACCATAATGCGTAAATAACTGCCTGAAACGCATATCTAATGCAGAAAAGAGCTTTCTTCTCCAAACTTCTTGACATGATTATACTCAGTATCTCCTCCCATATTTCTGTGTAATCATTACCAAAAATCTCTTTAACCAGATACTCCCAAACCTGAGATGAAAAGGAACACTCGAAAAAGAGGTGGTTCCTTGATTCTCCCGCCTTCGAACTCTCCCGCCTTCGATGTGGTTACCCCACCAACAAGAATTTCGTGTGGCAAATTCAGGATCACTAACCATCAAGCTCAAATCGAAACCAATTACGATCGAGCTCTTCCCGAAATGCCAGATCACAACTCAGGTTCTAGGATCTACTGCGCCAGGCAAAGACGTAATTTTAGGATGATTCATATTACGCTCTTAAAAGATCCTTCGATATTTCAATCGAACCTGGAGGATTACGTTGGAAGAATCTCTACAAACCGTTTACAACTGTACCACGACTTTTCGCGGTAGAAGAATTGGCCTCTCAAGAATTTCTAAAATTCAAGGAAGAAATGACGAGATCATCCTGTGCAGAATCTCACACAGATTTCCTCCAGAAGTGCAACAAACCGCTATGGCTAAATTCTCAATTCTTTGTCTCGCTGCCATTCAAAGAAAATATTCTCACAACACCAACTAAAGCAAGCCACGCAGGAATGCCACTCAACAAACCGCTATGGCTAAATTCTCAATTCTTTGTCTCGCTGCCATTCAAAGAAAATATTCTCACAACACCAACTAAAGCAAGCCACGCAGGAATGCCATCAACTCTTTTGAAGCAAGCAAATGAAGAATGTGATCAGTTGGTAGAACAAGGAGTAGTCTCAAACACAACGTCTCAGTGGGCATGCAAAGCATTCTACGTCAACAACCGTGCAGAACAAGCAAGAGGAAAACTCAGGCTCGTAATTGACTACAAGCCATTAAACCAGTTCCTCCAAGATTTCAAATTTCCCCTACCAAACAAGAAGGCACTTCTCCAACACCTTCAAGGAGCAACGATATTTTCAAAGTTCGACCTCAAATCTGGTTTATGGCAACTCGGAGTTAAACCAGAAGAACGGTACAAGACCGCATTCTGTCTACCAAACCGACACCTTCAGTGGAATGTCTTACCTTTTGGCCTAAAGACAGCACCATCACTCTTTCAAGAAGCCATGCTACGTATATTCAAGCCTCTCTTTGAGTCGGCCTTAATATACATCGACGACATCCTCATGTACTCAACAAACGAAGAAGAGCATGTTAAACTACTTCAACGCTTTCAGAGTATCGTTCTACAATACGGAATTATGCTCTCGGCCCGCAAGATGGTTATAGCCCAGCCCAATATCGAATTCCTTGGAATGGAGATAAAAGATGGCAATTTCACGCCACAAGCCCATTTAGCAAAGACGCTTCTCGATTTTCCCGACGAAAATCTAACTAAGCGACAAGTTCAGCAATTCCTTGGTGTAATCAATTATGTCAGCGACTTTATTCCGCAACTTTCGCAACTTACAAGACCACTCCAGAAGATGCTGACAAAGAATCCACCTCAATGGACAACACGACAAACCGACGCAGTCAAAAGCCTAAAAATAGAGGTGCAGAAGCTACCGCCTTAAAAGATTCCCTCTACAGGCACGCGTATTCTACAGACTGACGCAAGTGACAAATATTGGGGAGCCATTTTATTTGAAGAAATTAATGGGAAACGTCAAATCTGCGGATACAAAAGTGGACGCTTTAAAGATTCGGAGATGCATTATCACTCCACGTTCAAAGAGATACTAGCAGTCAAGAAGGCCATCGAGAAGTTCGAGTTCCATCTGATAGGACATAAATTTCGAATCGAAATGGATATGTCATCTTTTCCAAAGATGTTACAATTCAAGCAGAAGATGGTCCCGCATCAAGAGTTATTAAGATGGAGCAAGTGGTTTTCAAAATACGATTTCGAATCCGTCTATTTAAAGGGATCGAAGAACACTCTCACAGACATGCTCAGCAGAAACCCTCCAAAAGAAATACACATGATGGAAAACTCCTCCTCATCCTCCTCCTCCGAAAGTTATTTCAACTTCACTACAAACATGCCTACGGACGCTCAGCAGCTCATCGACAAAAATGTCCTGCACGAACGCCTCAGCTACAGGATCTTCCACTACCAGTCAATCATTCTCTCGAAGTATGGAGCAAACAGCCACTACATTAGCCCAATGGGAATTCATCCCGACTTCCCGTTCGCACATCTCTACAGGATCAAGAACATCAACATGCCAGAAGAAGTCCTCTGTTTCCTCTGGTACCTTTGCGCATCTTACACCATCGGTATCACTTTTGATATTCAATGGTTGTACCAATACATCAATCCCCAGTTCTACGATCCAATGCGTGGAAACAACGAATGCCTCTCTACTTTCTTGACATGGTTCGCACCGTTATCAGCCTGGAACGGCAAACTACGGATATCAGCAAAAGCAATTGGTTTATCATTCAAGAAATTGAGAAGCAAAGCAAGTCTCAACCCCTTTTTCAACCCTCACACCATATACTTCTTCCATCGTCCTGTTCAAGTCAACAATAAGTCGAAGAAAGTCCATGCTCTACCAACCCTCATCCATCACAACGACTATCAAAGAGGAGTTAGACCCGATTTCAACCTCAACGATAACAAACTTTTCGAAGAATTCCAGAACCATGCGTTCCATCTCAACAGTGCCAGACAAACGTTCGCCATTCCTTTCACTCTAAACTGGATGTATTATCCAATAGACTATGTCATGAGCCTCGACGAAGACCTTCAGTTTTATCAGGAGAAATTTACTCATCCACCTGCAGATTTAGATCCACCAAAGAGAAAACGTGCAGTAACTCAGCAAGAAGAGAACAAGACAGAAGAGAATGAAGACATCCAAGAAGTTCCTCAAGAGTTCTTTCAAGACGCACAACTGCCAGATGATGAAGTAAATATTGATGAAATTGGAAAAATGTTCAACATCGACATCAAAGATGATCCAAAACCCGAAGAAAATTACGTATTTCCAGAGCCCGAATACGTATGCCCGGACGACCACTACGGATGCTGCGAGGAGCATATGCTCGAGTTTGAAATGGATCATTAAACAAACCGTACGTCGTTTATGTATAATTATCTAAAATAAGTGTGTTTAAATTTCTGTCTGAATAAAAGCATAAGCATGATGTAAGCGATGATGTAATCGCAAGTTGCTTATGTAAGTGTGATGTGAGGTAAGCGCTTATGTCAGCGTCTTAACCTCCACTATATATATGTGTGTACCCCCATTGTGAAATATCATCTAAGAATTTCCATAAAAACCTCTCTCTAAGTTTCTCTCTCTAAATGTCTTTCTAAAAACCTCTCGTTTTCCAGACCTTATCTAATTTCTTGATAAGCTCTGATTTCTATCTCCAAACAACACAAAAATGCGATCCAATTAACAGATGTGTTTCTATTGTTAGATATTCATCAACACGACTTTGTCAACACGGCATCTGGAAGAGGTGATTTCCTAACAGTGGGTTGAGCTAGAATTTGAAAGTGTATTGCTCCCTTTACCTGGAAATCATCTATTTCGTTTGGCAATACGACTTTGTCAATATGATGTTCATCTAACAAACGGCTTATATTCTGGTATCAGAGCCTACATCTTGTGTTTTGTGTGATAGAATCATTGTTTATCATAGAAATGTTTTAAGTGTTCTGGAAAGCAATTTCTTTATGATGTCTAATTCCCAGCCTACTTCCATTGATTCTCCTTTCGCAATTTCTACACTTCCTAAAAGTAAAAGTCGCTCTTCTTCTTCCTCTTCCTCACTAAATTTCATGTACGAAATAGAATATATTTCGGGTGATCAATTACCCGAAACCACCCTTCCTTTAGTAAATCCTTATGAATATTTTTCAAAAAAAACCCAGCACTTTCTCCGTCAGAAGAGTTCGTGAACTTATCAAACCATCTTCTAACCGAAAGGTTTTAGAATACATCCAGTCCAGCAAATTTTCATCCTGCCAAGTCCCGGCGACTGAAGAGGAGCAATTCATATCGCTTAATATCCCGGAGCACCTACCCAGATTATGGCAGCAGCAAGGCTACACTCATCTCCATTTCGGTGTAGTAAGAATTGGTCTAACCTTACACGCCAGGAAAGGTTTACCAGTTATTGCAAGGATAGCTTTAATCGACTCACGATTAAGGTCATACCAGCAAGCATGCATCGGAACGGTACAAACAACATTAAACGCCGGAACAGTATTTGTAACGCTGTTTCCAAACTTTAATGTTTCATTGCAAGATCCAAACCTCCTGAAGACCCTCAAAGTTCAACTACAACTGATCGGAGCACCAATGCAAGAAAAGAGTGTTGCAGCCACTCTACACCATCAGATCGTCTACCGAATTCAAGATCATGCTCTCGATCTTGTATTACCCTCATCTGATGAAGCTCTATATCTCGAAGTCACATCAGCATCTCAAGCATCCAATTCAATACAAATTCCTCGTCAGATATCACGTGAATAACTGATACGTCGACTACCAGAATCATGGGTAACAAGCTATGAAAAACTTCATCAAGCCACTGAATCACCTATTCAATCCTCAGAAGTCAGCTTTCACTCACGAAAAGACGGAACGACAGAAATCAAGTTTGAAAAACCACGATCGTCGTCTTTCAGAAGGCAACTATTCACTCAATTCGCCATCCAAGTTGATGAACAAGATTTCTACGGGAAGGCAAAGAAACAAGACATCCTCAGACCTTGTCGTTTTGACAAAAGCGGTAAAATAGTCTACCCTTTTATAGACGAAGATGGACACTGCCGCTTTGACCTCTGCAACTGCGACGCTTGCGAAGAAGATTATTGGAACTATGAGTCCGATAATGAAAAATGAAGACGACGACGGGCTAAAAAAGACCCTCTCTACAATAGGTATCTCGAAGGAGATCCTACTGTTGGTCCACTTGGAGACGATAAATACGATTTTATCGTTTAATACTCCGACAAGAAAGAAGAACCAAAAGACGAAATCATGATGATGAGCCTTGAAGACTTTCCCCCGGGTGAAGAATTCACAAAAAACAACATCGTTCATTGCCCGAAGATTCTCTCTCAAACCGTCGGCTCTTCTGGACCAGATGAGATGAGTCAAGCTGAGAAAGTCCTTAATTGGCAGACTGAAAACTCTCTTGCTCAAAATCGGCTATTATCAACTATAAATCATAAAGTTGATAGATAGCGGAAGGATGCAACAAGAGGTTTCATAGCCTTCAAAGTGCAATAACAGAAATACATGGTCGACTTAACAGCCTCCATCAAGAAATGATTTCCTTGGCAAAACACATGATGGTCGATACGTCTCAATTCCGCAACAAAGAAGCAGAGATGACTAGTCTTAAAAGCCAGCTAAAAGATCTTCAACGAAGCCTCGAGAGTATGATTCAAAACCAGCGACAACCCGAGTCGTATTTCAACCCTCTTGGAAGCACTTCGATACCAACGTATCAAGGATCCTACTCTCCAGGATTTCTTTCTGGATATCAAACTCCGAAGATGAAATCTCCATTACCAGGCTTTCTTTCATCTGACGAAGTTTTTACTTCTCGCTACGGGTCAACATCAGCTGGATACTCTGCTAAACCAGCAAAACCGAAATCTCGTAAACATAAAGATTCGGACCTCCGATTCAACCCGACGAAGAAACAGACTCCGACTCTCACATCGTCCTCTAGTCACGAATCAGTTGAAGACAATAAACGTAAAGCACAAGACATTGGTATAATCGAGTTTTCGATGTCTAAACTACTCGATAGTCTTGGCAAATCCACCGAAGAAACCTCTGAAGAACAAAACACAAAATCTGATCAGCCACAACAAGTGATGCACATCAAACATTTTTCAGACACCAGTTCAAGTGAGTATGATACCAGCTCAGATGAAGATTCTCTCCCAAAGCAGTTCGTGATTGGTGAAACAAGCAATCCTAAGAAAGAACCAAGTGTTAATGAAGTGTACTCGAGCGACGAAGAAATGAATCATGCTGCTCCAACAGAAGAAATTCCCAATAGACGATTTTCTTCTGTTGGAGCAGCATGATTCATTTCTTCGTCGCTCGAGTACACTTCATTAACTATTGGGAGATGAAGACTAGTCATCCTTATGAATATAAGCCGTTTGTTAGATGAACATCTCAAACTATAAATTTGAAAGGAGCAGAGTTCTTTCAAGACGCACAACTGCCAGATGATGAAGTAAATATTGATGAAATTGGAAAAATGTTCAACATCGACATCAAAGATGATCCAAAACCCGAAGAAAATTACGTATTTCCAGAGCCCAAATACGTATGCCCGGACGACCACTACGGATGCTGCGAGGAGCATATGCTCGAGTTTGAAAATGGATCATTAAACGGAGCAGAGATAACTAAGTTATATATCAGAGATAAAAATCAAACAGCTACAAGTCTATCAAACAACTATCCCAGTACTTCTGGGAGAAATTCATCGTGAATTCATTGGTACACCTACACACCAGAAAGAGCAACTCCAAGAAGAGTTCTTTTCTGCGAAATGCTGCTCTTTGCGAAAGAAAGATCTCGCAAAACACTTTGAAAGGCAAACACGGAGATATTATGCTCTCGACGGACTCAACAACCCAAGCCTGAAGCATGTCTATCTCTCATCGATAGACGATTATCTTAGTCAGCAGACTAAGTTATATATCAGAGATCAAAATCAGACAGTCGAAGAAATCTCCATTGGACAAATCCAACAGTATGTCTTCAGAACACTCGATAAGCTTTGCAAACAAAAAGAGTTCTGGACAGAATTCATGGATCGATCTAAACAACTAACCAAAATATGTGCAAGACCGGATCTATCCATCAAATGCTCGAAGTTCAAGAAATCATGTTCGTGCGACTCTCATGGAAGGCGCAAGAAGTTCAAGAAGAAGAATTTCTCTAGACGATCACCTGATTTTAGGCGTAAAAAGTTTTTCCGAAAGAAACGAAGCTTCAAAAAATCATCAAGGTGTTTCTTGTGTCGGAAAGAAGGTCACTTTGCGAAGAACTGTCCAAACAAATCAAAGAAGAAGCAGTACTTAATCAGCTCGATATCAACAATTGCGCCGGATATCGATCTCGACAACCACGACTTAGAATCTGTCCTATCCTATGATAGTGATGAAGACGGAGCTATTTATGGATATTCAAATTATGATGACTCTTCTGAATCATCTCCAGATGAAGATGAAGACTGCTGTTTCAAAATAACAAGAATACCGAAACACGAAGAGATACAATCGCCACATCTACCGATAACAATCTCTGATCCAGCTCGTAAAGAAGAACCAGTCCATGTCATTGCGTTCATTGATACTGGTGCTCATACGACAATAATAAATCCCAAGATTCTCCCGCCTTCGATGTGGTTACCCCACCAACAATAATTTCGTGTGGCAAATTCAGGATCACTAACCTTCAAGCTCAAATCGAAACCAATTACGATCGAGCTCTTCCCGAAATGCCAGATCACAACTCAGGTTCTAGGATCTACTGCGCCAGGCAAAGACGAAAATTTTAGGATGGGATTCATATTACGCTCTTAAAAGATCCTTCGATATTTCAATCGAACCTGGAGGATTACGTTGGAAGAATCTCTACAAACCGTTTACAACTGTACCACGACTTTTCGCGGTAGAAGAATTGGCCTCTCAAGAATTTCTAAAACTCAAGAAAGAAATGACGAGATCATCCTGTGCAGAATCTCACACAGATTTCCTCCGGAAGTGCAACAAACCGCTATGGCTAAATTCTCAATTCTTTGTCTCGCTGCCATTCAAAGAAAATATTCTCACAACACCAACTAAAGCAAGCCACGCAGGAATGCCACCAACTCTTTTGAAGCAAGCAAATGAAGAATGTGATCAGTTGGTAGAACAAGGAGTAGTCTCAAACACAACGTCTCAGTGGGCATGCAAAGCATTCTACGTCAACAACCGTGCAGAACAAGCAAGAGGAAAACTCAGGCTCGTAATTGACTACAAGCCATTAAACCAGTTCCTCCAAGATTTCAAATTTCCCCTACCAAACAAGAAGGCACTTCTCCAACACCTTCAAGGAGCAACGATATTTTCAAAGTTCGACCTCAAATCTGGTTTCTGGCAACTCGGAGTTAAACCAGAAGAACGGTACAAGACCGCATTCTGTCTACCAAACCGACACCTTCAGTGGAATGTCTTACCTTTTGGCCTAAAGACAGCACCATCACTCTTTCAAGAAGCCATGCTACGTATATTCAAGCCTCTCCTCGAGTCAGCCTTAATATACATCGACGACATCCTCATGTACTCAACAAACGAAGAAGAGCATGTTAAACTACTTCAACGCTTTCAGAGTATCGTTCTACAATACGGAATTATGCTCTCGGCCCGCAAGATGGTTATAGCCCAGCCCAATATCGAATTCCTTGGAATGGAGATAAAAGATGGCAATTTCACGCCACAAGCCCATTTAGCAAAGACGCTTCTCGATTTTCCCGACGAAAATCTAACTAAGCGACGAGTTCAGCAATTCCTTGGTGTAATCAATTATGTCAGCGACTTTATTCCGCAACTTTCGCAACTGACAAGACCACTCCAGAAGATGCTGACAAAGAATCTACCTCAATGGACAACACGACAAACCGACGCAGTCAAAAGCCTAAAAATAGAGGTGCAAAAGCTACCGCCTTTAAAGATTCCCTCTACAGGCACGCGTATTCTACAGACTGACGCAAGTGACAAATATTTGGGAGCCATTTTATTTGAAGAAATTAATGGGAAACGTCAAATCTGCGGATACAAAAGTGGACGCTTTAAAGATTCGGAGATGCATTATCACTCCACGTTCAAAGAGATACTAGCAGTCAAGAAGGCCATCGAGAAGTTCGAGTTCCATCTGATAGGACATAAATTTCGAATCGAAATGGATATGTCATCTTTTCCAAAGATGTTACAATTCAAGCAGAAGATGGTCCCGCATCAACAGTTATTAAGATGGAGCGAGTGGTTTTCAAAA